>OZ010581.1:117262739-117397739 GCA_963932145.1 Acanthosepion lycidas | reverse complement strand
TTTTGCAAATTTTTCTAATGTAAGTAAGGCTGTTAACTTACTGAGCTTAACTCCTTACATACATGTTTGTTCTTCACTATGGAAGGGTAGAAGGACAATTGTCTGCCTTTTTTGGACGTTTTTGTTGAGTGTAGTAGAGGGGGTTTTCTTACAAGTATTTATCGCAAACCCACCTTTACGGGCCTCTATTTGAATTGGCGTTCGTTTGCACCTACATCAAGGAAAAACAATCTTGTTAAAACCTTGGTGTACAGAGCGCTTAAAATTTGTTCTACTAGATTGGACCGTGAATTTGAGAACATTAGGGAGATTTTCCTCAGTAATGGCTATCCGGAGGCCCTTATTGACTATATTATTAGTAAGAAGACTAAGGAATTTCATTCCCCTAAAGTCCAGGGACCTTCTAAATGTCCGGTGTATTTGAAGATTCCTTGGATTGGGGATAGGGGCCAAGGCTTAATTAAGCAGGTTAGCAAGTCGGTTTCTGGCTGTTTTCCATCTGTTGCTTTACGTTGCATTTTTCGAACTGGGTCTGTGTTTCCGTCGTTTCGCAAGGATGTATTGCCCTACATCAAATTGAGTAATTTAGTATATGAGTTTAATTGCCAGTGTGCTGCTGGTTATGTAGGGCGTACAACCTTGCATTTGGAAACTAGAATCAACCAGCATGTACCTTCCAAAATACGACTTGGTATGATAGAGAAAATGTGCTATCTTCCCCCCATAAATATGGAATCGGCTATTGCTCAACACTTACTTGAGAATATAGCCTGTGCCAAATCGTATAAAAAAGAGTGGTTTAAAGTCATTCATACGGCTGGTTTGAAGATTTTGGAATCAGTCTGTATAGGATTAAGGAAACCTTCTCCGTGCCGACAGAAAAAATTTGTAAAGTCCCTTAAACTGCTGGGGGATATTTTATTTTAACTGTCCCTCGCTAATTTATTTACACGTTATTTCCCCTCCCCTCGTTACAAGTATATACACTTGTTTGTTATTTTAGCGTGTTTCCCCCTTTTTTGCTCTTTATTTTCGTTACTGTTCTTTTCGTTAATTAATGATCCAACGATTGTCTGCTGATGAGATGTTGGTTGAAAGGGCCTTAGAGAGTAATAAAATTAAAATCAATAAATTCCTTGTTTTTAAAACTGTATATAAATTTTGTACCTCTAAACATTACACTAATCATTTCTCCATCTTCTCTTAAAATAAAATTTGATTTAAAATATTAATTTCTAATTATTAAGAGCATATTCTTAAGTCTTCTCTTTATTGTATTCTTGCAGTGTCACTTAATTTCAATCTTTTTTATTAGTGATCTGCAAACAATACTGAGGTCATACTTGAATGTGTGTGTTTATATATATATATATATATATATATATATATATATATATATATATATATATATATATATATACCTTATTAATATTTAAATAATAAAAAGATGTTTCATATGGCAATTAAAAATTACACAATTGAAGACAGATGTACAGATATAATTTAATCTTTGAGAGAGTGAAGACGTTAAAAAAAATTGTTGGTGTCTTTATAAGCAAATCAAGTATTGGTATTATCTAATGATTCCTGTTTTTTAATTTGGCAATATACAGGGTGTCATAAACAATTTATCGTCTAAATTATGTAAAAAATGAAAATAACAGTGATATCTTAATTTCATAGATATATTTACCAAAATCACACATAATTATATTGAAATACGATAGACTAAACATATTCAATAAAATAGCCATTGGCATCAACCAATTCACCAGACGACTTCGGAATCTCCTGCATCTCTTCTGGACCGTCTCCTTGTTTCAGTTACTACCATAATCCCTGCCTTAAGGTTGTCTTTGGTGTTACAAGGAATTTGTTGGTCTCTAGCTCAACTGCACCCAACAAATAATAATCAAGGGGGTTTGCAGTCTAGGGAGTTAGGTGGCCAGATTGAAGGGGTAATGTGGTAGCAGAAATTATCTGACAGCCATGACTGGGTTCTCCTGCTTGTGTGGCATGATCCTGTTACTAGACATTGGATCTTCTAACAGCTACCCTCTTGTACCAGGGTAGGATTACCTCATCAAGGTAATTGATGTGGGCGTCCGAGTCTGAGGACCTCACCAACAAATTTTAACGCATATCATATCTCTTTTAAGGCATTATTTGACTATTTTTACGGGCTATAGTAGAAAATATGAATAATTAGTTTTGGTGTCATTATGCGCCAAGAGTTCAAACTCGGTCACTGCGCTGCTTGAAACATTTTTATCAAGTTAGTTTCTGAATTACTCATGCATTCTTTCCAAAATTCCCTTCCGAGTCAACTAGATCTTCAAGACGAGTCTTTTTGTGGTCACATGTGGTCACTTGAGAATGATTGAAGTGAAAACAGCTGTTGAGCCTAGGAGAGAAACAAATAGAAAACAAACAATTATCCACTGAGAATAGGCCATACAACAGTTGGAAGACATCTGACCCCAATCGAGAAAGCGACGAAGATAAAACGCTTCCCTATTATTCGAAAGAGGATAAACATGTATATTTTGAAAATTGATGCAATTTGCTTGTTTCTACAAACATGACATATTTCTTAATAGTTTACTTACATTTAATAAAAAGCGATTTTTTGGCGTCGACAAACTTGCTCCATACCCAACTTGCACAAACTGGAACCCGCACTTGCTCAAGCTCTTTATTACCACTTGCTGTAATGTGTGCCATTGGGTGGCTCTGCATAGGGGTAGAACGGGCGGACGGGCATCACTGGTCCTCAACCATCTCCCGAAATCCCTCACGTGATGGCTCCTAGTTGCCATGTCATGTTAAACCGTTTCATCTGGCGGCCTAAAATCACGTGATGGGGTAGTGTTAACACGGTATCACTGTTCGAAATACTTCCTCGACCCAGGTCGCCGGCCAGGGTAGAAGGGTGATGAACTACAACGGTCAAGTGTTCGCGACCAAGGCGAGCCACCTAGTTAGAGGACATCGGCTGTGGTCTAACCTGGAGAGGGATAGGCTCCGCCAGGTTAAAACGCCCTAGACGCGCCACATGATGAACACCCCAAGAAACCATTCGCGGAGGCCCAGGCTCTGGCGCACGACAACGGCAGATGGAGGAGAATGTTGGACAGCTCAGCAGTTCGAAATCCGGGGTCAAGGGTGAAAGAAGGATGAGGAGGAGAAGGAGGAGAAGGGGAGGTTCTGCAATCTATTATCGCCTTTTCAGCATGGTCATATCATATTATTAATATTTGTAAGTGATTCATAAAAAGTTGTAAACCTTTTGTGATGAGAAAAAAGTGAAGAGAAATATATATATATATATATATATGTATGTATATATATATATATATATATATATATATATATATATATATACATACATATATATATACATATATACATACATATATATATATACATATATACATACATATATATATATATATATATATATACATATATACATACATACATATATATATATATATATATATATATATATATATATATATATATATATATATATATATATCCAATTGCCGGCTAAAGTAAAACTTGATATTTCAGCTGCTGCTTTGTGGAACTGATTTCGATGAGGCTGCTTTCCCGCTCACTACAATTCTAACCTTTTCATGGCACAACAGTCATATCTTCCCAATATATCCCCATAAATTGTGTCTCTGTAACCCTCGAGTGGCTCTTGAGACTTGTACATCATTGTAAAACAAATCCATTCGACAATAACTGATGGAGTCTAGAATCACTGTGCTTTCCACACTTTCAAAACACCTGTAACCAACTGATCTCCAATTTTCCAGGACTTCGATGCATAACCTGGTTGAAAACACGTCAGACAAGTTCTAATTAAATAATTTAAATAAATTCTATGCTGGATTAAAAAAAATATTATGTCACTTCTAATAGTGTTTTATCTTTTAAATATGCCGCATATCTTATTTTTTTCAATTATGTTGTGTTCTGAATTTCCTGTGCTTAGTAGCTCTTCGCAGTTTTCATTTGTTTAGTGTCTTTCTCACTCACTGATCTGGCATCCATTTACAGTAAATACGTATAAAAGCCAACTTCTCTCATCACCTTTTTCCTCGCTATGTTTTAGTCTCTTTCCTATCCTAAGTATATAGTGTCATTTTCGTTTCCACTTCTTTTAAAACACACATGATTTCAGTATTTTTCTGAAAAAATAACATCTCTCTTGCTTCAAGTCGCCTTTCCATTTGTAGGGAAAATAACATTTAGTTCCAACAAACAGGATTGAAAATATAGCAGTCAGCACTCATTTCTTTGTTTCTAACGAAGGTTTTCTATTTCTTAATACTTCATTGAGCTTATGGAATGCATCTTTGGTTATTACAAAGCGTCTTCGGATTTCGGTGTCATATTTTCTGTGATCTGTTAAAACACGACCCAGACAGTTGAATTCCTGTACTTACTCGATCTCGACTTTTGGACTATTCCTCTTGCTGAAAACCATATATTCTGTTTTCTTACTCTTGATGGTTAGTCCTTTCTTTAACGCTTTATTTTCTCACCTTCTCTACGCGTTTATGCAATTTTATTTCTGTGACTGCTTTCAACATGGTCACATCTGTGAATCTTACATTGTTAAGATTGTGCCAACATATGGTAAAAGTTCTAGTTTTTTTTTAGCCTCGCCTTGCTGTAAATATTAAATAAATCGGGTGGAAAGACACCATTGACTCACACCACTTTCTAGCTTTGATATTGGTATGGCAATTTACCCACACACTCATGGACTCTCACAGCTATAAATAGGAGCAGGTACTGCTTTTGGAGAAGGAAGTTTCCAGAATTCATCTCTGACAGTCGGACCGACATTCTTGCTGTAAGACTCTCGTTTGTATTACTGATTTCCTTTAATATATTTGTTTAACTCAATTCTTCTCTTTGCGTCTTTATTTCTGGCCATAACAAGGCCACAACAAATACATATGTAAGTGATTAGCTCTTTGTATACAGGGAGCTATGGATAAATTTTCGCCATTTTATATTTTTAATTTCGCGCATGCGTGCTGTTTGATTTTGTTATGTCGAATGCACAGTCGAAGTCAGTTGGACATCGTCTGTGTGAAATAGACCACTATGACGCAATTCACCCGGCTAGAAATTTGGAAACGGCATGCTGTACTGCTTGTACACTGGAAGCTCTAGTATATACATTTAAGCATGTTTGGGTGTCAATATGAAGACTGTGTAGATGATTCGGAAAGAGATATATCCCGTCAACGTCTTGGTGTGATCAGTAATGATGGCGACATTATGCCTCCATTCACCTTCTAAAGGAGCTTGGTATTCAACACGGCGGCTTTCATCAAGTGCCTTGAGGAATTAGTGCTGCCCTATGTCTGGCAAAAGGAATCTGCAACATGCCACACTAGCAGGAGAAACCAATCATGGCTGTCAGACAATTTCTTCGACCACACCACCCCTTACATCTGGCCATCTAACTCCCTAGACTTCAACGCCCTTGATTATTATATGTGGGGCACATATAAGCGAGGGATCAACAAAATTCCTTGTAACTACAAAGATGAACTGAATCAAAGATTATAGCAGCATTCACGAACTTAAACAAAGAGATCTTCCAAAAGAAAGGAGATTGCAGATTTGTCTGGAGGCCATGGTTGAAGTCAATGGCTATTTCATTGAATAAATTTACTCTTTAGTGTTTCAAACTATTTTTGTGTAATCTTGGTAATGATATCTGTTAAAATGTCAGTGTTATTTTCATTTTTACGTAATTTAGACAATTTATCCACTGAACCCTGTATATGTCTTTCCCAAATCATGTTTCTCTCGAAGTTCAAATACATTTTTAACTTAAGATGGCCATCAGAAGCAGAACATATACTAATACACACCCAGTCTTAAGATAGTGCGTCTCCAAAGATAAACAATAACGAACCTACAGATGATAGAATAAAAAACAACACAGAAGAAATGTCCTGGTCTCAAAAAACTTTGAATCACATTTCAACACTGACCACACTAAAAGAAATGGAACATATACCGATATTTATCCAACCATTACAAAGTCTGTCTCCAAACATAATAATGAAACTACTAATGAGAAAAATGTAGAAAAAACAAAAAAGTGATGAGAGGGTTCGCCGGCAAACTAGCTGTTCTTCTTTGTCATCGATCACCTTATAGAAATGAATTGCGAGACTCCTTTTCTCAGCCGTTACACTGGGCAGTCGTGAAACGGATACCCAAATCAGACGCACTTACTTCAACCGCCTCTTGTTCTGCAATTCTATTTGCACGTCCAACTCTGTTTCACGAAGTCCGCCGAATAACTCACCGTCTGCTGTGCCGCTGGCACCTCGCCTTTTTTTATGCTAGTCCGACATTGCTGAAATTTGCATGTGTACTGGTACAATCTCGTTTTGGACGAGACCGGTGCGTATTAATCGCGTCTTCGACAACGGCCATGTTCTCTCTTGGATTTATCATGCAAGCAAGACACGTTCGCACACATTTCGAGCTCCGAGGTAAGTCATAAAAAAAACAGCTATTAAAAAACTAAAGAATAATAAAACATCACTTGACATTGAGGCTAAACTTTTGAAAATAACTTACATTGTCCTTGAATTCAATAAAAGGTTTCTCAATTTTATGAAGAAAGTCTGGATTCATAAATGCATCCCCAAAAAGTGTGATTTATCATGCATTAATGCACTATGAAAAGAAAAAGGTAGCCATCATGACTCTGGCACCTACAGAGGTTTCTCAGTTGGTTCTGTTATGGGGAAAGTATTATTGAATATTGTTTAACTAGGCTCTCATCATTTTATGAAAATCACAACCCAGTTTGGTTTTCATTCTGGTAAGGTATGTAATGATGGCATATATGTGATCAAACACTTCCATAATATTGTATACCTGCTATGTTGATTTTACAGCAGTGTATGACCACATCAATAGAGATTTCCCATTCTTGTCTTTTATAAACTGCCTTCCAAGTTCCAAATTTACTGAATGCATCAACCTAACAGAGGAACTTTATCAGTCGGCAAAATCTTAAGTCCGAGAAGGACCTCAGTACAGAACCATTTCAAACAATATGAAAGGAAGTTAAAAAAAGGGAAAATAGTAAACAATTAAAAAAGGAAATAAAAAATGTAGAGGTTTCTCAGTTGGTTCTATTATGGTGAAAGTATTAATAAACATTATATTAACTAGGCTGTCATCGTTTTATGGAAGTCAACTCACGACCCAGTTTAGTTTTCGTTCTGGTAAGGTATTCAATGATGACATATATGTCATAAAAGAACTGCTTGAAATTGCTTGGGAAACATTGTCAAACTCCCAGCCGCATCAATAGCGGTTTCATCTTCTAATCCATTAGAAACCGAAGACCCGAATTCAAGGAATGCCTCTATTTAATACAGGAACCGTATCAATCTGCAAAATCTTACATGTCTAGCAAGAACCCTAATACGGAAACATTTCAAACCTCAACAGAAGCACGACAGTAAGAGGCCCATTTTATTTAATCTCTTTTTAGAGTAAACCTTGCGCTTTTCCAAAGGTAGATACAAAGAGATGTGTACAGGTCTTTTATGCATTCCATACCACATGCCAAATGTATCTATCAAGAGAAGACAATTCTGCTTCTCCCCTCCGAGCCTACTATACTGATGATGATCAGTGGGCTATGCTGATGACGTAGGTATTCAAAGTTGACATAAGAATGATATTGAAGAGAAAATAAACATCCCCTACAAAATGCTCCATGAAATAGAACTCAGGATAAACTTTTCCAAAAGAAATGCAATGAAAGCAGTTGATGGTACCTACGCTGAATCCGGCATGACATTTACGGGATGGGGAATTAGTAAATACGAAACGCTACAAATAGCTCAGCGTATTCATCAGTTATAACAAATTTAATATAAGTGAAAAGGAAATTGAACATAGGAATAGGATAGGAGTTTCGCCCAGCAGCGCAAGTGGCTATAAAAGCAAAATATCAATATAAAAACTCGAGTCATGTTCTTAAATTGCTTCGTCAGACGGAGGCCTTCTTATGGAAAGACTTTTACCTAGATTATGCTCTGTACATTAACACAGATAGGAACAGATGGACATTGACCAATTAACCATTCCATACACCAGCCAAACACACTTCGGAGAAACACGCACGCACACACACACACATATATATATAGGGTGTTTCAAAAAGAATACGCCAAAATCATTGCGCTATTTTTTCAGGTCTATAGCATTGTAGTGGACTCAATCAGTGGTTATTTGATAGAGTAGTTATCAAAGTTTGATTGGGTGTCAGTTTCACCACTGTCGTTAGTATAACTTCTGCTTCAGCTGAATTGTGGGAAGATCAATCAAAATCGCAACTCCTCAGCAGAAGGCATTTGTTTTTGTGACAATGGCATTTGTTTTTGCGACAGTGCTTGAGTTCGTGAAAACAAATGCCATTGTCACAAAGCAGGCAGATTCGAATGACTTCATTTTTCAGCAACATGGAGCACCACCTTATTGGCATCTCGGGGTTAGAGCTCATCTGAATGAAAACCTGCCTCGGCAATAGATTGGGAGTAGAGGTACTAAAGACCTTGCTCTCTGTGCTTGTCCTGCCAGATCTCCGGACCTCACTAGGTGTGACTTTTTCTTGTGGGGGTATGTTAAAGACCAACTTTATGTTCCAGCACTTCCAGTAAGTATCGATGACTTGAAAGATCGAATAATAGCTGCAATCAACACGATGGACAGAGACATGCTGAGGCGTGTTTGGGAGGAATTCTCATATCGGCTTGATGTTGTCTGCGCTGCCGGTGGTGGCCACTTATAAAACATGAAATTAAACTTGAATGTATATACAACACATGTGTTCATGCTAGAGATTTGTAATTTTTTTTCGTTATTGACACATCACGTGATGATTTTGGCGTATTCTTTTTGAAACACCCTGTATATTTAATATATTTTCTGATTGTTTCGTTATTTTTATACATATAAATATTTAAGTAAATGCTCTGTTTATAATAAACAGCATTAACTACATTTACCGGCTTGAATGTTCCAGAAATTTCGTAGAAAATGTGTGCTCCGACAGGAATCGAACTTGTATCCTACACGGAAGAATTATATAGTTTGACATGCTATACCATTTAGCTATATAGGAAGCATCTGGTTAGTCAAATTACTGTTTTTAAACAACAAATTTCCCATGATTCCCACGATATCTGCTCGAAGGGTATCTTAAAGAAAACAAATGGCTTCACGCATTATGAAATGGACCAAGCCCGGCAATTGTTTAATATATTTTCTGTTTATACGTTTTTTTTATAGCTACAAATATTTAAGGCCGGTAAATGTAGTTGATACTGTTTATTATAAACAGATCATTTACTTAAATATTTGTATCTATAAAAAGAATGTATAAACATAAAAATGTCTTAAAATAATTGTCGGACTTTGTTCATTTCATAATGTGTGACGTCATTTGTTTACATTTGGATACGCTTTGAGCAAATATGAATGTACATGTGAGAGTCATGGAAGCTTCTAGTTTAAAAGCAGTAAAATCGACCTTAAGTTAAGGCACGTATAGGATACAGGTTCGATTCCTGTCGGGGGACGAATATTTTCGATGAAAATCTCTTGGACACTCAGGCCGGTAAATTAATACTGTTTATTATAAACAGATCATTTACTTAAATATTTATATCTATAAAAATAACGTATAAACTGAAAATCTATTAAATAATTGTTGAACTTAGTTCATTTCATAATATATGATGTCATTTGTTTACATTAAGATACGCTTCGAGCAGATATGAGAGTCCGAGAAAAATCATGGGAAATTTGTAGTTTAAAAACAGTAATTTGACTTTGCCTAGACTCTTTCAATTACTAGTACTAGACTGGCGACGATTTCTATTCAATTTACAGTTGATTTGGATAGATGTAACCGTAAATTCTATGCTAACAGTTTCTTTTCTCGCAATTCGCGCTTGTGAAACTCACTTCCGGCTCAGTGCTTTCCAGCCAATTTTATTTTGCAGAAATTTAAATGCAGTGTCAATCGATATCTGCGGTCCTCCTGATTACTCTTCTTCTGTTCTCCTTCCTTAGAAATGTTTCTTTTTTATTTTTACTCGTTCACACCATGTAATCCCTTTTGTCTCAATTGTGGTGAATTCGATTAAATCTATCTATCTATCTATCTATCTATCTATCTATCTATCTATCTATCTATCTATCTATCTAATACCATATCTGTTAGTGGTAGGGATTATTCCAAGGAGATCTTTTCAACATAAAAATATTATAAAGTCAAATCCATGAAGAGAGCTCAATGTATAAATTTATATACAGAGCAATATAAATAATAGTAAGGAAAAAAAAACTTAGAGCATCATATACAATGCTTATAAATTTATTTCAGCAGATATGCATATATATATAGCGGCCTCATTATACATACAATCAGTTTGATAAGTTAAGTATATTCACTGGGGTGAAACAAATATTCGTACATGTACAATTTTTTAATTTATTGTATTTCCAACTAACGAATAAATATAATGTCCATATAATTAACTGTACACATATGCATAATAAAAATTTATTTTAATAGAAATAAATCCTATTTATCCATCTTAATTGGCGAAAAAAGTATTCGTACAATACAAAAATAAAAAAGAATACATAATCTTCATTTATTTTGTAGAAGAGCCATTATTCACTTCCACAGCAACCAACCTCTTCTTGTAGTTCTCAATTAATGATTTGCGAATTTTAGTTGGTGTTATGTTCCATTCTTCTTCGCATATGGTCTTCAGATCCCGGATGTTTGTTGGAGCTCTTGATTGGATTTGAATTTTCAAATAACACCACAGATTCTCGATTGGTTTTAAATCTGGGGTCTGACTTGGTCATCCCAGGATATTTATATTATTTTTTAGCAAGTGATTTCTTCGGAGATTTTGTAGTGTGCTTAGGATCATTATCTTGTTGGAAGATCCAGTCGGGAGGAAGTTCAAGATTTTCAACCGAAATCATTAAAATCTCTTTCAAAATATTTTGATATGCTGCGGCATTCATTCTAACATCTATTACTGATATGTTACCAGTAACTTTTGCAGAGAAATATCCCTAAACCATGATGCTGCCACCACCAAATTTCAATGTTGGAACTGTGTTCTTTTGTTTGAAGGCATCAACATGATTCCTCCATACATGGTTTCAAGAATTACGTCCAAACAACTCATTTTTGGTTTCATCTGTCCATAATACTCTTTCCCAATAAGATCTTTCCATATCCTTACGTTCATGAAAGAATTTCAACATGGCATCCCAGTGTCTTTTCAATACCAAAGGAGTTTTCCGAGGGGAGGCATGACTTTAGATTGTTCCTATGAATTTTATTGCTTATTGTCAGTTTAGTGACACAGATTACTGATGTAAGCAAATTGGCAATTAACTAACTGGATTTTGTTTTATTTGACGCATTCACTTCATCGAAGATCCGGAAGAAAACTTCTGTGGAACACCTGTTATTCTTTGATTTTCGACAGTTTTTAGTTTTTTATACATTGAAATGAATGAACTAATGGTAGTAAATGGAATATTCAGGTTATCTGAAATTTTTCTGTAACTTTTATCTTTTTTCCCAAGCTTAAGTATCAGTTCTTTTTGCGAATTTGTCAATTCTTTTCCTCTTACCATGATGATAACATCCTTGCAGGAATATAAATTAACAAAATGTTCTGTTTGTATCTTTTAGCTAAAATAACTGTTGATAAAATTCTAGATTATTCCACTTGAATAATCTAGAGTATTAAAGCAATTTAAATGTTTTAAAATTCGGAATTTGTATTGTACGAATACTTTTTTCACTCATTAAAATGGATAAATGGGGTTTATTTCTATTAAATCAAAATTTTTTTCTGTTTTCTATGAATATTTAGTTATTCTGCATCTGTGTACAGTTAATTATATGAAAAGTATGTTTATTCATTAGTTGAAAATACAATAAATTAGACATTTAATGTGTACTAATATTTCCACCCCTCTCAAATGTATATGCATATCTGTTGAAATAAATTTATAACCGATTTATATGATGTTTTAATTTTTTTCCTTACTATTATATATATATATATATATATGTATATAGTCGATTTTAGTGTGGACAAATCTTTTTTTCTCAGAAAAATATTGCTACATATTCCTCCCACTCAGTTGACACTCAGTACATTCATTTTCTCATAAAATATGCGATACCGAAATTTTATATCTATTTGGATTAGAAAAAATGCCGGCTTGTGTTATGATAACGCTTCTATCTCAAACCGGAATGACTGTGGGAACCATGTCAACATGAAAAAGCGTAAAACATATGGATGCGTATATAATAAACATATTTGTGTGTGTGTGTGTGTGTAGGGGGATAGACACAATTTATGAGGCGGACGAACAATACGTATACAGACAAGTTCATATGAATTTAGCTTCACTCAACTGCACCGAATTCTGTGTGATTCTCTTCCTCCTCTCTGGCCTCTGGATTGGGGCTCCTTTCCTACAAACAAATGATTCACAAGTTACATAGATATGGATATTGATATTTAATCACACACACAAACATAGAATGTATCAAAAATACTTTTACAAACTTTGGAGGAGGGTTCCTCATACCCAACGAAGGGCAAAAGTCCGTGTTATATAGAGTACGATGCAAAAAAAAATGTACGCACGCATAGAAAGTAGTTTTTGTATTTTTACCAATACAAGTGAGTAATAGAATTTGTTTATCAATCCAGGGTATTAATACAGGTGTACACATGTACATTATACAAGTCAAAAAATGATTTAGTAGCGATAACGATCCTAAGCATACTGCCTTAAAGAATAAACGTTATTTAGAGAGGAAGGGCGAGACGAAGGCAAATTGCAAATCTTCCAGTGGCCGAGTGAGAGTCCTGATTTTTACTCAGTTGAAAGCTTTCGAGCAATAATAGACAAGCGTGCCCGTAATAGGAAATTTAACGCAGAAAATCAGCTTTTTCGCGAATTAAAGGAATTGATGGAAAAATCTTATGAAGAACATTGAATTTAGTCTGTTGCATGCCATGAAGAAATAACGCTGTTATTAAAGCAAAATTATACCCAACAAAATACTAAATCATTTTTAGACTTATATAATGTACATATGTACACATTTATTAATACCCTGTATTAATAAATGTAGTCTATTATTCGTGGTCGTGGTGATAAGTTTAATAACATTATCGTTGAAAAAAGAAATTCACAGTAGTGATCCATATTTTTTTAATACAATCTAAGCTTTCGGCTTACTTAAGCCATTATCAAAGATGTCAATTACAACATATTAAACAATATACGGACACGACAGTGATGATAGTCTGTCAATGTTTACATAGAAGATTTCTAAGCAACGATAAACACGCGCATATAAGACGCTAGAAGCTATGTGTAATTTCCTCTAGTTGGTCCGGGGTAGTTAAATATGGATCACTACTGTGAATTTCTTTCTTCTTTCAACAATAATGTTATTAAACTTATCAGAAGTTACGAAAAAAATTTACATAAAATAAATAGACAACACTTGTCTATATTATTTAATGAAACGTGTATGAATGAAAAGATGCTGCCTAAATACACACAATTTAAATTACATGATCCAGCAGCCCACAACACTATCAATACTTGGAATTACAAATGCAGCCTTGTGAAAAGGCAAATTGAAATAGCAAAAGAAAAATTGAACAACCTTAACAGCAACAAACAGGACATTTACGATAAACTACAGGATATAACTACCCCGGACCAACTGGAGGAAATTACACATAGCTTCTAGCGTCTTATATGCGCGTGTTTATCGTTGCTTAGAAATCTTCTATGTAAACATTGACAGACTATCATCACTGTCGTGTCCGTATATTGTTTAATATGTTGTAATTGACATCTTTGATAATGGCTTAAGTAAGCCGAAAGCTTAGATTGTATTAAAAAAATATGGATCACTACTGTGAATTTCTTTCTTCTTTCAACGATAATGTTATTAAACTTATCAGAAGTTACGAAAAAAATTTACATAAAATAAATAGACAACACTTGTCTATATTATTTAATGAAACGTGTGTGTATATATATATATATATATATATATATATATATATATATATATATATATATATACAGTACGAGAAAAAATAGACGCATCCATGGAAAGTAGATTTTTATATTTTTACCAAGACAAGTGAGTAATAGAATTTGTTTATCAATCCAGGGTATTAATAAAGGTGTACATATGTACATTATACAAGTCAAAAAGTGATTTAATAACGATAACGACCCTAAGCATAATTCCTTAAAGAATAAACGTTATCTAGAGAGGAAGCGCGAGATGAGGATAAATTCCAACTCTTCCAGTGGCCTAGTCAGAGTCCTGGTTAAAAACCTTTGGGCAATAATAGACAAGCGTTCCCGTAACGGGAAAGTTAACACAGAAAATCAGCTTTTTCGCGAATTAAAGGAATGCTGGAGAAATCTGGCGAAGAACGTTGACTTACTAAAGAATTTAGTCTATAGCATGACACGAAGAATTATTAAAGGAAAAGGTTATCGAACAAAATACTAAATGACTTTTTTGGAACTTGTATAATGTACATGGTACAAGGAGGTACGGTGGAGTAATAGATTACCCATCGGATTGAGGAATCGAAGAACCGAGTTCGAATTCCAGTCGAATCCATTACATTCACGAGAAACGTATGAATCCTCTTCTCTTCCCCCACCCAGCGATAGCCAAATTACTGGACAGACTGAGTTCTATAGCCTTGGATGGCAACTGGTCACCCTCAGAAAGAAGCAGTAATAGCTGGAAAACATCTGATTCGTCAGTGATATATCGAAAGATACATGATCGCCTACGCGTGTATCATGCATGGCACATAACATAATGTACATATATACACCTGTAGCTATAACCGTATTAATAAATGAATTCTATTACTCACTGTGTTTGTAAAAATACAAAAATCGACTTCCTATGGGTTTTTTTTTAATTTTTTGTCTCGTACTGTAAGTCCGCAAATCCTTTGTTTTTGAGTTATGGAGTTTAAATTTTACTGCAGACGTTGTTAAATGTACAATCGCCCCTTGTAGACACACGGATCATGTCTCAGCAACACCACGATAAACAGCAGTTTGGATGACTCGGCAGAACTTGGTCTGGAAACGCAGTCTGATACAGCCGTGCATCCTCGTGCCCATTGACATTCGCGCGGCCCTATGTAAAAATCATATATTCCTGCACACGATATAAATACCCTGACATTTTTAAACAGGACACTTCTCAGCTAACTCATGACTACATACTTGAAACATTGAAGTCAGACAAGTCAGACATTTATATCATATATGATAGCAATAATAGTAATGGTTATTACCATTTTATTGGTAGATTCGTTTGGGATGTGGTATAGAATGCTTAAATGGTTGCTACTTTTTCGCATTTATCTTTGGAAATGCACAAGGCGTAATCTAGAAAGAGATTAAATAGACTTGGGCTTTCATTTCTTCTTTGTCGTTTTCTTGATGAGGTCTGAAATGTTTCAGTACTGGGGTCCTCGGCAGACTTGTAAGATTTTGTAGATTCGCACAGTTCCTCTATCGGATCAATGCATCAGGTTGATTTGGAGCATTTAAGGCGGTTCTTAATGGATGAGAAGATGAAGTCTCTATTAATGTGGTCATATGCTGCTGTGAGGTCGACATAGAAAGGTTATAATTTTCTATTAGAGCGGTAAACATCAATTGCAAGAGGACGGATCAAACAAGTAGAAAAATATCTGTGAAGTGCTTTATCCCAGGGCGGAAAGTGCAGCACTGAAATCCAACGGCGCATTCGGATAGCCAAAGATTCATTCCAATAGATACGTAGTGTCTTAACAAACAGAAAGGATTTTCGGTTAATTTGCAGTGTAACACCCGCATTCAGTTCGCATTAAAAATTTCCAGAATACTTACATCTATGTTTACTTGTACATGCTCCATACGAATCTGGCTTGATAAATTTGATAAAATCTACCGTTTTGGAGTTATGGATAGTGAAAGTTTGGACCGAACAAGTAAAGAAGTTTTAGAGAAAATGGAAACAAAAAGGAAACTTATATTTGACATCAGATAGAAATAGTTGAAATTTCTAGGGCACATAATGAGGAAGAAGGATCGGAAAATTTGATACTCACATGACAGAATAAAGGCATGAGGGAAAAGGGGGGGAAAACAACACATGGCCTACTTAATGAGTTTGAGCAAATGGATGACAGAACAGGGTTTAGAAGAGATAATAAAAAGACAAAATTGCTAAAATGAAACGTCAGTGCTATTTTCATTTCTGCGTAATTTAGACGAAAATTTATCCATCGTACCCTGTGTGTAGATTCTGGAGACAAAAATTATCTAGCACAAAACAGTGATCAAACATTCCTTAAAAGCTAACTTAGCAATGGATTCAATATAGTAATTCCTCTTCATGTCAGCTGAGAACATTAGCCCGATAAGACGTAACTTCTTTTTTTATTAAATTTTGAATTGACATAATTTGGGGGAAAGATAGCTGTATGGATTCCTAGTAAGCTCTCTCCAGTATTTGAATTCAGAGTTGTACGTCTACTAGATTGACTGCCACTCAAAACTAGAGAAACCTTTATAACTTGCTACTTAACCTGAAGCTGGAAAGAGAAGAGATAGATTCATGACTTCCATACGGGAGTTTGTGCGAAAGTGAACACATCACTCGGTCGAAATTTGAACCAGGTTCGTAGATTCCATATTCCGCTGCTTATGCAATAGAAAAAGGGAAATTATATTGCATGAAGGTATATGTAACGTGATTGAGAAAAATGTTTTCCTTTTTAATAGAATTGACAATAAAAGGCAAAATTTACAATGAACGATGAAAAAAGAACGATGAAAGGGGAAAAGAAAGAGAAAAAAAATGAGCCATTGATCAAAAAATATCCTGTCTCTGATGACGTCATTTATATTCCAACCAGTCAAATGGAGCTTTGATAATTCGCTTTTACAACTTCCTTTTGTAAATTTCTTTTTAAAATCATTTCAAGCAATAAAGCCATTAATACGCATCGGATTACTAAGTGTTAAAGCGTAAGAGAAAAAGAAAAAAAAAAAAGATTATTAAGAGAGAGAACAATAATAGAACAGGAATGAAGAAGAAAAGAGATAATAACCATTAATATTGCATTTAAATTTTTGATGGTCACGCTTGAGTTGAAAGCAAAGAGCCGGAAGCGAGTCCCACAAGCGAGAAGTGCGAGAGAAGGTAAAATTTCGTAAAAACACAGCTGCTCCAAGTTTTGTTTAGAAAATATTTTTCTGTTCCATTCTGCAAACAATGAAGTGTATTTATTCATTATCAGTGCTATTTTGACTTGAAGGCACACTACAATTTGCATGGCTGCAGGTTTCCGAGCATGGCCGTCTTCTCAGGGACATTTGTGCTTCTCGAACACACACAGAGCTAATCTGTGTTTTATAATGTAACCATGAATGTGTGTATAGTGATAAGCATATCGTCACAAAAGTTGAAATCGACGATCCGGCTTATATAATTGCCATCACTCTCGATAAACTAAATCCGCGGCCTCGGTAAGACGATAAACTACGCCCGACAGCAAGGTCTCTGACCAGGAGGTTTTGAGGAACGTGGAACCGACTGTTATTTCCCAGGTCCACCCTGACACAGGGGTGGGGTAGTTAGGGTACCAGCTATGGGTAAATAGTTAATCCCCAAACTGGGGCAAAAAAAAAAAAAAAAATCCATGAAAGTGTAAAAATAGTTTTTAGTATCAGAAATACTATGTAAAAATTATTACCAGTAATAATGACCAGCAATATATTTTTTACAAATATATATATATATATATATATATATATATATATATATATATATATATATATATATATGTTTATTACCAGTAATAAATTTAAAAGAAAAATATTACCAGCTATACATTTTTGAAAAAAAATTATCAGCTATACATTTAAAAAAATACCAGCAATATATTTTTGAAAAAAGAATATTACCAGCAATAAACAATCTTGTCGCCATTAAATAACCTACTGAGGCTGATATGCCGTAAAAGAAAACAAATCAAACCTGATAAAGTGAGATTCTCACAATATATATAAATAATGAATTGTGTGAAACTCTCTATTCTGAGTCCAGCTTTATTGATACCAAGTTCTCTATAGACTAGGTTCCTTAGTACTGGGTGGCATTGAAACACAAGTATAATCACCGACATTAAGCAACGTCGATCCTGGTCAATACCTAGATTGGTCACTTTGGGAATACCAGATGATGTAATTCTTGATGTGCTGTAGGTGTAATGAATATTGGCTCGGAAGTTTTAATAGGTGTGCTGAGTTCCAATTCTGCTTGGGTTCATTATATTCACTTACGTGCAAATACTCTTGGGAAAGACATAAATGTACCTTTTCTCCCCCAGCTATGGATTAATAAGTAAGACTTGTATCACTAAAAAAAATTATCATCTTTATTGTCTCCCCCAAATATTCTTACAATCTAAAAATTATTTTATGACTTTAAATAACTATTAAGGGTTGATAAACCATAAAAAAACTTAATCAATTAATAATGGATGTCGGGTAGCCTAGGAGTAGGACAACTCTAAATGCAAAACCGTAAAAAGGCAGCGGGGATGCCCTAAACTATATTCATAGCAAATCACAGATAATTAAGAGAAGAAATCTATATAGAGTTGCGATTCCTTCTGTTATGGCTAGATAATTGCATTTTAACTCAGTTATAGAATAGGATATCGCGTAATTCTAATTTGCACATTTTCCATTGTGCGTCAGAGTTAATCTACAATTACGTACACTTGAATGCATAAATATGTGCTTGAGGATCATTTGAGATACTGTAATGTAAGCTAGTTTGTATATGTGCATTAGCTGATAGACGCTTTCAGTAATGTTAAGGCGAGTAATTTCATTGGTCAGAATTATAATGACGTCAGCAGAAAAATAGCAGGATTTATTGATTCAATTCCGATGGATGTAATTTTGCATTAATCTATATTTGAGATTTGATCATCACCTTCTTTGTCACAAACACATAACATGGATCTATGTTAGTCTATTCAACACTCTCTTTCTCCCTATCTATCTATCTATCTATCTATCTATCTATCTATCTATCTATCTATCTGTTCAAGTAAGTGGATCGATAAGTTCACACTATAATGATGTTAAAAGCATGTAAATTTCGCAGGAAGCATGTATTTTGAAAAAGAAACCACTTTTCAATGCTTTTCGTGATTCACCATAGAGAGTGAACATTATATACCAGAAAGAAATTCTGCTAACTATACATTACTTCTTGCCTCTCAGTCTATCTATCTATCTATCTATCTATCTATCTATCTATCTATCTATCTATCTAAATCCGACAGATAAATATATATGAACAAAAAATATAAAAATGTTACAAACGATATATATGATATATATAATATATATATATATATATATATATATATATATATATATATATATATATATATATATATATATATATATAGCGCGCGCGAGAGAGAGAGAGAGATACATAGAGAAAACCACACTAAAAGTCATATAAAGATGCATGACCACACTGAGATAAATAGATAGATAGAATTGAAGATATGGATATTTAATAAGGTGAGATAGATAGACAGAAAAAAGAGACTTAGATAGATAGATAGATATGAACAGAATGAGATAGATATGAACAACGAGATAGATGAATAGATAGATTGATAGATAGATATGAACAGAATGAGATAGGTATGGACGAGTTAGATAGATAGATAGATAGATAGATAGATATGAACAGAATGAGATAGATATGAACAACGAGATAGATGAATAGATAGATTGATAGATAGATATGAACAGAATGAGATAGGTATGGACGAGTTAGATAGATAGATAGATAGATAGATAGATATGAACAGAATGAGATAGATATGAACAACGAGATAGATTAATAGATAGATTGATAGATAGATATGAACAGAATGAGATCGGTATGGACGAGTTAGATAGATAGATAGATAGATAGATAGATAGATAGATAGATAGATAGGTCTTCCTGGTAGCATCGTTTCTCAACTCGGTATCGTGCTGATGACACAACTATTTACTCCTGTCTTCACTTTCCAGTCTCAGCGTCCTTGTGGTTGATGACTTATTTTCCACCTTACAACCCCTTTCCCACAGACGAAACGTCGCCAGACTGTCGCCGTTTATTCTCTATTTCCATGCAAAATGTTCAAACTACATTCCTTAGGTCCACCATTTCTTATACTCACGACTAAGACCCACCTTACCGCGCACATTGTAGCGAACCACCCTCATTTCCTTCCCATTCCCTTGATGATCGCACCTTTGAGGAACCGATACACAAGAGGATACTTCCCCGATCACTATAATGTTAACCTCTTCGTCTGGGGTTAAACTTTATCTTTGTCACATATCCCCATAATCTGTTCCTATTACTGTGTAACCCTCTACCTCGGGTGGCTCTCTGGCCTTGTACAGGGTGAACATCATTGTAAAATATAACGTTTATGTGGTGTCTATCATCCGAATTTATTAGATAAAAAAATTCGTTACACGTTTCATAATAAACCTTGATATCTTCTCAAATATTACTTTGAACATTTGATTAATAAAAATATGGATGTGATCAATTGAAATTCACATAATTGATTATATATATATATATATATATATATATATATATATATATATATATGTTATTGACGCAGTAGGTAATGGCTTCTGCAGTTACCCCGTAGCAGTAACTAATCTATTTAAGATGTTGCATACCGAGAAAGACTCTTTGTTCATTTTGAAAGCAAGATGGAATCGTCTTGGATACATTTTGCAAATAGATACATAATGTCCAGCTGAAAATGGCATGGAGTTTTACTTTGAAAAGACTGACTTCAAAAAGTTCAGAGAAGGACCACCATAGTCACAACGCTGAACCATGACATTTCAAGAACTAGGCAGAAAGATCTCAGTTTTCCTTTAGAGAAGTTTAAAATTAAAGAAGACCTGCAATACATCCGAAAACTCGCAGAGGGCAGAGAAGGCTGGCAAAATATTGTCGAATCATTGCTGGATGGTGAGAGGAGATGAAGGACTTTGTGAACCTGGGCCCCGTCATCGGCTTCGATAAGAACATACTATTGGAGCCAGTGCAGAGTATGCGCCGCCAAGGATGATATTAAGTGGTGGACAGGAAAAACGCTGACGGAGGCTTTAAGAAACGGCATCAGACAGAAATAGATGAGTGAGTGATGACCACAGCGGTTCAAAATGCGCTAACTGGGATAATGATGAATTGTCCTGATGAACTTTTCCCCCTATGGCTTTAAGCACAATATTAGATTGATTGCAAGGTTTCATCATTTTACATTTGAAATGGTTAGATGTAACCGTAAGTTCTATGCTAATACTTTCTTCTTCCAATCAAATATAATCCGTCATCAATCCTCCCTATCCTCATAATCTCCAACACCTACCACACCGTCCTGGGTATGACGTTAAACTGCATCGAACAGTAAGGCCTCTGATCAGGAGGTTTTGAGGAGCGTGGAACCACCTCTTAATTGATGGTGTTCCCAGGTCCACCTTGACCCGGGTTGGTAGCACCTGTTAGGGTCTCGGCTATGGGTAAATAGTGAACTAGTTTTTTTTTTCAGCTCTCACCCACGTCCTGGGTATGGCGATAAACTACACCGCGTCCTGGGTATGGCGATAAACTACATCCGCGTCCCGGGTATGGTGATAAACTACATCCGCGTCCCGGGTATGACGATAAACTACATCCAACAGCAAGGCCTCAGATAATGTTTTTCGGAAAAGTAATGTTGCCAGCTGTCCGTTTTTGAAACCATAATGTTGCCAGCTGTCCGTTTTTGAAACCATAATGTTGCCAGTTATATGTTTTGGAAACCATAATGTTGCCAGCTATACGTTTTGGAAACCATAATGTTGCCAGCTATATGTTTTGGAAACCATAATGTTGCCAGCTATATGTTTTGGAAACCATAATGTTGCCAGCTGTCCGTTTTGGAAACCATAATGTTGCCAGTTATATGTTTTGGAAACCATAATGTTGCCAGCTATACGTTTTGGAAACCATAATGTTGCCAGCTATATGTTTTGGAAACCATAATGTTGCCAGCTATATGTTTTGGAAACCATAATGTTGCCAGCTATACGTTTTTGGAAACCATAATGTTGCCAGCCATACGTTTTGGAAACCATAATGTTGCCAGCTATATGTTTTGGAAACCATAATGTTGCCAGCTATATGTTTTGGAAACCATAATGTTGCTAGCCATACATTTTTGAAACCACAATGTTGCCAGCTATACATTTTTGAAACCATAATGTTGCCAGCTATACGTTTTTATTTGTTTTATTTTTTTTGAAAAAATAATGTTGCCAGCTGTAAGTTTCTAGTTTTTTCAGCTCTCACCTATGTCCTGGGTATGACAATAAACTACATCCGCCTCCTGGGTATGACGATAAACTACATCCAACAGCAAGGCCTCAGATGTTTTTCACAAAAGTAATGTTGCCAGCTGTCCGTTTTTGAAACCATAATGTTGCCAGCTGTCCGTTTTTGAAACCATAATGTTGCCAGCTATACGTTTTTGAAACCATAATGTTGCCAGCCATACGTTTTGAAAACCATAATGTTGCTAGCCATAGGTTTTTGAAACCATAATGTTGCCAGCTGTACGTTTTTGAAACCATAATGTTGCCAGGTACACGTTTTTGAAACAATGTTTCCAGCTATACGTTTTTTTTTTTAAAATAATGTTGCCAGCTGTACGTTTTTAGTTTTTTCAGCTCTCACCTACGTCCTGGGTATGACAATAAACTACATCTACGTCCTGGGTATGACGATAAACTACATCCAACAGCAAGGCCTCAGCTCTCACCCACGTCCTGGGTATGACAATAAACTACATCCGCGTCCTGGGTATGTCGATAAACTACATCCGCGTCCCGCGTATGACGATAAACTACATCTAACAGAAGGCCTCAGATAAAGGTTTTTGAAACAATAATGTTGCCAGCTATCCGTTTTTGAAACGATAATGTTGCCAGCTATCCGTTTTTGAAACGATAATGTTGCCAGCTATCCGTTTTTGAAACCATAATGCTTGCAAGCTATACGTTTTTGAAACAATGTTGCCAGCTATATGTTTTAAAACCATAATGTTGCCAGCTATACGTTTCTGAAACAATGTTGCCAGCTATACGTTTTTTATAAAAAAAACAAAAACAAAAAAAAAAACAATGTTGCCAGCTGTACGTTTTTGAAGCAATAATGTTGCCAGCTGTACGTTTTTGAAACAATGGTGTTGCCAACTGTGCGTTTTTGACTTTTAAAGTCACTCAAAATCATTTCCGGCATAAAATGATCACTAAGGTTGAGATACCGTTAAACAAAACAATCAATCAATCAATCAACCTACCACACTCTCACCCATTCTTATCACATACCTCATTCAACATTACCATTTTGACTGTAACCGTCTAAATTGAGAGTCTTTCGAGCAATGTATTACGTGAAGTATAGTAAAAAAAAATGACCTTCTAGCGCCTTGCATTTATAGTGTAATATCTTCAGTTTAGTGAGTTAGGTGGCATTCGTGATATACGCTCGGGTGATCATGTTTCTTTCGATACATAACTGATTTCATGGAGGATGTTTTACCGCAGTAGGTAGCCGTTTCTTTCTGCGGTTGGCTGGTTGCACATCAAAGCTATACGACCTAGTCTGCTTTGTTATTCAGCCCATAGCTGGGAGGACATGAAGTGTATTCTTCCCTTTTCTTATTTATTTTCGCGTAAGTGAATATTACGAGACCGACTGGAATTCGAACTCAGTTCTCCGATTTCTCCTTCCAAGCCGATATCCATTTTACAAAAAAAAAAAAAAAAAAAAAAAAAAATATTATTAATTCCCACGTTAGTCACGATGATACATTCGTTGTTACAATTTGTTTTCCAAACGGAAATTATTTATGACTCCTGCAGGGTGTATCAAAAATACTTTTACAAACTTTAGGGTTCCTCGTGACAAAACAAAGACAAAAATCCTTAATAATGCAGAGATAATTTATCAATGTATCATTGGGCCTGCGAAACCCTTCGACACCGCGTGGAAGTATTTGAACGAGTCTGCCAGTCAATGATCCGACAGGTGCATGCGTGTGTAGAAACAAACGGAGGATATTTTGAACATTTGTTATGAAATGCTGTGTTGAAGTACAGCGATGACCATTTGGACGTATGTTTATATGGATATTGTAACTTGATTTAAGTCAGGAACCCGTCCCCTAAATTTGTAAAATTATTTTTAGTTTGAATCATGTATATATTTAAAAGCCTCCTCCGTAAACTTAAAACTTAATATCTCAAAAACGAAGAATTTGCAGATGTATGTATTAGTTTGGTGCAAAATTATGACGTAATAATGTCGTTTTTTGACGTTAAAAATAGTCAAAAAACGACATTATTACGTCATTATTTTTGGACCAACCTAATATATATGGACTTTTCTCCTAGGTTTGGTGTGGGGACCCCGCCCCTAAATTTTTTAGAAGTATACACCCTGTATACAGATGGGTAAGGTATCTGAGGACAAACTGGAGACACACATGTTACAAACAACGAAATTTATGCATACGAATCATGGAACATAAATGGTTGTATTATATGATTATTCAGCGTAATCGCTTTTAGTCGCGATGATAGCTTTATTGCGCGAATAGGATCGTTGACATACACGTATCACATTTTATTTGTATTGATATTTACCATTATGCGCGCAATGACGGCTTTCGGGTATCAGTCGTATTGTGGGACCGTTGATTAGTCATCCGTTTAACAATGTCCCACATGTAATATTCAAGGGCTTGGTGACCAGGTCGTGCAGATTGACCTCCATTCAATCTTGGGTCCCCACGGCAGATGGGAACAGGGACAGTGTCCTGCTGAAACACATATAATCTTCCATTCCTACAAGATCTATTCAATGCTTCATAACTGTTTCTACTACATCAATGTAGCAAGTAGCAGTGAATCGAAGACCCTGTTGAAAGACGTCAGGGTGGTACGACGTGTTCTTCACGACTCCCATTCCACTAAAATCACTTTTTTGATCCTGGTTGAAATTTTTTCGTCTGAAAGGAACAAGAGCCAGAAACCAAAACAACGGAACATGCCAGGTCCTTCTGGAAGTTTCAATTTGTTCAGTAACCGTTTTACTCGGATACATCTTTGTTCTTGTGTATGTGCCTACATGGACTCTCTTTACCCCATCACGTATGACTTGTACCGAATATCCCGATGCACCACATTGCAGATTGCGTTCTCGAAAAACCTGACGGACTCTGGTGATGGCTCTCACCGACTTTCTGGGATTTGAATCGATAATGTATGCTAAATTTGACAAAGCCACGTGCACGGGGATGAATCACTCTCATCCCCTTCGTATTCAATGAGTAAGTTTCACTTGAGCAGATCCTTCCCAGGAACTGATGCTTTGTGAAACAGACTTTTTTTTTTTCAATGACTAGAATCTTGACCTCATCAAGCCTCGAGTTAACTGTTATATTTCCTCCATAACTCCATGAATTTCACTTCTTACATTTTTCTTACACTTACGCAGCGTTATAAAACTGTAAGAACAATAAAATAACATTCTATTTTTCTTTTCTTCTTATGTGCCTTGTCCTTTCAAGACGTAGGCGATCATGACTCTCCACTCCCCCCTATCCTTTGTAGCTCTCAATAAGTTTCGTCCCTCTGCCACCTCCCCCAGACCACGGTCTGTCATTCACTTGCTTAAGTCCACCAGGTATGTCATGCGATGGCTTCCCTTGTGTCTCTTTCACTCTATTCGACATGTATCAGATTCTCCAAGCCCTCCTTTCTCATTACGTGCCTCAGGAACCTCAACTGACTCTTCCTGATCCTAAGTATAAGCATTTTCCTTGTTGACATCCTCTCTGAGACCTCATCATTGCTCACACGCTCGGTCCAGGATATCCTTATCATCCTTCTGTAGAGCCACATCTGCGTCGCCTCGATTCTCTTCTTCATTTTTGAGGAGACCGTCCAACATTCGCTGCCGTAAAAGAGGACAGATGTCACGTTTCAGCTCAGTACTCTTTTCTTTGTTACCAAAGAAATCCTCCTGTTTCGTAATACTCTGTCCAGCTTTTGAAATGCGTCTTTGGCAATTCCAATACGTCTACGGATCTCAGTGTCGCACTTACCGCCCTCTATCGATATTTAAACTTCCGCGCCTGCTTGATTTTAGTGTTCCCGACCTGCAAATCCCATTTCGGGCTCATTCTTTTACTAATGACCATGCATTCTGTCTTCTCGTAGTTTATGCTAAGTCCATTCTTTTCGCTCTCCTTCGCTAAAACTTTGAATAGATTGGAAGACCTGCAGTGTTTTCGTCAGTTAGCACGCGGCTTTGAGGCATGGGACGTACTGATAAGATGTATTTACAAAATTGCTGAAAATGTGAAAACGCAATGATTTGCGGTATGCCTTAAAATTGAAAGAGCTCTGAAAGGTATTGTCCGTTGTTGAATACATTTAAAACTGCAGCCTTTTAAGTTTTTAACTGTTTGATTTTATATCTAGAGCTTCAAATATTCTTTTTTACAGCTAACCTTATGCATATATTCTTTCCTTGTTTTGTGTTTGTGAGGATCTCATACCCAAGCTATATATGCTTTGGGTGCCAATTGCAATTTGATCCGCAAGATGACAGGTTCAGCTACATGATACAGTGGTAGTTTCATGTCCGAGGTACACATATGTTCATTAGTAAGCAAGAGCACGGGCTAGAGTGTTGATACTAAAAGCCTTTTTTTTACTGGTTCTTCTCTATCAATGCGGCTCATTTGGTCTAATAAAAATTGTTTAGTTAGAAATGAAATATAGATGCAAGAAAAACTGTGTGAGAAACAAAGAATTGATCATTTTAAGTGAGACTGGCAGGTCAAACAGAAACGGTAATTCGAAGAGAAAACACGGTTTTAGAATCCAGATTTCTTCTCTTTAGATGGTTACCATGAATAACTACCTTGCTATTTAATCCATAGCTGGCGAGGAGAGTTGATGGATTGATGCTTTTCCCAACAGTATTTGTGAATGGAACAGACCCGGCTGGAAATTCAGCCGGATTTGAAGGCGGGTTAATATGGTTGGCGAAATGTGACCATATCTCACTAGTTGTTGTTAGATAGTACTTTTCTCACAACGTACCCTTAAGCAATAGTTGAAAGTTGATTCAGTCGAACAAATATTTAGTTGCGAGAAAAGAAACATATAAAGGGAAGTGGAAAATCGATCTATCTATCTATCTATCTATCTATCTATCTATCTATCTATCTATCTATCTATTAGGTTGGTGCAAAAATAATGTCGTTTTTTGACGTTCAACTTCAAAAGATCATAATTCTTTTCATAATAAATTTTATTAATCGAAATAAAAACCATTAGAATCGACACATTTTATGCCAACGAGAAACAAGTTTATTTATCCCATTAGCATAGAAATCCGGAGTTCTAGAAGCGATGAAATCATTGAAAGCCGATTCGGCATCATACCGGCTTTTGAAGCATTTTTCGCGCAGGAAGTTGTCGAGATGCTTGAAAAAGTGATAAGGTCCGGTGAATATGGCGGATGAGGTAGAGTCTCGTATCTATAAATGAATGTGTAGCTTTTTTTTTATGTATGTATCTAAAGTTATAGGAATGTTTTATTTTCAAACATGTTCTGCACATTGTAACCGTGTTCATAATTAATGTTATTGAGTGTTGGCTTTTCCTATTTTATTATTAATGCTTACCTTATATTTAATATTATTTTTAGATTGGATGTAGCTAGTATGCTTGTATTTGATGCTAGTATATTGCTGATGGAGGTTGGTAGGATTCCGTGTGTGTTTAAATGAGTCCTAATTAAGCTATGATCAGATAGGGGTAGCGTAAATCGTCTAGTTAGGAATGTCATAGTATCAGTGATATAGCTATTTATGAGTTTACTTTGATCAGGAACATAGATAGATAGATAGATAGATAGATAGATAGATAGATGACTTAAAATGACTTAACTTCCGATGTGAAATTTCGCAGAAGTGCATTTCGCTCGTCAGCTATTTACTATTTTCATTAAGACACACACACACACACACACATTTATTTATATATATATATATATATATATATATATATATATATATATATATATATATATATATATATATATATATAAGAAGGTATGAAAATGGATTTCTGCTGAATTTGGACCAAATGTAATAAATTATAATCCGATGAACCCTTAAATCTCTTAATTAATATTTGCTCTGTTTTTACATTGAGCTCTCTGGATTACACAGTCCTTGGAATTATCCTTAAGAATTACCAAATAACTTCATAAATTATCTATCTATCTATCTATCTATCTATCTATCTATCTATCACTATAAACGTTCCTGTGTGTGTTCGCTAGTTTGAGATGACATCGCTATTTCTTTCCTTTTTCTCAATCAGTGACACTAATATCAACAGGCCTAGAACGAGAAGTTCTGCTAAAGAAAAATATCCTGCCCAACAGGTATTGAAACTCTGTTAACGTTGTTTTAATTACGTAAACGATTCCTATATCAGTGGGACATGAATAAATAGAGGTAGACGCGAGGCAGGTGAAGGCAAATGAACGAAAAAAATTTAAAGATTAATTTGAAAAGGAGTTCATGTGGGAGCGATGGACAAAGATAAAATGATGAAAAAAGTAAAAAAAAAACGATTGAAAGAGAGAATCGGAAAAGATGACTGAGTGAGTGAAATAAAAGATAAAAAGTTCATAAAATAGGAGAGAGATAGTAGGAAAACAATTTACCAAAAAACAAACGAAATAAGAGAAAGAAAGGGAGAATAGTTTAACAAAAACAAAAGTGAAAGTACGAAAGAGAAAGAAAAAGAGTGAGCAACTTAACAATGGTAAAGAAAGATATTAGGTTGGTGCAAAAATAATGACGTAATAATGTCGTTTTTTGACGTTAAAAAAATACGTCAAAAAACGACATTATTACGTCATTATTTTTGCACCAACCTAATATATAAAAAAGAAAGAGAGAATCATTTAAAAGACAAAGAGAAAATAGAGCGAGAAAAGAGAGAACGATTTAACAAAAACAAAGAAAAAAACAGAGAGAGGTAGATAGATTAACATAACAAAGACAAAGAAAGAGATTAAAAAAAGAAAGGAGAAGCAATAATTATCTAAATGAAACGAAGAAAGAGGGAGGAAGAAATTGAGAAAGAGCGAATAATTTGACAGAACAAATGAAAGTGAGAGAAAGAGAGAGAGAGAGAGAGATTAAACTATAACCTTTTTAAAAGTGAGAGAGAAAGAAAGAAGGATTTAAGAAAAATAAAAAAATGAGCAAGAAAAATCAAGAGAATAATAAAAAAAATAAAGAAAGAAACAGAGAATAATCAAAGAACAGTGAAAGAAAGTAGAGAAAACAAGAAAGAGAATAATTTAAGAAAAAATAGAGAGCGAAAGAAAGAGATACAATATATTTTAACTGATTGTTTTTGTGCCGGAAATGTTTATCTGTTTGTGTTGACTGCGCATGACCTTAATAGCGGAAGTCACCGGTGCAACCGACAGGTGACCTTCATCCCCCGTCAACCGCTGAAAAATTGCCAGAAGAGAAACAAACAAGTTAACTTTTGATGTACAAAGCGCCATCTTTGATTTTCTTTACAACAAAGCCAGATGTAAGATCCGCCGCTGATATGAGAATATGTATTCATTTGACTATTGCTTATATGGGGACTCTGTGTCATCAGTATAAACACAAAACGCGTACAAACGAACGAGTGTGTAGCTATATACACACAGGGTGCACTCATAGAAAGACATATCTAAGGGCGCACGCGACAGTATATGATTATCAACGATTACGTCTATATTTATAACCTTTTTGTCTAAATTTTATCTATCTATCTATCTATCTATCTATCTATCTATCTATCTATCTATCTATCTATCTATAAAACTCTCATGAGCTTTTCTGTCATTACCAACATGAGTGTATATCTCTCTTTGCCTCATAATCAGTGTGGGCACAGAGCTCAACACTCGAATTGCGAGAGCCTGTTTAATGCTTGAAAGCAGTTCGTGACAACTGGCGTTTCTGTGTTGAACTCTTTGTCCACACTGCTTATATTTACATTCGCTCTATCCCGATTATTGTGCACTTTTCTCTTGGCTATATATATATATATATATATATATATATATATATATATATATATATATATATATATATATATATATAAGCGTATACAATTGGTTATATCTGGTCGTTTAATTTATCTATGTCGATATATATATATATATATATATATATATATATATATATATATATTCGATGAATCATAAAATAAATTAGTAAAGTTAACGATATAAAATGGCGAAATCCCTTCGCTAACAAAATTTTAAGATGCATTAACCTACCAATCACTCGATGAAAGTCATGACCCTTGTTTTTTTTTTAATTATAAGCTGTATTAGGGCTTTCTTAAATATGCAAGTCCTTTCGACTGTAAATTCAGTCATCTTCTGTCATGGAAAGATATATATATATATATATATATATATATATATATATATATATATATATATATGTGTGTGTGTGTGTGTGTGTGTGTGTCTGTCTGTCTGTCTGTCTGTCTCTGTCTTTGTTTGTGTATGTATGCATGCATATAGGTAGACAGATAATGAACAAACCAAATAGGTATATCGATAGATAATGACAAGTCATAGATAGATAGATAGATAGATAGATAGGGCTTCCAGGAATAAATAACTTATCTCCCGACTTGAAGTTTCGCAAAAATACTGTTCGCTCGTAAAATTAATCAACTAAATTCAGTAACTGATATTACACATACATACACATACACGCACACATTATTATAAACGTTTTTATTATTTTGTATACAGGTTTGAGCTGACCTTTCCGATTTTTCGTAAATAGTAAAACTAATGTTAATGTAATTGAATAATCCAACGAAAGAAAAATATGCCTCATGACAAAAAAGACTTCACTATTTTTTCCATTAGTGAAGAAATGTGATGCAAGCTCTTGATAATAACTGTGAATCTTGAGTTGTAGCTCTATATATCTCAAAAACGTTTGACAGGGTTTGTCATGCTGGTCTTCTACGTAAGCTTCAGATATACTTTATTACAGGACGATTGTTTGATTTAATCCAATCATTCCTATCAAATCGTGAAATGAAGGTCGTTCTGAACGGGCTCGCTTCCAGATCCTTTCACACGAACTCTGGTGTCTCCCAAGACTCTTTCCTGTGTCCTACACTGTTTCTGATTTTCATTAATGATCTTCCTGATGTCATCAGTTCACAAGTAGGCATTTACGCAGATTGCACTACTATTTACTCCTGTCTGAATAACTGACAAGAGCTGACAACGTTAACCAGGCCGCTGTTCATGAAAAGGACTTCCAATCAGTGATTAAGTGGGGTTGGAAGTGTAAATTTTAATGCCTCCGAAACTAAAATGCTCTCATTTAACAACCAGAGTGAAACTTCCCTGGTCGCCATCAGCATGGCTGATGCTTGAAACCTGGAGAACGTCTCAATGCTCCTTCTTGGCCCCACGTTTTTAACTGATTTGAAGTGGAACAACTACACTGAATGAATTGCTGCATCTGCTGTAAGGACAGTTGGTTCAGTATGTCGTGCCAGAAAGTTTTTCTCATCAGAGTTACTCATGCACGTTTAAGAATCTACTATTCTGCCGTTCATTTAATACTATTGCCATATCTGGTTTCGTGATCCTGCTGTTCATCTCGAGGTTCTTGAAAAAATACAAAGAATGACCTGCAATGCAATCGATCCTGACTTTCTCACAGGCGTGATGCGGCTTCCTTCTGTCTTTTATACAAATATTTTATGGCAACTGCTTAGAAGAGCTATTTTTTGCTTCTGCTGCCTCGACTACACGAATTTAAGCGTGCTACTAGATTGGCATCTAGGTCCCAACCTTTTATTGTTGAAATAGTTAAATGTAACCGCCACTTCTAATCCAAGACCTTTTCTCGCACTTCCCAACTGTAGAACTCCTTTCTGTTTACTTGATTCCCTGAAAACTACAATTTTCAAAAATTTAAATGTGATGTCAATCGCCATCTTCTGTCGTCTTGAAGCTCGTCCATCTTTTATCCTTTCCTCACCACCCCTATGTTCAGTTTTTTTTTCTCTCATTTTTACTCTCTGTGCCCTACTGCTTACTAATGGCATTCCAGTCTTGCTTGTGGGGGATTGATTAAAAGAAAACGTTCGAAAATTATAAGAAACCAAATATATCGATACATATCACCTATTGACAAATCCAACAAGTCAAACTCATCATTTACTATAAAAAGTTAAAAAAAAACAAAACAACAAAAAAAACAAAAAAAAAACAAACTCTAACATGATCATCACCAACAGTACAACAATAATAAAATCAAAAAATGAATTTGCTTTCCTATTTGGAAAATGTCTCTCAACAATAGTAATTCAAGCAACACCAACATTTGTGACACCGCGTTAAATAAGTTGCTGTTTTATCGCTAACAGTGCAATTAAATCGCAAATCATTAAGCATCAGAACCACAGAAAGCAAGAAATCATACAAATACTAACTAATGACAAAAAAAACTGTGGAAAAAAAAAACGAAAATGATAATATCAGAACATTACAAATCTACATACGCAGTTTTCCTTTGTAATTATAAAATGACCTCAACTTGATACTGGCTTTTTATGAGGGGGTACCGATTTCTTGTGTGATTGAAATCTTGCATTGTTTAGTTGCGAATCATACTTTGTTGACTGTTAACGTTTTGTTGGCAAACGAATGTCTTAAAGATGGAGGATGAAAAGCTCGACTTTCGCCATATTATGCTCTATGAATTTCGGAAAGGAGTAAGCGTCGGAACCACGACAGTAAATATTCAGAAGTTTTTTTTTTTTTTTGGATTGTGCTCCAACTCTACAGATTATTAAAAAGTGATTTGTTAGATTTCGTTGGCGGGGGCGGGGGGGGATTTTAACCTAAAAGACGATCAACCTCAACTGGCGGAAAATTTGGACGTCGATGAAGACGCTGTTTGCCATCGTGGAGAACCAAAGTAAGATTTCGGCGGAAGAGATTGTGAAATGTTTGAAAATCGATATCTCAACTGATTTTCACCATTTGAAGAGACTTGGGTTCGAAAAAAAAAAAAAAAAAAAAAAAAAGGTCGATTTTGGTAAATTTAAAAGTTGTCATTTTCCCGCACGGCAACGAAAATCCGCATGTTGTAAAACAGTCCTTACAGAAGCTTTTAGAGTTGAAATGGGAAATTCTCTTGACTTGATCCTTTGGATTTTCATTTGCTCCGGTCTCTACATAACATTCCAACTGACAAATACAATCAAAAACTACCTCCTGTAGATCGATATGAGACAGTTGTTTAAAACATTGGAGGCTATGTAGTTGACTAATAAATGATTTTTTTGAGTATATAAAATGTTCTTAATTTTCTAATCGGGTATAAACTTTTGCATAGAAAGAAAAATGATAAAAAAACAAAACGATATCTCTTATAAAAGCTGAAAGTTCTCAGATATCGGGCAATTTGTATATATATATATATATATATATATATATATATATATATATATATATATATATAGATATATATATGTATATATATGACGGATCTCCCATCGAGTTCCATGAATGAGGTTCTGAGGACCACGAACTAATTATCTACATGCCTATGACGGGCATTTCATTTGAGACCGGCTCGAGAATTGCACAAAAGACCACAAACAGATCAGTAGAATGTATTGTATCCAAGTGCAGCAGGAACGATGTTAGATGTTTTGCTTTCTTGGTTCATGTAGTCGACTCATGGTTACTTCTCAGTGCAGCTATATCAATGTTGTACTTTTTTAGCTTCAATGCGGCCAGAACTGTTTTTCTTTCTGGTGTTGAGTTGTTGTCCTGGAGAGTTCGGACATTCAAATTGCCAAGATGAAGTTGATGTTGTTCCGTAGAGTTTTTCGCAATAGCCGGATATGTGTGGAATAATTAGATGTAGTTGTCAGAAAACAAACACAATGATTCGTTTCAAGTGGTGAAGGCTTGTGTCGGACCATCCAGACCTTTTGGATCTCGCGATAAAAAAGTAACGGTGCAAAAGACTTGCCACGGAAACTACGAACGACAGTCCTCATGTGTTATTATATAAGTTTAGCCTCTCTGGATCACAGTCAATACCGGCCAGTACACGCCTCTTGGCAGACACATATAATATAATGACCGGGGTAAGCTGTCATGAATTTTCCTTCCCATCTGAAGTCTTTTTTTTATGGTGAAACCAACACTAAAAGGATTGCTAACTAGACAATGATCGGAAAATATTTTTAAAAAATTAAAAAAAAATTGTTTAATAAAGAACTTTCGTTGGCTTTTAAGCAAACCTGCATAAATTGATAATTGTCAATATACACCCAATATATGCATCCCCACTGGGCGCCACATACTTTCGGCCTTGTGCCACGTCTTTTGAATTTTGAATTTATGACTGGGATTATTAATTTTCAACATGTGCATCATCATGACGCATACAAAGGGCAATACTATTCTGTAGTTCTTGGAAAACATTTTGCAGCTGATTTTCAAGAATACCTTCAATCCCATCACTTAGCCTAGCTTGCAATTCCTCTAAAGATGGAGGTTTAGTTGAAGTCAAACAGTATTTTTGGTAAAAATGAGTCATCAAAGCTGAATATTAAATGTTTTTATCTGTTGTTTTACTATAGTTTTTTTTAAAGCTTCTTATTCTGTAAGATTGCGAAGAATTTTATTTGAAGTGATGGTATAGATTTTTGTTCAAAATTTCTTAAGTTATTTAAATATAATTTTCTAAGATATAGGATTTACCTTTGTCAGTAAAAGTAATAGCCCTAACTACAAAGTACGAATTGGAAACGTCAATATAATATACGAAAATGTACGTACGTCTGTTTTAACAAAGGACGACAAATGTGACACCGAGATACGAAGTTGTATTGGAATAGCAAAATATTTTTTTATAAAAGCTCAGAAAATATTTAGAAACATGAAAAAAAATGAATAGAATAATAAAAACAAGAGTTTTAGTGTAATGACGATGCAATGAATTCGGATCTCCTTGCAGATGAAGAGGGGAATTGATAAAACATACATGTGGTTTTACATATGGATACTTAGAATACCATGAACCGAACATGTGAATAATAAGGAAGCCTTAAATCAATTGGGCATAAAAAGGACACTTATATTAGGTTGGTGCAAAAATAATGACGTAACAATGTCGTTTTTTGACGTTAAAAATACGTCAAAAAACGACATTATTACGTCATTATTCTTGCACCAACCTAATATGAAGAAAGAATGTAGATTGAAAACAAGAAAAATAGAGGATAACACCGATAACCTATCCAAGGATGTTGTGTAAATGGATGGAAGAACAGAATAAGATGTCTAATAAAAATTCAAATATAGCTATGAGTTACAAAAGATAGGATGTTGTGGAGAGCCAGAAACATCTCTGCCCTGGCGTGAACCGTCATATAGAAGAATAACTTTTGTGTTCAACCAATCAGAAGAAACCATTAATCTTCTTTGATATTTTAACTGCATTTAGAATCTACGCAATGAGAATTCAGTCTTTTACGTCGCATAATTCTTTGTTATTGTAAAAGCTATTTGGACAACGCAACATCATTTGATATCAGTCAAGTAAACCTAATTTATTTGAACTTTGTTTGATCAAGAAAATGGTAAGAGAACTTGGAGTAGAATGACTTTTACGATGATCAATAAAAACTGATTTTCCTCTAATTTTCAAACTCTTTCATAGATTAATTTTTATTATGATTGCGTTCTCCTCAGAATTGAAGGCATGATTTTTCCAAGTGAATATTTTTTTTTATTAGTTTTTCTTTGAGACTAAGAATAAAAGAATATAAATAATTTTCCGGTTTCATTGCAAAACAATAATCCAGGGTGTTTTTTTTCTTTTTTCAATAACGTTTTCTAGTAATTTTCCGCCGAATGTTTTTAAAGTTATAACATGTAAGATATCTATGTTTAAAATAGCCGGGTTTGAAACGCACGACATAGGAGATATTTTTTTAAAATCATTTCATTCCAAGCAAGGCGATAATGCCACTAACGCGCAATGTGTTACTGGGAATGAAAGAGAATGAGATTATAACGTTTAGAAAGGACAATAAGAGACTTAGCTTTCAGGACGAAAAAAGATGACGATTGACATTGTTTTCAACAATGTTGGTGACAGGAAAACAAGAAACAGGAAGCGACCCCTACAGGCAAGAAGTGAGAGAATATATACTTTTAAATTTACGGGTATAAAGAGCTTTTTCAACAGTAAAAGGATGGGACATAGTTGCCAGTCTGTTAATAGGACTAAATTCAACTTAGGAAGTACGTGTGTATGTATGTACGTATATATATATGTGTATACTGGTTCCATGTGACTTGGAAAGTATGTGTGTGTACGTATGTGTGTATGTATGTGTGTGTATGTACTGATTCCTTGTAGTGGGACGGTGTGTGTGTACGTGTGCGTGTATGTGTGTATGTACAAATGTGTTTACTAATTCCTCGTAGTGAGACAGTCTGTATGTATGGAGAGGGAATATACACATATATACGCACATACTGACAGAAACACACGAAAATGGAAATAGATCTAAGAACACACAGGGGTCATTAAAACATTAAAGGATAAGATACCGATAACTAATTCATCATTTCTCTTGGACCAATCTTAATTGTTTTATGACCTTTCGCGTAGAACTCTTCACTGCCAGTTAAAGAAAGAAATTCGGATTACTAACACAAAAAGGGAATGTCTCATATCGAGAATATTTAACATCTAAAAACATAAAGGAGAAAAAATTTAATTATTTTTAATAATATGGGGAAATCTCCACCCTTTGCCTGATGACGGTCGCGAGACCAGAAACTCGTGTAGTAAAATTATGGAAAATAAAGCATAATATTTTTGAGAAAAAATTCACATTACAACCAAAAACGTTTGCGGTATTTCTCTTCTTTTTAATATACGCACTTTTTTCTCGTTGGAAAGACTATAACCTCTTCCTTCTATCTATCTATCTATCTATCTATCTATCTATCTATCTATCTACATATCTACACACACACACACACACACACACACACACACACACACATATATATATATATATAATTAATAATTATATATATATATATATATATATAATTAATAATTATATATATATATATATATAATATATAATAATAATAATAATAATAATAATATATATATATATATATATATATATATATATATATATATATATATATATATATATATATATTAATAATTATATTTATGCTCTACGTTTGTATCGAGCACTATTTTTTAAAAATAATAACAAAAATACTAAAGAACTTTGGATTATTTACCTAACCAGTTCTTTCCTATTTTCTATATATTTTCACACACACACACACATATATATATATATATATATATATATATATATATATAGTTAAATAAATATCTATGTGTATGTGGAGAAAGAGAGAGAAGTGAGAGATTCTGTAAAAAACAGAATATACAATGAAAAACTTCAAGGAACCACAGGTTGCCTAACAAGAACAATGTGCTTTAAAAAGTGATATTTAAATAGAAATTCACTTTATGTGTTTGAAAAATGCAGAAAATATGAAACTCGATATTTCAGATGAGATTGGTAGGGCGGAGTCTAAACAAGAAGATACAAAGTCTCTATGGACTGCGGCCTATTAACTAGGAACATAAAGAACATATCAATTATGTATCATGGGCACCAGGGATTCGCACACATGGCAGAACTTCCCCATTGAATTTTTAATGCAAAAATTAACTGACAATTCTCTATGTCTATTTATATATCTCTCTCTTCCACTCTCTTTCTCTTACTCCCTCTTTCAATTTCTTTCTTTTTCACCCTCTGTTTTTATCTTCTATCTTTTTTCTGCCCCACTCTCTTTGTTTCTCTTTTAAAAAGTCATCTTTCTTTCAGTAATAGACGATGATGGCTCTCCACATCTTCCTTTACTTAAATGAGTAAAATGTACAGTGTCATGAACGGTTTGAGGAAATATAGTAATTTGTTTGTCAGTTGGCTTCCCTTGTCCTTTCCCTAGATTAAATGCCAAACGCATTCTAAAGAGCTCTGTTTGCCAAATTATTTGACATATCTGGGAGGCGATAAAATATGGTTGTGAAAATAGTTAATAATTGTAAAAATATAGTTGTGAAACATATTTTTACAAATCGAGCAATTTCCGAGTATATTTGACAATAGGACTCGAGCTTTCATAATACACCAAAACATTAACATAAAACTCATACCATATATTATGTCCTCACACATGAAGCATTTTTGGTAGGTTGTTGATTTGGTCGTCTAACAAAGTAACTTTATTAATATATAAAAAAAATCTTGACTTATTTCTGAAATTTTATTTCCAGATAAGCTTTTTTAATATATTGTTAATCCTAATCCCAGTAAAACAATTTACAATGTAACAATGTCGAATAATCTTACTGTATGAGTACAAAGTGGGGAAAACTACCATTTTTGCATTGAATCATTACATGTGGTGAGAAATGGATACGCTTTGACAACAGTAAGAGACTAAGCCAGTGTTTAGATTCAAGTTAATCACCAAAACAATAGTGAAAACTACACTGCACCCTAAAAAGTTAATGGTATGGTGATCTTTCAAAAAGGTTATTCATTATTCATTCATGCCTCAAGGGAAAACAGTAACAGCAACCTCGTATTGTAGAATTGTGAATAGGGTGGGCCCAACTTTGCTGCAGGACATGCACAGCTGATCGCTTCTCAATTAATTGTCCAAAAGCTGAATAGCCTGAATTATGAAATTTTGCCTCATCCTCCATATTCACCAGATATATCTCCTACTGAGTAACACTTATTTAATCATTTTGAGATTTCATACGTAATAACAGATTTTCTAATAAGGAAGAAGTAGTCGAAGCATTTGAGATGCTTATCACAACAAAGGTTGAGAATCTCTTCAAAAGATGGGATCAAGAATCTAGATGTACGTTGGAGGACAGTCATTCATCAAAATGCAGCCTATTTCAACTAAGTAAATTAGTTATTTAACATTTCAAAGAATTTTATTAATTTCCTGTAAAGTGGGTCATTCCATATGTGAAAAACAAATAGCCCGTTAGATCAATAAATAGATATGGATGGCGCTACAGAATCTCGAACAGATATGGCAGCAATGATACCTTTTTCATCTAATCTGACCCTTGCAAAGACAGAATGAATAACACTGAGGAGACTATTTTGTAAGTATCCTTAGAAATATATCATGAAACATGAGTGTCTGTGTTTTTGTGAAAATTTTAACATAAAAAAATGTCGCTGGTCTAGAAGGAGATAGAATCTACAATCAGGTTTTCTCCAATCAGTAATTAAAAATGGCTTCAATCGAATGAATCCTGCAGTTCTTGGAAAAGACCGTCCCTTTTCGAACTTCATGTACTGGTGCTAAAGAATCCCGAACAGAGTATTTTCTCATATAACAGAAACATCATCGTTTAAGGACTTTCATCAAAAACAACAATTGGATAGCGTATCTAATTCGAAGAGAAAATAATAAATATTTATTTTTGTTTGGAGTAGTGTGGATCATTAAGATCCACACTACTTCAAACAAAATTCTGCAAAGGAAGCCCCCATCAATACTGAAAAGAAGAGCTAGTGGACATAATGTCCTATTAAAATTCAGGGTGTGGATTTAGTAAATACTAAACACATCAAAAACCTTAGTGTTTGGGTCGGTTTTAACACTTTTTGTATAGGAGAAAAGGAAATTGAACATAGAATACGCTGACTTAATAATCGTTTCACTCAACCCCGCAAATTGCCCCAAAACAAAACAATTGACCTGAAAACATGAGACTTGTTCATAAATAGTCACATCAGATCGCGACTTTCATATGGATGTCGTGCATGGCATAAATCCGTTCAGAAATATCTCAGCTATCAGCTTCATGGAATCGTTTTCTAAGATCGCTGGTTAAAATGCCTTTGAAGCCTCTTGGTCTTTGTGAACATTGAACAAGGAACATTGTGGACTGGCGCTACAGAATCCCAAACAAAGAACTGTATCAAATGACAGAAACCACATTACTTGACGACCACCACCAACAGCACAACTAAAATAGATATCACATGTAACTCGAAGAGAAAATAATGACATAATTACAATGTTGACGTTCCACACTCCACCAAAACAAAGGTTTGGAAGGAAAGTCGCATCAATACTGGAAAGACAGATAACAGTTATTGGACTTCAGAAACCTATTTTTCTAAAATATTGATAGAAATATTTTAAGTAGCACTGGCTGCTCAGTCAATACTCGGTCAATGAATGGCGAATGTTTCCTTACATGGAACGGTCTGTCTATATGTCTGAGATGAGGTATTATGATTACTTGCATTATTTACATTATTTGGATTGTCATTCTCGTCTTCATTGCCATATTCACAACGTTTCGGCCGTTGTACGCTCCGGCCTTCTTCAGGTGATTGAAATTTCAAACCGAACTCTTCATTTCGTCCACCGGGGCAAATTGTTCTAGTTCCACGTGCTATGACACTTCCGGATGTCTCAGTTATTTATAATTGAACTCTCCAAGTTTTGGTTCACCACTGCTGTGGCCTAGTTTTGAACGCACAACTCTTTGGTTCTAGTCACTGGATCTAACCAACATCTTTATTCACTGGGCTGTGTCTAATATTACCCTTACCATTAGATTTTGTCACGTTAGTTAGATAGGGCTACATTTGTTATCATTAAATATTTTTATTTCCGATTTATCGCTATTTGTGGTTCACGCGTTGATTGTCGAAATGACCAAAAGTGGTGTAATAAAAATAACAAAAACAATATATATATATATATATATATATATATATATATATATATATATCCTTGTGCAGGTATGCAGAAAATAGAAAAGAACACGTTGGGTGCATAATCCGGGGTTCCTTAGTATTTTTGTTTTTATTTTTAAGAAGACAGTGCTCCATACAGAAGTAGAGCTTATATTATAATAATATTTTTTGTTTAAAAATATGATTCCTTCGCTACATAAGAGTTCTCATGTTTCAAAAACGAGAGCCGAAATCATCCAAATAATTAATAAAATTAAGTTGGATTGTGGTGTTTAGTCCCGTTTCATCTTCAAGCGAAATTTTAGGAATAAGCTATCTCTCGGTTTACGTGTATTTTTACAGAAAAAAGAGGATGATGAATCTACTGATAAGAATTAACTCCCTGACCACTTAAAGAAGGAAAATAGTCTAGCCACTCCCACAATAACAAATTCTGTAAAAATAGCGCAAATTTGCGAGTAGATTCCGAAAGACAATGACACCGGCGTATAATCGTTCTCAGTGTCTACCTTCTCACCTACGTTGCATGATGTCCTTCTCAGGAAAAATAATACAACTAAGAGACACCAGATACATCGCGTTCGAAATGGAATTTGAGTTTTTTTCTCTGTTTAATATTGTTTTCTTTTTCTCATATTCTTTTACTCGCAGTCACCGTTTGCGTCTTAGTGGCTTTATTATCTTGCTTGAGGTGAAACGATTAAAAGCAAATTCTTACGCCATACCGTCTTCCCAAACATAAGATTTGAAGAAATTTTTCTACGTTTTTTTTTTTACAATGAGAGAACTTAATGCCCAGCCACTACATCATAATGTCGAAACTTAATGTCTCGAGAAAATAAACAAATACAAATTAATTCGTGTTTTTTTTTTTCTCTATTCTTGGAGAAAAAAAATAGTCTTTCCATACATCATATATCAAAACTAGACGTTGAAGTTCAATTTTGTTGAAACGATGATTTTCGTTTGTGAAAGAGTTTGACGGCCTTGATGGACGATTTCTCAAATTTAAATAGGCGATGTTTGTAATCTGAATAGCGTTTTATCCGCTAGAAAATGTTGCCTTTTGAAATAGCTATATGTCATGCGCACTGAACACTAGTTTTGATAGCATTTTGAGGCAGGGGCAGGTGTAATGCTAATGTGTATGAATTGAAGACCTTGAGTTTTTCTTGTTATTCACTCTGGTCGGAACCAACAAGTGGTTAAAAAACAAAAAACAAAAAAACAAACAAACAAAAAACAAGAAAAGAAAAAGAAAAAGAAAACAGTCGATAACTTTTCCATTCTATTTCTTTTTGCCTTCCAACATCAAAAACACTATTGCGTCGGAAAATTTAAAAAAATCGATTTAATCAGGCAAATTAATTAATTCCTTTTTATATACAGAAAAAATATGACGATGAAAACTTGTACTACAGTAATTTTGAGTAAAAATCTAAAAAGAGTTACAATTTTGTGCCTCTACTTTAGGAATAAAACAATATTTCTCGTGTTTATAGATAATTAGACAAGCACGGATTGTGTTACATATTTAAACTAAATGCTTACCACGTACCCAGTGTCAAATCATTCTCAATCTCCTTGTCTGAATTTCTGGGATGAAGAGTTATCATTATTTATACTGTTTATATTTGGACCGTTGTCTTCACCATTGTTGTTTTTATCACAAAGTTTCAGCCGTTGTGCCCTTCGGCCTTACTCAGATGTATATAGATCTGCATAAACTTCAGGCAATTCTAAAATGAATCCTTTATTTAATCTATGCTAATTTGTCCATTGCTAAAAAGATGGTTCCACAAAACATTTTCCCAAGAACTATGACTTTGTGAAATAAACAGATACGCAAGAGGACGTTTCACTAAAATCTTAACCTCTTCAAGTCTAGGGTCAACTGTTATCTATCGTACATATCCTCCCAATTTGAATTTAATTAATCCTTTTATGCTTATGAAACTACCATTACCATGAATGTTTTTTGTGCCTTGTATTCGGCGACCAGATCTAAAAGTTTTGTTTACTTTATAGACATTTTCAACGGTGAAAAAATTCATAAAAGTGACCATATAAAAAGGGAAAGGCAAGATTAGAATAATCCGATTAACACATTGTCAGACACTCTTTTAACAACGTTTTGATTGTATCAAATCAAATTGTCAAGAATCGCATATTTCATCTAACACCTAATATAATGACACTATGTCAAAATTAAAGCCACTCTTCAATAAGAATCCGCAACATTAGATGTTTCCAGTTATTTTAAGCCACTATTCAATTCATTGACTGTGTAATGATAACCAGCACTGTCAAGAAATAACGCAAAGATCGATCGGAACCAGGTCTAACAAGAAATATAATCGGAATATTGATCGAAATTATGTCTATGACGTTTCTGTAAAACAAAATTGCTCTCTATTACTCATCACAGAGAACCATCCCTGCCTCCCTCCATTAGAATGTCTGACGCTCAACTTCACGAGAGCACCTTTTTGCGACTACTCAGTCTCACATTGTCCGCTGACCTGAGATGGAACGAATACATTGAGTCAATAGCTTAGTCCACCGGTAGGAAAGTTGGTTCCCTGTGCCGCGCCAGGAAATTTTTCTTGCCGGAGTCGATCCTTCAAATCTACAAATCAACCATTCGCCCTTGCATAAAGTATTGCTACCATATATGACCTGGAGCCCTTTCTAACTGTCTCAAGGTCCTTGATAAAATCCGGAGACGTATATGCAATATAATTGGCCCTGATCTGGCATCTCGTCTGCAGCAGCTCTCTCACAGATGTGCCGTCGCCTCCCTATATCTTTTTTTTTTACAAATACTTTCACGGTAATAGCTCCGATGAACTGCTTTTGCTGGTTTCCAGACTTCATGAATTTAAGCGTTCTACTAAGCTGGCATCTCGTTCTCACCCTTTCACTGTCGAAACTGTTAAATATAGCCGTCTCTTCTACTCCAATAGCTACCTCAATAGATCCATGTCTCTTTTTCTGTTTCCTTGATAGCTATAATCTCCAACTATTCAAATGTAATGTCAATCGACGTCTCCAGATAACTTGATCTATTCCCTATTCTTCTCTTAATCCTTTCCTCTATCACTCCTCTTTGCTCTCGCTCCAACTCTCTGTAAACCCTTGCGTTCTTGTGGCTTCCCGGCTTGCTTGGGGTGAAACGCTTAAAAAAAATGCCTGCTCATAAATATCAAGAAGTTGTTAACGTGGATCCAGAAGCGGTAACCAATGATTCCCGGAAAAAGAAAAGAAATAACCCAACTTGCAAATTACAAATTGGAGAAACCAAAACCAGCAAGTAAAACAATTTAAGTATCTGGGAAGTGTTTTAACAGAGGACAGATATTTCAGCATCAAAATCAGAATATGCAATGTAATAGCGAAATTTGCCTTCGAAAAGCCAAGGAAAATATTAAAAATCATGGAAAATTTCGTTGGAACAAAGAAAAGAGTACTGAACAGTTTCAAAAAGTCAGTTCTTTTATATGGCAGTGAATGCTGAAAATCTCCTCGAAAATGAAAAAAAAAAACAACCTTAAAGCAAGAGAAATGTGGTTCTACAGAAGGATGCTGAGAATTTCATGGACCGAGTAACGAAAGTTTTAGAGAAAATGGAAACAAAAAGGAGACCTATACTTAGCTTCAAAAATAGAGACAGTTGAAATTTCTAGGAGACATGATATGGAAAGCAGGTTCGGAATATTTGACACTCACATGATATAATGAAGACAAGAAGGACAGAGGAAAACAGTGCATAGACTAATGAGCCTGTGTAAATGGATAGCATAACAGGGTTTAAGAGAGGTAAATAAGACAAATTACTAAGAGCTAAAAAGTACAGAAAATAGTGGAGATCCTTCATCGTTCACGTCCAGAAGAGACATGGAACATAGAAGAAGAAGATGAAGAAGAAGAAGAAGAGGAGGAGGAGGAAGAAGAAGAAGAAGAAGAAGAAGAAGAAGAAGAAGAAGAAGAAGAAGAAGAGCCATTAATAATTCGGCTTTATCAAAATAATTTCTCTCTGTCAAAAATAAGTTCCTTATGTGAAAAATTAAATTTCCCTCTATTTAGAAAAGTGTAAGCAGATAGATGATCTGTTAATGGATGATAACATCTTGACAAACATTTATTCTTGTTTTCTCAAGCAAATAAATTCACAGGTCTGTTTTTTTAGAGACAAATGAACAGTTCGGGGGTTGTCTTGAAAGTAGCGCCAAGAAAAAAATTCTCCTCAGTTGTTTCAAGAATAACGAAATTTCTCGTAAAATATCTTATCAGTTGCTTTTGAAAGACAAAGTTCTCGTGTGATGACTCGTCAATTTATCCAGGAACGAGATTTCATCGCGAGATATTTCATCAGTGGTTTGCGAAACCATGAGATTTCGTCAATATCTTCCGAAACCATGCCATTTTCTCGCAATAGATTTCCTCGGTGGCTTCCGAAACGATGACATTTATTCGCGAGATATTTCGTCTGTGGCTTCCGAACCCATGACATTTCCTCGCAAGATATTTCGTCTGTAACTTCAGAAACCATGGAATTTAATCGTGAGATATTTCGTCAGTGGCTTGCGAAACGATGGCATTTCTTCGCGAGATATTTCGTTAGTGGCTTCCGAAACCATGACATTTAATCGCAAGATATTTCGTCTGTAATTTCAGAAACCATGGCATTTCCTCGTGAGAGATTTCGTCAGTGGCTTGCGAAACGATGGCATTTCTTCGCGAGATATTTCGTCAGTGGCTTCCGAAACCATGACATTTCCTTGGGCGATATTTCTTCAGTGTCTTCCGAAATCATGCCATTTTCTCACAAGATATTTTGTCAGTAGCTTCCGAAACCATGAGATTTCTTGGCATGTTAAGACATCAGTTGTTTCAGAAACAACTAAATTTTCCCGTGAGATATCTCGTCATTTGTTTTAGAAAGTAAGAAATTCCTCGCTAGATAACTTGTCTGTTGATTATGTTTTTATTTTTTTTTCTCATGGAGTTACATGAGCTATACATTTTAGTCATTGCTATTGTTAAAAGTCTCGTTGGGAAGGTTATCACCCCATTTGTTCTCTCTACCCCAACTAGTAGTAGTAGTAGTCTGCCAAAAGAAAATCTCTGAAATAGACATAGCCTCAAAAAGGATGGGCTTCGTCAGGTTCTTGCCTTAGACACATCACTGCTGATATAGCAGCATTGCATGTGGTGTCCTGTACGACCATAATAGTTTGTGGATCTCGAAATACGAGGTGGCGTTATTTTTGTACCATATTTTAATGTATTTTTTAATATTATTATTCACGCAAAATAACGACTGAGAGCCACTCAAGGTTGAGTTTTAATAAACGAGGTTATTGTAAGTTTGTACCAGGGAAAGTAAGAGGTGCATATGATGAAGATATGTACGATAGATAACATGTAATCTTAGATCTTAATCTTAGATTAGGTTAAGGTTGTATTGAGTAAGAGTCGCGTCTGGAGGCTGTTGCAAAGCGTAGGGACTTCCTCCTTACCAAAGGTATACGAAGGGAATGAGGATGAATCGACTGTGTGTATGCGGCATGACGGATACTAGCTGCGAATGTTCACCTACTTAGGGATCCCTTCTCATGTTTTAAACAAATGTAGGTGTAAATATTTTATTAATTGTGTTAATACTAATTAAAGTTATGTTATAAATATAATTGCTGTAAATTATTACGAATTGTTATTGTTATAATTGCTGCAAATGGTGTATTTAATGTAAAATATTGTTGCGAATAAATATCTTCTTCTTGCGTTAAAGAGAGGATGGAAAAATAGAGTGGGAGAAGAGATTTATAGAAGTGTTAAGAGAAATAGAGAAAGATGGAAAAAGAAAGATTTATTGATTCGTTTTTTTTTTACGGCCTATGAACCCTTTGCAGGTTATTTCACGCCAGAAAATATTTTTACATTATAAGTATTTGGGGCGGGGGGAGATAATAATGGTTTAATGATACAAGTTTTATTAATTAACCGATAACTGCGGAGGAGAGGATTTATAAATTTCTTAAGGCTATTTGTGCGTAAGTCCATATAACGAAAGAGAATAGGAATTCGGCCTATGCGATTTTTTTCCTCATCTGACTCTTGTAAACTGTTGTAGCATACCTACGGACGATAATAATATGTCCCCATTTCCATAAATACAGTAGTGAATTCTGTACGTGGTCTAGTATTGGAGATTTACCCAGCCTTGTGCCACATGCAACCCTCGTCGGGGTGGGGGTGGTTAAATATTCTAGTACTGGAGATTCGTCTCCAGCTGTGCTGCTCAAACTCTCTTCCTCCGGGCAGAGTAGATCCCCAGAAGAGGCTATGTCGAAGGACAGAGTCTTGTCTCGGGAAACAATTACCCGACTCCCGTTTTATACGCGGTCTACGGTGAATTTTTGGCCGAGCTTACGGGCTCGGTCACCCCATATTAAATTCGGCCTTGTGCAACACCTGACTGCGTGGGGAGGGTGGTAGATATCCTAGATATCCTAGAGTTAGACTTTCATTGCGGAATTCATTTGACTCAAATCTAGCAGTTGACTACTTCTACGCGCAGCTGCCGATCTTGTGTTGTTCGTGTCATATCGTTCATTACCAACCTTCGTTTGATTATTCTATTCGGTGACCTTCATTAGGTTAAAACATATGCACAGAGCATGCACGAGGAGTCAGTTACTTTCTAGAATGGTACAAGGAAGCGAGTATATTTCTAATAGCGTTAGAGATCGTTATGTATATAGAAGTTCTACTTGAGGTCATGAAGACGTTTAAGCCTTACTAAGTGTACAACCATTTATTGGGACAGGAGAAAATTGAGGGCCTGCTCAATGATGAGGAAAGATTACTAGCTTGGTTTTGGAGGTTTTGAAGGAATGTTATAAGGCAGTTCCCCCACCATCTCGCTGAAAAGATTCGCCAGGAAAGATAATGTTTAATTACACGGAATAACACAAAAGTTGTACACAAAACCAGTGAAAGAACATACAAGGAAAATATTTCTGTCTATATTTCTGCGATAAAGTACTGTAACTGTTTACTTTGTTGTTCTCATTTTCATTGCCATATTCACAACCTTTCGGGCGTTGTACACTCCGGCATTCTTCTGGTGATATACATTTGAGTAAATAAAGGTTTCGATTCGAAATTCCAAAGAATACCACAGAAGAAGTCCGGAACGACCAACAATCGAAACATCGTGAATATGGCTATAAAGATGAGGACAAAAGTTCGAAGGATGTACATAGTGTAAAAATTAAAATATTTATTCAATAATTTTGAATATTGCAACTGTCTTTCCACCAACGATCCTTGCTTGGATGTGATGATGGAGCTTATGTACCCCTGCGGCCCAACGAGCTAAACATACGGGAGTATTATTTCTAGCATATCTCACCAACCCAGGTAGTTCGGGGTATAGGGATCAAATTAAATTAGAACCACAAGAAGCCATAAGACACATAGGTGGATTTGATGATTGGACGGTGGTGCCTATTTCAACCACAGTATACGACTAACAGTGTCACAGATGATAGTGGAAATGAAAAAGTCTTATATTCAACGGGAATTATCAGTACGACTGTAGTTAGAATTTTTCACGGATGTGTTGTAGATTTGTGGCTTTCTCAATACCAAGGCATACATTTGGCATTGCTCATAGTGATTTTCACCTAAATTGGCTTCTACCATAGTCTTAGATTTTCCCATAGGTTTAAAAAATCTGCTACAGATATCATTTTAATAAAGATCGCGTCACATCACGAGTCTCGTAATCTATTAGAGTCGTAGAATTAGAGTTGGAGGGTCACTACGTGTAATGTAGTCATAGTAGGCGTGGTATTCCTAACGCAAAATGACTTCCTTCTTCAGGCTGGTTTTGAATTCTAAGTTTTCCTTCTCGTGGACCGGTTGCCACCCTAAAGAGAGCCTAGTCAGTAATTCTATTTTACAAGTATCTGGGAAGAGAAAAAGGTGGATCAAGACGTTTTGTAAGTGTATTTGTACGAAATCAAACGTAACGAACTCGATCAGAATTCGAATTCAGTCGACAGATATCCCGTTGCTAGAGAGAACTAGAACAATCTACCCTGGTAGATGAAATAAAGGGTTCTGTTCGAAATTCCAATCATCTGAAGAAGGCCGTGGAGTAAAATGGCCGAAACGTCGTGAATATGACAATAAAGATGAGGACAACAGTCCGAACAATGGAAATAATGTAAATAATAACCCATAGCTGGAGGGAGAAGACGTGGAGGCATATAATCGATGTTGCTTAACGTCGATGATCTTATAAAAATGGCTGTTTTCATGTGATGTGGCCGTAAGCAGTGGTTAGGTCGGCTGGTTGATTGGTTGTTTTCGTTTAGCGACATCTGAACATCAAAGGGTTAATGCCAAAAGTTGATTAGTTTGAACGGATTTTTTTTTCAAATATAATAATGGTTTTAGTGATACAAGTCCTCATAATTAACCCACTGCTAGGGGAGAAGAGGTGAATCTCAACTTTTCCCAAGTGAATATAACAACCTGTGTCAACATTACTGTGAACGGGAATTCATTGGATGAAGTGTCCAGTTTTAAATACTTGGGAGTAATCCTGTCTAAAGATGGTACCTGCAAATCGCAAATCGGCACTCGGATTACCGTAGCTATGGAAGCGATGGCCAAATTGGCAAAAATATGGAGGAGCAAACAAAGAACAATCGCTCCATTCTCATATATGGACACTGTTGGCAGAAACAGAGAGAAGGATCCAAGCGTTTGAGAAAAAATGCGTGAGAAAACTCCTTGGTATATATTGGAAACATAAAACCAATGAGTTTGTACGGAAAAGGGTTGAAAGTTTTGTAGGCCACCAGAAAACTCTTCTCGCCACTGTCAAACGGAGAAAACGGCGTGGTTTGGATACGTTACAAGGCACGACAGCTTGTGCAAGACTATCATGAAAGTTACCGTTGAAGGTGGATGCCAAACTCAAAACTTGTTGGACAATGTCAAACAATGTACAAGTATGACTATATCAGAATTGCTGGAGGAGATTCAATATGGCTTCTGTATCCGGATCACCCTACGGTTACAAAAGTCAAGGAAATGTTGATGATGATGATGAATATAACCGAACCCAACAGAATTGGAATGTCGAATGTAATAGTAAATTTCAAGGATGACTGAGATAGATGTCGTCATGCCGCCGTGTAAATTCGAGTTAGTTCGACACGATGATGGTGACTTGTTTAAAAAAGAAAACATTTTGTAGGTATAAAAGAAAAGTATTGCTAAAAAATTCATGAGGGAAACACAGGATTTCCTTTATGTCAAAATGGCAGGTTTGATGTCATTCTTCAGAAAGATGAATAGGAAAGAGCATTGTTATGTAAAATAATAGTAGTACTGGCAAAAACAACACGTTCTTGGATTTCAACTTGACAAAGATTGATGCAACAACATGAAATAGTATAGAAATAAAGACAAACTCTTGGCACTTATTTCGATGGCAGTTGGATGACGTTTAGGAATTCGACGGTAATTAATAGCCTGGTTGGCTGGAATTAAAAAAAAAACATCAGAACAATTACAGTCTGAAGAAAAAAAAAGAATCTGCCGGCAAATGATGTAAGAGTTTTAAAATATCAAGTTTACATAGCCACTTATATCTAAAGGGAACAGCTTTTCACAAAATCATTATTTTGTTTCCAATGATAATAAATTTTATGTTGATTATGATATTAGGTTAGTGCAAAAATAATGACGTAATAATGTCGTATTTTTGACGTATTTTTTAACGTCAAAAACGACATTATTACGTCATTATTTTTGCACCAACCTAATATTATACATGATATAAAATTGATCACTTGGATGTGATGTCATGTTAAGCAAACATGTTTAGCTCGATCAATTTTGAGTGGGTAGAGAGTTCGGCCCTCACTGAATTCAGCACACTTTCGGCTTTCTGACACATCCATGCTTAGAAAATCGATGTGGCGTAATAGTAAACCTGATTTTCTAGATCAATTATGACTAAAAAGTTAGTTCGATCCTTCCTGGGTTCACCAAAAATTCGGCCATCGGACACATCTAAGCTACACTGATGCGCTCTTCGTCGTGAGCTGGTTTCGCTAGATCAATTACTACTGAGCGGTGAGTTCGATCCGCACTGGGTGTCCTTAATTGCAGTCTTGCGGCACAACTTGATTAGGCTTAGTAAGTCACTTGATATGAAATTTGCGGGGAGATTTATGTTGTCCAATATTTTGTTTTAAAAGATATATAAAAAAAGATATTGTTTTGACTCTATAGACACATTTCGAGAAAAAAAAAGAGTTAAAAAAAGAGGGAAAGGGAAAACGAGAAATGAAAAGAAAGAAAGAAACAGAGAAAGAGAAATATATTCAAAAGTTTAAAGAGAAAAAGAGTAAGATGAGAAAAGAAATATAGATTGGTTCGTTATTTACAGCTTATCAACCCTTTGCAGGTTATTTAAAGCCAGAAAAATTCTCAGTTTGTAAGCATTTTTTGAAATAATAATGATTTAGAAATACAAGTCTTACTACTTAACCTATAGCTGCGGGGGAGACCAGTCATACCTTTCCTAAGTGTATTTGCGCGTCAGTGAATATAGGGAACCGAACGGAAATTGAAACTCAGGCCTGCGATTAACATTTCTTAACCATTATACATTACACCACCCGCGCATCCATGCTTACGGCACCTGTTATTCGCAAACAGTCACCCATCAGGGTACTGACCAGACTCGACGTTTTTTAACTTCGGTGATAGTACGGGAGCCGGTGTTTCAAAGAGATTTAGCCGTAACCCTTAAAATAAACAGAGAAAGAGGGAGTGAGAGATGGGATGCAAGAGAGAATAAGAGAGAAGCAGAGAGGGAGAAGATATTTAGAGAAGTGTAAAGAGAAATAGAAAAAGAGAACGATGGAAAAAGAAAAAAGAAATGTGTTATGAGAAAGGGTGAGACAATGAGAAACATGTAAAAAGGAAGGCGAAGAGAAAAGGAAGCATTGGAGAAAGAATGGGATAAATATAGAAAAGAGAAGTGTAAGAGTAAGGTAAGGAGAAAGAGAGAGAAAAAGAGAGACGGAAAGATAGAAATAGAAAGTGAAAGTTGGAAAGAGGAGGAGAAAAAATAAGAGATAAAACAGAGAGGTATTGAGAAGCAAAAAGAGAAAGCAAGAAAGATGGAAAAGTAAAGAGAGACAGAGAAAGGAATATATAGACAGAGAAAAGGAGAGTGATGGAGCCAGGGGAAAAGTGAACAGAGATAAATAGAAAGAGAATCGGAGAGTTGGAAAAGAGATGAAGATATTTGTAAAGAGAAGGGGAGAGGGGGAAAACAGAGAACAAATAAAGACAGAAAGATAGAGAGAGGTGGAAAGAGAAAAAGTGAGGGAGATGAAATGAGAGTATGAGAAACATATGAGAGAGAGAAAAATAAAGGGATAACGGGCAAAGTGAAAAAAAAGAAAGCGAGAAAAAATAAAGATATGGAAATAAGAAAGGAAACAGATAGAGAGACGTTTGAAGAGAAAAGAGAGACATTGAAAAGAAAATGTCGAGAGAGATAGTTGAAAAGTAAAGAAAGAAAGACGGACAGAGAAAGGGAGGGAAAAAAGAGTTAGAGAAAGCGAGGCAGAGAGGTGGAAAGAGAAAGAAAGTTAGAAAAATGGAAGAAGAAAAAGAGAGAAAGAAAAGTGTCTGTGTGTGAGGGAGTGCATGTGTGTGTGAGAGAGAGAGAGAAATAAAGAGATAGATAGATAGATAGATAGAGAGAGAGAGAGAGAGAGAGAGAAAGAGAAAGAGAACTACAGATTTTTTGAGGGAAGTGAAATTCGGCCTAATGATGAAAATCATGACTAAATGCTATTAAAGAGGATATATTTTCATTTCGGATTCAACAATACATTTGGTAGAAATAATAAAGAGATCAATTCTTCAAAGAAACACTATTTATTTATCGAAAAGTCTTCATGAATATTTTTCAGAACCAATGAAGTAAATCTTTTACAGAAAACAGCTTCAGAATTTGAAGGAACTAAAGGCTGCCTCTATATTTTTTTTAGATATCAGTCGATTTAACAGTTCATATTCTACGACCAGAACGTTCGATGTAGAAGAAAAGATGGATTGAATGTAATTAATTCGCGAGGAAAGGCTTCAGATGTCTGCAATAAAATGCTTAAAGTTCTTACGCCGTTTTAAAAGACATCATTCTAATGAATATTTTTCATTTAAAAAAACAACCTTTTCTAAATAAATTGAAGGAAATGCATGTTTGTTAAACAATTTTCCCTCGAAAACATATTTTTCTCTCGACTCCATGTGAACAGAAGTAAGTGCTTATAATCTAGGATATAATAAATAATAAAAAAGACTGATTTTAGAATTAAATAGTTCAATATATGATAGTCGAGATCTCAAGAGGTTATTTCAGAATTTGGATCTTTTCTGTTAAAGAATTTATATTTACAAAAATCCACACGAAATTCTCCCGGAGTGAGGCTCTTCCATTGCACTCTGGTTGGTTGACCTTTGCAATCATTCCAAATTAGGGCGACTCGAATACGCTATTTTTAAGCGAAAAACAGATATTTTTCTTCTTTTTTTTTAAATTGTAGAAAAATTCCTTGTAAGTACCTCGAATATCATTGGCACTCCCGAAATGTGAATAACTCTCTAATCTTTGGTAATTTTTCATTTTGAAAGTTGGAGTTGTTGCGAAGCAAGCTAAACAATTATTTACATTATTCGGACTATTGTCCCCATCTTTGTCGCCATATTTATTACAACGGTTCTCAAGGACACATGGCACAGTGGATAAAGTCGTTAGTTAGATCCAGTGACAGGACCAAAAGAGTGTGAGTTCAATACCCGGTTAAGGCAATGGAGAACTTTCAGAGGGAAATTAACAGGAGATAACTGATAACTGACATCCATTAAACATGGCACGTGGAAGTAGAACTGTCTACCCCAGTGAGCGAAATAAAGGGTTCAGTTCAACCATCCAACCACCTGAAGAAGGCCGGGGCGTACAGCGGCCGAAATGTAATAAATATGGCGACAAAGATGAGGACAATTGTTCGAATAATGTAAATAATGTACATAATACCTCATCTCAGAAATATAGACAGATACTCAAGCTAAACAAATTTTGATTTATGATTTCAAAAGAGTGCCAAAAATTTAATTAAAAAAATACAAACTTGGATTATAAATTTGAAATTTCTTGGAGTTAATATTTACGGGAAGTAACTTTACATTTGTTATTATAGTTATTCTCTCTAAAAGATATCACGCCAAGAGAAGATAACTCTCCTTTATGTAGTTATTTTACAAGCGTAGATGTGGCACAAGGTCGAAGGTATTGGCACTCAGTGAGGACCGAACTCACTACCCAGTTGTAATTGTTCTAGTGAGATAAGCTTGCTGACCATTACACCACCTCGAGGTTCTCAACTCTCCTGCATGTATAGCGATACTGCCTTATTTACATATCACATCACTTCCCTGAATTTAAAAGGCTTTATACCTTTAGTTGATCTTTGACTTCTACGAACAACCTTGAGCGATATAATCCGTCTCTCAGAGTGAGTCTCTTTATTTCTTTTTATAGGAGATCTAGGTCATAAAGGATTCTCCTCATTTGAATCATCATGATATCTCTAGTCACTGTCATCCACAGATTGCTTCTCACTACTGCTGGATACACTCATTCTTTCCTCCCGCTCCTGTACTACTTTCATATCTCTGGTGGTCTTCCTGATCACTCTCAATACTGCATTCATTAATCCTTTCTTGCGTAGTCTGTTCTGCTTCATTTTCCTCCTCTTTTTCCATAACTTCATGCTCTCTTGTGGTTCTAAATTGGTCTTTATGAATAAGTATGCCCTGTCCCTTCTCCCTTAACATAGCCGTGTTAAATGCCATTTGCAGCATAAAATTCGCCATTTCAGGAATCGAATCCTTGTCTTTTCTCTACCGCACACTTTCATTCGTTGCAAAAGACATGATAATCAGAGATCTTATTTGTCTTCCCCTCAATGCGGATGGGCTTTGTCTTCTACCTGTTTGCGAGAAAGCTCTATAACTTAAGAGTAGTCTGCGTAAATAACTCTCTATATCACAATCTAGTGGAGAGAATGTTTTTAATCCCATTTTTACCGTTTTCATCATTATCTCTGCAATTCCATTTGTCTGTGGGTTGTAAGGTGGTATTTGTAGGGAATTCAGACAATGTATTTTAACCATGCACATAAGCTTTCTTCACAAAACTCAGGTGCATTATCAGAGACCGAGGAGATTGGAACTTCATTTCTCGAAAAATCTATCCTCAAAATCCTTTTCACAGTATTTGCTTTTCTATCCGCAACTTTAATAACTTCAGGCCAACCTGAATACGAGTCGAAAAAAATATAAGAAACCGTCCCATACCTTTAATCTAGTAATGATCCATATGTACTCGTGTCCACGGCTCCATTTCTTTGGCCAAGAGTGAATTTTAGTTTGCCTAAATTTCTTTATTTCCGCACATTTTAGACACTTTTTAACATTCACTTGCACGTCTTTCGATTAGCCTGGCCACCATGATTGCAACTTTAACCTCATTTGTGTATCCAATATACTTCCATATGTATCATTAAATGCAGCATTAATTACCTCTTTTCTCAGAGACTGTGGAGGTACTATGATATGTACATTACATATGTCCTTTTCCTATTGTTAATTTGACACTTTATAAGGTCTCTTAGTCATAGGGCAATTATTTCATGTATTTCTATTTGTTCTGTCATTCAACAATGGATCCTGTCTAGTTCATAACCTAAGTTGATTTAAGGGTGAAACGTCCGTGTCTCTACAGTGCAATATCTTTTCTTCGCAATTTTCACTTGCTTCAACATTTTATCTCTCAAAATTGAACCGAAGTAATGCATCCACATGCGGAATAGTATTTCCTTTAATATATAAAATGTCAAAGTCGAACCCCATAATCTTAATCGCCCATCTTAATATCCTGGCAGATGTGACCTATGGTAACTTTCTTCTGCGGTTTAATATAAATTCCAAAGACTTATAATCAGATTTTAACAGACATTTCCTTCCTAGCAAAAACTTTCTAACTTTGAGTAAGACGATAATCTACATCCACGTCCTGGGTAAGACGATAAACTATATCCGCTTCCTGGGTAAGATGATAAAGTACATCCGCGTCCTGGGTAATACGATATACTACATCCGCGTCCTGGGTATGACGATAAACTACATCCGCGTCCTGGGTAAGACGATAAACTATATCCGCGTCTTGGGTATGTCGATAAACTATATCTGCGTTCTTGGTATGACGATAAACTACATTCGGGTCGTGAGCATGACGATAAACTACATCCGCGTGCTGGGTATGACGATAAACTACATCCGCGTCCTGAGTATGATGATAAACTACATCCGCGTCCTGGGTAAGACGATAAACTACGTCCAACAGAAAGGCCTCTAATCAGGAGGTTTTGAGAAGCGTGGAATCACCTCTTAATTGCTGGTGTTCCCAGATCCACCCTGAGCCGGGGTGGTAGCAACTCTTTGTGTTCCAGCAATAGGCAAATAGTTAACCCCCAAAGTGCCATGAAAACACTATGAAAGTGTAAAAATAGGTTTTAATACCAGAAATACTTTGTAAAAAAATATTACCAGCAATACATTTCAAAATATTTCTGAAAGAAAAAAATAATAATAGATTTTTGGAAAAAAAACCCAAATAAAAACAAAAACAAAAAAAAACATTACCAACAATGAAAAAAAAATTGTCGGCATAAAATAACCCAATGAGGCTGATATGCCACAAAACACCAAACCAACTATTAATGAGTATACTATTTACTTTATTCTGACTATTGTCTGCATCTTTCGGCCTTCTTGGAATGGTGCTTGGAATGTTGAACTGAACCCTTTATTTCGCTGTCTGTTCCAGTTCCACGTGCCATGTTTAATTCCCTTCTTCAAGTGCTCCACTGCCTTAAATAGATATTGAACTCACGCTTGTCACTGGCTCAAACCAACGCCTTTATCCACTGTGCCATGTGTTTTTGAGGGCACCTGTATATGAATTTCTGGGTATTATAAACCTAATTTCTTCAGTAAACATTTTTTTACCAGTGCTTATATTGCAATTTCTACTGTTATTGCATGATTTTACCAGATATCATATTGTAATTTTAGTTGTTATTATCGCTTTTCTCTTTTAATGAGTTTATCATCCAACGATAAACCGTCTTTGGATATCTGAAAGAATTTTTTCACATTTATCGCGATTAATTTTCATACCCTCCCTATTTATTTTTCTTAAAACTAGTTCCGCCTTACTTTTGAATTCTTCTTTATTGTGCGCACCATTGCCAATGTCGTCCTGATATACAATTATATATTTAATCCCTTCTAAAAAATTTTCGATGGATTTTTGGAAAATGTGACTTGACGTTTTTAATCAAACGGTAGACAAGTCCATCTTATTACTCCATTAGGGTTGTTCATTGTAATCTCTTCTTGAAACATGGTATCAATTGTTAACTGATTATAAGGTTACTTAAAGTCAATTTTAGCACAGTATTTCATACCAGCACTTTGGAGGATTTATATTTTCCACTCGTTTTTTATATGTGCATACCGTCTGGAAATGATTCCTCTTTATACACTGAAAACACCATTTCCCAAAGACCGAACACTTATTTTTGCTCTTTTCGTGTTCTTTATTGCAGTATTTGCATACAAATAAACTTTTAGTAGCACAATAAGTTTTCATACTGCATTCGAAGTTATTAAATTTTTGAATCAATTCTAATTGTTGTAAGAACTCCACACTTGCTTCCAGATTCCTATTATGAGCTTGAAGCCGCTTGTACGAAATGTCTAATATTCTTTCAATCAGTTTTAGCAAAATTAGCTCGTCTTTCATAGACATTTATTCCGAACCCATTCTTTCAAACTCACAATATCTCGACGCTTCTATCAAACGCTGTACGTATTGTATAATAGACCCATCTGGTCACTCTACTTTCGAGAAAATTTAGTTCTTTCGGCTATGACCAAACATTTTTTTTTCGTATATTTACTTTTATGATGGCAGCAGTAGAGACGAAAGAGGAGTTCAAAAAGTAACTGAGGAAGTTGAGGATCTCGCCTTGGATCAAAAACAAAAGAGGAAACCCTGAACAAACCAGGGACGACACTAACTCACATTAAGTAGGTACACAAAGAGAGTCTTAACCAAGGGAGGGTTCTACAGGAAACCATTCATTGTGATCAAGGGGACTTGTAAAATAAAATCCCGTTCACACGAATCAATCTCGCTAATTTCACCCACCATTCGATGAACACTGTCGATACCAAACGCTTTCTATCAGTTTTGATTTTCATATTGGGCTGATACTAAAAGAATCTGATCAGATCCTGATGAGAATAGCGTTCGTATCGCAAGATTTCCTCCATTTGTGTCGTTAAAATCACCATTCTTGCCGCTGCTAGCAGTATTAGAAACACCATCCGTTTCGCCCCAGAATACGGGGGCGACACATTATCACAGGCGTATGGAAGATCAATGAGCACGTATTTTTCGGGGGTGATACGAATGGCATAGTCCTAGAAGATTGACACCTGAGGAAAATGGTAGGAGGCATGCGAAGCCGTTTCCGCTAAGCGAAGGCCACACCGATAACAATCGAGCAATTCCGCCACGCCCCATTTGAAGCACACGTCATTGACAGATAACCCATTCCTAAGCAATGGCCAGGTAAGCGATAACTCACTGCAACATTATTTGGGGGGAATTAACGGAAAGGTTCCAAAAACTTGACTCTCCTACAAATCCCATTATTAGCCAAAGGTTAATGTTTTTATTTTGCAGCAGCTTGCGGTGTCGGGTGAAACTACTCCTAGCACAACCTATTCTATGTTCAGCTTATACTAAATTTGTGGTAAGTGATCCAGAACTCAGAGGCATTTGAAATGTTTAGTATTTACTAATTCCACATTCTCAGTTTTAATAAAGGATTTGTGTGATTTACCCCACTTACTTTCCTAAAAAGTCGGCGCTAGAGTACGCGCATTAAGCCTACAAATAGGGAGTGACATTTTCTGTCATCCTCTCTCTTCTATTAGTCCCGTAGATGTTTAGATGTAGGCCAAACGTGCAGAAACGCTTTCCCCATTGGGGCTTGTACACATGCTCGCGCACACACACACACGCACGCTAGCCTCACCTTTGTCTTGAATAACCATTAGTTTTCTCGAGGACTTCTAAACCAACATCTTAATTAATTTTTTATGTTTTCTTCATTCATATTCCTTGTTTTTTCACGTTTATGTATATATATATATATATATATATATATATATATATATATATATATATATATATATATATATATATAGTTTTGTTGTTTCTTTGTTCATTTACTACACGGAGTCGTATTCGAGTCTGTCATTTTTGTTGTGGGATAACCATATCAGGAGACACGTGTTTTACAACTTAAACACAACCAACATATGGCCGCAACAGATTCAGGATACGTAACAACACAGCTTTCATTCCAATACTATTATCGACCACAGTCTGGTTATTTGGGTGTTGAAGAAACACATACATGCATGAGCAGGCCTCGGCAACAGGGACTATTAGCAACCTACTGTAGCAGGACATATTCGAAAGTGACCTGTAAAATCAACACGCCTAATCCAATCCGCTTACATACACACTCTTACTTGTGCATCATATCGTAGATAGTTATCCTCGCTTTTCTAAGATTTACTATGTCTTTTCTCGCACGTCACACTTTGAGAGCTATCTTATGGCTAAAAGCATTCCAGCCAACTTTAATTATAAAAAATTTAAAAGCATTGTCAATCGTTATTTACCGTGTTTTTCGGCATACAAGACGCACTTTTTTTTACTCAAAATACCCTGAAAAATATGTGTGCGTCTTCCATGACGAATGTAATTCAACGCCCAGTCTCAAGTAACCTTGGACGGTCACCTAATTTGCTTGACTGATAGGGACGTGGATTTGTATGTTGAGTCATTACACTATAATGTTAGCTATCTAATTCAGTCTTTTATATGTTGTTACAAGTATTTCCAAGATTATAAAGCTTCTTTAAGCCGAGCCATATACTTATAATGTTTACTGGCAGCATCGGGAGCCTTTCTGCTCTTCACTAGTATGTCATTGCCATACAAAATAAATCGGACCAGCGATTAATGTGGTACCAGTATGTAAGGGACTCGTGGTGAATGTGTTGTTGTATGAGAATGATTTTTTCTTAGAAATATCTTCCCAATATTAGGGTGAGTCTTCCAAGTCGCAGAGTCTTGTAAGTCGGAAAATATGATACGGTTGTTCTCGCACCTTAGTTTTTCCTTTTTTCTTATTCATTCCCACTCAATAACCCCCTTGTGTCTTAGTGGCTTTACTGCCATGCACGAGGTGATATGATTAAGAATAAAAATTATATAGCTAATGTCAGGGCAAGTCACGAGTCACGTCAGGTATGGACATATACTGAGTCCTGGTTATGACGACATGCTACATCTGGCAGTAAGGATTCTTATCCGGCCATTGGATGTTTTGAGGAGCGTGGAACGATCTCTTAATTGCTGTTGTTCCCAGGTCTACACAGACCGTGGTAGTAGCACCTGTTAGGTCCCCAGCTATTGACAAATACTGAACCACTAAGCAAAAAGAAAACACTATGAAAGTATAAGAAATAAATTTTTTATAGTAACAATACCAATAATATATTTTTATATAAAAAAAAGGACCAACAATCTATATTTATAGCAGAATGACTAACAATATATTTTATCTGTAGTTGAAGGCATGCGATTGCGTTGAAAATATTTATATTTCGGTATTAAATAACCCATAGAGGTGTTGATATGCCTTTAAACAATATCAACCAACTAACTGACATATACTGCATCATAACTTCAATTGTGAGCCTAGAGCAGCGTTTCCCAAACTTTTCTCAACAAGCGCCCTCTTTGGTTACAAACTTTTGCCCCCCCCCCCGTCAAATTAAATTTCGAATATTATACTAAATTCACTTTTCATAGCAAGATAATACTTAGACAAAAATAATGTTAATTCTGTTTTCATTTCTATTAGAAATGCCAATGATTAAAATACTAAAAAGAACTTTTATTTGATAGATTATCTCAATGTTTTCAATGCGTTGTTTGGCTTTGGTGCTTACTGGCTAAATCTTTAGGTTCCATGCTTCTTGGAAGTAATCGTAAATCACCTTGTTTTGTAAGCTGCTGGAGGTTTCTTTGTTTAGTAAGAAGCTCTGTAACTACGTTGCAACCACAACCATATAGGAAATTGAAAAAGTAATTAAGAAAAGTTTGATAGCTTTTCACAGCACTTTCAGAAATTTCCTTTTGTAGCCAATATTGAATAATTTTTGAAAATCTGAAAAAAAATTGATACATGTCTACCGCTACCTGAATATTTTCACCGAGCCCCACAAATGAAATAATAAAAAAAAAACTCCCAGTGCCCCCTTTCAGCATAACAGAGCCGACAAGGTAGCGCTATCGTCCACTTAGGAAAACACTGCTCTAGACTCTAATATGGATGTTATAATTGGCATCCACAGTGTTCAGAAATGTTTGAACGATTTTATTCTTACAAATGTTTTCTCCGAGCATTGATTATAATAGTTTAAAACGAAGAAATCATTTAAATATGAAAGAAAACTATCGTTCAAACTATCGGCTGTACTCATAAAGACCCACAGAATAACAAGAATTTTTACCAAATACCAAAAACACCGTCTATTTGAGACTTTAACAAGAACAAAAAATGGGTGATACATGTAGCAAGTAGTGACAACAATATGCTAACCAAGTTTTCCACACAACAAAAATAAAAGGTAGAAAGAAAACTCCTTTTAATACTTTTTTGTTTTGTTTTACAATGAAGATCACCCTGTGCAAGGGCCAGGGGCTACTCAACGTATATGGCTATCTTAAGGGGTAGTTTATACGGATGAGTAAAGATAACTCTAGACTTGAACAGGTTAAGATCATAGTGATCGGGAAAATACCCTCGTGTGAGTCCGTTCCACAGAGCAGTGGTTCGCGGGAAGAAACTGTTTGAGGTGAACTTACTTCTCACCGTTGGAATACGGAGGGAATGTATGTGATTTGCTACTATGTAAGTAGGATGGCGGGTCCTAGCCGTGAAGGTTAGACCTGGTGGAACCAAGGAATGTACTTCGTCCAAGCACTTTCCACTAGAAAACAACTCACTGTTAATAACTCATTCTCGAATTGCCCCCTTATTTTGTTGGTATAGTAAACCGAAGGTTGTACATCCTATGCTTTCCCCAGCAAAATATTACCAAGCCCCACCGGAGGGCCATGCGCTCCACATTGGGAATCATTTTTCTAGGCCAGCGTTTCTCAACCTTTTCTCAACCAGCGCCCCCTTTGGGCACAAACTTTTTATCAAAAGTCAAATTAAATTTCGAATATTATACTGTAATTATGTAACTGCGTTGAAAGCACATTCAGCCATATAGGAAATTGAAAAAGTAATTAAGAAAAGTTTGATAGCTTTCTACAGCACTTTCAGAAATTTTCTTTTATGGCCAATATTGAATAATTTTTGAAAATCTGAAAAAATGGATATAAGCCCACAACTAGCTGTATATGTTCACCACCCACAAATTAAATAAAAAAAAAACAAACTCCCAGTGCCCTCTTTCAACACAAAAGAGCCCACAAGGGGGAAACACTGATCTTGAGCAAGGTAACCTGATGAAACCCTGCCTGTTCAGGGAAGTTTTCCTTCTCTACTGGTTGCCACTTCAAGTCAAGCGGTGCAACTGAGACTTGATATCAAACAGCATATTCGACTGCTTAGCCTCACACATTTCTCGTTCATTTTCATCGGTAAGCAAAACACCCAGCCCACCTTCCTTAAACCCACGTGGTATTTCAGACTTAAGGTCTTACTTTTATGCAGCGTTCTTGATTAGAGCGAGAATCTCACGCACATTTCTCTTTTGTTTGGTGGCAGGAATTCTACGAAGGCTGAAAATGTTTCTCCTATATAAATTAAATTGTTACTTGGCTTTGCGCCATTGAGGTTTACAAAATATCTTATCTGAGGGCTTTACATTCGAATAACCGGTAAACATGTCGTCTGTAAGACGGCGCATGCGCATGTCACTTGCTAACACTGAATAATAGCTGGTTGCTTATTTCAAAGTATACCCTTCTGCTAAGATATCTAGCTAATATTAACTGCTGTCGACGCCTACTCAGGCATCTATGCATTTCTTTAATACCCAAAGAACCAAGCGGTGGTCGACACCTGGAATTGGAATAAAAGCAGTTATGATGCGTACCCTGGATCTTTCATAAAAGCATAATATATGTGTATGGATTACTTACATCAGCTTTGTATAGGAGATAAGAAATTTGGACAGTGAATTGTTTGTGCCAGAAGTAGTGTCAGTCAATACCTGATATAAAATCAAAGAATTAATGTAAATACGAGAGTCATTTTTTTTAATTAGCCATGTCAAATCGAGACTTTCATATATATGCCATGTATGGCACCAAAATCGTTCAGAAATATTTAAATTGCCGGACATATATTGCTGTTTTATTACATCAGCAGTCAAACAGTGCTTCGAGCGAGTGAAGTGTCTACAGCTCAGTGAAGACCAGGTTTAATCGAAACTCATAGAATTGGCGTCACAGATTTCACAAAGAACCGTGCCATATTACAGGGTCTCAATCACTTGAGGCTTTCGAACACCAGCAACAACTAAAATGGTTAACACATGTAACTTGACTAGAGATTAATGACCTGTTGATGATGTTGAAGTTTTACTCAACCCCCAAAAAAAGCAAGAAAGAAAGCCGCCGTCAATATTTGAAACAACACCAACAGTAACTTCGTTTGAGAAACATATTTTTGTTTTAACAAAAAGATTTTATTAATTTCAACCAAGGAAAAGGTTTAATGACATTGACATAGTGCAACTATGCTGAACGGCCGGATGAGGTTGGTGTAAAGGTAGAAAAGAGCATGAGGAGTCAGGTACTTACTAAAGACGTACAGGAGCTGACTATTTTACCTACATCTCTAGCAATGGATTGTATGTACGAGTTCCACATGAGAACAAGTGTGAGGTCGGGGCCTGATAGGTTTTTAAAGCACGGTGCCTCCCCGAGGATAAATCCGTTCATCGTCATTAGCGGTGGTTCGGGGTTCGATCAGGGATGATGGAATGTAACTAGTTTGATTTTCGAGTCATTGAATGTTTCCAACACAATTACATACCCATACAGCTACCATATTAAAACACGACCATATTATTTTATACTCAATAACAGACAATATTACGAACAAGCAAAAAAATAAAAAAATAAAAAAAGAATACAAAAAACACCATTTAAATCAAAGTGTCTATTGGTTAGAAATTAACATCATGATGTGAAATATTTGACCAATCAGAGAAAACTAAAAACTATTTTTCTCGGGACTATATGCAGGGAATATTTCTTATAAAAAGCCACATATTTCGACTTTCAAAGAGATGTGGCTGTCTTGAAGCCAAAGGGATGAGATTGTCATCCTCCCACCCAGCGTGAGCTGAAAGAAACATGTGTCGGTGACATCAAACGAATCAGTTAAAACAACAACAACAACGCTTGGACGGTGAATTTTTTCTTCGCTGACGATTATGTGTCGGCGACTTCAAGCGAATCATCTCCAACAACAACAAAGATGGTCAGTGAATTTTCGATGACGATAAAATGTTTATCTCAACCGAAGATTTGTTCTGTGAACTATTTAGAAGTCTTTTCTAAATTATACACTTTTCTGGGTATCGACAACCCAAAGACAAACTAATTAAATATTAATCCTCTTTGAATCTTTTGAATACATGTACATAAGTTTGTATATTGATTATTATTATGTCTCTAGATTCCTTGGAAGACATAGGGCTGCAACAACACGTCTCCAACGTCAACACTTCTGCGCCAAGTTTGTTTTGGTCGACCCACTTTTCACTTCACTTGTGGATTCCAGTCGAGGTCCTACCTGATGACACTAGAATCAGGCTAGCGAAGTGTGTGGCCGATCCATCCATATTTCCGTTCCTCTCTTACCTCTTGATTCTTTGGAGAACATTGGGCTGCAACAACACCTCTTCAACGGAAATGGTTCCAGGCGATCCCCTTCAGTTAGACCCATGTCGTGCCAGCAGACTTCACCTCTGCGTCAATACTTCTGCGCCAAGTTGCTGGAATTGTTTGGAATTTAGACATTCGGATTTTAATTATAAAAAAAAACCCCTGGGTAACTGAATTTCCTGCAAACCATTATCTATCTTACATATAACATGTGCCTCATTGTACGCTCTTCCAACAATTTCATTCAGTAATCCTTTAACTTGGGTGGCTCTTGGGCCTTGTATTGGGAGTGCAATCGTATAAAAAGCAAAAATGAATATTTAATTTCTGTGGCTTTTGAGATTTTGTATTAGATGAAATTTTAGTATAAAAAAAAATTATTCAGAATTTTGCCTGTAAAAGAGTTTCCATACAAAACAGATGGCGACCAGTTATAGGAAAAAAAAAAAAAAAAAAATTTTTAGAGCTTTATTTAATTTTCGTTCCACATAATTTTCCCCGAAAACGGCAAGAATACAGAGCAATGCGTCACTTGGTACGCAGTCGTCTTACGCTGGAGACATTTGACGGGAATAAAGTTAATAGAGGTAAGGAAGACATTAAAAAAAACGAACTTAAATATTCAGTTTGAAGTCTGTAAAAGCCACCAATATTATAAAAAAGAAGCCGGATAAGAGTGCAATAAAAGAGAATGAAACAAACATTTTGTTATGTTTAAAAGTCAGGAAAGTGTGTGGGGGGGCATGCGAGAAGTCAAGGAGGAAGTCGAGGAAATATGGTGTAAAAAAGTAGCTATGAAAGAAAATGAGAAAAAAAATAATCAAAAGGAGGCAAAATTGAATGATACATAACAAGAAACAGCCCGTGTATTATTGCTTTTATAAGTATAGGATTGTACTCAGTGGTGATTTTCTAGGTGTACGCTAGATGAGACACAAAGCCGAACGTATTAAGCACATAATGAGGATCGAACTCACTATTCAGACGTAACTGATCAAACCTGACAAGTTTGTTATTACACAGAGACGATGTGACCAAAATAATATTCTAGGCGTAATTTAGATGTAGAAAAATGGTGAAAGTATAGAAGAGCCGGTGAGGATCGAACTCAAAATGTAGTCGTGACTGATCTAGCGAGAAAAGTGTGTTAAACATTACAGTACGTAATACGGAACAAGGCATTTAACACTCCATCGTTGTCCTTTTATTTTCCCTGATATTATTTTCTTTTATTTTTTGGGACGATCCTGAAGGCAACATTATTGTTCTTATTTACCTGAAGACATTATTGTTGGACTTATTTATCTTAAGACTTCCGTATTTATTTTAATCCTTAAAGACATTAATGTTGTTCTAATTTTCGTTAAGATTCCTTCCTTATTTATTTAAAACAAAACCAGTTATTCTTATTTTTTTTCGACGATCTAGTTCCTATCTCCACCAATAATCCCTTGTAATTATTTTCATTAAGATTTCAATGTTGTATTTATTTTCTTTAAGAATTCCTTATTTTCTTTAAGACTACCTAATTATTCTTATTTTCTATACGACATCCTTGTTCCTATCTTCAATAATAATCTCGTGTACGAAATTTCATTAAGATTTCCGTGTTGTTGTTATTTTCCTTAAGACTTTATTTCATTGAGAACTATCTAATTATTATTATTTTCTTTACGACATTATTGTTCGTATTTCCTCTAATAATCCAGTGTACATATTTTCATTAAGATGTCCATGTTGTTCGTAGTTTCCTTAAGACTTTTTTATTTAAGACTACCTAATTATTCTTATTTTATTTACGAAGTTCTTGAGCCTATTCCGCTTATAAACCACAGCACTTAATTTAAAGATGTCCATGTTGTTCTTACTATCCTTAAGACTTCTTTATTTAATTTAAAACTATGTAATTAATCTTATTTTTTACATCATTGTTCCTATTTCACCTCATAATCATGTATAATTATTTACATTAAGATGTCCACGTTGTTATTATTTACCTTAGAACTACAATATTTTATTTAAGACTACCTAGGTATTCATATGATCCTTACGACATTGTTCAAATTTCGCCTAATAATTACATGTACTTATTTTCATTAAGATGTCCATGTTGTTCTTACTTTCCTTAAGACTTCCTTATTTAATTTAAGACTCTCTAATTATTCTTATATTCTTTACGACATTCTAGTCCCTATTTCCTCTAATAATCACTTCTACTTATTTTACGGAAGATGTCCATGTTGTTCTTACTTTCCTTAAGACTTCTTTATTTAATTTAAGACTCTCTAATTATTCTTATATTCTTTACGACATTATTGTCCCTATTTCCGCTAATAATCCCGTGTACATATTTTCATTAACATGCCCATGTTGTTCTTATTTTCCTGAAGATTTCTTTATTTATCTAATAATTATTATTTTCTTTACGATATTCTTGTTCCTATTTCCACTAATAATCACTTATACTTATTTTCATTAAGATGTCCATGATGTTCTTATTTTCCTTAAGATTTCTTATTTAAATTAAGTCTGCGTAATTATTCTTATTTTCTTTACGACATTCTTGATCATATTTCCCCTAATAATCCCTTGTACGTATTTTCCTTAAGATGCCCATGTTGTCCTTTTTTCGTTAAAACTTCCATATTTAATTTAAGACTGCCCAATTATTCTTATTTTATTTACGACATTCTTGTTCCTATTTCCACTACTAATGACTCGTACTTACTTTCATTAAAACGTCCATGTTGCTCTTGCTTTCCTTAAGTCTTCCTTACTTAACTATAAGAAGACATAATTATTCTTATTTTCTTTACGACATACTTGTTCCTATTACCACTAATAACCCTTGAACTTATTTTCATAAAAATGACCATGATCTTTTTATTTTCCTTAAATCTTCCTTATTGCATTTAAGACTACATAATTATACTTATTTTCATTACGACATTCTTGTTCCTATTTCCGCTAATAATCCCTTGTACTTATTTTCATTAAGATGTCCATGTTGTTCTTGCTTTCATTAAGACTTCCTTACTTAATTTAAGACGACATATCTATTCTTATTTTAATTACGACATTCTTGTTTCTTATTTCCACTAATAATCCCTTGTACTTATTTTCATTAAGATGTACATGTTGTTTTTATTTTCGTTAAGACGTCCTTATTTAATTAAAGACTGCCTAATTATTCTTATTTTCTTTACGACATTCTTGTTCCTATTTTCCCTAATAATCCCTTGAACTTATTTTCATTAAAATGTCCATGTTATTTTTACTTTCCATAAAACTTCCTTGTTTTATTTAAGACAACATAATAATTCTTATTTTCTTTACGACATTCTTGTTCCAATTTGCACTAATAATCCCTTGTACTTACTTTAATTAAGATGTCCATGTTGTTCTTACTTTCCTTAAGACTTCCTTACTTAATTTAAGACGACGTAATTATTCTCATTTTTTTTACGACATTCTTGTTCTTATTTCCCTTAATCCCTTGAACTTATTTTCATAAAGATGTCCCTGTTCTTTTTATTTTCATTAAAACTTTCCTTATTTTATTTAAGACTACATAATTATTCTTATTTTCTTTACGACATTCTTGTTGCTATTTCCACTAATAATGACTTGTACGTACTATCATTAAGATGTCCATGTTGTTCTTACTTTCCTTACTTAATTTATGACGACATAATTATTCTTATTTTCTTTACAACATTCTTGTTCCTATTTCCCATAATAATCACTTGAACTTATTTTCATTAAGATGTCCATGTTCTTTTTATTTTCCTTAAAACTTCCTTATTTTATTTAACACTACATAATAAATAATTATTTTCTTTACGACATACTTGTTCCTATTTCCACTAATAATCACTAGTACTTATTTTCATTAAGATCTCCATGTTGTTCTTATTTTCGTTAAGACTTCCTTATTTAATATAAGACTGCCTAATTATACTTTTTTTTATTTACGATATTCTTGTTCCTATTTCCCCTAATAATCCCTTGAACTTATTTTCATTAAGATGATCATGTTGTTCTTTTTTTCGTTAAGACTTCCTTATTAATTTAAGACTGCCTAATTATTCTTATTTTCTTTACGACATTCTTATTCCTATTTCTACTAATAATCCCTTGTACTTACTTTCATTAAGATGTCCATGTGGTTCTTACTTTCCTTAAAACTTCCTTACTTAATTTAAGACGACATAATTATTCCTATTTTCTTTACGACATTCTTGTTCCTATTTCCCCTAATAATCTCTTGTACTTATTTTCATTAAGATGTCCATGTTGTCCTTATGTTCCTTAAGACTTGCTTATTTAATTTAATCATTTTTATTTTCTTTTCGACCTTCTTGTTTGTATTTCCCCTAAAAATACCTTGCACTTATTTTCTTTAAGATTCAGTTAATGTTCTTTTTTTCTTTAACCTTTTTTTCTCATACTTGCTAAGATTTCATTGATTATATTTTTGATGACTTCCTTTTGCATATTTGTCTTAAGATTTCCTCATTGATTTTATTTTGTTTAAGTCCTCAGAGTTCTTATTTTCTTTACAACTTCCTAGATATTCTTATTCTATTTTATAATTTCTTATTCCTATTTTCCCCAAATAAATTTTGTTGTTTTAAATTATTACAGTTTTCTGTGCTGTTCCCATTTTCTTAAGACTTTCTTGTTGTCTTTGTCTCTTAATACTTTCTGAATTTTTTTTTTATTTTCCATAAGGTTTCCTTGTTGTTTCTATTTTCACTAAAACTTCCTTAGTTTTCTTAGTTCCCTTGAGAATTAATTGTTGTTCATATTTTTCTTAAGAGTCCCAGTTTATTCTTATTTACCTTACGGTCCATATTTTCCTTTAAACTTCCCTGTTATTCTTATTTTCTTTCAGAATTTCTTGTTGTTCCTATTTTCCTTAAGAATTCATCATTGATCTTATTTTTACTCAGTCTACTTTGTTGTTTTCCTTAAGGCTTGGAGTTCTTTTTTTTCTTTAGACATGATGGCTGATGCGAATTTCCTTAAAAATTACTTGTTTTTATTTTAAGACTTTTTTGTTCATATTTTCCGCAAGACATCCCAGTTGTTCTTATTTTTGTTAGGCCTTACTTCTTTTTTTCATTTTACTTACGACATCATTGTTTTGATTATTCCTACGCCTCCCTTATTTTTCTTTATTTCCTTAAGACTTGATCGTCCTACATTTCTTAAGACTTCCTTGTTGTTCTTATATTTTTAGGCCTTCCTTCTTTTATTATTTTACTTACGATTACATTGTTTCGATTATTCCTACGCCGCGCTTATTGTTCTTTTTTTTCTTAAGACTTGTTCGTTCTATTTTTCTTAAGAATTCCTTGTTGTTCTTATTTTTGTTTGGCCTTCATTTTTTTTTATTCTACTTACGATTCATTGTTTTGATTATTCCTACGCCTCCCTAATTTTACTTTTTTCCTGAAGACTTGTTCGTCATACATTTTTTAAGACTTCCTTGTTGTTCTTACTTTTGTTAGGAATTCCTTCTTTTTTATTTTACTCACGACTACATTGTTTGATTATTCCTACGCCTCCCATATTGTTCTTTTTTTTCTTAAGACTTGTACGTCCTACATTTCTAAAGACTTCAGTGTTGTTCTAATTATTGTTAGGCCTTCCTTCTTTTTTATTTTACTTACGACTTCATTGTATTGATTATTCCTACGCCCCCGTTATTGTCCTTTTTTTCCTTAAGACTTGTTCGTCCTACATTTCTAAAGACTTCCTTCTTGTTCTTATTTTTGTTAGGCCCTCCGTCTTTTTTTATTTTACTTAAGAATTCATTGTCTTGATAATTCCTACGCCTCATTTATTGTTCCTTTTTTCCTTAAGAGTTGTTCATCCTAATTTTCTTAAGACTTCCTTGTTGTTATTATTGGTAGGCCTTCCTCCTTTTTTTATTTAATTACGACTTCATTGTTTTGATTATTCCTACGTTTGACTTGTTCTTTTTTTTCGCAAGACGTCGTTGGTGTTTTTTAATTTTTTTTAGGCCTTCCTTCTTTTATTATTTTACTTACGACTTCATTGTTTTTATTATTCCTACGCCTCCCTAATTGTACTTTTTTCCCCTAGGACTTGTTCGTACTACTTTTCTTAAGACTTCTTTTTCGGTCTTATTTTTGTTAGGGCTTCCTTCCTCCCTTTTCTTATTTGAACGACGACATCATTGTTTTGATTATTCCTACGACTGCAGTATTCTTTTTTTCTTAAGACTTGTTTGTCTTTTTTTTTTTTTTTTACTTAAGACTTCCTTGTTGTTCTTATTATCGTTAGGCCTTCCTTCGTTTTTTATTTTACCTACGACTTCATTGTTTTGATAATACCTACGCCTCTCTTGTACTTTTTTTCCTTATGTTTTGTACGACCTATTTTTCTTAAGACTTCCTTGTTGTTCTTAATTTTTGTAGGCCTTCCTTTTTTTTTTACTTTTCTTACGACTTCATTCTATTGATGATTCCTACGCCACGTTTATTGTTCTTTTTTTCCTTAAGACATGTTCCTCCTACATTTCTTAAGATTTCCTTGTCGTTCTTATTTTTGTTAGACCTTCTTCTTGTATTATTTTACTTACGACTACATTGTTTTGATCATTCCTACGTCACGCTTCTTTTTTTTTCTTATGACTTGTTCGTCCTATTTTTCTTAAGACTTCCTTGTTGTTCTATTTTTTGGTTGGCCTTCATTTTTTTATTTTAATTACGACTTCAATGTTTTGATTATTCCTAGGCCTCCCTTATTCTTCTTTTTTTCCTTAAGACTTGTTCGTCGTACATTTCTTAAGACTACCTTGTTGTTCTAATTTTTGTTAGGCATTCCTTCTTTTTTTATGTTGCTCACGACTACATTGTTTTCATTATTCCTACGCTTCCCATATTGTTCTTTTTTTTTCTGAAGACTTGTACGTCCTACACTTCTTAAGACTTCATTAGTGTTCTAATTTTTCTTAGGCCTTCCTTCATTTTTTTTATTTTATTCAAGACTTCAGTGTATTGATTATTCCTACGCCTCCGTTATTATCCTTTTTTTCCTTAAGACTTGTTCGTCTTACATTTCTTAGGACTTGTTCGTCCTACATTTCTTAAGACTTCCTTGTTGTTCTTATTTTTTGTTAGGCCTTCCGTCCTTTTTTTATTTTACTTAAGACTTAATTGTTTTGATAATCCCTACGCCTCACTTATTGTTCTTTTTTTCCTTAAGACTTGTTCGTCCTACATTTCTTAAGACTTCCTTGTTCTTCCTTCTTTTTTTTCATTTTTCTTACGACTTCATTGTATTGATTATTCCTACGCCTCTCTTATTGTTCTCTTTTTCCTTAAGACTTGTTCGTCCTACATTTCTTAAGACTTCCTTGGTGTTCTTATATTTGTTAGGCCTTCCTCTTTTTTTTTATTTTACTTACGACTTCATTGTTTTGATTATTCCTACGCCTTCCTTATTGTCCTTTTTCCCCTTAAGTCTTGTTCGTCCTACTTTTCTTAAGAATTCCTTGGTGTTCTTGTTTTAGTTAAGCCATCTTTTTTTATTTTACTTACGACTTCATTGTTTTTATTATTCCTACGCCTCCTTAATTGTACTTTTTTCCCCTAAGACTTGTTCGTACTACTTTTCTTAAGACTTCCTTGGTGTTCTTATTTTTGTTAGGCCTTCCTCGTTTTTTTTATTTTTCTTACGACTTCATTCTTTTGATTATTCCTACGCCTCCCTAATTGTACTTTATTCCCTTAAGACTTTTTCGTCCAACATTTCTTAAGACTTCCTTCTTGTTCTTATTTTAGTTAGGCCTTTCGTCTTTTTTAATTTTACTTACATCTACATTCTAATGATTATTCCTACGCCTCACTTATTTTCCTTCTTTTCCTTAAGACCTGCTCGTCCTACATTTATTAAGACTACCTTGTTGTTCTTATCTTTGTTAGGCCTTCCTTCTTTTTCTTATATTATTACGACTTCATTGTTTTGATTTTTCCTACGCCTCCCTTCTTTTTTTCCTTAAGACTTGTCCGTCCTATTTTTTCCCTTAGAATTACTTGGTGTTCTTATTTTTGTTAGGCCTTCCTTCTTTTTTTATTTTACTTAAGATTTCATTGTTTTGATTATTCATACGCCTCACTTATTGTTCAATTTTCCTTAAGATTGTTCGTCCTTTTTTTCTTAAGACTTACTTGTTGTTCTTATTTTTGTTTGGCCTTCCTTTTTTTATTTTAATTACATCATTGGTTTGATTATTCCTACGCCTCCCTTATTGTTCTTTTTTTCCATAAGACTTGTTCGTCCTACTTTTCTTCAGACTTCCTTGTTGTTCTTATTTTTGTTAGGCCTTCCTCCTTTTATTATTTTACTTACGACTAATTTTTTTTGATTCCTCCGTCACGCTTATTGCTCTTTTTTTTCGTAAGATTGTTCCTCCTATTTTTCTTACAACTTTCTTGTTGTTCTTATTTTTGTTTGGCCTTCATTTTTTTTATTTTAATTACGACTTCATTGATTTGATTATTCCTACGCCGCCCTTATTGTACTTCTTTTCCCTGAAGACTTGTTCGTCCTACATTTCTTAAGACTTCCTTCTTGTTCTTATTTTTGTTAGGCCTTTCGTCTTTTTTATTTTAATTACATCTACATTGTATTGATTATTCCTACGCCTCACTTATTTTCTTTCTTTTCCTTAAGCCCTGTTCGTCTTACTTTTGTTAAGATTTCCTTGTTGTTCTTATTTTTGTTAGGCCTTCCTCATTTTTTTTATTTTAATTACATCATTATTTTGATTATTCCTACGACTCACTTATTGATCTTTTTTTCGTTATGACTTGTTCGTCCTATTTTTCTCAAGACTTCCGTGATGTTCTTATTTTTGTTAGGCTTCCTTCTTTTTCTCATATTAATTACGACTTCATTGTTTTGATTATCCTACGCCTCCATTATTTACCTTTTTTTCCTGAGGACTTGTTCGTCCTACTTTTCATAAGACTTCCTTGTTGGTCTTATTTTTATTTAGCCTTCCTTCTTTTTTTCATTTACTTAGGACTACATTGTTTTGATTATTCCTAGGCCTCGTTAATTGTCCTTTTTTTTCCTTAAGACGTGTTCGTCCTACTTTTCTGAAGACTTCCTTGGTGTTCTCATTTTTGTTAGGTCTTCCTTCGTTTTTTTATATTAAGTACGACTTATTGTTTTGATTATTTTTACGCCGCCCTTATTGTTTTTTTTTCCTTAAGACTTGGTCGTCCTATTTTTCTTAAGACTTCCTTGTTGTAGTTATTTTTGTTAGGCCTTCCTTATTTTTTTATTTTAATTACATCATTGTTTTGATTATTCCTACGCCTCCCTTATTGTTCTTTTTTTCCTTAAGACTTTTTCGTCCTATTTTTCTTAAGACTTCCTTGTTGTTCTTATTTTTGATAGGTCTTCCTTATTTTTTTTATTTTACTTACGACTTCATTATTTTGATTATTCCTACGCCTCCGTTATTGTTCATTTTTTCCTTAAGTCTTGTTCGTCCTACTTTTCTTAACACTTCCTTGGTGTTCTTATTTTTGTTAGGCCTTCCTCTTTTTTTTTAAAATTTTACTTACGACTTCATTGTTTTGATTATTCCTACGCCTCCCTTATTGTTCTTTTCTTTAGACTTGTTCATCCTATTTTTCTTAAGACTTCCTTGTTGTTCTTATTTTCACTAAGTCCTCCCTATTTGTCAAATATTCTCTCTGTGTTATTCTTACCTTTCGCCTATAGATTCATGCCTTTCAGTTCATTTTCAATCCCTGAGGAGATTATCCATCACTTAGTTCCCCAGGATGATTGACATCCCTTAGCATTTCAGTAGTTTTTTCTTTTTTTTCTAGATATCTTTGAAAATAAATACCCACTAATCTAGAATAAATTAACATAAATATATTGACTAAATTTAGTTGAATCTAGTAGATTTGAGAGCAGAAGTAATGTGTTTTGTTGGTTTTACAATTCCTGCCGCTTTTCAAAATCGCTACCCGAAATATGTCGACTAGATTCATTGGTTTATATTTATTTTTTTAGATTGCAAGAAGTTTTCTATCGAACTCTGTCGGAATTCGAACTCTAATCACTGTTTTCTCATTCCTTAAAGCTAATCATTACACTACCTCTAGAGCCGATTGATTAATTGATTCGTTTTCTAGGGATTAATTTAATATGCAGGATGCGATGGGTAAATTTTCGCCATTTTATATTTTTAATTTCTAGGGATTATCAATCAATAAAATTTTATTTCTAAGGATTATCAATCAATAAATTTGTCGCCATTTTATATTTTTAATTTCTTGAGATTTTCAATCCTTTACTGTTTATTTAAAGCCAGGAAATGTTTTTAAATTGTAAGAAAGTTTGTATCGAACTCTGTCGGAATTCGAAATCAGGTCACTGATTTCTCATTTCTTGTCGCTAATCCTTACACGACCTGCAGAGATGATTGATGTATTGATTCGTTTTCTAGGGATAAACATTCCTTTACTGTTTATTTAAAGCCAGGAAATATTTTAGAACTTTTTTTTTGGATAATAATGCTTTACTGATTAATCCATAGGTGGAGAGAAGTGGAGGCATTTATAGCTTTCACAAGTCTATTTGCCCGTAAGTTAATATCACGAACCCTGCTGGAATTGGAACTCTGCTCTCCGATTAACAATCCTGACGTGTTAACCATAACAACACCCACACAACACAGCTCACAGCCCCTGTTAATGCCAAGCAGTCACCAATTTAAATACTGACCACAAATTCGGTCAACATCTTTTACACCATCTACTGTTAAAGCATAAATCATTTATTCATCAGCAATTATTAAAAAGATAAAGTCTGAATATTTTAAGCACTTCAGGCAAAAGAGTCTCTGCAAATCCCAAACGTACCCATGGATATGGTTCACTTGCTAATACACTTCAGGTGCACCGACTGAAGACAACAGTGACAGTCCACAGAATCCATGTTGCACACAACCGCTAATAAAAAAGAAATATAATTAGATTTGGAATATGATAATTATGAATGACATCTCACAGCCACGCGGCAAATGTATGGAATTGCAAACGTAGCTTAGTCTACAACAAGGCCACAAAAGAGAAGCATGAAGATAAATGTGTCTGCCTACTTACCAGGTTAAGTAATATACAGGATGCGATAGGTAAATTTTCGCCATTTTATATTTTTAATTTCTAGAGATTATCAATCCTTTACTGTTTATTTAAAGCCAGGAAATATTTTTAGATTGTAAAAAAAATTGTATCGAACTCTGTCGGAATTCGAACTCGAATTATAGGTCACTGATTTCTCATTTCTTGTCGCTGACCCCTACACAATCTGCAGAGACGATTGATTTAAAGCCAGGAAACATTTTTATATTGTAATAAGTTTTGTTCCTAACTCTGTCGGAATTCGAACTCAGATAGGGTAGTCAGCAAAAAGGCCACAACAGAGGAGCATCGAGTAAGCATTGAACTCACTATACCAACGAATGAAGGAGATAAATGTGTTTACCAATGTACCAGGCTAACTGAATATACAGGATGCGATGAGTAAATTTTCGCCATTTTATATTTTTAATTACGCGAATGGGAGTTTTTTTTTCGTTTTTGATTTTGTCGACTGCACAGTATACTAAGTTCATTTGGGCATCGTCTATGAGAAAAAGACAAACATGATGCAAGTCACCCAGCCAGAAATTTTGAAACAGCATGCACTACTTGCTTGACATTCAGGCCTGAAGCTCCAATGCAAACATTTCAGAGAGTTTTGGTGTCAATCTGAGGATGGTGCAGAGGATTCGGAAAGAATCGGTTTTGTCCAATGGTGATTACAAAGATACGGCAGCGTGAAAAATCCCTGTGATCGTTCTGATAAGAAATGAACTCCTGAAGTTGTTGGTGAGAGCATCAAACTCAACACGGAGACCTACATCAAGTGCCTTCAGAAGGAAGTGCTGACCTGGTGGGTGTCGGAAAACCCTATGTCTGGCAAACAGGACACTGCACATCGCCATACAAATCACGAGAACCCAGGTATAGTTGCCAGACAATTTCTGTGATCACATCACTACTTACATCTGGTCAGCTAACTCCCCAGGTTGCAACATCCTTCATTGTTTCGTGTGGGGCGCAGTTGAACGAGACACAAACAAACCTCCTCGTAACATCAAAGAATGCAAGGATTATGGCAGCATTCACCAACTTAAAGAACGAGACCGTCCAGAAGAGTTGCAGAAGATTCCGAAGTCGTCAGGGGGCGATTTTACTGAATAGATTTACTCTTTAATATTTCAAGCTATTTTGTGTAATTTTGGTAAATATGTTAAAATGTCTGTTTTATTTTGATTTTTGCGCAAATTTAAATGACAATTTTTCCATCTCACCATATATATATATATATATATATATATATATATATATACACAACTTAGAAAAGCCTTAGAAAAACAGAAGACTACTAATTCAGTAAAGCCTATCTTGTTAGCGATCAAGGTGTTTATGCGACCTGGGAAGCGACCGCAAGCTCAAAACGAGGTGTTTATCATTTATATTTACAATCACGTCAAGGAAGGCGACCTTCAAAGGGCCTATGTTCTTGTGAGATTAATAGATAATCTTCTTTTCAAAGATGCTGCAATATCGTAGTTCAATAAATTGAAAAAAAATTAAAGTTGTATAGCATAATAGTAACCGAATGTGTTAAGCCAGTAATATTAAACAACAAAAGCTTACAAGTGCACAATCGGCATATTCATAATCACACACACACACACATACATACCAGGTGTAACAGCAAAATTGTCCAAATCGTGCAACAGCCTGAGATAATTCTCATGGCCATAATTAATATCTAAAAAAAAAAACACTAACAAATTGATTTTCTTTTTTCTATTTTTTCATTATTTACTTTAAGCCATTTTGACACCATTTGTTGTAAGAATTTCAGCTAGAAAGAGAATAGGTTAAAATCGTTATGTGTCAGCGCCACTATGTCTTTCTAACTGAGAAATGGTAGGAGGAAAATGATCATTCAAGCCTTCAGTAATGGTACCAACATTCATACTCTAGTCCATTCAAGAACCATTCAAGAGAATGTCTAATAAGTTTTATAAAGACGGAACTGTAGAGAAGAAAATAGGATCAGGACGTTACAATTGCAAGAGGGATCATCAGTTCAACTTGGAGCTAAATATATTGTCCAACAGGATTATAAAAACCTCGGGGAATTCTAGTAAGATATCTTTAATCATTTCTAGACTACAACGGTTCAAAGCTTAATCTAAAAAATTAGACAATTTTGCTGTTACAAGATTTGATCAATTTTTTTGTTATACTATTTAAACAATTTTGCTGTCACACCCGATATATATATATATATATATATATATATATATATGAGCGACACCCTCAAATGTTCGTATTGGGACTTCCGGCGCAAATGCCAAGTAGTACAGCATGCCGTTTCCAAATTTCTGTTGGAGTGAATTGCGTCATGGTACTTTTTTCTCACAGACGATGCCCAACTGACCCTACAGTCGAGAAAAAACAAAACAAAAAAAAAAAAAAAAACCCAAAGAACTCGCATATGCGAAATTAAAAATGTAAAATGGCGGCAATTTACTTATCGCACCCAGTATATATTTAGATTGATTGATTTACTTTTTTATGTTTTATCAATCATTTTCAGCACATTAAAAGCCTAAAGATATTTAGGAGTTAAAAATGATTTCCTTATATTTAGCTCATAGCCGAGAGAAAAAGTGTTGGATTTATACCTTTCTCAAAGATATTTGAACGTATGTAAATATAACTCTCCCGACTGTAGCTCGAACTCATCTTTTCGATTTCACATTCTGAGCCTTTATCCATTAATCCATCCGTATATCCAAGCTTACAGCACCTCGTATTCCCGAGTGGAATAGATAATAAATAATAAATGAACAACGATACTTATTTATAATTTGGAATTATGTTTCATTTATTTTTTATACATTCTTTAGTTCTAAATTCTAATAATTGAAGTAAATCTTGCCAGATTTAAGTTACAGGTTTCTTGTTTCGTTTATGAGTCATTACGCGGTTTTAGGTAGCGTAGTAGGAATATCTTTTCATGTTTGCATTTGGAAATCAACTCTTTGTTCTGGAAAGGTAATTATGGCTATTTTCTGCTTTAGGTAAAGGTTCAGTTATTCTGAAGAGTTATTCTAAGCTGATGTTTTTCATATTTTTCATGTTATTTTGGGTGTGTTCCGGTAGCGTTTTTGAGATTCCGCATCTTTTATATATATATATATATATATATATATATATATATATATATATATGAATATGTATTTGCGCAGCAATCCTCCTTTTATACAAATTTCATTAAAGACGACTGACAAGGTATTGCAATTAAATGTTTTTTATTCAATTCTACTTCTGTTTCCATAAATGATTTTTATACATATAAAGTGTGTAAAAACAGTCGGAATGTTGTCTTTATCCGAGACATTATCGAGAATAAAAAAAAAATTAAACGAATATGTGAATGTTTATATATATATGTATTTATATTGATACGAAAAGTGTTTTTTTTTTTAAAACACATACTCGTAAAAAATACTAGTATTAATAATAAAAAAAGAAAAATTAACAGCACTCAATAATATGGCCGTACTTAGAAAATAAAAACGATATACCAGTGTATTTCCAGTCGTCATTAATGAAATTTTCACACACACACACACACACACATATATATATATATATATATATATATATATATATATATGAAATGTGTGTGTGTGTTAAAATAAAGATAAAGAACAGTAAGATTTACATTCCAGGGTTCTTAATAATTATTTTTATTTTTTAAAAAACAGTGCTCAATAAAATTTTGCGGAGCATAAATATGAATTTAGTAAATTAAAAATATCGTTCCATCGCTGCACAGGAATTATCATGTTTCAAAACAGAAATTAAGAACTTCAAATTTAATTTGTGATTTTTTTATTTTCAAGCAAAAATTCTCTTGAAACTGAAACTACTAGGGATTTTAATTTAATTCTGTAATTAAATATGAAGTTTTTAGTTTCTGTTTTTTAAACATGGTAATTCCTGTGTAGCGATAGAAACATAGTAAATTTAAATCTATCTATCATTCTCTATCTATCATTCTCTATCTATCATTCTCTATCTATCATTCTCTATCTATCATTCTCTATCTATCATTCTCTATCTATCATTCTCTATCTATCTATATGGTGAATCAAAATACATGAACAAATTTCGTGTATGTTTTTCTTACACAAAACAAGGGCAAAACTCCATATATCCGCAAATCTTTCTTTTTTAAGTTAAGTTTAAAGTTTAACGCTTACGTAGACGCTGTTAACTTTTCAATCCAAGATACAATCCACAAATTTTTTTACGAATTTTGCCACAGATCCTGTCTCAGCAACGCGATGATAAACTGCAGCAAATGTTGGGTGACACGCCTGCATTCTGACTGGAAAGGCAAATTGATACTGCGGTGCAGCCTCGATTAAAAAAAAATCATATCTGTCTGTTCAAAATATGAATATCCTGCTATTGTTAAACAAATCACTTCTCTGTTAATTCACTGCTACAGACGTTAAACATTGAAGACATACTAGCCACAAATGTATACGATTGGACAAATGTAACCGAGTCTCTATGTCGATTCAACGCCATCAACAGTAAACTTTCTTTAAACTTAACTCAAAAACGAAGGATTTGCAGACATATATTTATATGGAATTTTGTCTATATTTTGGTGTGAGGAACCCGTTTCCAAAGTTTGTTAAAGTACTTTTGATACACTCTTTCTCTCTCTCTCCCCCTCTATCTATCTATCTATCTATCTATCTATCTATCTATCTATCTATCTATCGGATTGGTGTATACGGAATAAATTCAAATAACCAAAAACTACTATTCTTAAAAGAGTGCTCAATACAGAGTAGATCAAATATAATTATTTAGTCGAAAATTATAACACATTATCCCCTGCCCATATTTTCACTTCAAATGTATCAAAGTTGTAACGAAGCTCAGAGCCACAATAGATTTTAGCGTTTATTGCAACTTAATTTTTGGCCTTTCGATAAAAATAAACTAAATAACAAAACATATTTTTTCCTCAGTTTCTTCTTTAAATAATTTTATAATTTTTTAAACTTAATATAGATTAAATTTAAAATATAAAAGTGGTAATTTTTAATTTTATAGCATAATTTAATATTAACCCCAACATTAAAGCATTAATTAATTATTATAACCAAAGTTCGTTGTCAAGTTTTTTGAATTCTCATATACTTGCATTTTGATTGGTCATTCCAGCTTATGTAACAGCGTTTCCCCTTGCGAAGAATGTTTAATTGATTTGAACCTTTTAAAACCCTTTATTCTACATTCAACACCATGACTTGATAAGACACCAGAAGTGTTGAAACAAAATGGTTATTTTTTTAGTGATTTTATAACATATTTTTGTTATAATTTTCGAATAAATAATTATGTGTGTGTGTGTGTGTAAATAATATTGTAAAACAAAAAACAAACTACCTTACCAATTCTTGCTATACGTGTATATGAAACACACACACACACACACACACACACACACACACACACACACACACACACACATATATATATATATATATATATATATATATATATTAGGGGGAAATCACCGAGTGTTGCCGAAACAGTCGGGTTTCGATCCCGGCTTGAACCAATCGGATGTCTAGCCACACTGATGAGCTGTGAATCATCAAAATTGTCTGTGGATGACAAATCTATCTATCACGATGTCTTCATTATCTATCTATCTATCTATCACGATGTCTTCATTATCTATCTATCTATCTATCACGATGTCTTCATTATCTATCTATCTATCTATCACGATGTCTTCATTATCTATCTATCTATGTATTAGATATATCTTAGAAAAACAAAAGACTACTAATTCAGTAAACCCTCGGTTATTACCGAGGACGGCCTTGATGTGACCCAGTAAACTTCTGCAAACCCAAATGGAGGTGTTTATCATTTTTATTTACAGCTACGTCGCAGATGTTGAACGTCAAGAAGCCTAAGCCATTGATTTGGGTGTTGCATAACAGCTTGATTTAGGCGTTAGTAATTATCTGGCCTTCTTCTGTATGGCATGTTTATAATTAATCACGAATCCATGCATCATTACAAAGGACTTGAAATGACAATACATCAGTGTGGTGTCCGCAAAAAAATGGCGCATGCAAAGGTGCCAGTTTTTTTATTCGGTTTACCTGACCACCTCCAAGAAACTCGCTATAATTTTCTATCGGGGCTCTCCACATCTTTCAGTTTAGTGTGGTTAACAGTTTTTCTCCCTTTACTAAAGGACCCCGTCAATCGCTCACACAAGTTTGTCAGGTAAGTGGTTCTTTGCCTTCGCCATTGGCCTCAATACAACTCGAAAATAATAAATCCTCATTATGTATACAATAAATTTCAGTTGTCTTTTCCTAATTCTGACTAGAAGTGTTTTTTCTGTTTCAATATTCTTTAAGAATTCCTTGTTGCTTACTAGCTCCGTCCATGAAATGTTTTGTATCCTTTTGTAGAAACTCATTTCTGTTCTCTCTATTTTTTCCCTCATCCGTAGGGAGATTTTCCGGTATTCACTGGCATACAGGATAAATACCACAGCAATTCTTCAATCTTTTCCTTGTTTCTCACGGAAGTTTTTCGTTTCTCAGCATATTACATTCAGAATGCTTTTTCGCTAGTTCAATTCATGTTCAGATCTCGGTATCGCATTTTCCAAACAATCGTGTCGATTTGGTTGGCGGCTAATGTTAAGAGCACGGCATGTTGTATCAGATTGGAAGTTGACACCTTTCCATTAGATGCATTCTGGCGTTTGCCGCGTAACATTAAATTAGACTGTCTTTCACATATAGCTCGTGTTTTTTCTTTTGTGTGTAAATTCCCCATATATATATATATATATATATATCATAATTAAGTAGTTCTTCGAGTCTAAAAGAAACCTCAACAGAATGCAGAAAGCACTGGGCGGCCGTTTCGACGGCTGTTTCGTCCTATATTTGGGACTCATCAGCGCATCCACCACCGAGAATTGAAACCCAAACAGTTACGATAGGAGGCAAACACAACTGTACCAACAGGCCTCGGTGACGAAGATGTAACAAATTAGACTCGATAGCGCGCTCGATCACATATTTCGTGGTAGAACTTATCCCGTTTTCTCTTTACCCATAGGACTGTGCCTCCATGAGCTACGCGTATTATTCCCAAGCCTCTCTGTTCAGAGCATAAGAAGCTGGTTCAAACAAGGATATACAGATAGAATAAATTAGGAGGATTTGAAATAATCATAATTAAGTAATTCATCGAGTCTAGTCTCAACAGAATGTAGAAAGCACTGGACGGCCGTTTCGTCCGATATTTGGGACTCATCAGCAGTGTCCATCCACTACCGAGAATTGAAACCCGAACGATAGGAGATAAACGCCATACCAACTGTAACAACAGGTCTCGATGACGAAGAGGTAACGAATCAGATTCGATATAGTGCCGCTTGATCACATATTCCGTGGCGGAAATCATCCGAGTTTCCCTTGTCCATAGGACTGTGCTTCCACGAGCTACGATTACTATCCCCAAACCGCTCAGTCCAGAGCACTGCTGACACAGTTCGTACAAGTGTTTTCTTTTCTGGACCTAGAGGATGCAGAAGCTGTCCAAATGTTCTGCATTTCCGAGAGCTTCCGGCTATACTTTTAGCCATTATCATTAAAATTAGCCATTACAAAAACGCAACTATGAGCACAAAAGAGACCTCAAAAAACAACTTAACTGATGCACTAGTGATACATAGAAATAAATTTAACCTCAATTTTGATTTTAAAAAAGCTACACTCATAAAAAAGAAAATAACTCACCCAGAAGGTAAATCCTCGAGAGTGCCGCTATTGAATATTATCCAAATATTAATCTATGCCCAGGCTTTTTCGAATATCACATTTCCTAAAAGGATTACTACACTTTCAAGTAAACGTACATAACTATATCAAGAAATCAAAAGAAAATGGTTGAATCCGTCAACACAACAATAACACCAATATTTCCACACGTAATAGTATTTGACATAATTTTCAGTTGACAATATGAATACAATAGTGTTTTTCTAAATTCTTCTCGTTGCTAAGGACATTTTGTTTTGTTGTTAATAGTTACTTGGTTTTTAATAAATTCATTTCGTTTTTACCTTGACAAAGTCCACATTGGACGAAACGCGTCGGCTAATAATACAGTTTTCCTATTGTCTTTTACCTTTATACATGTCATTTTCTAAAGGTTAACAATGAAATATTATATATATATATATATATATATATATATATATATATATATGTGTGTGTGTATGTGCGTGTCATTGTGTGTACTCTATGTGTATGTGTGTGCATATGTGTGCGTGTGAGTGAGTATGCGCACACGCACACGCGTGGGATTACTGAAATATTATCGGTCCGAACTACTTCGCATAACCTTTGTCCTAAAGTTTGGATATTTAATTACAGGTATGAGAAATGTGCCGGCAAGTTCGCTTATCGTCACCTTTCGGGTTTATCTCTATTTATTGTGGGCGTGTTTCGGCAGCAAATTGTCATTTATATTAATTTAGATAAAGACCAAGAAAATTTCTTCATTAAGACATTTCTGTTTCTTTTCCTACTGAAAAGGTATGAAGGTGTAATGACGTCGGAAAACGAGATATAACGGGCATTTTATTAATTTTTTACTTTCATTATTCCAGCATTTTTACATTCTTCCGTTTGTGGGAGTGGTGGAGTAGACAAACTGTCGGTACCATTTGTTGTCCCAAGCGCTTTCGGCGATTCTCTGATGCATTTTCAAGAGGTTATTGTTCTGGTGTTGTTAGTCTATTTTCATGTTTTGACAGTCTTAGGCGTATCTTTGGCGTTGTTTTGAATACAGTGTTTGTACTCGCTCACTCCCACCAAATGGAATGTAAGAACTCTAGAAAAAACTAAATAAAAATAATTAATAAAATTTTCCTTGTCCTTTATGTTTAACGTAAGATGTTTAAAACAGGAGTTGCTATCTAAATATACATTAATATATTATAAAATGTACTAAGTCCGACAATTACTTTAATATATTTTCTGTCTCTACGTCGTTTGTTTTAAAGATACAAATTTTTAAGTAAATGGTCTGTTTATAATAAACAGTATTAACAACATTTACCGGCCTGAATGCCCGAGAAATTTCATAGAAAATATATGACCTCTGATAAGAATCGAACTTGTATTCTGAACGGTGACATACCCTGGCGTGCTGTACCATGTCGCTACCGAGAAGGCGTCTCGTTAGCAAGGACGAATTACTAAAAGAAAAAAACAAAACAACGTATAAACCAAACATATATGAAGATAATTGTCGGACCTAGTCCATTTCATAATATATGATGTCATTTGTTTAAGTTACTATACGCTTCGAGCAGATATGAGCGATCGAGAGATATCATAGAGAATTTGTAGTTTAAAAACAGTAATTTTTCTGTTGGAAGGCACATTTTCTCTGCAATTTCTCGAACATTCAGGCCAGTAAATGTTAATACTTTTTATTATAAACAGAGCATTTACTTAAATACTTGTATCTCCAAAAACGACGTGAAACAGAATATATATATATATATATATATATATATATGATAAACTGGATACTGTTTTTGTGAAGCACTTCAACTGTTAGGGCTTAATCGGGCTGGGCTTTGCTGACGTGCCACGTCTACACATGCGCACGAGATGAGAGACGCAGGTAGTTTCAAATTCTTACTGAAAGAATATTTTTGAAAGTATATTTGTTTTTCAATGTAGCCAAATCTGTATTCTGTTTCCCTCTATCGTCTTTTCTCGTTCTTGCACCTGTGTAGACGTGGCAACGTCAAAAAGGACAGTCCAATGAAATCCTAACTGATGAAACGTGTCAGAAAAACAGTTTCCAGTTTGTCATATTTTTCAAAATTCTCCTTGCTGATATATAAAATTATACAAAATTATATATCGTTATATATATATATATATATATATATATATATATATATATATATTCATTGGATAATTTAGACACGTTCCGACTATTTATTTTCAACTGGACCCTTTCATATTCACGGATAAGCTTTTTGGTGTTACTGAAGTACGACAGAAATTCGCTGTGTTGATACATATTTTTTTTATTACGAGTACTTTCGACATTGCACAATATCATCATCAGGGTATTGTTTATTGCAAGACAAATGAACGCTATAATATATATATATATATATATATATATATATATATATATATATATATATATATATGCACATACCTTGTGTCTTTGTGTGAAAATCAAGAACAGATTTGGAAGAAAGAAATTCTAAAGAAACTTTGGAAGTGTTGCAAATTAAGTGGGATATCTAGCTAAGGGTCTCTCGAATAAATGAGATAGATAAATAGATAGATAGGTAGATATATATAGAGAAATAGAGAGAGAAACAGTGAAAGATAAGTTAAGCGAGCAATACCAAACAACATCCGGATATACAAAAGCTTACAGAAAAAAGGCATATCCATAATCATATACACCAACACACACACATACACACACACACGCATATATATTGATAGAGAGAAAGAGAGAGATTTTCTCGTTGGGCCTGGCCCATCATTTAATGTAGATGGAATACCCAATGCATTAGTCATCTTAATGTTTATCCCGACAGATAAAAATGCCAGCGGCGCCATTTACCGGCACACTAGCACTATGTACAGAGTTACTAAACCCTGCCACTACCACCGACACTAGCGCCGCTTACATTGGTAAAGTGGTTAGCTGCAACCTCCGGATATCATTATCAACACTACTCCTCCTCCTCCTCCTCTACTCTAACTACTACTACTACTATAACAGTTAACCTTTAAGTGAAAATTCATTGGTGGGTAATATATGGAAGGTCGGGTGACACTAAAACTCAAATATGTTCTTCATATTTGTTTTATTTTGTAGAATTTATGCTTTTTTTTTTTAATGATTTTCCATCTTTTGTTGCCATTTTTGCTTGAGAGATTTCGAGAATGTCCTCTATTTCCGAAAAAAGTTACATCATTTTTTACTTTCACATCTTTTTTTGTTTAAAACTTCGATTGAAGTCCGAGATTGAATTAGGGATTTGATGCAAGCCGTATGAAAAGGGTTACTAAGAGTTTTCCTTTTCATTGCTGAGTTAACTGAAAAGGTCAAAATCTTCCAGTAAAATAGGTTTCAATGTTTTTCTCGATTTTGCGCATGAAAATCAAAGAGCACTTTTGCCAGAGTGTGTGTGATTTAGTTCGCTGTTATTTTTCTCATGAAGACTTTATTAGAAACCTCGGCAAAAATGACGGATTTAGCGCACTTAGTGGATGTGCGTTGTGGTAGAGATCTTCCAAGCGTAGCTTTGATGTGGCAGTAGGCCGAAAGTATGGGGCTTCTGGTGAGGATCGATCTCACTTTTGAGTAGTAACAGATCTAGCAAGACAAGCTTGTTAACCATTACACCACGCCGAGGTGCCCATGTGCGTTGTGGTATAATAGAGAACGGATTTAAATGTGAAATCTGAGGGCTAATGTCCTAATTCTTGCCGTGTTCGTTACTTACATAACGTTCAAATACTTTTAGGATAGTTACGAATCCAATCTCCTCTTCCCCCAGATATGAGCTGAATAGCAGGATAGATTCGGTCATATAGCCTTGGTTGGCAATCGGTACATCGTAGATAGAAACGGCAACCTAAATCGGGAAAATATTCTGCCTAGCAAGTCAAAAATCGAAAGAAACATGGCCGCCCAAGCGTATATCACGTAACTGACTGAAATAATGTTCACTCATTTTTTTTTACAGAAACAATCTAATCAGAGACAAGATGCAACACATTGCTCTATAATAGCTGAACGTTATGGCTTCATAAAATATTTAAAGAAACGTGATTGAATTATTTAAAGTATTAGGTTGGTGCAAAAACAATGACGTAATAATGTCGTTTTTGACGTATTTTTTAACGTCAGAAAACAACATTATTACGTCATTATTTTCGCACCAACCATATAGTTATAAATAATCAGGAAAATTTTATGGTTTTGCTGTTTGAATCTAAACATTTTATTTCATGATTAAATAAATTTATTTACGATTTATACGACTATATATTACCCGTGGAAGTTAACCAGTTGCATCGTTAAATATTTATTTTGACAAAATATTTAATATACATTAAATGTACATTATTTTAAGTAATTGAATATAGTTTGTTTAAAGTATATTTTATAAAGTCATAATTTTTACTTATTATATTAAAATGGTTTATCGCATTTGGTTATTTTTTAAATGGAGATGTATTATTTGAAGTCAACCAGACTTTTCACTAAATGACCATCGCTTCGGGATTAGCAAGATTGTCTTGAAATTCGAATTGTAAGTAGTGAGAGTATAAAAGTATAAATTCTTCCTTGGAGGAGTTTCTAACGCAGGTTTATCATCTCTCAGTTGCGTCTCTGTCTTTGGGTAGAGTGCGCTCGGGGGTTTCTCTGTCAAAGGACAGAGGGGTAACTGAGAAAATTACACTGAGAGGTGCCCAGTCCTGGGAAACAGTTGCCCGAGGCCGCGGCCTCCCATTGCACCAGAGGGAGGGATCGGTGCTCGTACCGAGGCCAGCGCAACCGACGGTTGCGGGGACTGTGGGAAATTTTGTCCCTTGCCCGGGCGCACGCGCTTGGATACCCACTTTAAAAAGACCTTGTGTCACATCTCGAGGAAACACCGTAAGGAGAGAGAATTTTTTTCCCTGATACAGTTTTGATGTGTCGCTATTTATTTTGTACCATTTTTAAAATTTAACTGATAATTTTCAGACCAGTGATATTAATCTGTAAATTGAAAAAAAAACAAAAACAAATCATGAATAATCTGGATGACTTCGGGATTTTTGGCAACGAGTGAGCCTTCATTTGATAGATAAAAAAAAAAGAGAACAGGAGAAAAGTGAAAAATTAATGTTTTGTTTTTCTTTTGGATTCCATTTTCTTGTTTAATTCTAGAATAAATAAATCCTAGAATAGTTCTAATTCCATAATTCTTGAAAGGGGTTATATTTATCAAATATTAACCTCTATCGATACCAACCTGTTCGTCTTTTATCTAATAGATCAATTTTTAACAATTATTTCATCCGGAGCCAGACAATAAAGTTACGTGTGTGAAAGGAGTTATGCAAAGAGTTACGTGTGTGAAAGGAGTTACGCAAGGAGTTACGTGTGTGAAAAGAGTTACGCAAGGAGTTACGTGTGTGAAAGAATATGAGAAAAAGAAAAAACATTATTAAAGTGAGAACAATAAAAAGAAATAAGATGGCAGAAGAGGACGATTAACACTGCATTTACATTTTTTAAGATCAGAGTTGACTGGAAAGCGAGAAGAGTTCCACAAGTGAAAAATACCAGAAAGGATACTGCAGCAGAGAACTTACGGTTACATCTAGGAATTTCAACTGTAAAATGATGAGGACTTACCGCCAATCTAGTACTGCGTTTAAATTAATAGACTTGCTACCGCAGAAGAAAATTCATCAGAACAGTTATCATGAAAGTATTTACAGAAAAGGACCAGTGAAGATAAATTATAGTAGCAAGAATCTAACTGAAGCCGAGATACCAAGGAAGGATCGATAACATTAGAGATACTTCTTTCGATTTTATCAATAATCTCTAAATGCATAATAGGTGCACCAGACCATATGTGACAGCAATATTCAATGCATGGACAAATGGTAGACTTATACATGCATAAGATAGATTTGGATTTGTAAAACTCTGTAGTACAACACAGTACCCCAACTTCTCCAGCGAATGACATAACAGTTGATTCAATAACACCTTTCCACTTTATACCGATTAACTCTCCTGGAGGTTAGCTTGAGGTATGGTGATGAATGGCAGAAATAGTTCTGTAAGAAAATTAAAAGATTGGAGTGTCATTTTGGCGCCGTTAAAATTAACGAGCGATTTCTTGCCTCAATTAACAACAGAAAATTCATTTTTGAGATCAGCTAGTAATTTTTTATTTATGAAACGTATCACATTTACTATTAATATTTTTTGACAATAAATCTATTCATGGTTGTTGTTTTAGCATAGAAAGTTATTAGCTGAATTTTGATCTGAAATTTGCATAGTTTTCGAACTATTTGAATAAGGGAGAAAGTTAGTATTAAGTGCGTTAACATGGAAGAGCAATACGCTGGAAATAAATATATTTTATTTTAAATAAATATGTTCTACACAATCTCTGGATTTATGAAACATTCAATAGAAAAAATGTGGAAGATTTTAAAATATAAGTTTTTAAAGATTTAATTCTTTCTTAAATTAAAAGGATGATATTTAAAGAGAAAAAAATGTCTAAATGAAGATTAGGTCCGCAATGTATAAAGTTTAAAAATATATTTACTACTCACAACTTTTGTACGAAAGAAAAAAGTAAAGAACAAGCTATCTGTATCTGGAAGCAACTCGGCACAATTTAGGGGTTGAAGAAATATATAAAATAATAAACAAAGTGCAATGGCTAAATTTTCACAATAATATAACTTTAATTTCACGCGTGCGCGTTGTTTGTTTTTGATTTTGTTGACTGCATAATATAATAGAATCAGTCGCTCAAGTCGATCTCGGTCGACCGGCTGATCGGTTGAAGTCTCTGCCTTCGGGCGGGGAGGAACCCGAAGGAGGCTACGATGAAGGGCGGATTCTCTTTCGGGATGGTAAACCGGCCCTGAACCCGTTTATACGGGTTCAATGGGCATATTTTTGCGCTGAGCCCACGGGATCGGATATCCCACATTAAATAACCGGCCTTGTGCCACATAAAACCCCAGTTGGGGGGTGACTGAATATCGTCCGTTGGGCAATGTCTATGAGAAAAAGTGCACGCTGGCGTAATTCACTTTGCCTGAAATTTGCAAACGGCATGCTGTACTGCTTGGAATTTGCGCTGCAAACTCCAATACGAACATTCCAAAGTGTTTAGATGTCAATCTGAGGACAGTGCAGAGGATTCAGAAATAGTTGGATGAGATTAGTGGTGATTACGAAGGTGTTTGACCTGATCACTAGTAATGGCGACGTTATGCCTCCACTCATATTCCCACAGGGCATCAGAAACAGCACGGAGGCATAAATCAAGTACCTTGAAGAGATTGTGGTACCCTGGTTCAAGATGTTGGTTGCTGGAAGACCCTATTTCTGGCAACAAGACTACACCATGTTACACAAGCAGAAAAAACACAGTCATGGCTGTCAGACAATTTCTGCAATAACATCACCCCTTACATCTGGCCTCATAACTCCCCAGAGAGCAACCCTCTGGATTATTATGTTTGGCATAGTTGAGCGAGAGACCAATAAAACGCTTTGTAACACTAAATATTAATTGAAGTTAAGGATTATGGTAGCATTTATTAACTTAAATGAAGAACCGCCCAGAGAAGTTACAGGAGATTCCGAAATAGTCTGGAGGCCGTGGTTGAAGCCAATGGGATTTTATTGAATTCATTTACTCTTTAGTATTTCAAGATATATATTTTGTGCAATTTTGGTAAATATATCTATTAAACAGAGATGTCATTGTTATTTTCCTTTTTGCATAATTTAGATGACAATTTATCCATCGCACGCTGTATAATGTTTGTTGTGATATAATCCATTTTCTTATAGCGAAATCTTCACATTCATTACAGAACAACCTGTACTATCAGCGTTTAAAATTTACACAATCTTTCTATTCAAACAGTTTTTTCAGGAAGATTGTCACTGTTATCACTATTTTCAGTCTTGATGGAGACTTCCTTTCTAACCCTTTGTTCCAAATTGCGCTATCGTTTTTAGCTTCTAATTTTGTTTAAAGTTCTCACGTAATGTAGTTTCTCTTATTTGTTACAGTACCATTTTATTGTCTAGCGCCAGTACACAACGTTTGAAGAAAGATGGTTCTCGCTAAGACCTATATTCTTCATTCGCTCGAAACCGTTTTTAACCACTGATTAGAAAATGGCGACATGATGATGTGGGCTGGAATTGTCGATCAGATCATTTTTAATTCACTGACAGTCAATGAAAGATTGAGACAAAACAGTGGCGACTATTTCAGTTCATGGAAAGGATTTTCATTGAATGGTTGTTGTAGCATACTTACGGACGATAATGGGTATGTCCCCACTCATATAAATACAGTAGTAAATACTGTATGTTGGTCTATAATCAGAGATTCGTCACCACCTGTGCTGGTCAAACTCTCTGCCTCCATGCTGAGAGGATCTCCAGACCTGGCTATATCGAAAGGCAGAACTTCGTCTCGGAAAACAGCTACCAGACCCAGTTTTATATGGGGTCTACGGGCAATTTTTGTCCGAGCTTACGGGCTTGGATACCCACATTAAGTTCGGCCTTGTGCTACATTTGACCGCGTGAGGCTGTTGGTAGATATCCTGCAGCTGGAGATTCGTCTCCAGCTGAGTTGGTCAAACTCTTTGCCTCCATCGAAAGACAGTCTCGTCTGGGGAAACAGCTTCCCGACCTAGTTTTATATGTGTTCTACGGGGAAATTTTGGCCAAGCTTATGGGCTCGGATACCCACATCAAATTCGGCCTTGTGCAACATCTGACAGCGTGGGTGGTTGGTAGATATCCTGCAGTTGGAGATTCATTGTGGAATTCACTTGACTCACTTTTAGCAATTAACTACTACTTCTACGCGCCGTTGGCGAATCTTCCTTACCAACTTTCGTGTCATTATACTATTCAGTAACCTACCCTAGGTTAAAACAATGATACAAATCCCAATGCTTCTTTCCATCTAACTAATTATCAGTGAGTTTCTTGGGCGCAAATGGAGACCAGGTAAAATGTACCGTTTCGAATTCGATCTAAAATCTATGGTCAATTATGAAGCTGGATTTATATAAAAGTGGCATGAATTCTGAGACTTACAATGACCATCTTGGAAACTAAGCCTCATCAAATCGAAAATGAACAAAATGATTGAATAATAGATTTGCTGACCTGAATTTTTATAATGGGTTTACTGTAGGTAGCATCATTTTTTTAAATTACAGATCTTAGTTTCTATTTTGGAAAGGTTTATCTTGTGTCCTATTTCTTGGACTAATCAGTATGGGACAAAGCGCTGGTTTGCGAATTTTGTATTATTGACGTTGTCAGGCAGTGCGTACTCGCACTAAAGTGGAAACGAAGGACCAACAACTGAGCAGTTCTAAATTAAATATGAAATCGACGATGTCCATAGAAATGAGCAGTGGAACGATAACAGTCTACACCCCGTAGATTAAATAAAAGTTTCAGTTCAAAATTCCTTGTTGATTACCCAGATCGATATACACCTGGGGGTAGGCCGGAGGGCACATTAGAAACGTTGTGATAAAAAGCAACAAAGACTAGGATAATAAAATATACCGAATATAAATGATGTAAATATCGGTAGAAAATTTTCTTTTTTTTTTTTTTTGTTCTTGATTTCAAACATGAACACCTATGTCATCATGCCTGCATTTTGATCAGTACAATGGACTCGGGAAGAAAAGTAGGATAATTAGATGCTTATAAATAGTCTGAGCTTCACCAGTGAATATAAAAATATACACTTCTTAGGGGCCTTGAAGTTTAAAATAATCAGCTGATCCGCATTTGGAGAGCACATCAAGTAACGTTAAATAATAGACGATCTGTGTGTTTATGGCTCTGTTCAACTTAACATTTGTAGCTCTTAGAAACGGTTTCTCTTTTCGTATCTCTCACATTCCCGGTTCAGCCATCTCTTTACTCGCTACTTTCTTCTGTCCTTCCTATCGTCAGCATGTCCTATGAGTGTCAGATTCTCCAGGTCCTTTCTTCTCATTAACTGCCCTGGGAATTCCAAACTGCCATTTTCTGATTCTAAGTATAAGCATCATTTTTGTTTCCATAGGAAATGAATTGTTAGGGAAACTAGGAGACGACAGCTGTGTACATAAAAAAAACTGGTGTTTTCGGAAGAGCATGGCCGATGGTTGCAAGAAAGAAAGAAGAAGAATTACAAATTACATGAAAGAATGAAAGCAAATTACAATAATATGCAAAGCGCTTGGAATGTTTTGGAAGATATTATTAACGAAGCAAAAGACGTTCAAAAACGAAAGAAAATCATTCAGATCGTATTACTGAAATCAATTAGAATATGCGTTTAGAAATTGAAGACACTTCTGAAAAGATTGGAAGAAGTGGAACCCGAGGAAGAATGGAAACTATTCGGATAGTATTACTGGAATCAATTTGAACAGCGAGGAAAATATCTGTAATTGTCTTAACGTACATTCTGAACAATTGTGGAAGGACTCTAAATGCGAGAAAGAACGAAATGTATTTACATAGTCTTGCTGAAATCAATTAGAACAGAGACGGAATCGATTCGAGTGGTCTCGAGATGATTAGAAGTTGGAATTCCCAGAAAGTATTAAAAAAAAAAAACATAAAAATTGTATTACTGAAAGTGGTTAATGAAGAAAACGCTTGGAATGATCTTGAAAATCCTTGCTAAAATCTGTGAAATAATCAAGACTAGAGAGGTAATATAAAGGAAATCATTTAGAATAATGCCGAAAACCATTGAATGATCTCGAAGATCAAACTTTCGAAAGGTTTTGCAGCAAATAGGATTCCACCGAAAAAGTGACATCAAATAGGAATCCTATCGAAGACAATTGCAGAAGAGACTGGCGACAAAATGCCGATAACATTCTTCTTCTTCTTAGACATTTTATACGCATGCGCCATTTCCCTTCAGTAAGTCGTTAATCATGTCGCTCTTTGTAACTTTTGTTCGTTTGCTAAGCGTCCCGAACCCAGTTCAATCATCTATTGAAAACTAGCTCGCTAGGTAATTGTCCGGCTGGTATCTCATCTCTCTTTACCCTTCGATATGCCATGTGAGTGTAAAATTCTCCAAGCACTGTTTCTTTATTATGCCCCTTTTTGATTCTAACTAGCTTTTGCTTCCATTTTCTTTAAGACTTCATTGCTTATAAGCACCGTCCATAATATACACTGAATCTTTCTGTCATGAACCTCTTTGGAATAACTGAAAAGTTTGGGAAGAATGAAAAGCAAGAATATGGTATTAGTGCAATCGCATGGAATAATGTGTAAATTGACGGTGGTGGCCTCATATAAATTTGTGAAATTATTGGAATAATTGGTAATGCAAGAATTATCGAGAAACAACCGAAAAGTGAGACACAAGATATAAATAAACCGTAGAGAAAAAAGTGGGCAACAACAGGGAGTAGAATATATTTCTTGTATTAGGTAGGTGCAAAAATAATGACGTAATAATGTCGGTTTTTGAGGTATTTTCTAACGTCAAAAACGACATTATCACGTCATTATTTTTGCACCGACCTAATAACAGTCAGAACAGCCTTAATGTTGGATGCATGCGCATGAGATGTCAGAACAATGATGATTGACACCATCAAACGGTAGGTGAAAATAGAAGAGCCGATTTGTATAAAAAATTGCATTTGAAGCACGAAAAAGCCACCATTACTTATAGTAAAGTGTGGAGACTATCCAACGAGAAAGTAATGGATATAGGTCTAGGGAGTGTGTATTTACAGGTGGGTGTACGCTCCTGCAGGACGAACCTCCTGCCAAGCGTTCATTTTCATAGACATCACATGCCAACATTGAAGGGAATAGGTTTTGATTATGAAAAGCATCCATGTGTTCCATAACTGCATGTGGTCATAGGGTCACTGCACAAGTGTGTACTTAACTAGTGAACTACCCAGAGTGATATTCATTCATGCGTCGCGTGGTTGGAGCATGCGGACCTATCGGCGTCAATCCCTTTCCAGATCAAACCACAGCCGATGTTCTCCAACTTGAAGATCCCGAGGGTCACGTATACATTGCCGTTGACCCCATCGAGGTAACCTTTCTGGCCGTTGACTATAAAGTCTACTCATCGATACTATGTAATCACCGTAGTGGCTGCATTTCCAGCTACAAAGTCCAGTCTTCCCCATTCTGCTAAGTGGCCGTTGTTCAACCACTCTTTGAGCGGTCTTATATAATCTCGTTCTCTAATTCTGGTCACCCTTTTTTGCTGAAGGAACCATTTTAGCTGCCTATGACTGAACCATGCCACTAGTACACCTGACGTTGCGGCAGACAGGGTTGGGTTACCTTGATACCAGAAGCATATGTAGAGCGATCTTGCTGTACAGATAATGATGAGAACACGTCTCAAACATTGGGACAGGGCTGTAAAACTTGATGTTTGTAGTCCATGAACGCGTTATATCAGAAAATGTCATCGCATGTAGTTCTACAACAACACTCAATACAAAATAAACCCCCAAAAGAGTTAGTTCATCGATTTATTTGTAATATATTATCGTAACCACCGTGTGAACCTGATTAGGTTCCTTTAAATTATAATCTGTTTTACATTACTCAAAAGATATTTGTTGTGTAGCACTTCCACCAAAATGTAGCCGTTGTCGAATACGTGGAGTGGTTATTTCAGTCGCTTGAAGCTATATTCAAGTGAATCAGTCACGGTGGTGAGTAGCAGAAAAAGGAAATCTATTAGTCGTAATCATATCTGCATAATCATTTATCTATTTAGTAATAAATATGTATCATTGTAAATATTTGAACCTTATTTCTGGAGAGAATTAGTTTAAATGAAATCGGTTAGAATAACGAAGACAACATTTGAAATGTTCCCGAAGAATTGAACATCAGAGTAAGAAGAACAATCATCCACATAGTATTAATAAAATCAGGTAGAACAAGGGGGGGGAGAAATGTTCCTGGAAAAGTTTTCGAAATATATGCAAGAATTGAACATCCAAGAACGTACCAGACCATCCACATATTATTAATGAAAATAATTAGAATAATTAGCGACAACATTTGGAAAATTTTCGATGGTCCTTGCAAATTATTTGGAGGAATTGAAAATCAACGAAAGAAGAAAAACAATTCTGCTATTATAAGTGAACTAATTTTGAATAAAGAGGAGATTCGTGACAAAATCAAGTTTGCTCATCAACATCTTAATTCTATAAGCGTCTGATAATCGGCAGTTTCCTGTGATTAAAGAAACGTTTATTATTTCCTTTAACTCGACCATAATCAGATAATTGATGTACTGTCACTCTAATATTCACCGTTTTCATTCCAAGAATTTCTATCATCAGCATTACTATATAAACTCCATCATTACTCTTACCAATCCCAATATCAAGACATAACCACAACCAACTCTCACGTTACAACCAACAACCTTACGATTATCGCTACCATAGCATTCACCAACTGCTTCCTTGTAGTATACAGTAAACCATCACCATCACCACATCTATCATCACGATTAACATCGTAAATGCTTTCGTATCTGAAATGATATCATCGTCATCACCGTCGCCATTAAGATCATCATCACTATCATACTAACCATAAATCAACACTACTATACACGATGACAATCAAAACGGTCACTTTTCAATCCCCCCCCACTCAACATAATTATTATTTGTTGCTACGGCTATCATCATTTGGTAGGTATATTTTTTAAAATCATTTAACCTCAAGCAATTTAGTTAATCCACAAATGCAAGGAGTTACTAAATGCGAAAGACTAGGAGAAAAGGAGAGAGAAATAAGGAGAGAGAACAAATAATGAACAAGAATTAGGAAAACAGGAAATACTAATTGGCATTGCATTTAGATCTTTGAGTACCAAAGTTGACTGGGAAACAAGACGCTTAAAGAGAATTCCACAAGTGAGAAGTGCGATAGAAGAAACTGTTAGCATAGAACTTATGGTTCCAGCTCTCAGTGTCAACTGCAAAATGATGAAACTTAACAGCCAATCCAGTACCGTACATATGAGGAAAGCTCACCCGAAAAAAAGATAACGATTGACGTTGCATTTAACTTTGTAAAGATCGTATTTGACAGGAAAGCAGAAAACCGACAGAGACTTCTCCAAGCGAAAAAAGCGGGAAAAGAAACTATTATGATTGAATATATGGTCACAGCTTGCAATTTCAACTGTGAAATTATGAAATTGAGCTGCGAATCTAGACATTTGCAGAAAGATCAGAGGGAACCTACATTATGGCAGGGATTGATGCTGAGATGCCAGGTCAGGAGCAATGACATTTGCAGATAATTATTGTACGTATAACTTATTCTCCTTTTTAGCTGATTCGACGTCGCACCTGATAATAATCACGCTTTATGATAGCGGAAGCATCAGCAATAATATATATATAATATATATATATATATATATATATATATATATATATATATATATATATATATATATATATATATATATATAGTAGTAGTAGTAGTAATCTTATAAGTATAAGAAATTATCCTCGTTCTGAAAACCTTCAGTGTTTTGATTTGCAAATAATCAAACCAATACCAAAGGGGAAAAAACGGCATATGTAAATTGCCGCCATTTTATATTAATGTGCTGTGTTGTCAGCCTCACAGTATAGTGGGGTCAGTTGGGAACCAACTGTGAGACATAGAGCAAGCACAATGAAATAATTCACTCTGCCTGAAATTTTGAAATGGTATTCTGTATTTCTTGGCATTAGCACCGGAAGTTCCAATACAAACATTTCAGTGTTTTCGTGACAATCTGGGGAGAGTGCAGAGGATTTGGAAAAAGTTGAATGAGTTTAATGGCAATAACAAAGGTACAGCAACTCGGAAAACTCATTCTGCTAAGAAAAGAACGACCGAATGTTTTGGTGGCGGCCTCAGACTCAGCACGGAGGGCTACATCAAGTGTCTTGAGGAGGTCGTACTGCCCTGGGTCAGGAAAATTGCTGGAAGACCCTATTCTGCACCATGCTACAGAAGCAGAAGAACCTAATTTTCCCTGTTAGATAGTTTCTGAGATGACATCACCCTTTACATCTGGTTACCTATCTCCCCAGACACTTGATTATTATGTGTGGGGCGCAGTTGAGTGATTGACCAACAAAACTTCTTTTAACACCAAAGGTGAACAGAAGACAAGGATTAAGTGAGTATTTACCAACTTGAACAAGGAGACCGTCCCAAAAAGTTGCAGGAGATCCCGAAGGTGTCTGGAGGCCGTAGTTGAAGCCAATGGCAATTTTATTGATTAAATTTATTCTTCAGTGTGTCAAGAAATGTTTGTGTAGTTTTGGTAAATATATTTGTTAAATTGAGATGCCAGTGTTATTTCAATTCTTATGTAATTTAGATGACAATTTATTCATCGCACGTTGTCTATGTGTGTGCATATATATATATATATATATATATATATATATATATATATGTGTGTGTGCGTGTGTGTGTGTGTGTTTGTGATTATCTATACCAACCACTCCCAGTTCATCATTACCTCAATTGAAGTTACCTCACAAGCCTCGATTTCCCCCTCAGCATCCTTTAAATTCATCCTGGTTACCATCACGATCATCAGAGAAAAATAACGCGGGCGATGACATTCTCTTCATCAACCTTTCTTTGATTCTGGATCAGCGGGTTTTACAATTTGGAATGCTGTTAAGCGGCAAACAGTGTCTTAGATAAACAGTCAGCAAAACGAGGGTAAACACGTAGTTGTCTTTCAACGTTGTCATCATTAGCATCAACAAGAAAATTATGGCGATTCGTCATAAATGGTGATTAGACAACTGCCGATTCCCACTTGAATTGCTCATTCTCGACATATCCACAATACTACTACTTATAGTAATAATAATAGTGATAATAATAGTAACAATAATCATGCAATAATTAAGTATCATCTCTGTTACAGTTAGATAAATGTGCTTCGTAAAAAATGGTTCAATTCAATTCTTCGTTTATTGAAGCTTATAATAAAAAATATTAGGTTGGTGCAAAAATAATGACGTAATAATGTCGTTTTTTGACGTAACGTCGAAAACGGCATTATTACGTCATTATTTTTGCACCAACCTAATAACTTCGATAATTGGACAACTTAACCCATTAGTATCCAACATAATTTCCGATAATAATAAAAATGAACTACGAATTCTGTGGGTTTCTAAACAAATCGTAATTAATTATAGGTTTCTAAACAAATCGTAATTAATTATAAGTTTCTAAACAAATCAAAATTAATTATAGGTTTCTAAACAAATCAAAATTAATTATAGGTTTCTAAACAAATCGTAATTAATTATAGGTTTCTAAACAAATCGTAATTAATTAAAGGTTTCTAAACAAATCGTAATTAATTAAAGTTTTCTAAACAAATCAAAATTAATTATAGGTTTCTAAACAAATCGGAATTAATTATTGGTTTCTAAAATGATCTGCCACACTCAATCTGCCACACTCAATGCTTGGCAATCTCTTTATAGATAAAGATGTAAAAAAGCGGTGTTTCCAAAGACGAATAATGTGTATGCTCAGTAAATAAGGGATAAAAATCTTTGGAAAATAGGAACAGCATGGAAACTGATTTTAACAATCGTAAAGACAGGGTTGAAATTTCCGGGACACATAATAAAGAAATATCCTTTGGAGATTTTAACACTGATGGGGACTCTTTGAAGGCAAGAGGAGTAATGGGAATCTGCGATGTAAGGCTTTATTGAATAGCAAATGAAGACAAAATTAAATACTAAAATGAATTATAGTGGCTGACAATATATTATCAAATAAAAATTGAAAACGAAAGAAAATACTACTCAAAAATAATAATAGCTGACAATGCTTCATCTAATAGCAAATGGAGACGGAAGCAAATAGCTTTATATAACTTGTCTCTTGGCTTAAATGAATTTTCGACCAGTACAAATTGTCGATTTTCAAAAACCGTTAAAAGCATATAATTTGTCGCGATACGAACCAACCCAGCAATTATAAAATCTGAAATTTAGCCTTTGTGTAAATTTGAACGCTGAATGCTGGCGCCAGATGAAGAAAAGAAAGAGAAAATAAAAACAGGAAACAATAAATATAAAAGCATTTATAAAGGAGATCTAAGGAAAGAGCATTGCAGTTTACCAAATGTTTACTATGAGATGTTCCAACATATTTACGCTCGGTGATCTGAGAGTCTGAACGTTTATGTAAATTCTCTTTAATCAAGACCGAAAAGAGAAAAATAAGTATTTATCTTTTCATCGGAGGTTTAAACATAAGCGATGAAAATAATGTTGCGTCAGAATTTGCCCATACATCCAGACTGAAAGGGATTCATTTTACCTTAGACAGATTGTATTTCATAATTTTTTCCGACTCTAATGAAAATAACAAATGAATATTCTTTGAGACGAAAATAAAAACGCTTATTTTTTTTGCTAAAAAGAATTTAAAATTACAAAACCATCCTCGGCCCAAGCAAAATATTATATATGGTCAAATGTTAAAACCTAAATTTATATGACAAAAGTATTTCATGTAAGTATTGTTTTAATAATGATGTAACTGGAGTAATAAGTAGCTACTGAGAATGACAAAACAACGAAATATAGCTGACAAAGCATCATCTAATAAAAAATAAAAATGAAAGTAAATACTATTCAAAAATTAGTAATAATGACTGGCAATACTTCGTCTAATAAAAATGAAGATGAAAGTAAATACTAGTCAAAAATGAATAATAATGGCTGACTAGGCTTCATGTAATAAAAAATGAATAAGAAAGTAAATACTAGTCAAAAATTAATAATAATGGCTGACAATGCTTTATCTAATAAAACGAAGATGAAAGTAAATGCTAATAAAATATTAATAATAATGGCTGACAAGGTTTCATCTAATAAAAAAGTAAGATGAAATTACATATTAGTCAAAAATTAATAACAATTGCTGACAATGATTCATGTAATAAAAAATGAAGACGAAATTAGATGATACTCAAAAACGTGAAATCAAAGAAACATGTCCGAATTTTAACCAATTGCTTCCGCGGAAATAACATTAGTAAAGGTATGAATCCATGTTTTCTCCTATGGGTTAAATACTAGAGTAGAGTGTAGCTCTTCATCATCGGTTGAGAACCATTAAGAGAAGTAAAAATGTGAATTCCTAAACGTTGGTAGATAGAAATTGTTCGTGTGGCAACACGTGGTTGTCTAATGGAAGGCCAACCCCAACAGAAAGCCCTTCCACAGAGTACAAATGTTACGTATGGCGCTAATCACTCAGCTCTGTTGGACAATTCGATTACATTGCTCTCGCCAGAGACCCTATGTGCCATAAGGCACCAACCAGATAACGCTTCGACTAGCATTTTTCCCGTCGTGTAACGATTATTGGCACGTCAAGTGGAATTGGCAAACTGATTTCAAGTTTTGTACCCCTCAGGTTTTGTAACATCTAAACTTTTGTTCGAAAGAGCAGGGAAGTGACAAATAAGTAGTTAACTCTATGGATTTCTTGATGTATAGTAAAGAAGTTACAGTGTAACCCGGATATAAGAGACTCTGATATAAGAGAAACCCGGATATAAGAGATAATTTATCTGGTCCCAAATTAGAGCCATACTTACCTAAACAAAATAGACCAAACCCGGATATAAGAGACTTATTCTCCGGTCCCGACAACTCTCTTATATCCGGGTTACACTGTATTTCCAAATTGGGCTTCTTTACATCAGGAGATGACGTATTCAAACGAAAAAGAGACTTGATTCTTTTCTCACAGAAAATGAAGAAATGAAACGATAAAATAAATGATGGCTTATATTCTCTTTTTTACGTCTGCAGAAGAAGAATTGAAATAAGAAATAATGAATAAATCATTTCATTTTTACATCTGGAGAAAACTTTACATCTGCAAAAAAAAAGAAAGAAGAAAGAGAGAAATTAAAAATATCTGAATATTTAATTTCTCTATTTACATCTGGAGACCACGGGTCTAATACTTCCCTTAGTACATTATTAGAAACGATAAAAATCTAAATGGAGTAAATGCCTGAAAATCTTACTTTCTGTGGAGGAGGAAGATACATGACGTGAATAACGGAAATGTTTTTTTCTCATATCTGGAACAAGAATGAACATATAAATATGAGTTTTAATATTTCTCTGCCCATATAGAGAACAAAAAAGAATCAAAATGAAAAGAGAAATCAAATTAATAATTTTGCATTCCTCAATATGTGAAGCGCTCATTTATCCTAAATTGTATATTCACATCTGGAGAAGAAGAGGAATGGGAATGAAAAGATGTTCGATTAATAATTTGCTGTTTAACGTCTGGATGGGATGAATATTCAAAATGAAGATAAGTTAAATTTTTTTTATTTAATTTCACCCCCCAAAAAGGCAGAAAAGCCATTGAAACACAGAGTTACTAGGTGTGTAGGAAACAGAAACATTGTCAAGGAACAGAAACAAAAGAAAAGCAAGCAGGAGGACAGTAGATATCGACTGACATTGCATTTGAATTTTGCATATTAAAGTTAGCTGGAAAGCATGGAACAAGTGAGAAGTGCGAGAAAAGAAATTGTTAGCATAGAATTTATGGTTACATCTATCCAGTTCAACTGCAAATTGATTAGTTGCCAATCTAATACTTGACTTAAATACAAAAAGTCTAGGTACAAGAGGAAGACCTCATCCGCAGGATAAATTTACTTTTTGTTTCCTTAAAATCTGGAGAAGAAGGAGAATCGAAAAAAAGACCAGAAATATCCTAGATGTATTCTTTGCATCTGGATTTTAAAAAAATATTGAAAGTAATTATTTACTTTTCATTATTTTCATCTGTAGGCGAAGAATCGTAAAAAAAAATCCGTTTAATTTGACTTCATTACATCTAGCGGGGTGTAAATGTTTATACTGAAAAGCAAAACTGCATACATAGTTTGTCATTTTATACATTTACAGGAGTGACATAATCAAAATCAAATGAAACCACTTTAAATAAGTTAGCTTCTTTGTAGAATATTATCGATGAAAATAAATTGGTTAATTCACATAGGGATGAAGAAGAAAAGAAATTCATTCTTATTGAAAGAAAAGAAAAGAAAACTATTCTTTACGCGTTATTTGGAGGAGATGAACGAAAGTAAGCATTATAATCTTTACATCTGGAGCTAGTAACTATTGTAAAGACATCTGGCCTGTTCGAATGTCGTAAAAAATAAATTAAATTTAATCTGGAGAAGAAAGAAAAAGTAAATTTTACATCTGCTGTGGTTGAGTATTCAAATTGATTCTCTGTAGGCGAAAATTAGGGTTTACATCTGGAGATGTCGACTGTACAAAATAGGAAAAGTGGAGGCAGTAATGGATAGCGTCTCGGATTGAGGAATCGGAGAGACGAGTTCGATTTCCAGTCGGATCCATTACATTCAATTTGTACCAATACGCTTGGGAAAGGTACGGAGAATCTTCTTCCCCCAGCTATGAGTAAATAGCAGAACAGACTGGACCGCAACCAGTCTCGGAGAAAGTAACTCTGAATTCAAAATTACCATACATCTAAAGAAAGGATCGTTCGTATTGGTTCTATGATCCCGACTACGATCGAATGATGACATTTGATATTTTCATCTTAAAAGATTATTATTAATGTTCGGGGCTGTTTTTATTTTAAATGGTTAAAGTCTCTTCAGACTTTACGTTTGGATCAGAAAATATTATATTATTTATATCTGACCTAGTCGAATAACGATCATATAAACTTACATTTGATACTTTACATTTGGAATGATCGAATACTGAACATGGCTTTTGACAATTTATCTCTACTAGAAAAATGTATTTTTTCATCTGGAGCTGTGGAATATTAAAAATAGAATAGACATTTGATATTTGCATCTGGAGAAAAGAGAAAGTAATTTTAAGCCTTTACATCTGGGTCTCTCTTGTATCGAACATAAATAAAAATTAAAAAGAATTATGAATTAAAAAGAAAGACAATATTTTATCCTCTACATCTGGATCAGAAAATACATCGAATCTGATAGTATATTGAAAATTTAAATTGATATTTAATAATTTGTATATCTGAAAAAAAATAATTATATATACATGTGGAGTGTTAGAATATTCAAATGGAATGTGACATTTGACAATTTAATTCTGTAGGAAAATAAACATGCTTTGCATCTGGAGTTGTTGACTATTTAGAGTAGAAGGAGACATTTGATATTTTCATGTTAAGACGTGGAGAGAGATATACTTCCAATTGGAGCAACCTTTTATCTTATATGGATATAGTTTCTTTATATTTTCTATCTAGATCATAGGATAGTAAATATTATATTTTTACATCTGGTTTGTTTTGTTGATTGAAGAAGAATGGCGAAGAAGAATTAGATCTGGCGTGATTTTTAACAATTCAACGAAAGTAACTTGAACATCAGAGTAAGAAGAACAATCATCCACATAGTATTAATAAAATCAGGTAGAACAAGGGGGGCGAAATGTTCCTGGAAAAGTTTTCGAAATATATGCAAGAATTGAACATCCAAGAACGTACCAGACCATCCATATATTATTAATGAAAATAATTAGAATAATTAGCGACAACATTTGGAAAATTTTCGATGGTCCTTGCAAATTATTTGGAAGAATTGAAAATCAACGAAAGAAGAAAAACAATTCTGATATTATAGGTGAACTAATTTTGAATAAAGAGGAGACTCGTGACAAAATCAAGTTCGCTCATCAACATCTTAATTCTATAAGCGTCTGATAATCGGCAGTTTCTTGTGATTAAAGAAACGTTTATTATTTCCTTTCTAGGAGGGAAATATATACTTTTCACCTGGAACTGTCTACCAGTTGGAGAGAAAATTGATATTTTCATCCAGGGAAGTGGAAAGTATAATTATAGCACTTTACCTCAGCAGCAGTCGACTATGTAAAATGGAGAAGCATTATTAGATAATTTTTATCTGGCGAATTAGAAAGAAATAATATTAATGTATTACATCGAGGGCTGTCTTGAATAGAAAGCGGTATTTTAAATCTGGATCTGAAAACATTATATTGGTTACATCTTGCCTGAAAGAATATTAAAAATTAAAATTGTCATTTGATAATTTAAATCTGGAGAAAAAAACATTTACATCTGGTGTGAATTTTGATAATTTGCCGAACGTAGTTTTTGACATGGTTTCATCTGGAGCTGTCTACTATTTGATTTATTTCTGGATCACAGGATAGTAAATATTTCATTTTTTTTTATATCTGTACTTGTCGTTGATTGAAAATTTAAATTCTCATTTGCACGAAAATTCATTTACATCTCGGGTAAAAAAAAACAACATTTACATCTCGGTTTGAGGCCTTCAGATTAGTATTTAAAATAGAAAAAAGCATTTGATATTTCAAGAAATATATTTAGTTTTGCTGTTGAAAGTCCTCAACGATTTCTTTTCTATTATTTGGTACAGTGATTCTGTAGCGCCAGTTAACGAGATTCGAGGAAGTGTTGTCTTCGTTAACACGTAAAGTCTTTATTTGTTGGAAAACATTTTAGCCATTGATCCGAAAAAAAAACCCCAGATACATGCAGCTGACAGTTGAGATATTTCTAAACTAGATTAGTGCCATGACATCTATATGAATGTCTTGATCTGACGAGACTACTGAAAAAAAAATGAGCCGAATTTTCTGGTTAACGTTTTGGTCTCGTTGCAGTCTATGGCATTGAGCGAAATTACCCCTGGCACATCATATTCTTTATTTCTCATACTAAATATTTTATAAATAAACCATACACCGAAGTATTTGAAGTGTTTTGTATTTACTAATGCCACATCCAGAATTTTTATAATTGATTCACTTTATGTATCACGACTTCTTTCAATCCAATTCTTGATCATAGTTTCAGTTTTGAAAAGGTTTATGCTCAGTCCTATTTCTTGAAACACTTGGTTATTTATCCCGGTCTCTCCACTGAGACAAAATGTGTCACAAGGTTAGGTTTAATATGGGGAACACGAACGCATACACCTGGGTCAAGGACATAAATTACCCACCCGCCGAAACCGTTGGTCGCGCTGGTATAGGTATGACTATCGGTCGCCCTCTCTAACGCAATGGATGGTGCAGTAGTTCCCCAGGTTTGGTCGCCTCACCGTATTTATTTTCCTCGGCTGCCTCTCTGTCCGTGGACAGAGCCAAAACTGAGTCCCACTCTGTATCTTTAAACACTTGGTAGATAATATAGATTTTATGTAGAAGTATGAACATTTCCCAGTGGTCAGGATACGGTGGCACTACCAACCATTACCTGTGTGTAATTCAAAACCGTATGTTTCAGCTAGTCAGCATATATTAGGTTGGTGCAAAAATAATGACGTAATAATGTTGTTTTTTGACGTATTTTTTAACGTCAAAAAACGACATTATTACGTCATTATTTTTGCACCAACCTAATATTTGCACCTGGATGTATTTGTGTGTATTTACTTTCTGCATGTAAATTCAATATTCTGAATCATTCTGTGTGTCCGTATAAGAGAGTGAATAAGCAAGAAAGGAAGAGAGAAAAATAAAGCGAGAGACAGAGAGAGAGAGAAAGGGAGAGAGAGAAAGAGAGAGAGAGAGTGGAATAGAGAAAGAAACAAGGTGTGTGGAGTTTTATTTAATAGGTTGCAGTAAGTATTCTCTTCCAAATTGACGTCCTTGTGCCTTTGCACCAAAATGCTTGAGACAATTTCTAGGGAAAGTTAAAGAAAACTGATCCAATTGCACATGGCCTTAATAATGACAAACTTTTGAAAGATCGTATTTCTTAAAGTTGCATTAAAATAGCCTTACTTACATTTGTTTTATTTTTCAAGGCGGGCAACGTAATTTGTAAACTTATAAAAAGTACGGAGTATATATTTCAAACATCAAAAATGATATTAATGAAATTATGAGTAAATCTTGTAAGTGATACGTGCTATTTTTGTTTAGAAGAAGAAACAAACATTTTTGTTTGTTGGAGCGAATTGTGGGTAGAGAAGAATGAATGAGGAAAAAGTGCTGTTAATTAATAGGCAGAAAACAGGCGCCATATTTGCTTGGATCTGTTTGGTGTGAAATTCCAAATCAACTTTCTATGGCACATAAAACGAAAGAATTATGATTTAAAAAATTAAAAAATGAGAGTATTTTAACGAGATGGAAAAACGTTATAATGCGGCGAAAAAATAAATGCATGTTAAAACGCTCATAAAATGAAAACATAAAGAAGAAACAAAAATGAAAAGAATTTTAAAAATGTTTGCTTAATTCTGAATGTCGTCATTTGTAATAGAGCAAGAAAGACCGAATTAAAAATGTTGACAAATATTCCCGAAATAGATAAAATGAGTCGCAAGCGAAGAATGATGAAATACCATTAATTTTAGATAATAATATTAATAATATTAATGATAATAATAATAATAATAACAGTAAAAAACAAAATGATTGACATAACACTTCCAATATTTTCCACAGTTAAGAGAAAAAGACGATTTAAGAAAAGAAAAAAGAAAATAAAAACAAATTTTTTTAAGCGTTTCAAGGCGGGAAGCCACTAGCACAACAGTGGTTACAGAGAGTTGGAGCGAGAGCAAATAAGAGTGATAGAGAAAAGGATGAAGAGAAGGATAGGGGATAGATCAAGACATCTGGAGACGTCGATTGACATTACATTTGAATAGTTGGAAATTATAGCTATCGGGGAAGCAGGAAGAGGAGAGGGAGTTTCACAGGCGAGAGTTGGGAGACATGAAGCTATTGCAGTAGAAGAGATGGCTACATTTAACAGTTTCAACAGTGAAATGGTGAGAGCGATATGCCAGCCTAGTTGAACGCTTAAATTCATGAAGTCTGGGAACCAGCGAAATATTAATACAATGTCAAACAATATTTCAATATTTCAATATTTCTTTCTCTGGCATTTATTATTAAAGTTATATTAAAAAAAAAATCAAGTTTTTTTTTTTTTTTTTTTAAGCATTTCACCCCAAGCAAGGCGGGAAGCCACTAGGACGCAAGAGGTTACAGAAAATTTAGAGCAAGATCAGATAGGAGTGATAGAAGGAAGAATGAGGGTAGTGGATAGATCAAGGCAACTGGAGATGTCGATTGACATTACACTTGAATAGCTGGAGATTATAGCTCACAGGGAAACAGGAATAGGGAAGTGAGTTCCACAGGCGAGAGGTGCGAGACATGAAGCTATTAGAGTAGAAGAGACGGCTACATTTAGGAGTTTCGACAGTGAAGGGGTGAGAGCGGGATGCCAGCCTCGTAAGGCGCTGGAACTCATGACGTCTGGGAACCAGCGAATGCAGAATAGAAATAGATAAATCTGTAAAATATTATTGATGTTACATTGTTGTGTGTCACATCAACAGGAGCTCGTAGAACATTTTATCACACACGACTGCAATTTCGGCAAGAATCTTATGGAAGATATTCTGTAAAAATATTCAGAATCTACCTTAAAAAGGATGAGAATAGTTAGGCATGCAACATCAACAATCCCTGTTGTAGTTGGAGCCCTAGTATTTGTTGGAAAAGACTCCAGTAGACTAATTGAAGGGATTCCTGGAAGTCCATGCCTCAAAGTGATACAAAAAATTATTCTGACAAGTACAGCCCATATTTTACGAAGGGCTTTATCTATGTAATTTTTTTTGCCAGTGGAAAGTGTCATGATGCCATTTCTAACCATAGGTCTCTGGGCGGGACCCGGAAAGAAATGTGTAAACGCCAGAATTCAAAGGAAATAATAATAATAAAAATAATGATGATGATGATGATGATGACGAACAAGAAACAAAAATAATTCAAATTGGAAAGATTAGAAGAAAATTGAAATGAGAGTAAATAAAAATAAATTCAAAGTCAGAAAAAAAGGTAGGGGTGGAGGAATATGAAAATGAATAGTGATTATGAGAACAATGAAATGAATGTCTTCTCTCTGGAAAAGGAAGTGAATAATGGACATGAGAAGAAGGAATAAATGACACGTATAAGAAGAAAGGAATGAAGATTTAGTATGCGGAGAGGATGTGTATAAGAAGTTGAGTTACAATATATGAGAAATAAAATGAATGCCAAGGATGTGACTGAAATGATTGCTATGCAAAAAATAAAATGAAGGGCAAATACGTGAGGGAAATGGATGGTTTCTATCCTGAAAATGAAAAGGAAACGGATGCAGGAGAATGTTATAAACGACTACTAACCGAAAAATGAAGGGCAAAGAGGAGATGAAGAAATGAATGGAACGAAGAAGAAGGAAATGATTGACTGCTATTGGAAAATGAAATGAAGGGCAAGCATGGGAACGAGTTAAATGGTTGTATTTCCGAAAAATGAAAAGAATGGCAATGAATTGAAGAAAATTAAAGACTGCTATGCGAAAAATAAAATGTGGGGCAAGGGAAAGAAGGAAATTAATGACTGAAGAGTAAGGAAGAGAAGGAAATGATTGACTGCTAACGGAAAAAATGAATTCAAAGGACAAGGCAGAAAAAGAAATTAATGTCTGCTGTCAGAAAAAATGAAATGAATGGTAAGCAGGAGAAGCTGATATCCGAGAAATGAAAAGAAGGGCAAGGGAACGAAAGAAATGAAGAGCTGCTATACAGAAATTGAAATGAAGAGCAAAGACGAAAAGGAAATGTATAGCTCTTATCCGAAAAATGAAATGATGGGTATTAAAGAGAAGGAAATTTATGACTGCTATTCGAAAATGAAATGAAGGTCAAGGCCGAGAAGGAAATGAATAGCTGCTTACCGAACAGTGAAATGAAGGTCAAGGAGTAGTAGGAAATGATAGCCGGAAAATGAAGGACAAGAAAGAGAAGATGAATGACTTTTAACCGAAAATTGAAATGATGGAAAAGTAGGTTGCTCATACCTCGCCACCCTTTCCTATCCTTTGTAACTCTAAGCAATGTTTGTCTCCGTTCTATAACCTCAAGTCTTCTTCCATTAATTTATCCAAGATCGTAAGTTCCTTGCAGTTTCCCTTTTATTTCTCTTACTCTATTACTTAATATTTCCTTTGAATTTCGAATTGTGCCGGCTGTCAAAGACAAGTGTCATATCGAACTTGCCGCTTTAATATTTGTTTCTTCCTTACAACTGTGTGCAGTAGAGGTTTGCAAAATAATAGACAAAGTTCATGTGGATATGTGGAGAATAATACGGTTAACCGTAGACATGAACAAATTAAGATTGTAGTGATAGGAGAAGCATCATCTTGGAAGTCGTTTCTACAAATCAGCATTTCGTAGGAAGAATCTGCTCGAGTGGAAGTTATATCTCACCAACAGAATATGAACTCCGCTACAATTTGCGTGGCATTGCGGGTGTTACAGAACATATCTTCTTCCTTTTTTTGATCGGTTATTGCTTGGCCTGATTTGACTGAGACCAAGTAGGCACCTGTCCGGTTCAGAGATTGAACTCACAATTACTATGTCACCAAATTCAAGAACCAACGCTTTCATCAACTAGACAAATCCCTAGATATTGCGATTTTCTAAGCGTAGCTTAGATGTGGCACAAGGTCGAAAGTATGAGGCGCTCAGTAAGGATCGAACTCTCTACTTAAATGCAAATCAGCTAGAAAAGCTCGCTAACCATTACGGCACGTAGAAGTGCCCACATAACCCTAGATATGCGAAGAGGAGCGAGAAACAGCTATGCTCTTAGATGAAATAAAGCTCTTAGATGAAATAAAGGTCTTAGATCAAATAAAGCTCGAGATTAAATAAAGCTCTTAGATCAAAAAAAGGGTTCAGTTCGGAATTCCTTGTCAGCAACACGGATAGTGGTGTTAGTGATCATTACCTGGCCATAGACCGGTATGATACTGACGAATGCCAATGAGTACAACGGCCGAAACATTGTAAATGCAACAACAGAGATAAAGGTTAATGGTTAGAAATGTAAATAGTGTAAATAACGAGAACTCTTCATTCTAGAAATCCAATTTATTGTTAACATAATGCTATATTTCAGATAGAATATAGGCAAAAAATTGGATATTTTGTATTCTGTTGTTAATGTTTCGTTCAGTAATAACAACATAGAACAACAGAAACTAATCAAAAAGTATTAAAATGGCAAACTTGCTAATGACAAATGCTGTTGCTAATTGGAAATGTATTTAAAAATTAAGAAATAATAAAATAAAAATAAATATTTGTGGATAAATTAAATGCTAGTCCATTGGATATCTGTCTATATTTCTGAGATGAGGTATTATGTACACTATTTACATTATTCGGACTATTGTCCTCATCTTTGTCGTTATATTTATTACAACGTTTCGGCATTTCAGTATCTGTCTATATTTCTGAGATGAGGTATTATGTACACTATTTACATTATTCGGACTATTGTCCTCATCTTTGTCGTTATATTTATTACAACGTTTCGGCATTTCAGTATCTGTCTATATTTCTGAGATGAGGTATTATGTACACTATTTACATTATTCGGACTATTGTCCTCAATTTTGTCGTTATATTTATTACAATGTTTCGGCCATTCAGTATCTGTTTATATAAGGTAACCAAAAAAGTTCTGTCCGTTTTTAAAGGAAAAAAAGAAAACGCTTCACAGGATGTGTAACTTATATTTCGTCTTTGAAGTAATCGCCATCGGCATCCAGCACCTTCTGCCAACGTGTCTCCAGCTGTTCAATGCCCTTGCGGTAGAACTCTGGGGGGGACGCAAAGAAGTCCGTGAGGGTTTTGCGCAAGTCTGCTTCATTGGTGAAGGATTTCCCACGAAGGCAAGTGGGTGTGGAAGAGGTGGTAATCGGATGGCGCAAGGTCAGGTGAATAAGGTGGATGGCACAAAGTCTTCCACCCAAGTTGCTGTATGGTATCCCTGACCACTCGCGCGGCATGCGGCCTGGCGTTGTCATGGAGGAAAAGCACACCTTTGTGATTCACCAGTGCTAGCTTCTTCTGGCGCAATGCCTGTTGCACACGTTTCAATTGCTGCGAGTATAGGTCTCCAGTGACCGTTTGGCCCGTTGGTAGCAGTTCATAATGAGCCACTTGACGACCTGTCCACCAGACACAAAGCATAATCTTGCGTGAGTGCATAGGCAATCTTGCGGTGTGAGTGACAGCATCCTTAGGAGACAACCAATGTCTGGAACGCTTGGGAGTTTTGTACAGATCCCACTTTTCATCACTGGTAAACACTCGATTGAATAAGGATGCGGTACGGTGGCGAGAAAGCAGCGATACGCAGGCTGCCACTCGTTGTCTCTTCTAGACCTCCAACAGCGTTTGCGGAACCCACTTGCTCAATTTGTACGTCTTACCGAGGTGGTGCAGGTGAAGTCTAACTGTTTCATCGGAAACGTTGAACTGTCTTGCAAGTTCACTACACGTTAGACTACTGTCCTCTTCAATGGCCGCCTTCAGGACTCCGTCATTCAAGACCTGTGGTCGTCTACTGCGAGGCACATCATGGAGAGACACATCTCCCGACTTGAATTTTCAAAACCAACGCCTTGCGGTACATTCATCCACAGCACTATCCCCAAACGCTTGACATATGCGGCGACTTGATGCAGCTGCTGATAAGCCCACTTTGAAGTCGTAAAGCAATCAGCCACGAACGAGATCTCTAGACACTTCCATCCTTACAGCTGTCCGGCTTATAACTGATGACCGGGCACGGTGCGCGTGTTTTTACATAACTTCTGATGTTCCTGCTTCCGGCTGTCCGAATCTGAAAACAATTGCTACAAGCATTTCGTATATATTTCAACTTCATTCAATGAAACGCACAGAACTTTTTTGGTTACCTTGTATTTCTGAACACTATTTACATTATTTGGACGATTGTCCTCATCTTTATCGCCATATTTATTACAACGTTTCGGCTCTTCAGTATCTGTCTATATAATTCTGAGATGAGGTATTATATACAATATTTACATTACTCGAACTATTGTCCTCATCTTTGTCGCCATATTTATTACAACATTTTGGCCCTTCAGTATCTGTCTATATTTCTACAATCTTAAAATACATTTTATCATCTAGAAACTATAAATCTAAAAATATATGTTTATCCCGAATGTATAAAATTATGTACTTATATTTGTAGTTGAAAGCTTAAAATTACATAGAAAATTTTTAGATTTCGACACTATTTACATTATTCGGACTATTGTCCTCATCTTTGTCGTCATTTTTATTACAACATTTCGGGCGTTGAACGTCCGGCCTTCTTCAGGTGGTTGGAATGTCGAACTGAACCCTTTATTTCGCTCATTGTGGTAGACTGTTCTAGTTCGACGTGCCATGTTTTAATTGAAGTCAGTTGGCAGTTATCTTCTGTTAATTCCCCTCTCTAAGTTCTCCACAGCGTTAACCGGTCACTCTCTTTGAGTCCTGTCACTGGATCCGGATTAACGAATGTGCGGGTAAAAAGAAACGACATACCGAAAAATAATTTTTATAATATCACCACATTTGTATGAAATAAAAAAATTATTGTGATCCCAAAATCGGAGAATTTAATTGTTAATTTTTGTTTTAGTGAAAAGTGTAGACCTGAATGGCACAACGCCTGCCATGTACGCGAGCTTGTTCAGCTAGCATCCCGTTACGAAGTATGGCAATTTGTGTTATCGGTGGAGTAATGGTGACGCAGTGTTCATAGAAATATTCATTCAGTACGTGCCAATATCATCAGAAATTATCATTCGAAGCTAATAAGTACAGGATCAGTGGTAGATACTCATGGAAACGGTCGGTCTTCTACATTCGGATGGTAGAAAATGAGCAAAAAGTACAGGAAACGTTCAACTAATTTCCCCAATAGTCAACACGCCAAGCCACTACTGAAAGTAATCAATCCCGCCACACTGTACGGACTGTTTTAAAGGAGTTAAAATGGCGTCTTCAGAAGCGACTTTATTGCCAGTAACAATTAGCTAAGAGTATATTCTGATCATTTGTGAATATCTATGCTAATGACACAAGTTTATAATGATCTAAGAGTATACTCCGATCATTTTTGAATATCTATGCTAAAGACAATATTAAAATGATCTAAGTTTATACTCCGATCATTTGTGGATATCTATGCTAATGACACAACTTTATAATGATCTAAAAGTACACTCCGATCATTTATGATTACACATTCTCGACAGTGTTCAAAAGAATCTCCGCGTCCTTGTAGATGATGAATTATTCTTCACTCTGCAACCTCTTTCTCGCAGACAAGACGCCGCACTCCCATCGCTGCTCTATAGATATTTCCATGAGAGTGTTCAGATGAGCTACAATCCAGTTCTTAGATTCACGGTTAAAATCCGCCAAGCCACGCTCATTATAGTGAACCACCAGCATTCCCGTCGTTTTTCCCAATTGAGATCAAAGTTTCACTCATACAGCTTCTTAGACGAACAGCTGCTTTGTGGAATCGACTACCCGGAGGATGCTTCTCAGATCACTAAACCTTTCCAAACATATCCGCATAAACTGTACTACTCTGCAACCCTATATCTCGAGTGACTCTAGGGCCTTGTACAGGTTGGTCGTTATTCAAAAAAGAAAAAATATTCAAGTGACAATCTTGATATGACACTTTTCTTTGATCGGCTGTACAATTTGACATTAGAAAAAAAGAAAGAAATCCTTTGAAGCAACGAAGCTGTTTTTCATACGGGACGACATTTGAAAAATCACAATTGCTGAAAAAATACAAAATTGCCCTAAGTTCGCAGTGTGATTAGGCAGGACTTCCAGACAGGTTGTGGACCTAATATTTATTCGGGATACAATTTGTTACCTAGTATACTGCAAAAAGACTGACCAGTTTGGACAATATCAATGACCTCTTGACACTAGTTACATTGTTCAGACTGTTCTCCTCATCTTTTCATATTTATGACGTTTCGACCGTTGTACGCCCCGGCCTTCTTCAGGGGATATACATTGGAATTACGAACCGATCCGATTATTTCGTCCACCGGATTAGATTGTTCCAGTTCACCGTGCCATGCCTTTTCTGGCTATCTCAACTTCAGTTACTTCCCTTTAATAACTCTACACACTACAAGTTTTTTCTTCACCTCTGCTGTGACCCCCAGGAATTCAACTCACAATATTTTTGCATGCAACGGCCCAGTTGATAAAAGCGTTGGTTGGAGTAAATCCAGTGATTTGACGCAAAGAGTTGTGAGTTCGATAGCTGACCACAGCAGAGGTGAACACAAACTTAGAGAATTGAGTTACTAAAGGGAAATAACTGAAACTAAAGGCATGGCACGTGGAACTAGAACAATAAAGGGCGCTGTTCGAAATTCCAACTTATATCATCTGAAGAAGGCCGGAGCGGAAAACCGCCGAAACGTCGTGAATATGACAATAAAGATGATGGCAACAGCTCGAACAATGTAAATAGTAACACTACCCCATCTCAGAAATATAGATCAATGATCTCATATTAATGCAAGATGGGAACCTTTTGCGGCACATCGGGAAGGCATCTTTTACTATCCCAATGTGACTTAGTATTTCGGTGTCGGATTTTCCGTCATCTCTGTATACCCTTTTAAATATTTATACTTCATTGATTTTCGTATCTCCAATTTGTAATGTTGGAATTTTATTTTGTTGAAAACCATATATTCTTTCTTCTTACACACAGTAGAGAGCAACACTGGTTCAGGTGGTCACAACTGCAAAAGGGATCTTTATTTCAACTTAGAGATCAATTAGAAAAGATCCAACTCAATCCATAAGACGTTTGGCATGTGAGAGAGGAGTTTCACCTATGACAGTCCAAAGAGCAGTCAAAAAAGATTTGAAAATGAAATCATACGTGAAACATGGGAGGCATCTTGTTACTCCAGAGCAGAAAGTTAGAAGGTTAGGGAGGGCGAAGATAATCTTGAATAAGATGGTAAATGATACTGGAATATATATATATATATATATATATATATATATATATATATATATATATATATATATATATATATATATAAACTTAATTTCAATCCTCCATGAGCTTCTTTAGCTACGATTAATTCTTGATTAATATATCATTTTTGTTTATGATTCACGATTCTTCAGTTAAGCTTAGAGAGTAATTATACATTCCTATTTCTGTTAAGTAGAGTCCGGTAGTGTTATAAAAATCGTGGAGAATTCCAGTAATATATCTGTTGTGAGACTGTAACATACCTACAGCATGGACTCTTCCAGGACTATATAAAGTATGCGATATAACACTCGAAGAGAAGAGGAGGAGAGAGAGAGAGAGAGAGAGAGAGAGAGAGAGAGAGAGAGAGAGTATTCTAATACCGTTGTACCAGCCGCGTACGACTTCCAATATTGGACACTAGCATATAGTAAGCTCCGCTTACACTTACACTATCTTTGTAACCTTTTTGTTTAATATATCTTTCTTATCTCTAATCCGTGTTCAGTGTTTTCCTTCCGTGGTCCCGACTTTGGGCCCACATCAGTGGCGACGAAGAATTCGAGAAACGGACTCACGCCGAAACCTCAATACCTTGCCAGTCCCACATCAGTGGCGACAGAAAGATTCGAGAATTTCGTTCTCACCATATCAATAGCGACAGAGTACTCGAAAAATACACAGAAACTCCACGTGTTCCCACAGCAGTATTGAACCAGAAATTAAGCTGGTATTACTACATTAGCGATTTAAACGCAACACCCAGGGTCTACATATAAAAAATATTCCGATACCAAACAGCAGTGACGAACTAGCGACTCGACATCTACAGAATATTAAAGTCTGTCCAAATAACATTACGAGAACGATTTCTACCATTGTGGTAAATTGCATTGGATGAAATTCTGTCCAGTTAAGAAAAAAAATATTGCAAAAATTGCAATAAAAGTGGGCATACTTTAACTCGGTGCTGGTACGCCAACAGAACGAGAAAACCCCAAAATAAAATTAGGCAAACTCAGTCTGACAATATTGTCGATAGCAATTTAAGGAAATATGTAACTGTGGATATTTTCAATAATTCCATTAAATTCCAACTTGACTCGGATTCCGATCTTTCAACCATTAACTGGCGTACTTGGCGAAAATTAAACAAGCCGACCTTATTAAAAACGGATAAAACAGCAAAATCCGTAACTGGCGAAAAGATTAACATTTTAGGCGAGGTAATACTTACAGTAACAATAAATGGAGTTACCAAAAAGCTCAAAGCCTACGTACTGAAAACATCAGATAACTTATTTGGAACAGATTGGATAGAAAAATTCAATCTTTGGGATTGCCCAATGAGTACATTTTGTCGCAAGATACAAAGTACAACGTCCAATTTGGTAAATCTAAAAAAGGAATTTAAACAACAATTTCCCCAGGTTTTTTCTGGTGGTCTTGGGAAATGTACTAAAATTAAAGCTAAGTTCACGGTGAAGGACGGTGCACAACCGGTATTCAAAAAGAAACGGAATGTCGCTGCTCTAGAGCAAATCAAAAACGAGTTAGATAGACTCAAACAAGCAGGTATTCTGTCAAAAACAGATTTCAGCGAGTGGGCAGCACCTACGGTCTACGTAAAAAAGAAGTCCAATCAAATACGAGTATGCGCAGATTTTTCCACAGGGTTAAATGATGCCTTGCAAGATCACCACTATCCTCTCCCAAGATCTGAAGAAATTTTCACTAAACTCAATGGTGGAAAATTTTTTTCTAAAATCGACCTTTCGGACGCATACCTTCAGATAGAGGTGGAAGAAGAAAGTTCCAAATTGCTCTGCATAAACACCCATAGAGGGTTAAACAAATGCAACAGACTGGCTTTTGGAGTAAAGGTTGCGCCTGCAATTTTCCAGCAGGTCATGGACGCCATGCTGGGCGATCTTGACTACGCAACAGCCTATTTGGATTATATAATAGTTACCAGTAAAACTACGGCAGAGCACCAGAACCATATAATAAACGTATTCGAAAAGATACAAGAATACGGATTTAAGGTTAAGGAGGCAAAGTGTGACTTTTTCTTATCAGATATTACATACTTAGGTCACATCATGAATAAAGACGGTCGTCTGCCGGACCCAGAAAGAGCCAACGTGATCAGAAACATGCCGTGCCCCAGATAACGTTCAAGCGTTACAAAGCTTCCTCGGCGAGCTAACTTTTACCAAGGGTTCATTAAGAACATGCAAAATTTGAGAGGGCCTCGCAACCAACTCTTAAAAAAGCATAAACCATGGTCATGGACCACGGAATGCCAAGACGCATTCGAGAAGATCAAGAAAACTCTTACTTCGGACCTTTCCCTCACCCACTACGACCCTAGTCTCGACATCATAGTCGCAAGTGATGCAAGCTCGTACGGCATCGGTGCTTGCATTCTACATAAACTGCCAGATGGTTCGCGAAAAGCTGTGGCTCACGCATCAAGATCTCTACTTCCAGCTGAGAAACAATATTCCCAAATAGAGAAAGAGGCCCTAGGGATAATATTCGCTCTGACAAAGTTTCACAGATATCTACATGGTACACAGTTCATACTACAGACGGACTATAAACCTCTAATTACAATTTTTGGTTCTAAAAAAGGTCTGCCAGTCTATACTGCAAATAGACTACTTCGTTGGGGAACGATTCTCTTAAACTACAATTTCAAGATAGAGTTCCTAACATCCAAAAATATTTGCCATGCAGACAGTTTATCGTGACTCATTCCAAAAAATACAGAAGTCTTTGAAGACTCCATCATTGCTACTCTAAGGACAAATTGTGAAATCAAAAACATGATCGCGAGTACCATAAGAGAGCTCCCAGTTAGTTTGGCCGACATAAAAAGGGAGTCTCGAGAAGGGATGAATTCATTCAATCCAAAAAAAGCAAAATTCACAACAAAGACCCCAATGTGCCTGAAGTTTTCTCCCTCTGGTATGATGTCCTACTATACAATGATCGCGTAGTGATTCCAAACAGCCTACAAAGAAAAATCCTCAGGGATTTTCACATGGGACATCCGGGGAAGAACCGTACGAAAAGCCTCATGCGCTGCTATGTTTATTGGCCAAACATGGACAAGGACATAGCAGACATGATAGAATCATGCAAAGGATGTGCGCTTGCAGCAAAAGCTCCAACAACGACGTGCAAACCATGGCCAAACACAGACCATCCATGGCAAAGAATTCATGTCGATTTTGCAGGGCCTATAGAAAACATGTACTGCCTCATTCTTGTGGATAGCCACTCAAAATGGCCTGAGGTCATACAATGCAAAAGATCAACTACAAACTGCATGATCGGATTTCTACACGAGCTATTCGCGCGTTTTGGCGTGGTAAATTGTGTAGTTACAGATAATGGAACACACTTGACATCAAGTGAATTTAGAAACTTCTGCAAGTCATATTAGGTGGACCACATTACAACGCCTCAGTATCATCCTAGGTCGAATGGCCAGGCCGAAAGTTTCGTGAACACTCTAAAAGGGCTTTAAAAAAGGCATTAGGCACACCGACAGATAGAGCATTGCAACAGTTTCTGCAGGTGTATCGGATAACCTCTAATCCGAACACGCCTATGGGAAGCTCGCCTGCAGAAATAATGTTCGCAAGGAAAATCAAGTCTGTCTTCAACAACCTTATTCCACGGCAAGTAAAGTTTAAAAAAAACCCGTATCGCCTCATAAGAAATATTCCAATCCTGGCGATAAAGTCTTTTTCAAGGCTTACAAAAACAACATAACATTCTGGGAAGTAGGCCCCATAAAACAAAGAATTGGCGAACTGGTCTATATTGTCCAAGGACTGAAAAACACTCATAAACGGTAATGGAACCAGCTCAGAAAATGCCGTTTGAATGAATCGGAGGAATCACTACAAAATAGCCGTGAAGAGCCGATCGACGTAATTTTCGATCACTTCGGTCTCGACACGCCCCAAGTCTCTCCTGAAGTGCAACGCTCTGGAAGGAAAAGAAAATTTACTCAACCGCTCGACGTAAATCCCAAGAGAAAAAAGTATTAACAGTTTTATGTTTCTTTTTCTCTCCTTTTGAAAAGAAAAAAAAAAAGAAGAGAACTCTTGGAAGGGGGGTGTTGCGATACCGTAACATACCTACAACATGGACTCTTCCAGGACTATATAAAGTATGCGATATAACACTCTAGGAGAAGAGGAGGAAAGAGAGAGAGAGAGAGTATTCTAATACCGTAGTATCAGCCGCGTACGACTTCCAATATTGGACACTAGCACATAGTAAGCTCCGCTTACACTTACCCTATCTTTGTAACCTTTTTGTTTAATATATCTTTCTTATCTCTATTCCGTGTTCCGTGTTTTCCTTCCGTGGTCCCGACTTTGGGCCCACATCAATATCTTTAACCATTTCTAAGATACAGCGGCTGAAAGCTTAATCTAACAAATGGACAGTTTTGCTTTTATACGATTTGGACAATTTTGCTGTTACACCTTGGCTTTCGGGAGTCTTAATAAACAAAATATTTCTTCCGACTGGGTTCGAACCTGCGTCCCCATATATTGGGGAAACCACTTCGAGCCAAGTTTATGCCGTTTAGTCATTAAAGTCTTCACGATAAAGAAAATTTCAGTTACCCTTATTAAGAAAAGGGACATAGGTCATTCTGTTAACTTTATTTTCGTATCTGACACCTAAACAAAACAATCTAAGGAATTAATGGATTTTCATTTCTAAGCAGACCGTCAATCAGTTAAGTGCCATAGGTGTCACTTTCAATTCATGACTGACTAGGCAGAAGATATTCCCGCAGTAGGTTGACTTTTGTTCTGGCAGTAGACTGGTTGCCACCCAAGGCATTAAAACCTAAACTGTCCCGCTATTCAAGGTATAGCTGCAGGAGAAAAAATGGATGCATACCAGACACCAATTTTTATTTGTTTAGCGGCATATCAAGTCGTTATGGACCATTTAATCTCCAAATATTATTTTCTTAGGGGTGTTAGTAATTCCTTTTACAAAAAATGCATTGCTTGTAATATTTTTTGAATGTATTGCTGCTAATTTTTTAATCATGAAAATGTATAACGTGTTTTTTTAGTATAAAAATGTATTTTTATACTTTCATAGTTTGTTTACTGAAGTTTCGGGGTTAATTAATTACCCATAGCTGGGAAACTTAATAGGTGCTACTATCCCGGGTCAGGGTTGATCTAGTAACAACTGCAATTAAGAGGTGGTTCCACGCTTATCAACACCTCCCGAATACTGGCCTTGATTCCAGATGTAGTTTATCGTCATACCTAGGAAGTGTATTTCTTATTACTAAATACGGTATAGTTAGTGGATGCACGTGTCTGAGCAGACATCTCTGTTCAATAAACTTTATAATTTTCGTTTATTGGTACGGATTTTACGGGAGTCATTTAAAAAGATGTCTGTCCTTCAAGTTATGACTTGAATATTCAATAATCTTCAGGTTTATTTCAATTCTTTTCTGGATTTTCGTTTTCTCAATTGGTATATAAATAATATTCGGGGGAGTTCTAACTACTTCAGTCCGTATATCTTATATTTTCATTGCTCTTAATTACGTTTGTGACTATTGTATTAGATTGATTGATTAACTAGTTTTTTTACGGTTTATTAACCGCTTTCAGGGTATAATAATGATTTTCTGATACACGATTTATTATTTAATCCATAGCTGAGGACGAAAGCGTGGTTTCATACTTTTCCCAAAGATATTTTGAGCGTAAGTAAATATAACGAAACCAACTGAAATTCGAACTCAGCTCTCCGATTTATCATTCAGAGGCATTGTACATTATACCATTCGCGCCTACAAGCTTAGAGCACCTGGTAGAGTGGTCACCCATCTAGGTACATGTCCAACATCTTGCTACTGACAAGGTTGCTTAAACCGGTGTATCAACCCATTACATTCGAAGAATTCATGAGCTGGTAGCGTAAGGACTATCGGTGCTGACAGTGGGATCGTAGAGCCTAGTTCATATTCTGATACGCCCTCTTCATAAAATGGAGTTGTTACTTAATTTCTAAGGAATTCGTGGATTTTATTTATAATCAGCCATTACAACATTTTACTACAAACTTTATATTTAGAGGATACACATGCTTTGGAGGACATTCCTGTTCATATATATATATATATATATATATATATATATATATATATATATATATATATATGTATGAGTTGATGATTCCGAAGTAATACAGTTAATTAAGTTACGTGAAACTATCAATACCCGGAAGATATTTATGCTATCGTTTTCGCATCAAGATTTGATACTTCAGGCAAAGTACATATGTTAAGTATATGATTTTAGACAAAGTAGGATAATTAATTAAAATATATTGGCCAAAATACTTTTAAATATGAAAAAAAAAAGAAAAGAAAATATAATAATATGCAATGAATATATATTGAATGTCGAAAGCATAGTGTAATCCGAAATTAAATGTCATTCACTGTGTTTCTGTTTATTTATTAAGCGTGATATAAGTACGCCACAAGGAATTGATGGAACTGCTCAATAACCTTGATATATTCGGGAAAGATATCAGAATATTCAAGAACCTATACTGGCAGCAAACAGCATGCATGGGCATAGGGAACGAGTTCAGCGAATATACAAAAACAGAATGGGGCGTAAGGTAAGGATGCATCTTCTCACCCGACCTGTTCAACTTCTACAGCAAGGCAATTCTGAGAGAATTGGAAACCCTACCGAGATTTTGCATTGGCGGCCACAATCTTAACAACATAAGATACACAGATGACACAATACTGATAGCAGACACGGAAAAGACATTACAAAATCTCCTACAGAAGGTAGCGATGGAGAGTGAGAAGAAAGGACTAAGCATAAACTACAAGAAGACAGAATGCATGGTCATCAGTAAGAGGAAGGGCCCTAAATGCGATTTGCAGGTCGGGAACACTAGAATCAAGCAGACGCGGAAGTTTGAATATCTGGGAAGCGTCTTGACAGAGGACGATAAGTGCGACACTGAGATCCGTAGACGTATTGGGATGGCCAAGGACACATTCCAAAAGCTGGGTAGAGTACTGCGAGACAGGAGGGTTTCTTTGGTAACAAAGAAAAGAATACTGAGTTGTTATGTGACATCTGCCCTTCATTACGGCAGCGAATGTTGGACGATTTTGTCACAGATGAACAAGAGACTGGAATCGGCACAGATATGGTAAAGAAGGATGATAAGGATATCATGAACCGAGCATGTGAGCAACGATGAGTTCTTACAGAGGTTAAAAACAAGGAGAAGGCTTATAATTAACATCAGGAAGAGACAGCTGAAGTTTCTGCGAAACTTAATGAGGAAAGAGGGTCTGGAGAAACTGATACTCATGGTTACGAATAGAGGGAAAAAGAGGCAAGGGAAAACAACGCGTGACATACTTGACGGGTATAAGCAAGTGGATGACAGAACGTGGTCTGGGGAGGAAACAGAGGAAGGAACTTGTTGAGAGCTGCAATGGATAGAGAGTGGGGGAGAGCCATGATCGTGCACGTCTTGAAAGGATACAGCACATAAAAAGAAAAGATATAAGTTACATTAGTGGAGTACCAGTGAGAGTCAAAATTTACAATGCAGAATCTACATTCATGTTGCCAGCGTAGCGTACAGTTCAACGGCGGGAAATATGAAATCGGTGTGCCTGGTTAAAATTCCGAGCGAATTCGTTCCTTTCACTTTCGCTTAAATTCCGTTTTGAATGGTATGGAGTTCACTGTTATCTCCCTACTAGGGGTTAGATATTACGTCAGATTGAGTCTCTTCATCTGTGATTGGCAAACTGTGCGAGATAATCAACAGTTCGAAATCCTAATTTCTACAAAATCACACCAGCGACACCTAGCGGAGTGAGGTTGTGATCCTATACACCATGGTTACCCTAATGTCACCAAGGAATGATCTACTTGACTAACAGCAGTCTCCAACTTCTGTCTGTTCTCTAAAGTTTCTAACCTATCTTCCTCCAAGCAAATTCCTGTTACAGAAACTTTATATTAGGCCTCCAACTAATTACCATTTATTTATTTTTTCCACCAATAAACTTTGACCATTGTTCTTTTTTTTATTACATAATTTACTCTATTTACCCCGATTTAGCTCTGTTGAGCGAGGTACGAAACCGGTTAGCTGGCCCGATTTTCATTTTGACTTTTTATTATCATGAATGTTAATAATGAAACTAATTTTTGTCTTCATGGCAGTGATAAAATTTTAGTACCACCAAACATATCTTTAAATATATATATATATATATATATATATATGTGTGTGTGTGTGTGTGTGTGTGTATGTCTATGTGCATGTGTATGTGTGTGTGTATGTGTGTGTGCATATATGTATAAAATTTGTATTTAAATATCAATTCATAATTAGATATTACTGGAGGACATGAACAACATTTATGAAGTGTTTATAGAAGATCGAATTAATTACCGATGCCCTTAATATATCATGACGTCTCTTGATCTTCACATCATTTTGTATGCGTAAGGGGTCAGCCTATCGCGTAATGAACTAACCCATTTAGATACACAGAGATGTCTACTCGGACAATACATAAAGAAATCGCCAGAAACACTCAGATTTCTCAGGAACGTTATTTACGACATTTACCAAGAAGTGATATGCATTACTGGCCATGTGAAACCTCACCTATTTTCCTGTATTAAAGGTAATAATTTACCTTTAACAAAACAATAGTGGAATACATAATATAATATCTTGATAATAAGTAACTTACAGAGAAGATAATACATAATCATATTGTAATTGACGGGTTGTACTCAGAAAATTTGGTTATATGCAAAGAATGCGTTATTACAGTTGTAAGAGTAGCTTTTTCCAGATTTTGAAATGGAACGGATAAATGAAAATAGCCGCCTACATTGAGAATGCCTATCCCTGATTTTCTGGGAAATGCTGTTACCACCCACAGGTGAAGCAGATGTAGCCTAGTTTTTAACCTTCGCTATTAAAACAACACAAGACACGGATTTTGAATTGGAGCTCCCAAAATCAGGTAATTTATGTTTGAAATTCTAGGATGAGAAGTTATCATCATTTACACTATTTACATGAGTACTATCATAGTTGTAGTTACCTATCTTTAAAACCGTGTTTAAGACTTCAAACCCTCCACAGAGACGAATATTCAATATGGTTGGTCCTGGTCTGGCATCTCGTCTACAGCCACTTTTTCACAGACATGCCGTCGCTTCCCTCTGTCTTTTCTACAATTACTTTTAAGGTAACTAATCCGGCGAGCTATTTTCGCTGGTTCCCAGAATGCAGGAATTTAAGCGTGTTACTAGGCTGGCATCTCGGTTCCAACCTTTAACTGTCGAAACTATTAAATGTAGCCGTCGCTTCTACTCCAATAGCTTCATGTCTTGCACTTCCCGTCTCTGGAACCCCCTTTCTCTTACTTGCTTCCTTGACAGTTATAGTTTTCAAATATTCAAATGTAATGTCAATCGACATCTGATGCCTTCATCTAATTCCCCGTTCTTCTCTTTATCCTTTCCTCAATCACGTCTATTTACCCTTGCTCTCACGTCTCTTTACCCTTGCTCTCACGTCTCTTTAACCTTGCACTCACGTCTCTTTAACCTTGCTCTCATGTCTCTTTAACCTTGCTCTCACGTCTCTTTAACCTTGCACTCACGTCTCTTTAACCTTGCTCTCACGTCTCTTTAACCTTGCTCTCACGTCTCTTTAACCTTGCACTCACGTCTCTTTACCCTTGCTCTCACGTCTCTTTAATCTTGCTCTCACGTCTCTTTAATTCCTTGCTCTCATGTCTCTTTACCCTTGCTCTCACGTCTCTTTACCCTTTCTCTCACGTCTCTTTAACCTTGCTCTCACGTCTCTTTACCCTTGCTCTCACGTCTCTTTAACCCCTTGCGTGCTAGTGGTACTTCCACCTTGGTTGGGGTAAAATGATGAAAAATATCCATAGGACAACAACCTATGGAATTAAAACATTGGTTGGTGACATAGTAATTGTGAGTTCAATCCCTGAGCCGGGCTGTGTGTACTTGGACCCAGTAGAAAACAGGGTGAACAATAACTGAGCCGTACTAACTGGACAAGAACTAGACAAGATATATCTAGATATGCGCACTGGGACGAGAACTTTCTACCCACGTAGATTAAATAAATTTAAATTCCATGTAGGTTTCTCAACATGGCATCTACGCTGAGGACACTACCATTTACTCCTACCTCGATAGTAAGCCTGATCAGTCCGACGAGGTCAAAATGGCAGCTGATGTCCAAAACGACACCAAGACCGTCGTTAGTTGGGCCAAAAGATGACTTGTCAATTATAAAGCCTCCAAAACTAAACATTTCACGGACCCTTCTTCGACTAGCTGATACTAACATCCAGGAAAGTGACTGGTTGCACCTTGTCGGGCTAACGTTCTCAGCTTACAAAAGGTGGAATGGCTATATTAAATGAACTGCAAGGTCAGCTGCTAAGAAAGTCGGTTCACTGCTCCGGGCGAGACAGTTTTTCGCTTCGAAATCTCTCTTTCATATCTCTAAGTTTATCATTCGTCTATACTTTGAATATTGCTGCACATATATGGTCCTGTGTCTCTACTATTTACCTTGAGCTTCTGGATAAGATTCAAAGAAGAATCAGCAATATTATTGTTCTTGATCTGGCAGCTCGCCCTCCACCATCTGGCAGCTTGCCCACCATCACTGGGCTTTTTTAAATAAATACTTTCATGATAATTGTTCAGATGAACTCTTCACTGTGGTACCTAGACTGTATGAAGTTAAACGCAATACTGGACTCATCTGGCAAGATGTAGCCGTAACTTCTGTGCTGACAGTTTCTTTTTTCGCACTTCTTGCTTGGGGAACTCCCTTCTAGTCCCATGCTTTCCAGCTAACTTTAATCTGCAAAAATTTAAATGCAATGTCAATCGCAATCTACTGTCCTCTAGGGTGTTATTTTCTTTTTCTACTCCTTACTAATATTTCTCTTATTAATTTCTCAACACCCTGTAACCGCATTGCGGGTTAGATGAAGAAGAAAATGTCAGGTTATACCCTATGTTGCTGTATATCAGGATGTTGGAAATACAATGGCTGGAAAAGACGAGTAAGATGAAATTTTTGGGAAAATCGAAACAAAACCGAAATTTATACTTAGAATCAAAAAAAGTCAGTCGAAATTCATAGAAAGCATGACGAGGAAAGGGGGCTTGGTGATCTTGACACTCACATATTGAAGACATGAGAGATAAAAGAAATCAGTGAATAACCTGCGTAAAGATGTAATGGTTTGCAGAACATAGAATGGGAAAAAGACACATTTTTATGATGTCAAAGAACACTCGTTGTCACTTTGGTAATGCTCGTTGTAGTAGAGACTTTGTAATCGCAGATAACAATTGTAGTACGCCGTTGAACAATACTGGTGTCAGACGCCTTCGAATAACAATCGCACTAATAGTACTAATAATACTCGCTCTGATAGTAATCACCGTATAGTGGTTTGAATAGAGAAATAGTATAGTGAATAGAATAGAGAATAGCGGTCCGTATAGTAATAGAGGATAGAATAGAAATATCGATCCGTATAGTAATAGAGGATAGACTAGAACAGAAATCAATCTAGACATCACGCGACTCCCTATATATGCGTTTCCTTTAGGGTCACGTGGTCAATTTAATTCACTAATGGGATCGGCAGCGAAATTTATTCTTATATAACACGAATCTTACTAAAAGCTAAAATAGGAAGTAGTAGAGAACTATAATCGCCTACGTCCTCAAGAGAGATATTGAAGATGAAATACAAGCCTTGATTGACCAGGCATACCCTATATACTTCTATCTAAGATTACTTTATGTATAGTGGAACACCTGAATTTTTTTTGGTTAAAAATCTGATATTTCTATAGCTCGTGGTTAATGAGACCTCATATCCTGAAAAAACACTAATAGATTTAATATTGATATACTGATCTTCATTCTGGACATGTTTTATAAATGGACTTCATTCGTACGAAGCCAGTCAAAAAAAAAAAAAAAGGTAAGAAAAATCTTTTACCCTAAAATATCTGAAACGATGATTTAGAAACCGTACATTTAGTTTCGTCCATGCCTGACTACAGTAGCTACATTATCATGGGCCTGCCTCCTACATAGCCCAAGTTTTTCCCTTTGGTCGCTACATGAAGAGCAAAGCATTTGCCACTTAAAATCCACAAATACCTTACATAAATGAAGAATTAATAGATTTTTTTCTCATGTCATATTTGCATTCATTTTCGTTTCGCAAGTGTTTATATCGTTTGTCATCATCAATACCTCAACGATATAAAGACTTGCGAAACGAAAATGAATGCAAATATGACATGAGAAAAAAATCTATTAATTCTTCATTTATGAATGTTCTAAGAACATTCGCATTCTGACCATGAGACCCATGGTCGATTTATCAGAAAGATGTTTTTCCGAAACTGTAAGAAACCTGTGGTTTATACTGCATAATAAACACAAATGCGCCCGACCTAGTCGCTCAAACAGACGGGGATCCTGTTCAAATAGACGGGGATCCTGCTCAAATAGACGGGGATCCTACTCAAATAGACGGGGATCCTGTTCAAATAGACGGGGATCCTGCTCAAATAGACGGGGATCCTACTCAAATAGACGGGGATCCTGCTCAAATAGACGGGGATCCTAAAATACGAGTGGCCAGTTATACATACATACCTATACATAATGCAAGGTGTCCCATGAGTTGATGTAAATACTTTGATTTATGATAATTCAAGTCATTCTATGTAAAAATACTTTATACATACGTTTCTTTTGGCTGAGGTTGTTTAAATGTATAATGTTGTTGTTTAGCCTATAGTGATGGACATTTATTTGTACATTCTCGCCACTTACAGAAAGCAATTATTAGATGCATGAATTTAAACTTTCTAGAAAAAATACTTGTATATAGTGCAACCTGTCACTGAAAACTAATGATTTTAACGTCTTAACTACCTATTATTTCGTTCGAATCTGATCAAAAAAAGAACTCGCTCTATAGACAAGTACATACGGTATATGATTTTCTTTTTTTTCAGTTAGCTGAAAAAAATAAGAGTCCTTATGTTCCACTATATTGAGCATCCGACTCTTCATTAATTTTCTCGGAAAAAATTATTTTAGCTTATTATGTGTTGCCACTAATTTTCTTTGACCTTTAGCTACAGGGACATACGTTAGGTTATATTATTTATATTTACTGTTTTAATATTTATTTTCTTTTGCCGGGTTTAGCATCACGTCAAATTTATCAAAAACAATTCCTCGGGGATAAGACATCAATTTGCTAAATTTAAAATTTAAAACCTTATTACCAACGAAGAGAAGACGCTATGGATGTGCCCCCAAAGCATGCAAAACGCATTTACCCCCCCCCCCCACCAAAAAAAAAGAAAAAAAAAACATTGAAATGTCAAAGATTTTACAAGGACAGGAATGAAATATTCGATATGTTTTTCTTGCTGATATTTCTATTTTGTTGATTTCAATAAAACATTTTAGCAGCTATCAGTCTATATTTCTGAGATGAGGTATTATGTACACTATTTACACTATTCGGACTATTGTCCTCATCTTTGTCGCCAAATTTATTACAAAGTTTTGGCCCTTCAGTATCTGTCTATATTTCTGAGATGAGGTATTATGTACACTATTTACACTATTCGGACTATTGTCCTCATCTTTGTCGCCATATTTATTACAAAGTTTCGGCCCTTCAGTATCTGTCTATATTTCTGAGATGAGATATTATGTACACTATTTACACTATTCGGACTATTGTCCTCATTTTGTCGCCATATTTATTACAAAGTTTCGGCCCTTCAGTATCTGTCTATATTTCTGAGATGAGGTATTATGTACACTATTTACACTATTCGGACTATTGTCCTCATTTTGTCGCCATATTTATTACAAAGTTTAGGCCCTTCAGTATCTGTCTATATTTCTGAGATGAGGTATTATGTACACTATTTACACTATTCGGACATTTTTCCTAATCTTTGTTGTCATATTTATCACAACGGTTTAGCCGTTATACGCTCTTCAGGTGGTTGGAATGTGGAACTGAACCCTTTATTTCGCTCGCTGGGGTAGACTGTTCTAGTTCCACGTGCCATGTCTAATGGATGTCACTTATCTCCTGTTAATTTCCATCTGAAACATGGCCCATTGGTTAAAGGTGTTAGTTAGATCCAGTGAGAATGAGTTCAATGCCTGGTTAAGGCAGTGGAGAACTTTCAGAGGTGAATTAACAGGAGATAAGTGACATCTGTTAGACATGGCATGTGGAACTAGAACAGTCTACCCCAGTTCGACATTCCAACCACCTGAAGAAGGCCGGAGTGTACAATTGCCGAAACGTTGTGATAATTATGGCAACAAAATGAGGACAATAGACCGAATAATATAAATATTTTAGCAGCTATTTATAGCCTTTCTCGAGTGATTGCAGTTTCTGGTATTTTAAAGAAAATAATCCGAAGAAATATAGAAAAGGATGAAAATACGAGGTGCGAATATATCAATGCTAAGAACTAGATGATGAAAAGTGGGTTACATACAACAATGTTTATCACAAAAGTTATTTGATTGACACTGATAAATTTCCACAACCGACCGGAAAAGCTGAGTTTGTTGGAAGAAGTTCAATGTTGTGAGGGTGGAGGGAGCGTTGGGATATTATTTATTTAGAGCTTTTAAAACAATGAAACACATGCACATTTATAAGTCCAGCAGCTTCAACCTGTCATTTGAAGCGGAAAATACCCGTAATAGTTCGTCAAAACTGTTAATGTTTGCGATTTCATTATGTATATGATAGACTTCTTTTTCTTTGTGCCATGCACCTCCTGGGCGTGGACGTTTATACCTCTCCACAACTCCCTATCCCTTTGAATATCTTAGTAGCGTTTTCTTTCTACCATCACTCCAGCTCCCATTCCGTCAGGTAGGTGGAGTGTGTTTCCTCCTAACACTTCGATATTTCTTGTGAGTGTCAAATTCTCCATGGCTACTTTCCTCATTATATGTCAGATACTTCTCCCACTGAGCATAAGTGTTTTTTTTTGTTTTCATGTTCTTTCAAACTTCTTCGTTGCTCCTGCGCTCTGTGCTTGATATTCTCAATATCCTCATGTAGAGTCACGTCTTTGTTGCCTCCAATATTTCCTCCATCTGCAAGGAAATTGTCCAACATTCACTGGCATTCAAAAGGCTTCATATTACATCACGGTTCAACTCTCACTTCTTTATTCACACGAAATTTTGCTGTTCTTAGTTTGCTTAGATTTTGGAAGGCATCTTTTCCTATTCCAATGTTGCCTATACAAGTATAAATGAAACGTAAACTTCAATTTTCTGTGTTAAATGGTACTTTTTGATGTGCTGTCGTTGATAACAAGATCGTTTCTCACTAGGTGCCCGGTGAATGTGGTGTGGTGGTAACTTTAAGAACAGACAATATTTAGGATAAAAAAATTACAAATTTGTATGTAAGCGTATTTTCCACTTAATCTGATTCCTGTAATACTAGGATTGCGAATGTTTCTTTTATACGATTGTTCACAAGGACCAAGAGCCACTCTAGATAGAGAGACACCGAGTAAGTTTTTTTTATGGAGTCAAATATAGGAAGTGAGACGTGCCGATTAAAAGGAAATGTAGCATTGGCTTGAAGGGGTTAAGATTATAGTGAATGGTAATGCCCAAGTCGGGATTATATTCAGCAAAGCACTGGCTTTTGGGAAGAACAAGTATTTTTTCGAGTACTTTATACTCTTTCCTGATACTATGACAATCTACTTCTCCTACTTATAAATATGGCATGTAGTCACTTTAGAGAAGGCTTTCGAATTGTATTTAAGTATTTCTGTTCTATGTATGCGTATTTGATAAACCTTAAATTCTGTTTTTCTCTAACTAGTCTTCTGTTGTTTCGATTCTCTCTCTAACTACGGCATTCCTAATTCTCGGCTAATTTCAACTAAAAATTGTTTGGCAGCACACTGACGCATGTTGAAATCATCACAATGCTGAATTTATCGCTGACATTTTTGTCGAGACTTACAAACTCTACATTTCGTTCAATTTCGCAAATCAATCGATGAAATTTGAAGAAAGCTGATTTGTTTGGAAAAATACTTTGACAAAAACCCTACTTTGCAGTTTAATAATTTCTTTAATTTAATTTAATTTAATTTAATTCAATTTTATAGGACTTCGTCGTAAACAATATTTGTTAAGAAAATTTATTTTTTCTTCATTTTCTTTTTTTAAAAGCGAACAATAAATACTTAGGATTTCTTACACTTGAGCAAGCAACATAAAACTGGCCATGCGTAAATATTTTTCCTGGAACAAAATTCCAACTTTTTGAAGCGTTTGGCCTTGTGATTTGTTTATAGTTCTCGCAAACGCACGGTGAATTGGAAACTTGATTCTTGTATATAAAAACTTAAAGAAAAGATTAACAAAAAAGAATATTTTATTTTTATTAAATAAGTATATTCTTATTTTAATCATTAAATAGTGGGAGCGTTTTGTCTGTGAAATAATAAAACTTTTAATTTTTCCCAAAAAATTAATGCAAAAAATTATTGTTCACATTCGAGTACTTATAAAGTCAGTGGGTATACAATACCAACGTAGGATGGATACATTCCGGTAGAGTATAATGGCTGGGTTTGCTGGGAAATCTCCTCTTAGTCGAAGCGAGAATTTTCCAGCAACGCTTCATAATTTTGGCTTTGCATCACACAGAGTTAATGCTTATATATAAAAATGGCGCAAATCATTAACTTTGGCCTCTATCAACGCAAATAATCCGTCACACTAACACACACACATACATACAAACGCACACACACACACATATATATATATATATATATATATATATTGATTGTTTTTCTAATCTTCACCGAACATGCAATATATATATATATATATATATATATATATATATATATATATATATATATAATTATTTATTTAAAAATATGATTCCAACTCGCTACATAAGAGGTCTCATGTTTCAAAACAAGAGCCGAAAACTTCAAAATAATATTTGAATTAACTTGAGTTAAAGTAGGCTCTGTTCCATCTTCAAGCGAATTTTTTTTTCTTTCCCAAAAAAATTTCGCTTTGAAACATGAGACCTCTTATGTAGCGAGTT
>OZ010581.1:117147739-117257739 GCA_963932145.1 Acanthosepion lycidas | reverse complement strand
TTTTTTAAGTAAATCACCCGAAACAAGGCAGGAGTGCCACTAGCACGCATGGGTTTACAGAGGGTGGGATTAAGAATAAAAAAGGAGTATTTGGGAAAAAGTTAAAGAGAAGAGCAGGACTCAAGGTCAAGGCATCAGATGATGTCTATTGGCATTACATTTGAATATTTAAAGATTATAGCTATCAGGGAAGCAAGTGATAGGAAGGGAGTTCCACTGACAAGAGGGGAGAGATAAGAAGCTGTTAGAGTAGAAGGGATGGCTATATTAAGTCGTTTCGACAGTGAAATGGTAAGACCAAGATTCCAATCTAGTAGCACGCTTAAATTGATGCAGTTTGGGAACCAGTAAATGTAGCTCGTCCGAGCAGTTGCCGTGAAAATACTTGTAGAAAAGACAAAGGGAAGTCACAGCACTATATGTCCGTTTTTATTTCGAAAGAAAATTTGGTCCTTTTCAAAACTTTTCGACATTATGTCCATTCGTCATTTAATCAATTTGACTCTTTTTCCGTATGGTACTTCGTTCATTCGATACTTTATTTGGTCGTTTGACATTCTGTTAGTCTTTTTGTCCATTCTTCATTTTGTCTTTCGACACTTTGTCCTTCGATACTCTGAGTCGCTACCCCTTCCACATTATATGTTCTAGAAATTTCAATGTCCTCTTTCGGTTTATAACTATAAATATTTTTTCGTTATCATTTTACTTAAACTTCGTTCACAATTTTGTTCTTTTCATCTGTGAAGAGATTTTCCATATTCATATCCATATTGGAAGACTGATATTACATAACAACACTCTTCTCTTTGTTTCTGACAAAATTCTCCTGTCTCTTAATACTTTACTTATCGTTCTATGTTAAATCTTTTTCCAGACTTGTTGCGACGGCATTTATAGAAAAAAGACAGGCGTTGCTAAGAGGTACAGAGCATAGAAAGTTGCAGTCACGAGCGTCCACATCCTGAAGGAAACAGTACATAAAAAAGAAGTTTTGAACATCTATACCCTTACGCAAATTAATTGAAGCAACCGCTTTAGTTTCCTTTCTTTCACTGTATAGTCAGATTTGAATCCACTGGAGTGACAGGGTGTCATCAATTTCTATTTTTTTAAATTTTTTTTTTACCTCAGATTAGGTTATTTGAAGTCATTTGCAGTAATATAAATCTATTTTCGGGGTGTATAATGAAATTTATTTGACCTTAAAATATTAAGTCATCCGCGATTACACATGATTTTTATCACGCCCAGACACTATTGCCTCGACTGTCGATTAGTTGTCCTACGGACATTCTCCAATGAAACGTACGAAAATTGTAACGGTGCATGAACTGACTGACAAGCTTTACCAGTAAGTAAATCAAAGTAGTATAGTCTGGTCCGGAAACTCTCCTGATTTAAATCCAATTGAGAATATGTGGTCAGTCTGCAAGGGACAACTTTGTGGAATGGACAGACGAAGTAGTAACATGTGCATTGCGTAATGTTTCAATGGAGAAATACGAAAAAAAAATAACGTAATTATTCGTTTTGTGCCAAATAATTTGCACAAATGTGTATAGATACAAGTGTAGCATATGAACGTGCCTAGACGAGTAGGGAACATTCATATTTTAACGAACTCAACATCAATACGAATTACGTGTTAGCTTAGCATTATGCAGTATAAATAATAAACAATTGACAAACACAACCGATGCCTGAGAGTCTCTATAGAGCTGTATCAACAGAGCACAGCTGCTATAGCAATTATTGTCACCAGGGACTCCTTACCTGTGTGATAAAATAATAGTAAAGTGACCTTACATTTATTATTCTTCTTGAGTTAAGCGTGGGTTTTATATTTGGCACAGAGAAGAAAAAGAAAAACGTTTCTGAAGTCATATTTATATTTCATAATTAGGAATTCTTTTTTAATGTCATACAGCTTCAATAAGTAGGCGATTATGGCTTCCCACAGATCTCTTTCGTTTATGATCTCTGAATTGCTAGGAGCTGTTCAATTCTCACTTTCCACATCGTTCAAAAGCTTCTACGCAGCCTTTTAGGCGATGGATTGCTTTCCACCTCACAAGCCCTTTCCCATAGACGCAATGCACCTAAGCATCTGTCGCTCTTTCCATGGTAACTGTTCACACGAGCTATGTCCCTTGTTCCACCAGTGCAAACATGTAGAGCTAAGACCCGCCATGCCGTGTACAGAGGGCCGAGTCATCATCATTCTTCAAGTAATCCATTGATAAGCTGAAAGTTCCAGTCAGCTTCTTCCCGAGAGGCGCTACTTTGTGGAACTGACTCCCGAGATGATGCTTCCCCGAACACTACAGTCTTACCTTTTTCAAGAATACATTCAAATGTTACCTATCCCACATATCCTCATAATCTGCGCTTACTTCCCCCTCTTACGTCCATACAACACCCTCAATCGGTAATCCTCTACTTTGAGAGGCTCTTGGGCCTTGCATAGAGTGAATAATTAGAAAGAAATATTTCCTGTTATTTTCTTCGTACTTTTGTATTCGATATTGTCGCACTCTTAGACGAACTGCTATCCAAAGCTAAAGAGACCAGGTTACTCAGCTATTTAACCTAATTTTAAAACATTAAATTCCATTTCAATCAGGACGTAGGCGATCATGACTCTCTTCAGATTTATCTGTGAATTGCTATGATTTCTTGGAAAATCCGTTTCCGGCTGTCTTCACAGTTTTGTATTCAGATTTTCTTAAACTGTCTCCTGTCAGAGGCCTGAGAACTTAGCCTGCCCTAATCTTCAACCCCTTTTTAAAAAATCAATTAATATATCCCTTTATAATGTAGGAGATCAGAAATGCCATAAATTCATTTTGTTTATTATCTGCGAATTGCTATGACTTAGAAGGAAAGCTGGAGTCTCATCTTTAGTCACTTACCACAATCGTAAGGTTGCCTCTTTGTGCATTTTCTATAAATACTTTCAAGGTAATTGTTCGGATGTGCTCTTCGCTATGGGCATTCAGGCTAGTTTTTAATTGTTGTTTTATTCTGCTCCCCCACAGACAATGAATTGTACATAGGGGGACAAGTTAGAACTTTCATAGAGACAATGAGGTATTATGGTGGATGTAGTAAGAAACGTAAGTAAGAATGTGCTGTATAGTTGCTAGGAACATTGTAGTATGTCTGCGTCAGTGTTTGTGGTTAAGACAGAAGAAGACCGTTCTTTTCCCCATTCCCCATTTTTGGCCTTGTGTCACATTTTCTGTATTTGAAGCGGAAATAAATATCGCTCTTCGCTATGATCCCCTCCTTCGTTAAGTGGATGCAGGGCGTCTTTTTGTTTCGGGTGTGATTTCAATATTTGCTGTTGTGTTTGAATGAATGTGTGCTTGAGTGAGTGCATGGGATGAATGAAGGTTTGTATTATTAAACTCATGCATAGATTCCGTCCAGTGAACTGATGTTACTGACACTTTAAGGATTGTGTTTTTTTTTATGGCTAATATTATTTTATTTGGTTTCTTGTAAATAGTTTTGTTTTCATATTGTAAATACCCACTAGGGCTCGTTTTTAAATTGTTGTTTTATTTCCCTTCTCACTGACAATGAAGTGTACATATGGGAACTAGTTAGAATTTTCATAGAGACAAAGAGGTATTATGGTGGATGTTGTAAGTAAGATAAGAATGTGTTGTTTTGGTGTTAGGAATATTGTTGTATGGTTGGGTCAGTTTTTGTGACTAACTAAATTTAATATTAAGGCAGAAGAAGACTGTCATTTTCTCCATTCCCCATTCTTGTCCTTGTGCCACACTTTCTGTATTGAAGCGGAAATAAATATCGCTCTTCTCTATGGTACCAAGACTTTATGAATTTAAGCGCAGTAGTAGACTGACGTCGAGGTTTCATCAAATTATAGTTGAGCTGGCTACATGTAGCCGTAAGTTCTATGCTAACAGTTTCTTTTCTCTCTCTCTTCCCGCTTCTGGAACTCTCTATCGGCTCCCTCATTTCCAGCCCAAATTAATCTGCAAAAATTTAAATGCAATGTCGATCGATATCCTGCCTACTCTTTTCTCTCTCTACTCATTATTAATGCTTTTTTCCCTAATTCTTGCACACCCTGTAACCCCTTGGGATGACACTGATTAAAAAAAAAAAAAAAACAAAATAGAAAAAGAATCGTTTCCCGTTGCCTTGCGTTTGTATTCAGATGCTTCCTTCTCTAGACTGGCTTCCATCGAAGGTTAGAGAACCCAGGATATCCCGCCATTTAACTCATAGCCTGCAACAAGAGGGAGTGATATTTACCCGTGATGGCCATAGAGTGAAAGGTAACATAGCATACCTAGAATTTGAACTCGTTTTACCGATTTGACTTTTCGTACCGATATCCTGAACGCTACTCACACGTCCCTAGGTGATAGGATATTGTAAAGAATTTGTATTATTGGCAAGTTTTAATTATCGTTAGATTTTAATAGCATTCGTTCAATCAGCCCACTGCATATGATTCAATTGATTTCTGAATGCAAATATTGTGATTCCTACCTTTCATGTGTGTACGAGATTAACGGGAATTTAAGTTTTCTTTAGTTATACGCCCTTGCTACATAGCAGGGCATGCAAATAGTTATTTTTCTTAAAAGATACAGCATGTTAACAAGACGCCAAAAACCCAGCAAACTTCTCAGATTAGAAACTCTGATAAAAAGGTAATTGCATAAATTCTATGGAAGAATGTGTGTGAAAATGGTAATAGTCATGTTTTTTAACCATTATACTTTATTTCCTAAAAAGATCAGATTTGTTTGTGTAAGGTCAGCTACTGCCTGCCTGTCGCACACTTACTGATCTCCGTCATGGTAACTGTGAAATTAGCCGTTTTCTTATAAGGAAACAATTCGAATTCATTGACCAAAGAGTTAGCATTACTGTCGGTTGAAATTTATAAACTATTTCACTTAAAACAATTTTTTTTTCAGAAAAAAAGATATTTCTCATGTTTATTGATATTTCCTTCCTAACCTTTTGTTTAATGTAGTGTCGAATTTCGACATCTTTATTTTGTCATTATTTTCGCATCGTCTTATATGCGTTATTTAATTTAACGGTTGCCGCTGTTAAAAGTCTTGAATTGATATTGTTTTTCTTATTTAACAAAGATTATGTAGTGTTAGTCTAAGAAGGCTTCTGATGAAGAATTCTCATATTTGAAACACACTGGAGTCATTTCTTTAAATCCGTTTTTAATAATTGCTCTGAGAAAACGGTGGGATCGCTGAACGACAGTAAAATTGAGATAATTAGATATTTCTTCTATACAGAAAAGGTATTGTAGGCTTACACTGCATTCATATTTTTGTAAAATCTGTCATATATATATATATATATATATATATATATATATATATATATGGGGTAAAATGTCAGCTGGTAATGACAAGAAAATAATGGAACGACGAGTAACGTAAACGATTAAGACAAATAAACTGTACCAAAATCGGATATCAACTTTTCCTGACCACTCCTTAACTCGAACCTGAGACTACCAATTTGAAGCCAAATTAATGGAGGAACTGCCAGGCTTACCGGAAAAGATGTAGACTTCCTGGTGCCGAAAGATTGGGTTTTCTCGCGCTCCGAGCGAGAAAACAAGATCTGTTGCACGAAGTGATGCTCCACGTGTTTCAGAGACGCGTTATTAAAATTCTCAAGAAAGTGATGTGTTTACACTCAGTATGAACGGTGTGGTTATGCAGACCCTTAGGCAGGTTTTTCAAGTGATTTTTACTAACAAGGTTCGGAAAATATTTTGCTAATAAAAGGCAAATGATATAAATTATCCCGTAAATAAATAAATGGATTAAATTGGTTTTTTATCCCGTGATCATTTAAGCATCTTTTTATATAATACTTTATTTCCGAAAAAGGTCAGAGCTATTTTTTTTGCAAGAACAATTGATTATTTTTTAAGGCTTATCAACTATTAAGTTGGCGCAAAAATAATGACGTAATAATGTCGTTTTTTGACGTATTTTTTAAGGTCAAGAAACGACATTATTACGTCATTATTTTTGCACCAACCTAATATTTGCATGTTATTTAAAGCCAGAAAATATTTTTAGACTTTAAAAATTGTTTGCAATAATAATTTACAGATATTGTTTAGTCATACTAATTAATCCAAAGCTGGGAAAGAAGAAGTGAATTCACACATTTGCCAACTGATTGAAATTAGAATTCGGTTCTTCTGGAATTGGATTCTTGAATTCCAATTACGAACTGTTATCCATTACACCACCCGCAATTTAAAATTATTATGTTGGTACAAAAATAATGTCGTTTTCTCACATATGTTACTATGTGATAAAACGACATTATTTTTTGCACCAACCTAATAATATCACTTGGTATTTACAATAGGTTGCCAATCTAGGTACTGGTGTTGCTTAACTACGGTGATCGTAGGGAAACTGGTGCTACAACGTAATCTGGCTGCGTTACGACGTTATATAAACCGTAATATCAAATGACCAGCTTATTACTATAAGTCGTAAGTAATTGTAATCTTATATATAAAGTAAAGTCTATGTTTTTATACGTGTGTATGTGTCCAAGCAACTCCGCCAGTTCCACTGGTCCGATTTCAATGATTCATAAGTCATTCAAAAGCACTAGAAAAGGTAGGCAGAGGGAACGATTTTCGTTGTGCTCAGATTCAGGGTTGCCAGATTATGCGAGGTTAAAAATATATAGTAATGTATTATACCATCCATTAACGTAGCTTCATGGTTGAAGGGGAGTAACTTTTATTTTCTTTTTTTTATCCAAAAATGCAACTAGCTTAAAGTTTTAATCTAGCTCAAATTTAAGCTAGATTAAAAGCCGCCATATCGGGCGGCATTTAAGCTAACTCCTGTGGAGGAATCTTGTTTTGTCCATCATCACAATAGCTAGGGAAGAGTAGATGCGATAGGCATCAATAAACTACAGAAGAACTCAAAATTGATCGTTGCATTTAAGTATTGAATTAATGTTTAGGCTTACCTTTTAAAAGTTCAATGATAATTTCTCTCCTACCACTTAATTTAAAGATGTTTTGCTGTACGTAGGTCCTTAGTTTCGATACAAACAATTTTTTTTTAATTTATGGGTGGCAGTACAGAGGAGAATTTAAAAGATAAAATTAATATAGTCTAAAGATGGAAAAATAGAAATTGGAATTATTTATACATTCCACATTTGAAGAGTTAGAGAAACAAAATAGCTAATTAAGTAAAACATATTATAGAACTTATATGAATAAATGCGAAATTAGGGCTCAATTCCCTCACAAATTCGGAGATTAACCCCCCCACCTTTACTTAATAGTAGCTTACACACGGTATTTATTCTGTCCCCCACTAGGATGAGATGTGACACAAGGTCTATTTTTAGGTGGGGACCCGAGCGCGTACGCCCGGGACAGAAAGAAAAATTCCCCCCAGTCCCCGCAACCGTCAGTTGCGTTGGCCTCAGTGCGAGATCCGATCTCTCCCACTGGTGCAATGGGAGGGCGCGGTCACGGGCAGCTGTTCCCCATAGCTGGGTACATTTTCCTCCGTTGCCCCTCTGTCCTTTGACAGAGAAGCCCTTGAGCGCACTCTGTCCAAAGACAGAGACACAACTGAGGGATGATAAGTAGACGGGTAACTACTCAAAAAAGTAATTTACACACTAAAAGCTCAAAATCTGTATTATATATTATCTATTTCTAGGAAAAACATCACTCTTCAAGTTTAACTAATTTGCATATTGATTTAAAAAAAGGATTGATTAGATTTTCATTTAAAAATTATATAGTGCAGAAAAGTGTTTGAAATGTGCCTTTTACTTTACCTTCAACAAGTCGGCATCTATTTGTAAAACTTTCCTTAAGTATAACAAGCTAATTTAAAATTTTTGTTTCAAAGATTTCAAGTAGTGAATATATCTTACTTTGCGGAGTGATAGCGAGCGGGGGAAGCCTGCTAGTAACGAATAAATCATCCGAAGTCACCATTTATAACAGGCGATGAATAATGGGTTATATACAACAATGTTCAACACAAAAGCAGTGAACTGACAAAGATTGACGGTAAATAACATCCGGAAGCCAAGGGGGGACATTAGAGGTTTTGAGAAGCGTGGAACCAACACACAACTGCTGTTGTTTCCTGGTCCAACCCGAACCGCGGTGGAAGCACTTGTTAGCGTCCTAGCTATGGGCAACACACCCACACCAAAAAAGTCAAAACACTAGTAAGTTCTACAAGACATTTTATATTAAAAATTATATATTTACAAATAATGGAAATCGTACATTTTAATAATCAAATTACCAGCAATACATACATACATACATACATACATATATATATATATATAAATTTTTATAGCAAAATGACAAGCAATACATGCTTAAGAAAAAATTACGAACAATACATTTTCGTGGTGAAATTACTAGAAATATATTAAAAAATATTTACAATATATATTTTATCATCTATAAACTATATATCTAATTAACATACGTTTGTCCTGAATTATAAAATTACGTTCAAAACATATGTAGCTGAAGAGATAAAATTTCGTACAAAATATTTGGGTAGGAAAAATCGCAAAAACGATAAGTATATATATATATATATATATATATATATATATATATATATATATATATATATATATGTGTGTGAAAAGTGTGTGTATATAAATATAAATAAATACATATATATGTATAATTATTTATATATTATATGCATGGTACTTATTAGAAAGCGCTCAATATCAGAGATAGAGCTAACATCTATGGTTGGATAGATGTGAGCTTGTGACCCTGGGTTTCACGCTTCAGCGATCGTCAGACAATCACATCTATCCAACCATATATATATATATATATATATATATATATATATATATATATATGTGTGTGTGTGTGTGTGAAAGAAATATGTATCATCATGGCGATTTTCTCTCGTCCTTTCTAGCTCTCTAATAGGTGTTAATATGATGTTAAACAAAATCAACCTACCAACTAATTTGCCAAAAATAAATCTTGACAACTGACCACAAAAGCTGAGCAGCAGGAAGAAATGTGAAGTGCATTTGCTAGGGTCATCCTTTTAGGTTTCTTAAAAGACACTGATATGCTAAATTCACATTTAGAAGTTCAGCAGCTGGATTTTTCCTTGTGTCGGTGGCTAAGTTTTCATTTGAATAATATGGCCAACATTTCTAAACATTCACAACAGAATAGCTGTTCACATTCGCAATTGAGAAAAATCCTTGTCGAAAATACCTCTATATTTTTTCTCGATGAGAATAAACATAGCAGATAATTTGAAATACCAAGGTTTGCACTAATAGTTTCTTTTTTTAGTGCTCATTTCGTAAAAAAAAAAATCCGCCTCTATCACCCACCTTATTCAGTGACATTCTACCGCTACCTTGAGGGGCATACGACCACATCACATTGAAACACCGGTTCCCGTACGGTCACCGAAGTTAAGCAATATAGAGCCTGGTCATTACCTAGATGGGTGAATACCAGATTCTGTAAGCATGGATGAGCGGGTGGTGTAACAGATGTTGACTCGGAATTATTAATCGGACGGTTGAGCTGAATTCGTTATATTCACTTACACGCAAATAGCATTGGGAAAGATATGAATCCACCTAATCTCCCCACCCCACCAATAATTAGTAAAACTTGTATCACTAAAAGTATTATTATCTCCAAAAAATAAAATGAAACTACGTACAAAATATTTAGATTTCTGCATTAAATAACCCATGGAGGTGTTGATATGCTGCTAAACAAAATCAACCAACTAACTTTCCAAAGATAAATCTTTACAACTGACCACAAAAGCTTAGCAGCTGGCAGAAATGTGACGTGCATTTGCTAGGATCATCAATTTAGTTTTCTTAAAAGACACTGAAATTCTAAATACACATTTACAAGTTCAGCAGCTCGATTTTTCGTTGTCTCGGTGGCTAAGTTTTCATTTGAATATGTTTAACATTTCTAAACATTCACAACATAACCTGTCCACATTCGCAATTCAAAAAAATCCTTGTCGAAAATACCTCTAAACTAAAAATTCTCGAAACTATCTATATTAAAAAATTGAAACAATACCTTAATGAAATTAATTATGAATACCCCACAAATGTTTTATAATGTGTATAATAGATAGTTTGAAATGCCAAAATTTGCACTAATAAATTCTTCTTTCGCTACTCATTTTGGAAAGAAAAAACTATCCACAATCATACTAAGTTACCTTCACTTAAACGGTGTCAGCGGTAACGCACTAACTCAGTGTTTCTCACTCCACATGTAAGAAATTTGACTTTCAGATGAACACAACAATTTTGTCTTTGGCAATAATGAACACTACAAGATTTATCTTGTAATAAACAATACTCCTGATGATGACAGTGTGCTATGTCTAAAGAACTTGGAATAAAAGTAATAAAAGAAATATGTATCAACATGGGGATTTCTCTCGTCCTTCAATGACGACACCCAAAGGCTTGCCAGTGAATATGAAAGGATCCTATTGAAATGTTTAAATTATTCAACAGAATCATGTCTCAATAAAAACATGCTGCCAATATATATATATATATATATATATATATATATATATATAATGCTCTCGAAAATTTTCGGTTGAGCACTGTTGAGAGATAGGGTAATTCTAAACAGAAGCCGCCTCCTCTAACGCAACGCTCTTCATTGAAGATGAATTGAGCACTATGACTGTCTGGCTTTTATTTACATTCGTAAAAAATAATACGCTAGAATTTCCTTTTCCCTCTGCCGTGCGCTGATAGCTCAGGGTTAGAAACTCCGGCCGATGCCAGATTGGTCGGGTTTTGATCCCGGCTCGAAGCAATCGGGTGTCTAGGTTCACTGATGAGCTGTGTTACAGCGAAAAATGCCTTATGTGGACGGAATTATATATATATATATATATTGAGATATGCTTCATTGCTTAATTTAGATATGTTCTGTGTACTTATTATCAATAGGATAAGCATTTACTGTTTTTATTGAAGTTCGAGATAAAACGCCGTGTTGATAGATATTTCTTTTATTTCTGAGTACTTTCGACATAGCAATGTCATCATCAGACTATTGTTTATTGCAAGATAAATATTGTACTGTTCATTATTGTAAAAGATAAAAATTGTTTTCATCTGAAAGTTAAATTTACTTACAAGTGGAGGGAGGAACACTGAGTCAGTGCGTGACCGCTGAAGCCGTTTTAGTGAAGGTAAGTATGGTGCGGAGAGTATTTTTACGAAATGTGTAGTATAAACCTTGTCATTTCAAACTATTGTGCATATTTTAAAACATTTGCAGAGTTTTCATAATTAATTAATTTAATTTTTTTTTTAATATAGAGAGTTTCAAGAGTTTTAATTTATGTCTATTATTTTCGGGAAAAATACAGAGAGGTATTTTCAACACGGATTTTTCTGAATCGCGAATGTGGACAGGTATGTTGTTGCGAATGTTTAGAAATGATAAAATAAAAACTTAGCCGCGTGACAAAGTTGTTGTGGGGTGCCCAACATAAATATTATTTTTATCATGAGCGATACAATCTCCCAAAAGAGATTTAAATTTATAAACGATGTTGTTTTTCTGCAATTAAATAATATACCAAATATACTATATATGATACAATCATTCGTAGTGATTCTTCCTCGCTCATAAACGTGTTGCAGAAAACCAACATCGGTTATAAATTTAAATGTCTTCTGGGAGATTGTATCTCCCATGCTAAAAATAATATTTATGTTGAACACACTACAACAACGTTCTCTCGGCGGCAATTTTTCATTTGAATAATATTTCCAACATTTACAACAACATACTTGTCCATATTCGCAATTCAGAAAAATCCTTGTTGAAAATATAGTTATATTTTTCACGAAAATAATAAACATACATACTGACGAGCTATACTAATTTAGCTATGAAGGAAGTGTTTGGTTTGCAAAGTAGATTTACTGCTTTTAAATTACAATTTTCTCCTGATTTCAATCGAACTTTCATATCTGCTCGAAACGTATCTTAACGTAAACAAATGACGTTATTTATTATGAAATGCACTAAGTCCAATAATTATTTTAATATATTATATTTTATTGTTATACGTTATTTATATGCTCTGTTTATAATAAACAGTATTAACAATTACCAGCCTGAATGTCCTGAAAACGTATATGTGTGTGTGCGTGTATATATATATATATATATATATATATATAAATATATATATATATATATATACACACACACGCATATATATATATATATATTGGAAAATAAAGGAACATATTGCTTAATTGCGGTACCTTACCAGTCGCGTCTAAATTAATCAGAACAATATTATGCAAAATTATGACAGGGAAATTTATTTTTAGTGGCGCGTTTCATCTTTTGTATTTCACTTGAATGAAGTAATATTTTCGTTGATGTAATATCCTTTTATATATATATTCTATATCCTTCTCCATTTCTTTATATTGTTAGTTGTTCTCTCTCGTTGACGAAGAGTTCTTCGATGTATTCGTCCCACTACTAAAGTATTTTCGCTCTCTTATATCAATGCCCCGTCTTGTTGATGAACATATCTTTCTCTCTTTGTTCTTTGATGATATTTTTTATAAATATCTGTTTTTATCCGTGATACGTATTTGTTCTATTTCTGCACCTTTTTCATTGAGCAATTCCTATTTAGCCTGTTTGCATTTGTTTCTAATTTCTTTGTGCAGTCGTTCATTCTGTACCGTATCTTGGCATTGTTTCTTGTCTGCTTTTCCTCATTCTGTCATCCAGTCTTTGTCTATTCTTGTTTGGGATGATCTCGATTTCCCACTTGATTTAATGTGTCCCACTTCCAGATTACATTCTCATTGTATCCGTTGTCTCAGTTTTTAATATTTTCCATTATTTTAAAAGATTTTATAACAAAAATTCATCGTGAGAGTGTACGTGAATTTATCCTCGCATTCTTTCGTTAAAGAACTCAACAACATGAAGCAGACATTAGTTAAGAACGGTTTTACGAAGTATCTCAGAGATCACCAAAATAGACAATTTCTTTCGAAGTTAACCAGTAGAAACACTGAATATACAGATAAAAAATTACATTGACATCTTATATAAAAATCAAATACACTTTAACTATGATCAAGATGAATTTTTTCCTTCAGAAACATTATGAAGAAAAAAACGTCAGTTGAATAGTACAAAAAATCAAATTAATTATCTACTATAAAAAATATAACCGACAAGATCCACATTACAGGGAATCAATATTATTTATGAATTCACATGTCCCCCAAGGAACTGTGTTCCTGATCAAATCAAAATTATGAATAATAATTGGATCTACCACGACATGCATATCAAGAAAACTCATGTTACATCTTTCAGGCCATAGCTCAATTGAGTAATTTAAATACGCACGGAAACCTACCAAACTCCATCCGCAAAATACTCGTAGAAAATATAACTATAATAGTCTCATTCACATGTAAAAAAATATTAATATAATGGAGAAAGAAAAATCTTAGCATTTATCGAAGCGAAGTTTTTTATGCTTAGCTCTTTTCGTAGCATTTCTATTTTTTGTCTGAAGAGAACAAATGCAACGCTTTTATACGTGTTGTCTGGAATAGGCATACCTGTGGTAATTTTTGCGTGTTAGTTCAAATATTTCTGGGACAATCGTGCTGTGGAGAAAATTATTTGAATCATAATAACAGTGCAGTAGCACGTAAGAACCGTTTCAAGGTGAGCGGATTGAAGGAAAGTATTTAATCGTGCCGGCTCTTTTATCTGATGCCCAAGAGCATCTCAAGAAATAGACCCATATTTTTACAATATATCAAATTACATTATCTTTCAAATAATTTTGGCAACAACAATGATATGAAGTGTTCTCTTTTATTTGATGGTGGCTTTTTACTGTTTTCTTACTTATTGATTCGAATTTATTATTAATAAGTCAAAATGATACATTTAGTAAGGAACTGTTCACTCCGACATAGGCAAACATCTACACGATTTCAATGACCAAACCAATGGTAGAGGGATGCGTCATTCGGTCTGGCATAACCAAGAAAGGACCTTGACAAACCAAGCATGCGACAGCCCGATGACACCAGGTTTGGCAGATCTCGCTTGCCTCAGTGTACTTTAAGCGTCGAACGAATCGCTTTTTGGCTAAGTATGTAGGCTTCTCTGTCGCGCAGAGTTGTCTACCAAAATCAAATTTATGGCAAAAGGCTTCGTCAAACTCTCTTTTATCTCCCAGTAGAGAGAAAGGGAATAGTCAGAGAGGATGACGATCCCGATGGTCGGATGCGAGCGGGTGCTGATAACAACAGCAATTACGGAGAAAGAGGTCACGTATTGAATTTTTTTTTAAGCATTCAACTCTAAGAAAGGCGGGAAGCCACTACCACACAAGGGGTTACAGAGAGTTGGAGCGAGAACACAGAAAAGTGATAGAGGAAATGATGAAGAGAAGTTTAGGGGATAGATTAGGGCATCTGGAGACGTCGATTGACGTTACATTTGAATAGTTGGAGATTATAGTTATCAGGAAAACAAGAAATGGGGAAGGAGTTCCACAGGCGAGAAGTGCGAGACATGAGCTATTGGAGTAAAAGAGACGTCTACACTTAACAGTTTCGACAGTGAAAGGGTGAGAGCGAGATGCCAGCCTAGTAGAACGCTTAAATTCATGAAGTCTGGGAACCAGCGAAAGCAGCTCATCGGAGCAGTTACCGTGAAAGTATTTGAAAAAAGACAGAGGGAGGCAACGTCACGTCTGTGAGGGAGCGGCTGAAGACGAGATGCCAGATCAGGGCCAATTACATTGCATATCCGTCTTTTGATTTTATCAAGGACCTTATTATTAATATTATCCTTATAGTGGTTGTTGTTGTTGCTGTTGCTGTGGTTATATTTTTAGCTATTTTAATGGAATTTTTCAGTTTTGTCTGAGGAAAACCGATACTTTTGAAACCAAATATAAATATCATGCCTATGGGAAATTCTTTCAACTTCCAAAATAACTGTGCTGTTTCAAATAAACGTTTCGTAAGAGATTTTGTCTATCAAATTAACTAGAACAAAATAATCGTGCCCCGGAGAAAATTAGCTGAAAGATAAAAAGCATACCGTACAGAGTAAGTACCGTGTTGCGTCTGTGGGGGAGACTTAAAGGAAATAATTGATTCGTTCCTCCAATTGTATTTAGTAAATAACTGTATCAGTATCGATCTGTCCTGGGCATGACGTTAAACTACATCCGGCAGTAAAGCTTCTGAGGTTTTCAGGAGCTTGAAACCACCTCTTAATTGCTGTTGTTTCCAGGTATACCCTGACCCGGGGAGGTAGCACCTGTTAGGATAGATTATATGAAATTTATTCGACAATAACTGTTCGAAAACAATTATTCGAAAAACATTTATTCGAGCTGTAAATTGTTCGAATGAAAATTAATTGAAAGGACAATTATATTAAATGATTATTATTCGAAATGCAAAATTTGTTATCGCAATATAAATGTAAAAATTACAAGAGAAAATACACAAATGATTATTATTCGAAAACAAATATTGTTATTTCCATATTGTGGTTTGGTTTGGTCTGGTTTACGGCATATCAACCTCAATGGGTCATTTAATGCCGACAACTTTCTTTTTCCTGGTAATATTTTTGCTTTGTCAAAAATCTATTTCTCTTAATATTTTTCCTTAAAAATGTATAGCTGGTAATATTATTTTTTCCAAAAACGTATAGCTGGCATCATTATTTTTTCAAAAACGTATAGCTGGTAACATTATTTTTTCAAAAACATTATCAGAGGGCTTGCTGTTGGACGTAGTTTATCGTCATACCCAGGGCGCTGATGTAGTTTATCGTCATACCCAGGACGCGGATGTAGTTTATCGTCATACCCAGGACGATCTATATTGTGGGATTAATGGATGACACTTGCTGCTAACAAGCCCTATTTCATCCTTCAAGGCCGTTGTTATTTTTAAGTAAATCAGCATCGATTCTTTCAAAGCGAGACCGCATACGTATTTGAAACATAGGTATTTCGAATAATTATCATTTAGTATAAGTACCCTTGATTTATTTTAATTCAAACAATTTACAATTCGAATAAATGTTTTTCCAATAATTCTTTACGAAGAATTTTCTCGCACAATTTTCTCGATATGTTTATAGTCTCATCTACGGCTAAATAGTTAACGCCCAAACTGGGGTCAAAAACTTATGAGAATATGAAAAAAGAAAATATAGTAAAGACACCAGCAATAACTTTTGACAGCGAAAAAAAATTAACAGCATCTCATGTTGGTAAAAACAAAAAAAAATTTCCAGTAATATATTTTTGGAAAAATAGAAAAAAGTTTACTAGAAATATATATTTTAAAAAGAAGTTAATGATAATACGAAGTGATATATACCACCAAATATCAACATCGATAATAATTAATGAAATATTTCAAAGAACAGAACTGTGTAGCCATAAAATAACAAGAGTTAAAAATTCTGGACTCATGTGGATATCAAGGAATACAGATATAAGAGAGAAAAAAATCGATCAGATTTGTAGTCATTCTGTATTCTTTACGCGGAGCTATAATCTGATAACAAAGCGGCGAGCATTTATAAAAGCTCCGGTTGGTTACGCTTTGTACAAGACAAAATGTTGCTAAATAGAGATCAGCCAGGCAAGACACTAGACATATTTCAAATCATACTAGATAAAACTGCTAAGTAAATCCGTATATCTACTTATCTATCTATCTATCTATCTATCTATCTATCTATCTATCATATATTTCATTGCATAAAACTCGGCAACAAGGTGGTTGACGTTTTTCGAAGTTGGAAGCCAATCTGTTGTGATTTTATCATAACAACGTCTTACATTCTTAAAAATCAAGCCACATGTGGCAACCAATGCAACTAGTAAGGAAGCGCAGATAAACGAAAAAAAAGTAAACAGCTTAACTATTTTCGCGTGTTTCTTTGGCCTTCCCATTCAATTTACGATAAGTGCAATATGATTTTTACCAAGATGCATTTAGCTGGGAAACATTTGACCTTAACACAGAACAATCATTATTTTCTGTCTTTTCAATTCCTGTTCTTTTATTTTTCTCTCTCCTTAATGTTTTTTACTCATAATCTCTCACACTCAGTAATCCCTTGGATTATAGTGGCTTTATTTGCTTTATTTTAAAATATTTTTTAGTTAAACGTCACTAGCCAGTTGCTACTCTATTATATAAGTATTGTAAGCTAAGGAAGGTTATTGAATAAAATAATCCCACGAAGGCTGGTAATGAACGATAATACTTAGGACAAGAACAACATATATACGATTCGCCAGTGGTACATAGAAGTAGTCAACAGCTAGAAGTGAGTCAAGTGAATTCCACAATGAATCTCCAACTGCAGGATATCTATCAACCACCCCACGTGGTCAGATGTGGCACAAGGCCGAAATTAATGTGAGGTATATTGACCATGTTCAACATAGTCTATGGATATAGAATACAGCGCAGTACGCAATCTGTTCAATGAAAAAACGTTAAAGATTAACACTCACGAGTCAGACACTCTACTGAATCTGACTATATCGCCAATACCACCAGCAGCTGTGCCGTAATTCTTCAGTCTTCGATATCAAAGGCTGGCAGTGCATATTTTGAGCCTTCTGATTGGTTAACCCTTCTATTGGTGAACTATAAAATGAGTGAGCTCATTTTGGCTGGCTCACTAGTAAACCAGAGTACCCACAAATTCCCCGTAGACTCCGTTTAAAACGGGCTCTGGTGCCTGTTACCCGAGACGAGACTTTGCCCTTCGACATATCCTCGCATGGGGATCCTCTCTGCACAGCTGGAGACAAACCTCATACTACAGACCAACATAGAATATTTACTAATGTATTTATATGAATGAGGACATTTCCATTATCGTTCGTAGGTTTGTTACAACAATAAGGTTGTCGACGTTATATAACCGTAAGTTCTATGCTAGCAAATTCTCTCGCACTTATCGCTTATCTGACACTCTTTTATCTTCTTACTTTCCATTCAACAACATTTTCCATAATTAGCGATTACCATAAGATACCCATAAAAGATTTGGATATTAAGCAATAGCAACAATTTTTGGGTTATTTGCATTCTTACCTTTACCTTTGGGACTTCAGTATGCGGAGCGACCCATTCAAAGCTTCAGGAATCAAATTCTACAAAGACACGATTCAATTTCCTGCTACATATATGATGCCCTTTCGCCATCACTTTTCGGATAGAATCCAGACAACATTTACTGGCAGTTTTCGAAAGATTAAAAACATATTTTTGTAAATCCCATCAATGTAAATTTGGCTTATCAGTATTATATCAATTTTCAAAGAATATGCGTTGGCCAAGATCAATTGAAATCATTTCCTTTGCGTGTAGTTTACTAAAATGTTCATTCAGCCATTTTTCTTAATCGAAACTCATGACATGACGGTGACGAGACCTTTGAACGTATTTCGAGTCATATTTCTTCCAAGTACATCAAACAGTTAAAATTCAGACTGTTAGCTGATCCCAGGATGAAAAATTCAATGAAAAATATAGAATTTTTAAGGTGTTAGAGAAAAGCACGAAGATGGAATGTATATAGCTTGGTCTTCGAGGCATTGGATGTAATCAGCCAGTTTTTACCCCATTAGGTAGTTTGTGCAAGATCGGAAGAGAAATCAGTCGCCAATCTCTGACGATCGAGAGTTTTAGAGGTTCACCCATATATAGTGATATCATTGGCATAGATGTTTACAAATGATCTGAGTATATTCTTAGGGAGATCATTTATGTAGATCAAAAAGAGGGTTGGTCCGAAGAGTGGTCTCTGGGGGACGCCTGTTTGACGTTAAGTCTCCCGAAGAATGGTCATTAATAACTACCTTCAGGAACTTACCTGTTAGGAAGGATTTTATGGCAGAGAAGACCCTTCCAGTGATTCCATGATTGGAGAGTTTGTGTAGTTAGCCTTTTACACTATATTATGATATTCAACATATAAAAGGGTACTACACATTGCCGAAGGTCCTTGCGATATCTAGTGCTATGGTTCTCGAGGTGTGTTTGTCGCTAAGAGCCTCACTATTTCTATGAGTTATGGTAGTAAGGACGTCGGCAGTGGATCGGGCTGACGTAAACCTATACTGCTCGTCGCTGAAGAGGTTGTTGTTTTCTAGGTGCTCGAAGTTTACCGGGAATTTAATCTAAATATAGCGGACATAATTATTTGGCGATCTACATGGTAAAAATATATAACTGCGACATTCAATTCTCTGAGTTGTAACCCTTAAATTTGTTCAAGGAAAAGAGGCCAACACAGATGACCTTACTTTCCCGAAACGTGGCGGAGATCTATCTTTAGTGATAGCTGGCACAATCTTTGCCATTGTTGCAGATTATTAACACCGGCCATATCACATATCCCTATCTTCGCCAAAAATTGTCTGTAGTTAAAACCCCGTGGAAAACATTCAAGCCATCTGAAATATTCTTTACTATCTAAAAGAATTTTCTTTCTATGGGTTCACGGATCATAAACACTTGATTGGAGACCTTCAGGCAATATCGGACAATTACTCACCTCCTTGATTCGGACATTGAGTTCATCTGTCAATTAACGACTCATATTCCACATATAAAAGACATTAAAATATTCTGTTAGAACCCCTTTCAAGAAACATCGCAGTTGTTGACAGAATACATTTATTTTGAAGCAATAGCCTCACCATATAAATGATGAAGAGCTACAACTATTCCTATACTTCTTTGCTAGAAATGAAGGAGATATATATATATATATTTCACAAGGTTGCACCCGGCTTATTAGCAATATTTACGTTTAGCATGACATCAGAAACTAGAAAAGAGATCAGAATCGTTCATATCACCATGTCAAACACGATTTGATATTGTTTACATTGACATAACCGGAATAATTCAGCCCTGTCCCACCCCAATACTTGACAGGTTTACTCGTTGTCCTGAAATAACCCACTTAATGACATATTGGTACAATCAATCGTAAATATTCAATATCAGATTGGACCAGCAGATTTGATGTGCCCACAACTATTACCACATATAGATATCGACTGATTTGTCTTTTACGGTTTATCAACAATTTGCAGGTTATTTGAGGCCTGGAAATATATTTAGGTTCAGTAATGATTTACTGATACACATGTTTTTAATTAACCCATAGCTGGGGGAGATGAAGTAGTCTCAAGGGTATTTGTGCGTATGCGAATATAGCGAACACAAATGGAATAAGAACTCGGCTCTCCGATTTTCAATTCTATTACATCACCTGCACATCCAAACTTATAGTAGCTGGTATGTCCAAGCGGTCGTCCATCTACGTGTTGGTGGGTGCTGGACTTCTGTAATCGTACGAGAACCAGTATTTTGAATTGATATAGCCGCAATCCTACCTTAGATAGAGGAACTCAGTTCAAGTCATCAGTTATTGATTCACCGACCTGCTCCGTGCTAACAGAATTCGTACAAAATGCATATCATCCCGAAGCTAACGACGTTTTCATCGTTCTCTGTATATTGAGAAAAGCTGTAAAATCTGATTTGAAGCAGAACTTATGCAGGACACAACCTCACGTCTACATGAGCAATTAATAATAAAACCGGGCGGTCCTTGCTTAGAAGCATCTTCCTTTGGCGTCATATCTAAATTGATGATGGAACAAATAGCATAATCTCATTGACAAGCCAACCGCAACATATCTGTACCAGATGAAACGGTAGATGTCTATCTGGCCGATTTGAGGAAGCTGGCCGGTGCGTTCGACCAAATCCTAGGACTCCCAGACAACGCCAGTCGACTGCTACGAGCATCGTCAAGGCTCAGTGAGCTGGGGTTAGACGAGTTACTGGCCAGAGCCCGGAATATTCTGAAGGACGACGCGAAGCCTGTCTCAGCAGCTGTGGAAGCACCCGCACCGCCAACTGAGGACACAAGGTGCTATAAATGTGGCGAACTGAATCACTTCTCCAAAGACTGCCGAAGCCGAAGCAGTGCGAAGGATACGCATAACCGAGGAACACGGAGACGTATGCGAATGCTACAGGTGCAACAAGCTGGGCCACGTAGCAAGAAGCTGTCCGGAAAACGGGCAAGGGGAGTAAGCTACAGCGCCAGTCTTCTCCCCAGATCGCCGCTGAACAAGGCGCTACCCGCAGTGAGCGTGAGGATTAACGGGCGTGACCGCTTCGCGCTTGTAGATACCGGGTGCACCCAGACCCTTGTGCGCAATTCATGTTGTGACACGTGGGATGAGAAGTGCAGCAATGGAGCTGTACAACAGTGTGCCAGAGTATAAAATTCCCCGGCTAGCTCGTGCGGAATACGACAAGGAGTTGCGAGCCTGGATTAATAACGGGTGGTTGGTTCCTTATCCAGAGAAGGAATTGGGGCCCCCGAAGGGCCTGATCCCGCTAATGGCGGTTCTCCCGCACAACAAACAAAAGGTGAGGCCGGTGCTCGACTATCGGGAACTGAACGAGCACGTGGACCCTTTTACAGCCCGCGCAGACGTGTGTACCGAGAAGCTAAGGGAATGGCGACAGGCAGGATCAAATGTATCTGTGCTGGATCTTCGCAAGGCATACCTTCAAGTGCGTGTGCACCAATCACTGTGGCCCTATCAAACTGTGCTTATCAAGAGGTAAAGGTATTGCCTGACCCGCATGGGGTTTGGACTCAATGTGGCGCCATCAATTATGCAGATGATAGTTGACGCCATTCTGACGAAGGATGAGCGTATACGGCGGGCAACATCTGCATATATTGATGACGTGTACGTGAACGAGGGAGTCATATCTGCGGCGCGCGTGAAGGAGCATCTCTACAACTTTGGCCTCCTCAGCAAGGAACCGGAGAGTCTGCAGGATGGTGCACGAGTGCTTGGGTTGCAGGTCTGGGGAGAGGATGACGTTCTGTATTGGAAACGGGGAAACGAGGTCCCAGATATGCCCACCGTTGTCACGCGGCGAAGCATATTTTCCTTGTGCGGCAAGTTAGTTGGGCACCTTCCTGTAGGTGGCTGGCGGCGTGTTGCGGTGGCGTTCATCAAGCGGAGAGCATCTGATGTCACCACTGGATGGGATGACGAAGTTCACGACGCCTCTCTCCTCACCACGATGAGGGAGGTCCTCGCTAGAGTACGCAAGGAAGACCAAGCGCGGGGCAGATGGTGCGTCGACAGCCAAGACCTCAGTGTGTGGGTTGACGCAAGCTCTCTTGCAACCGGTGTATCGATAGTTCACGATGGAGCCGTGGTGGAAGATGCTTGCTTGTTACGACCAGAAAAGGACTCCCAACACATAAACCTAGCAGAGCTCGATGCTGTCATCAAGGGGATCAACTTGGCGATCCTCTGGAAGTGGACCACCCTGCGTCTGTTCACGGATTCCGCTTGCGTGTATAAGTGGATCTCGGATACCCTTACCGGGAGGGCAAGGGTGCGGACTAAAGCCGCCAGCGAGATGCTTATCCGACGACGGCTCGACACGATTGTGAAGCTGGTGCAAGAGTACGCACTGACAATGGAGGTGTCCCTGGTTAAATCTAGCCTCAACAAGGCAGATTGTTTAACGAGGATGCCCCAAAGGTGGCTTGACGCCACTAAGAAAGCTATTGAGCCCGTGCAACCCGCCTGCGCTGCGTCCATGAGTCCCGTTCGATCTAATCGAATCAAAGAAGTCCACCAACAAAGCGGGCACCCTGGAGTCAAGCGGACCCTGTATTTCGCCAAGTTGGTTGACTCAGGAGTACAAAAGACAGACGTCAGAAGAGTGGTCAGAAACTGCGTGGCGTGCCAGTCTATAGACCCAGCACCCGTTCGCTGGAAGAAAGGGCAGCTGAGCGTGAGGAACAGCTGGAGCCGGCTGGCGATAGACGTTACTCACCACAACGGCTAGGAATTCCTGACGCTCATTGATTGCGGTCCATCCAGGTTTGCGATATGGCGGCTGCTGCGTCGGCAAGATTCAGCCACCATCATCCGTCAATTAAACAGTATCTTCCTTGAATGTGGCCTCCCAACGGAGATATTAACCGACAATGGCACCGCATTCAACAGTGAGCAGTTCAGGAGATTTGCGGATGCCTTGGAGTGCACCTACGGTTCCGGTGCGCCCACGTACCGAGTGGAAATTGGATCATCGAGCGGAACCACAGGACCGTCAAGACCATCGCAGCCAGGACGGGCTGCGCGTTGTCTGAGGCGGTCTACTTGTACAACGTGACCCCGAAGGTTGATGTCTCACCCTCTACGACGCCAGCCGACACATTGCATAGGTACCACGTCAGAGTGAAGGGCATAGAGACCAACCCGCTGACGGAACTGAAAGTAACCGGAGAGAGGCTGAAGAAAGGCGATGTCGTCTGGGTTAAAAACCCGCGCAGCAAGTGCACGACGAAATACGGAACCGGACGCGTCACTGAGGTGATCAGCCCACAGGCAGTGCGGGTCGACGGTGTGCCCCGTCACGTTAAGGACCTGCGGCCGGCGACGCAGTTGCAACCATCTCTGGACGACGGGAGCGTATCGGAATCTGAGACCAGTGAGGCATCGCTCTGGTTCATGCCAGCTCCATCAGGTTGTGACTCAGATATCAGCAGACGATGAGGCTCGCAGCGTCCCTCTTCGAAGAAGCACCCAGCGAAAGCGATCGCCGCCTCCCTGTCACCTCTGTGATCATGAGATCAGGGGGGAGTGTGGGGAAAAAAGCAATGGCTTACCTCCCATACGCCCTCGCGTCTGTCTGGCCTGTGGGTTAAGAAAGGAAAGGGTCCAAGATGGCGTCCGTGACTTTTAATATTTACATTTGCTCAAATGCTTTCTCGAGAGCCTGTAATTTATGATGCTCCATAAGTTTTCTATGGGGTTGAGGTCAGGAGATTGGGGGGAGGGGCATGCCATAACACTCACCTGCTTCTCCTCAAAGTATTCCTTCATCAATTTTGATTTGTGACAGGGAGCATTATCCTGCATAAACATGAGCTTGGTGGGGTCGATTTGCACCCTTTCAGCAGAAGGGAGTAGACAGGAATCTAAAATTCTCTTGTACTGCTCTCTACTGAGGGTATTTTCAATGGGTTTTAAGAAACCAGTTCCATGAAAAGAAAAGCATCCCCAGAACATTATACTGGACGGATGCTTGACAGTACTTACTGCTAAATTCAAAGAGCTTGCTAAGCTTCTTCTTTGGATTTTCGATCGCTTATCCATTGAATTTAGCTCAACTTTCGTTTCATCGGAGAAGAGAACATTCTTCCAGTCTTCTACGGTGAATTTTTTGTAATAGTGAGCCCATTCAAGCTTCTTGGCTTTGTTGGCTTTGCTTAATAGCGGCTTAAACCTTCGTGTACCAGATTTGTAGCCTTGTTCTAACAGCTACCGATGGACTGTTGAAGAGGCAAGACTAACACCTTGCTCTTCGCATAGACTGGCTGCAATTGCTTGGCTAGTTATAGTCCTATTCTTCGGAATTTCTCTCTTGATTACCAGTTCTATCATCAATCTTTTTCTTTCTTTCTTGGAGCAGGAGTGGCATCATTATGCGCCCTAAGCACTCGAGAGACAGTTGATTGCGAGGTTATAGCAATTTCTCTCGTAAACTTGCCTGCTCTTGAGAGGGAAATAACAGATGCCTTAAGTGGTTCTGAGTGGCTATTATACTGTATGTGGCTTCTGGAATTTAATTTAAGCTGTTCTAGAGTTCTCTAGAATATTGTTCTGAGTATATTGTAAAATAGTTTTCAATATTTTGTCAAAAGCTCTTTAAATTTACCAGTTTAATCATTAGAATGCGATATCTGAGTCACTTTTTTGCACAGAGTTTTTTTCCTGAATCTCATTCATATACAAATTTATAATTATCAATAAAATATCTTAGGCTGAATAAAAAAATTTTCCTAGGTGGTCGGTAAGGGGTATTTATATTAGTAAGATTAAAAATTATTTTAACCCCAAAAACAATAAACAAAAATATTTTTAGTAAAAAAATCTGGTAATCACTTTTATCAAACAGCACTGTATATTAAGAAATTGAACATAGGATAGGCTGTGCTAGGGGTAGCTTAACTTACATTCAATCCACGTAGGCAAATAATCTCTACAGATCGAGACTTTATATGGATGTTAAGAATGCCCCCACACTCACTCAGAAATATCTTCCACTAATGATACATACATACAAACATTGATTATAAACTGCAGGGTGAAATTATCTAATATTGATCTGGTCTAATCATATTGTGTGCTCGGATGATGAAAAAAAACATGAACAATTCTCACATACAGCCTAACGATTCTCGGAAAATGGGAAGACTCCGTTGAAGTACAAAGATAAGCGTAAACAAAACCTACTCTGTGTCTTGATTATCTCTGTTGTCTTTGATGAAGTGGATCGTTGAGAAGTATGAGTATAAAAACATTACATTTGCGAGGACACGTATTGAACATCTATGTATGAGAAGACATAATAATATTCATGAAGCTTGCACAAGGGGTTCTGTTTCTTGTTCTGTATGTTCAATGTTGTGTGGCTCTCAGGCTGGCTTTAAAATTCCAAATATGGAATATGCTGCTTAACGCAAATATGTTGATAACAATAGGAGAGTTCATTCTTTTTTTTATTCCTATACCTTCGAATTTGAGGACCTTTTTAATACGAGAAACATAAAGTACGTATTGACTCATCAGCATATAGAGAGTTTGAAATAGTTTTTTTTTTTATTAAAGCATTCATATTTTGAATATAATCATTTTCAGGGCTCTTTTACATATATAAATTGCACATTTTTCTCTTTGAAAAGTATGATAAAGCGATATATACCGGGAGAGTTCAATACAAACAACCATCTTTTTTTAAAAGAATACCATATATGAAAGGAGAGTTTTTGGAGTAGATGTGGCAATTGTATTTAGCTATTAGGTTGGTGCAAAAATAATGACGTAATAATGTCGTTTTTAGATGTTGAAAATACGTGAAAAAACGACAATATTACGTCATTATTTTTGCACCAACCTAATATTTCAATGGTAAACAGCTTGATGCAACACTTTTCTCAAATAAATGATTAAAAAATATTGCAAGCGAATGAATGCTGCGGCTCTATTAAGAAAACAACTAATATTACCATTATCAACACATTGTGGAGACAAGATACTACATTACATCGCAGTGGACAGAGACTGAAGAAAAGCGTACCCCGAGTAGCACTGGCAGCTTGATTGGTGAATGCTGAAACTTTCTTTATAAGAAAACGATTATATTACCATTATTACTAATGATGAGGGGAACATATACTACTTTTTGAATCCATCGGATTGGCCAGAGGCTGAAGAAAAGCGTACCCCGAGTAGCACTGGCCGCTGGATTGGTGAATGCCGAAACTTTCTTTATAAGAAAACGATTATATTACCATTATTACTAATGATGAGAGGAACATATACTACTTTTTGAATCCATCGGATTGGCCAGAGGCGGAAGAAAAGCATACCCCGAGTAGCACTGGCCGCTCGATTAGTGAATGCCGAAACTTTCTTTATAAGAAAACGATTATATTACTATTATTACTAATGATGAGGGAAACATATACTACTTTTTGAATCCATCGGATTGGCCAGAGACTGAAGAAAAGCGTACCCCAAGTAGCACTGGCCGCTCGATTAGTGAATGCTGAAACTTTCTTTATAAGAAAACGATTATATTACCATTATTACTAATGATGAGGGGAACATATACTACTTTTTGAATCCATCGGATTGGCCAGAGGCGGAAGAAAAGCGTACCCCGAGTAGCACTGGCCGCTGGATTGGTGAATGCCGAAACTTTCTTTATAAGAAAACGATTATATTACCATTATTACTAATGATGAGAGGAACATATACTACTTTTTGAATCCATCGGATTGGCCAGAGGCGGAAGAAAAGCGTACCCCGAGTAGCACTGGCCGCTCGATTAGTGAATGCCGAAACTTTCTTTATAAGAAAACGATTATATTACTATTATTACTAATGATGAGGGGAACATATACTACTTTTTGAATCCATCAGATTGGCCAGAGGCTGAAGAAAAGTGTGCCTCGAATAGCACTGGCCGCTCGATTGGTGAATGCCGAAACTTTCTTCATAAGAAACTGAATATACTACTATCACCACCGATAGAACAGATACTACATTTTGAGCATATCCCGTTGACCAGTGACGGAAGAAAAGCTTGACTAGTAGCACTTGCTGCTTAGTCAATGGATGCCGAATCTTTCCTTATAAGGAAACTGTTTCTATTGTTATTAACATTACGATATGATGTCGAAATATTTTCCCGTTTACTCGTCTTTCTGAACTGGAAACAATAATTAAAACTGAGGAAATATATAAACGGACGCGTAGGGGAAATCGACTGAAGATGGAAAACGGTTTAACCGAGAACAGAAACATAGATAATGGAGTCAGTTTTCTGACCGCATTTAATTCGTTTCTACAACGATAAGACAATACATACGGTTATAGGTCGTTTCTTTTCGTTTTTGTCTCGAATTTTCTTGCAGTTTTCCTTCTGGTTCTGGCGGTTCTATGATTTCTTTCTTTCGCTGTAGAACTTCTAGTATTCTTTAAATAGTTTTGTTTCATATGTTAAATAAATCCGCCATGAAAATTCTTCTTTTTCATACAGTTTTCCTAAATTTGTGTATTGTTCAACTCGTTTTCTATCCGTATGCAGGCGGCTCATAACCTGCCTCAGTAGCCTCTAATTTCTAAATATTTTTTCTAAATAAAAACTAGAAAATTTAAACCTTCGACAGAGAAATGCACCTAACTAGAAAACGTATTGCACTTATTGCAAAGTGAACGGTAAGCTCAAAGAAACGCAGAAAAATAATTAAGATGTTTACTTTTTTTTTTTTTTTTTTTACTAATATCAGCTTCCATACTAGTTGTACTCGTTGCCACATGTGGTTTGATTCTTAAGAATGTAACTTATGCGAATCCGGTAAACGTTTCTGCGATAAAATCACAACAGACTGGCTTCCAACTTCGAAAAACGTTAATCTTCTTGTTGCCGTGTTTTATGCGATGATATCTATGAGAGATAGATAAATAGATACACAGAATTACTACGTACTTATCGGAGATTTTACAAGCACACAGCTTATTGACAAGAAATTAGAAAATAATGTAGCCCCCACTCTGTGAAATATGTTTTAATTATAAGAATTTGAAAAGAGTTAATTGCGAATATTTAATCATCTGTATCGCTATTGAGTACTGAGTGGTCGGTTGTAGAAAGATTGTACAGCGGTTAATAAAACGCACGCACGTACACAGATGGTTATATTAATAGAGAAACTCTCATATAATTGAATAAATTGATAGAAATAAAGACAAAAAGTTTTCATCGTTTTCATTACTCCACCCAAAATTTACTCTTGATAAATACCGGAAGTCTTGAAACTTTTATAAGGTTTCTCTTTGACAAGGACGCGGTAGAAATTACTGAATTAGAAAGGAACCATGCTACAGATGACACTGAATCATCAAGATTTAAAGGAAAAAATGAATTTGCGTTTAGTCAATGTTAAAAATTATATCAATTTTCAAAGTATATGTGTTGGCCAAGATCAATTGAAATTATTTCCTGTCTGATTAGTTTACTAAAATGCCCATTCAGACATTTTTGTTAGTTGAAAATCATGACATAACAGTGACGAGATCTTTGCACGGATGTCGAGTTACAATTCTTCCAAAGGGATCAAGCGGTTAAAATTTGAACTGTTTGCAGATTCTGTTTTTCTTTTTCGATGGGATGCCAAATTTAATTTAAAATTTAATATTTTGAAGATTTTAGGGAAAAAGATTTGAAGTTCTTTGTTAATGTTTGGGTTAGAAAAACAGAAGATATCAAAGTTTGCTGCTAGTAGATTGTAGGAACCTCAAGACTGAATAAACAACGCAAGAACATATATACATTTTTTCATGCCATCAACTTTTATAAAACCTATAGTTAAAAAATTTAAGATCTGCATACCAATAGGTGATGTAACCAAAGTCTTTCACTCCTACACAAAACTTCTCCCTACCAGCATACGAATATTACTAGATAGAAACGATCTGCATAACTGAATTAGAAAGGAAACATGCTACAGAGGACACACGTGGAAACATGAAATTTGCAGTTGTGGTCGGTCACAGCAGCCTACCAGGATTTTGCTTTAGTATATATATATATATATATATATATATATATATATATATATATATATATATATATATATATATATAAAAGAACATTGAAATCAACACTTAGAGGCGACAGGCTGTTTCATGTTAGGGTTAGGGTTAACCATAATCCTAACCCTGCCACCGACTTGACGATTGCATCTAGCATGAAACAGACTGTCGCCTCTAAGTGTTAAGTGATATTTACACACGCTCTATCTTTGATATTGAGCACCTTATCCCATAAATATAGCACACCTTAAGAGTATATTTCTTCATATATATATATATATATATATATATATAACGAAATGAACAAAGTCCAACAATTATTTTAAGACATTTTTATGTTTAACATTCTTTTATTTTCTCGGATATTTAGGCCGGTAAATGTAATTTAATACTGTTTATTATAAACAGGGCATTTACTTAAATATTTGTATCTATAAAAAGAATGTTAAACATAAAAATGTCTTAATATATATATATATATATATATATATATATATATATATATATATATATATATATATATATATTATATGTGTGTGTGTGTGTGTGTGTGTGCGTGCGCGTGTGTGTATCTTTAAGAAACAATCTGCATACCTGAATTAGAAAGGAAATATCCTACAGAGGACACCACAGTATCAAGATTTAAAAGTAAGAATGAATTTGCATTTAGTCAATATTACCAATTATATCAATTTTCAATGTACATGTTTTAGTCAAGATCAATTGAAATTACTTTCTGTTGTGACGGGTACATACCTGGCCCAGGGTCGAATCCTTTGGTTACGGCGCCAACTGTGACGTCGCTCCTCCTGGTTCCAAGCGTGCCGCTCCAACCTCTTGGTTAGATGATCACCAGCCTCGCCTTTCCCAACCCGCTTCCAATACCTGGTTGCTAAAGCAACTGTACTGATCTCCGGTCTGTCTACCCACGCTGTGTTTAGATCTTAGACAGACGGGACCAGCAGGGATTGGGCCGTATGCAAGTTGAGTCCGACGGGGGTGGCAAAACACAAGTAAAAGAAAAAAAAACTCACGAGACAAAAAAAATTACTGATAAAAAAAAGGGGTGACAACCTTTTATATCTAATGTCCGTTACATAAAGAAAAATTGTTCTCATTCCCGACCCGCTCTGTGGACTATGGCACCAAGCTTCTATCATACAACTTAACGATTTCGAATTGTCTACTCTCTAGAATTGTGTATGTCGGAGTGTGGTTTAGTTCGACACTGGGGCTAATTTCTATCAATCATTCGCAGTTGATTCTTCTCTTCGACTTGAGTTGTATTTCTTCACTTCGATCTGGTTGGGTCGAATTCTGTTCTCGGCTGGGCTTGATTTTAACTTCTTCTTCTTCTTCCGTCCAGTAACTCTTTGGCCTTGTCTTCGACTTGGCTGCAACTTCTCCGCGGCTTTCGAGTAATCTTCTTCTTCGTCGACTTAGATAGAACTTCTCTTGTCTTTGACTTGGGCCGGAAGGATTTCTTGTTTTCGACTTGGGCTGGAAGGATTTCTTGTTTTCGACTTGGGCTGGAAGGATTTCTTGTTTTCGACTTGGGCTGGAAGGATTTCTTGCCGCAACTCTCTGTCGTCCGAGGTGATCTCTTCTCGCTGCCGTCCGGGGCTGAACTCACTTTTTTGTCGATTGGGGTCCTGCTTTTATTGACGCCGCAGCAAACCGGGGTGGGTCTGTCGGCGTCAGGGCTCTCTCGATAATCCCAAAAGTCGCATTAGTTCTGATTTCCCATTATCGCTATTATTTTCACCCCTACTTCCTCACAGTGCCTCTGGGGGGAAGACGCATACCCATCTCTCCCGGTCTCTCGTATGTCAGGTGACCGTTTTCGACCAATGGTTCTTGATCGAGCATTCTCCCTCCTCTTTCCGCATATCACGTGACCGCTTTCGGCCAATGAGACTGTGGTGGGACGCCTCCCGTCTCCAATCGGGCGTGGCTTACATCGTTCTTGTTCTAAAAAAAAACAAAATCTAATTTGGCCTTTTTCACACGTACGAAAAATGATAATCTTGGCTTTTTCTCACCTGGGTTCTGTCAAAACAGCCTGCCGCTAATTAGATGTGACTTCAGGAAAGAATATTGGCGCTATCTGTGAGCCGAGACAATCGTTTTCTTTCCTTCTTTGTTTTTGGTCAGACCTGATAGTCAAAAATCTTAATTATCTGAATTGAAAATGTCTCCACTTCATCATCGTGGGGGTTCCAATTTTTAACAGGTCAGAATCTGTATACAGTTCCACCGGTCACCACCTCAACACAAAAAACACCTTTCCTCCGATTAAAATTTCGTTTTCATTGTTCAAAAAAATCTTTATTGTTTCAGCCAACCTTAACAAAACTTCCATCCTACGCGGACACGGAATTAGTTCAAGTGCTTGACCTGATAATTTTGACACTTGTTAGGTGCTGGTCGCATGTGTGTGTTTTCGCTTATGACCGGGTTTTGTTTTATCTATTCCTCTCTCTCTTTCTTTTTATTATTTTTTTTTCTTCTTCTCTTTGGATCGCCTAAATACAGTTAGAGAATTATTCTCAAAACTCAATTATTCTTCGTTTCTAAATAACTAACAACTGGTTAATAAACCGAATAAAAATTAAATCATATTTCTATGAATATGTCTTTTTAGTCTTTCTAAAAATGCAGGGTGCCACACTGTTCTTTCAGTCATTTTTCTTTTTTTAGTTTTTAGAGAAGAAAGTGATGAACAGATTACCTCCCCCATAGTCGCTGAAGCAACTTTCCAAGGTTTTCATTGAAGAATGTGATTAAATTGAAAACAGAAACCATTCAAAACTTACTTGATTCAATTCCAGGTAGAATCAAAGTAGTTTCAGAAGCTAATGGAGATTACCTTATTAATCAATAAATAAATGTTTAAGCCAGGTGTCCACATTATTTTGTCTAACCCTGTATATAGTGCTGCGAAAAAGCAATCCCTAAGATAATATTAAAATATGTCTTTTTTTCCAGATAATGAATATATCTTAATTAAACTATATATTCATTAAGAAAAAATAGCCACCTGGAATAGAAATATTAAAAATTAAGAGTGTTAGATTTTTCAAGTCTTCTTTCCTCAATAAGGATTCTAGAAATGCCAATGGCATCCTTCTGATTGTATATTTGATGTTTCTATTTTTCTCATGATATTCGCATTATTCACATGTTCTGTCCATTGCATTCTCAGCACCCTTCTGTAGAACGACATTTATTTCTCTTCAAGTCTCTTAACGTGACGACGCGAATTTTTGCAGATTCTTGTACCTAACAACTACGAATGTTTCTTATTATTCAAAAAGCATTTCTTAAATGTCTATGTTAATACCACCTTTCTTTTCACCTACAATGGCCTAAGAAAGGTTTTTAGCCAGGAGAAATAAACCACATCCAATTTAAAAATTTAATTACATAATCCCACGTATACATAAATAAATAGTATTTGGAACTAGTATAGAGTAGGTCCTCCATTTGATAGTCTCATTGTTTGTATTCAGTTTTTCATAGATTTGATCAAGTTATCAACAATTTTTTGATTCATATTTTGTCACATTTTTCGCAATGTTACTCTAAGGATTGCCACTGTAATTTTGGTTGCACGCTCTCAAAGTTTTTGATCAACGTCCTCCTTAACATGTTCTATTGGATTCATGTCAGGATTTTGTGCCACCCATGGCAGCGAGTTGTTTTATTGTAACTGATTCAAGGCATTTGATACTTTGCTCATATGACACGGCGCTCTATCTTCTTGAAAAATGTAGACATTCTTGTCGATCTGATTGCTTTCAAATAGTGATAGTCCTTTCTTTAATATTTGACAGTATTTTGGACTATTAAGCCACTCATCAACAAGAATCAGATTTCCCTCCAAACTAGACATCGCCTCACACCATTACTCCAATCCCTGCATGTTTCATGGTCGCCTGCAGACATTCAGTCTTCCAAGACTCATTCTGATTTCTCCAAACATAAACATATCTCGATATGGAATACTGGCAGAATTCACTTTCATCTGACCAAATTAGAGACTGTCAAAATTCTTAATCTTTGCTCTCGAATTCACTCACCCAGTTCAAACGTCTGTTCCTGTTAACCTCTGAAATTAAGGGTTTCTTTCTCGCAACTCTTCTATGACAGCCTTGCTCTTCCAGAGTCTTTCTGATCGCATATGATGACATTTCCATGCTGTAGGCTGTAGAATATTGGTTAGCTTGCAAGTGGTCAATGGACTTCTACATAGGCGACATCTTTGACACTCTGACGATAGTTTCTGATGGCTTCTCTCTTCAGTGCCCGTTTCTTTCACTCAGACACGATTGTTGGTCTCCCTGAACGTTGTTCCAGATGACAATGCCCTTCTTTATTAAATTCCTTGACAATATTATTAACCGTTTGATGATAAAACCTGGAAAAACTCAACAATTTCTTTATTTAACCTGACACACAGATGTCATCATATTATTTGCTTTTGTTGAAATTCACTAATTTCCTTACAATTTGCAGGAACTTTCATTACAAAAAATAAGTCAACTATCATTCATAGATGAGAGTAGCTTGATACTAATACGGTTTAGACTGAAAAAAAGACGTTATTAAACAAGCCATAATTGCTGTAATCAAGGGTGGTCAAAAACTTATACCTCAGTGTAATTATTTTCTTACCTCATTATACTTTGAGATATGGCTGGCTTGTAAAATTCAGATATAAAATTTTGGACGAGGTTAATAAACCGAAAATCATCGTCAACATTTATATCAACAGTGCACATAAAATGGATGAATGATTTAAATAGATTTTCATAATCTGTGGAAAAAAAAAACGTTGTTTTCGTGTCTATACATGATGAAACACAACTTTTTTTTTGTCAAGGGATTTTTTAGGAGTCGCTCAGAAGCCTCAAACACTGAAGAAGTAAATTTCACTATGACAGCTTCTTCCCAAGGGCTGCTTCTTTATGGAACCAACACCCGACAAGATGTTTTTCCAATCTCTATAATCTTAACTTCTTCCTGCATAAACCCATGAACTTCACTTCTTGTCTTTGTCTACGTTCATACAAAGCCACACAGTAAAACTCTACCTTGAGTGGCTCTTAGGTTTTTCATGAGTTAAAGATTAGTACAGAAAAAGTCCTCATTTTCGTTTTTAAATCATTCGTTTTTCTATCCACATTCCGTCTGTTCTTATGCTCTTTACTTTACCTAAATTAGACATAGTCGGGTCTAGATTTCGAAGATTGTTTCAAATTCGGAAAACATGAAAAGATTAAAAATTCGACCATTAAATGCTTGAAATCCTACTGAATTACGACGGAACCCCGCATCCAAGAAAAACACACACAAAAATAGTTAAGCTGTTTATTTTGTTATTAAGTTCAGCTTTCATACTATTTGAACCGGGTGCCACATGTGGTTTGATGCTTAGGAATGTACGTTATGAGATTTCGGTAAAACGTTGTTGCGATAAAATCACAACAGATTGGCTTCCAACATCGAAAAACGTCAACCCTCTTGTTGCCGGTTTTTATGCGAAGACATATATGATGGATAGATAAGTAGATACACAGATTTGAACGTTCTTATCGCAGATTTTACTAGGATAGAAAATGCTCACGTGCAGTAAGAAAATGCTGTGGCGCAAATGTGAATTGCACGTTTTAAAAAGAAAAGTGAAAAAATCTTTACTGTGTCAATAGGTTGATCGGAAACTGCTCGCACGTGGTCTATATAAGAGGATTGTGTAGCAATAATCCTACGCAATATGTATGTGTATGATTATTGTTACACAATACACAACATCACTCTGTATATATACATATATATATATATATATATATATATATATATATATATATATATATATATATATATATATATATATATATATCTATCTATCTATCTATCTATCTATCGAATGGAATATATATATATATTCGATTCGTCTGGAAGGAGATTTCCCGATGTTATTGGACTCGAACCCAGCGTGCGGCGCCTTTGGAAAGTCCCTGAAAACCATACCAAGGGTTGACCAAGCCTTGTGAGTAAAACTGAGTAGAGGCCGTCGATAAGTGAGCTATCATAAAGTTACAAGACATCGTGCCAGAGGGCTTAAGCTTACTTGCCTTGTTCAAATTCACGCTAGATAACACGCTCTTACTCAGAAGCTGTAACTAAGGTCTGCTCAGCATAGTTGCAGTATACACCACAGGTGGACTCTGTGGGTGTTGAGCAAACACAAATGAGTGAGCGTATGCAATAGGAATAGGCTACCCACCCTAGTAGACAGGTATCCTCGAATACGAGTGGCCAGCTATATATATATATATATATATATATATATATATATATATATATATATATATATATATATATATATATATATATATATATATATATATATAACTTTTATTATAAATGTTATATGTATTGGGTATCCGTATTAGAGTAGACATCTATGTTTATAGGTAGTGAAATAAAAAAGTAAGAAATATTCAAATTTATAATAATATATAATGTCAGATTAAAAGTATTCATTAATTCCTTATATATATACATATAGTCATCCACAGACATAATGTTTCGATGTTTCACAGCTCATCAGTGTGTGTAAACATCCGATTGCCTCAAGCTGGAATCGAAACCATGAGACAGTAGTTTTTCTTACAAATTGAGACGCAGGTTCGAATCCTGTCGAAGGGTAAGATTTCCCGAGAGCACAGGCCAGTGAAGCGTCTACTCAAATATGTTTATCCAATTTAGTGTTAGTCGGAGATTCTAGCTCTAAACCATTGGCACACGGTAAGGATGAATTTAGACGAATTTATTTTTAGACAAACACGCCGGTGACGGGAGAACTCGATTCATTTTAACGAAGAGTCTTACGTCAGCAGCAGTGATAGTCACTGTTTACAATTTCACTTTTCTCCTCGAATAACTCAACCGAAATAATAATATATATTGTCATCCACACTCATACTGTTTCGCTGTTTCACAGCTCATCAGTATGACTCGACATCCTATTGCGTCAAGCCGGGATCGAAACCCGATTGATTACCCCACCCCCTAGATAGATAGCTAGATATAGATAGATAGATATGGACAGAGCTATATATACATTCACCTGACAATGACTAGCTTTGTATACGCGAATCATAAAATCAGTTGCAAGATAAATCAATATAAATTTCCTCATCTGTTGAAGATGGACAGATGGATCGACGGCTTGAGAGAGAAATGAATACATTGATGCAAATCAAAGACAGAGGACATATATATATATATATATATATATATATATATATATATATATATATATATATATATATATATATAATAGAGGACATATATATAGATAAATAGATAGAGAGAGACAGAGGGAGAGTTGACTAAGAGAGAGTTAGCGGGATGTCTGTTTATCATGTGTGCATCATTCATGGTAGGTACGAATGATCCTAAATACTTGTGATATATAAGCAGACACCAAATTTTAATACCCAATGTTTTTAAATTTTACAAGAAGAATAAAAGTATAGAAAATTTTCATGTCAATCTGAGTTATATGTTTTAAGAACAAGCAATTTATTTGCTTAATGATTACCAAGTCTATTTTTTGCCCCTAAAATATTCTGGCTTTTAATGTCAATGTATGTTTTTTGTTGAGGAATGAAGATCAGCCCAAATGAATATTTAATTAAAATTTCAGTTGTAATCTTCGATTCATTGAAACCTCTAAAAATGTACAATTATTTCAAAACAATTTTACTCAATCAGTTCCATCAATAAGTTCGTAGCCTGACATATTTATTTGGCAGAATTTTGTTTTGGTGGATAATCTTCTATCTATGCCATTAATTTAGAAACGTTAAGTGCATTGATAAGAATGAAGATTATGTTGAAAAATGAATACTTTGGTTCTTCATTAAGCTCCGGATATACTGATGTAGGAGCAGTTACGGTTCTCCACAACTTCCTATATTTTTGTTGCTCATAGTAAGTTTTGTTTATTTAGCATCTCTCCCAGTTCCTGTTCTGCCATTTCGTATTCACAAGCTTTTTAGCTAGATTACGCATTGCTTTCATTTTTCACACTTGAGTTAAATATGTTCTGTGGGTGTCAAATTTTCCAGACACACTTTTCTCATTATGATCCCTATTAATTTCAATTGACTTTTTCTGCTTCATAGTATATGCAACTCTATTATTTGTTCCTTTCCTCTTAAAACTTACTTGTTGCTCACAAGTTCAGTTCATAGTATTCTCAGCATCCTTCTGTAAAACAACATTCTTGTTGTTTCAAGTCTCTTATTCGTCTTTGAGGAAATTGTACAGTATTTGCCATCATTATAGGACAGGCGTTCTCTATCGGGGTGAAATTCAACCCCGGGGTGAATTTTAGACTTTCAGGAGTGAATTGTGACCACAGTAAGTTTAGGAAAGGAGGAGAGCAATTATAGAATTTGGCCTATATGGCCTGTCACCTTAAAAAGGAGTGGGTAATGTCATTCTGACAAATGTTAGAATGGTTGCTTTGCAAAAGCAATATTGAGAACCCCTGATATAGGGAGACCGATATTAAATTATATTGCAGCAATCTTTTCCAAGAAAACTTTCGTGTTCCTTGATATTTTGCTCGGCTGTTTGGAAGGCATATATTGTTATTGGAGCACTAACGAATTTTTGTGTCAGATTTTCCGTCTTCTCTTAAGACACTTCCCAGATATATATTTGCCTGATATTGGTATCTCGAATTCGTAGTTGGCAACTTGGTCACTTCTTACTGCCAACCATATATTTTGTCTTCTTACAATTGATATTTAGTCCTTTCTTCTCTCTTTCCTTTACTACTTTCTGAAGTAATTACTGCAGTTTCCTTACTGTGTCAGTTACCAAGACTGTGTCATTTTCATATTATTATGCAAGATAGGAAATAGAACCATGATGGTCTCTCGGTCCAAAGAACGTCACATGAGACAGTAGTTTTTCTTACAAATTGAGACGCAGGTTCGAATCCTGTCGAAGGGTAAGATTTCCCGAGAGCACAGGCCAGTGAAGCGTCTACTCAAATACAGTTATCCATTAAAAAATAACGTTATACGTAATAAAAATGTGTATTCAAAAATTTGCAAATTCTCTCTCTCTATCTCTCTCTCTCTCTCTCTCTCTCTATATATATATATATATATATATATATATATATATATATATATATGTATATCCGATGCACACAACTCCCTGGTCTCTTAAACAGTAGAGGTGTTAGAGTAGCGGTTTATTTTTTTCATGTGGAAGATTAGGTTTCAGCTTCCTTCTAATGATTTCTTATTCTGTTTCATTTCCAATGTATATATATATATATATATATATATATATATATATATATATATATATATATATATATATATATATATATATATATATATATAGTGTGTGTGTGTGTGTGGGTGATAGAAATTGATTATTCAAAATCATTTAGGTCTTAGAATAAAGATAAACAATTCAGGTTCTTTTGATAAGCTACAGACAGGAAAGATCCGCCATCGCATGTAGAATGACAAAAGAATTTCTTTAAAAAACAAGTTTAATGTATAACAAGTCCCAAACCATCGACTCGCTACCGGAAACATTTTCACTAGTTTGAGGTTTTCCCCTAACGATACCTACGTATAAATCTGGATTATAAACTGGAGGGCAAAATATCTAACATTCATCTGGTCTAATCATATTGTGTGCTCGGATGATGAAAAAAAAAACATGAACAATTCTCCCATACAGTGTAACGCTTCTCAGAAAATGGCAAAACCTTGTTGAACTACAAAGGTGAGCGTAAACAAAATCTAATGTCTGTTGACTTCTCCCTGTTGTCTTTGATGAAGTGAATTGTTGAGAGGTATGTGTATAAAAATAACATTGCGTGGTCACGTATTGGACATCTACGTTTGAGAAGACATAAACTTGCACAAAGGGTTCTGTTTCTTGTCCTGTATGAATATGTAGAATATTGTTCAGAGTGCATTGTAAAATAGTTTTCAATATTTTGTCAAAAGTTCTTTAAATTTACCAGTTTAATCATTAGAATGCGATATCTGAGTCACTTTTTTGCACAGAGTTTTTTCCTGAATCTCATTCATATACAAATTTATAATTATCAATAGAATATCTTAGGGTGAATAAACTCTTTTTCCTAGGTGGTCGGGAAGGGGTATTTATATTAGTAAGATTAAAAATTATTTTAACCCCAAAAACAATAAACAAAAAATATTTTTAGTAAAAGATCTGGTAATCACTTTTATCAAACAGCACTGTATATTAAGAAATTGAACGTAGTATAGGCTGTGCTAGGGGTTGCTTAACTTACATTCAATCCACGTAGGCAAATAATCTCTACAGATCGAGATTTTATATGGATGTTAAAAATGCCGCCACACTCACTCAGAAATATCTTCCACTAATGATACATACAAACAAACATTGATTATAAACTGGAGAGTGAAATATCTAATATTGATCTGGTCTAATCATATTGTGTGCTCGGATGATGAAAAAAAAACATGAACAATTCTCACATATAGCCTAACGATTCTCGGAAAATGGGAAGACTCCGTTGAAGTACAAAGATAAGCGTAAACAAAACCTACTCTGTGTTGATTATCTCTGTTGTCTTTGATGAAGTGGATCGTTGAGAAGTATGTGTATAAAAACATTACATTTGCGAGGACACGTATTGAACATCTATGTATGAGAAAACATAATAATATTCATGAAGCTTGCACAAAGGTGGGGTCTGTTTCTTGTCCTGTATGTTCAATGTTCTGTGACTCTCAGGCTGGCCTAAAAATTCCAAATATGGAATATGCTGCTTAAGTTAAAAATGTCGGTACCAATAGGAGATACATTCTTTTTTTTTATTTCTATTACTTCTAATTTGAGAAGTGCTCACTTTTAAATATTTTCAAAAGATCTTTTTAATACACAAAACAAAGTACCCATCAGCATATCGGTAGTTTGAAATAATTTGTTTCGTTTAAAGGATGAATATTTTGAATCTAATCATTTTCAGGGCTCTTCTACGGATATAATTTTAAAAAAAATGCGATAAAGCGATATATATCGGGAGAGTTCAATGCAAACAACTGTCTATTTTGAAAAGAATACAATGCATGAAAGGAGAGGTTTTTGGTGTAGAAGTAGCAGTTGCATTTAGCTATTTCAACAGTAAACAGGTGGGACCTAGATGCCAATGTAGTAGCACTCTTAAATCCCCGTAACCCAGGCACCAGAGAAAAATGGGTAACTAAATAAAAAATGTTTTATATATAGTCATACACAGAAAGACTCTTTCGCTGTATCACAGATTATCAATGTGGCTAGACGTCCAGTTGCCTCTAGCTAGGAGCCGAAACCCGACTGATTTAGCGTCAGTCAGAGAATCTAACCCTAAGCCGTTGGCACACGGCAAGGATGAAAACGAATTTAAGCGTATTTATTTTTAGATGAACACGCCAATGACTGGGAGAAGTCGATTCGTTTTATCGAAGAGTATTGCATTAGTAGCAGTAATATTCACTGTTTACAAACTCACACTTTCTTTCCAGAGAGCTCAACCGAAATAATTATTCAGGATATATTCCAAATGATTATTTACGATGGAAGCTGTCTATAGAATAATCTACTGAAAATTATGGTGGACAATTGAATGATTCTGTTTTCTGAAAACGATAGTTCTGAAGCGGGAAGGTTCTAGAAGATTTCTATTCAAAGGAAATACAATCATTTAGAATAAAGTCTTGAGACAACCGACATATTCACATTCACATGTGAATATATTTCGTAACGATTCAGACATACATGGATCTCTGTATACATATGTAAGTAACAGACAGGAGTCAATATTTTGAGAATTATTTTGTACAAGGGAAATGGGTCGGACGTGCCAGTATTATTGACAGTTGAAATGCCCATCACGTCCACTTGACACATTGTTTTTTTCATGGGACAATGCAAAAGGCCAGGTCTATATCGTCCTACAAGACTATAGGAACTTCACCAGAGAATCTCTGCGCTGTAGAATGTTTCGCAAGACATGCTACGTCATGTTTGATAGCAGCTGGACTAACGAATTTTGATTAATAATTTCTTTTTTATTGATTAACAGGAAGGATATTTAATTTCGTTTGTTAGATGTTCATATTATATATATATATATATATATATATATATATATATATATATATATATATATATATTCCTAGTATATATATATGTGTGTGTATTCCAAAAAATTATTTACCATATATAAGTAATATAGAGGAGTCGATATTTCTGAGCATTATTTTCCAACAAGATATTGAGAAATATCTTGAATTCCTGTAAAACATACCGAAGAGAATCATGATCCATTTTTGGAATCGGTTGAAACCAATTTTCTGTTACTGCTTATGATTCATCCTCAATAAAAATGCCAAATAAAAATGCTAAACACAGATTATATCCGATAAACAAGTTGTTTTGGTAAAAAAATAAAAATAAAAAATAAAAAAAAAACGAAATGTGGCGAACTTGTGGGTCATAGTTTATAAAATAATAAAAATTGTTTTAAAAAATTCGGATTCTTACTCTTTTATGCGCCATTTCAATTCCGGATACGGGCGATCATGACTCCCCACAACATCCTATCCTATAGCTCCAAGCAATTTCTCTCCACTTGCTATCATTCCCAATCCAAGCCCGACTGGAAAATTACTCGATGCTTCAGTCTACTCCTTCACTATGTCCTGTGAGTATCAAATTCTCTAATCCATCTTTCTTCTTTATGCATTACAGAAATTTCAAGTGTCTGTCTGACTCTATATACAAGTATTCTTTTGGTTTACACATTCCTTATAACTTCCTCGTTGCTTACATGTTCCGGCCATGGAGTTCTCAGCATCTTCATGTAGATCCACATCTCCATTAGATCACGACTCTTCTTTGCCTGTGAGGAAATTGACAAGCATCATTAACCATCTAGGAAGAGCGACATTACGATGTTATAGTATTATAACATTTAGGCAAAATTTTCTTTGTTTTCAGCGAAATTCTCGTGCTTCTTAAAACTTATTTCTTTGAAGTCATCTTTTTTTGAAGTCATCTTTTACTTGTTTCTAATAAAAAAAACATTCATTCTTAAAGAAATTCTCAAGGGCATACATCCCTTTATTTCTATCGATTTGTATATGTGTGAATAGTTCACAGACATATTTTCAAAAGTTTTTCGTTTTGATATTTTGAAACAATCGTAATTAATAGTGGATCATAAACTTAACAAGTGAATTAGTGACGTTAACTCAAAAAAAGAAACTCACCAAAAACAGTTCAGACATTTATAGCAAGTGCTTGCCATAACAAGTAAACGGTACCAACTCATATTTGTTTCCTTCATATTCCCTTTTGTAGAGAGGAAGTTTCACTCAATAAGCTTCTTACTCAGAACTGTTACTTTGTAGAACAAACTCCCGAGCGGTTTGTTTCCCCGATCACTACGATCTTTACCTCTTCAAGTCGGGGGATCAACTGTTATCTATCCTACATATATCCACAACATGCACTTCCTTCTCCCTGCATTACGTCCTTCCAACAATGTAAATCAGTAAGCCTCTACCTTGACAGGAGCTTGAGCGATGTATTTCGTGGACAACGGTTTAAAATTCAAAAGAGCAAAAATATATGTAAATATTAAAAAAAGTATTAAAATTTAACAATTTTCTTTCTTATTCTATGCACGGTATCATTTTAGAACGTTGACGATCATGGATCTCCACAATTTCCTGACATTTTTTGTGGCTCTTAATAAATTTTATATTTTCGTTATCTCTTCTAAAACCTATTCCTTGATCCATTTCCTGAAGCTTTCTGCGGAGGTTATGCATTCTTTTGCTCGATCCCTCTTACCTTCAATCTGTCCTGTGAGTATCAAATTTTCCAAGCTCTCTTTCCACGTAATGCGCCCTAGAAATTTTAACTGTCTCTTCCTGATGTAAACTAGAAGTGTCATTTATGATGTCATTGTCTCTAAAACTTCGCCGTTGTTCACATGTTTGATTCATGGTATTCTCAGCATCCTTCTGTAGAACCACATTTCTGTTGCTTCAGGTCTCTTCTTCATCTGCGAGGAGATGGCCCGGTATTCACTGGGATATAGGAGGACTGATTTTACATGATATCTCAGTCCTCTTTTCTTTATTTCTAACGAAAAATTCTCTGTTTCGTAATACTTTGCTTAGATTTTGGAAGTCATCTTACGCTATCCCAATGCGTCGGATTTCAGTGTCGTATTTTCCGTACTTTGTTAAAGCACTTCCCATATTTTTAAATTGTTGTTTGTTGGTATTTCTAATTTGCAATCTATCCCGTGGAAATACCACTATTTTTGGAGTGTTGAGATAAATATTGTATGTCTAAAATGCCTACGCATTTTGCCAAATTTTATACTCTAAAGATCGAATATGCTTCTAGCGAAGGATGAGGATTCATCTGCAGCGTTCATTTTCCCCCACAAGCTATAGGTTAAATAACAATGTAGATTGAACTTTTTAAACTTACGTGTTAGGCAGTTTATAACGTATTTCTTGATTCAAACTGAGAAGTTAAGAAGAAACAACCTTACACTCTTTCTCAAGAAATCATAATAATCCACAGATAATAAAGAAAAAGAAATCTCGAGCGAACAAAGATTATGTCGAGAGCCACTCGAGGTAAAGCGATACAGAATAAGAGGCACAGCTTATGTGGATAGGTGGGGAAGATAACGATTAACCTTAGACTTGATCATGTTAAATTTGTAGTGATCGGGAAAACATCGTTGTAGTCGGTTCCACGGAGCAGTGATTGGCAGGAATAAGCTGCTCGAGAGGAACTTACCTCTCGGCAATGGGATACGGAGGGAATAAGGGTGTTTCACTACGATGTACGTAACATAGCGGGAACTAGAAACAATTGTAAAATAAAGTGTCAAACCGTGAATTGAAGGTCGTTCTCAATGGATTCTCCTCCAGTTCCTATCCCACGAACGCAGAGGTTCCTCAAGGCTCCATCCTGGGCCCCACTCTATTCCTTATCTTCATCAACGACATTCCTGACGCCATAGATACCCAACTTTGCATCTACGTGGATGACACTACAATTTACTCATGCCTCAAAAACAAATCTAGTGTCGGTGACAAAACAAACCTGGCCGTGCGTCTCGAAAAGGACCTCCAATCGGTTGTGAACTTGGGCAGGAATAGGCTAGTCAACTCTAATGCCTCAAAAACAAAACTGCTCTCTATTAATCACCACAGAGATCCTTCCCTTCACCCCCCATTAGAATGTCTGACGCTCAACTTCTCGAGAGCACCTCTCCGCGGCTGCTCGGTCCCACGCTGACTGCTGACCTGAGATGGAATAAATACATTGAGTCAACTGCTTCGTCCACCGCAAGGAAAGTTGGCTCCCTGTGCCACGCCAGGAAATTTTTCTCCCCGGAATCGATCCTTCAGATCTAACAATTCGCCCTTGCATGGATAATTGCTGCCATATATGGTCTGGATCCCCCCACTTCTGTTTGCCCCGGGGTTCTTGATAAGATCCAGAGACGGATATGCAATATAATTGGCCCTGATGTGGCATCTCGTCTACAGTCTCTCTCTCACAGACGTGCCATCGCCATATCTCTGTCTTTATTACAAACACTTTCATGGTAATTGATCCGAGGAGCTGCATTCGCTGGTTCCCAGACTTCATGAATTCAAGCGCCCTACGAGGCTGGCATCCCGCTCTCACCCTTTCACTGTTGAAACTATTAAATGTAGCCGTCTCTTATACTCCAATAGCTTCATATCTCGCACGTCTCGCCTGTGGAAGTCCCTTCCTTATTCTATTTTTCCTGAGAGCTATAATCTCCAACTATTCAAATGTAATGTCAATCGATATCTCCAGTTGCCTTGATCTATCCACTATTCTTCTCCTCATCCTTTCCTCTATTACTGCTATCTGATCTTGCTCCCCTTGCGTCTTAGTGGCTTCCCGCCTTGCTTGGGGTGAAACGCATAAAACAAATAGGTACTATAGAGGAATGTTGGTCAGATCAGTTACCATGAAAGTATTTATTGAAAAGGCACAGAGAAGCTATGTTATAGTGGTAAGAAATTGACTGAAACCGAGATACCAGGTCAGGACCAATAACATTGCAGATCCTTATTTGGATTTTATCAAGTTTAAATATATATATCAAGAAGACTAGACCAACAATATTCAAATCGTTGACTTCTAAATATGCAATATGAATTTCGGCGATAAAAACTGTCTCGCACGATAGAGTGAACCGAGACATTTCTAGTATAAGATTTAGCTATTCATTCACTAGAAATGAATAGATAATTGCATGACAATTTGGGGGACCGAATTTGGCCGATATAAATAAGCATGAGACTTCTATACAGAGAACAGTGACTGCTACGAATGCGTCTTTCTCGAGACCATATTAAAAATTATTAGGTTGGTGCAAAAATAATGTCGTTTTCTCACATATGTTACTATGCGAGGAAACGACATTATTTTTGCACAAACCTAATATAAGTGAGGACTTTGCCAGAAAGAGTATGTCATTCATTAAGCTTTTTATTATATCATTTGTTAACGTTTCTTTTTGATTTGCCCAGTTTATATATTACGCAGTTTTACGCCTGGAGTTCCCTAGGGCCAACAACCCTTGACTGTTGTTATCTCACTATGCACTGAGTTTCTGCTCTACGGCGAGGAAGACTTTGAGCGTTGTTTTCCATCAGTGCAGTCATGGAAGCAGGATGAACGTCGTACAGCCACTGATAGGTAAACTGAAGTGATCTGCTTAAACCACCAAGTTTTACACTTCGTTAACAGAGAGGTTCGCACAAATTTGAACGCCTTGGCAAGGAATAGCTTCCGGGCTTTATCGACATCAAGTGAGAAACATGGACATACGCAGTTTGTGCTGGTCGACAAGTGCACAGAAAGAAAGCTAGTTTTTCTTTTAATATGGTTATCGTGGATATTGCAAGCTTATTATGAGAATGTCTACATAACAGAAATACAGTGTGACCGCAAAAAAGAATAGAATACAAAGACCAATTCTATTTAATATATCAGCCTTCACAATACACCGTTTTATAGAGAACATTCTGCATTTTTCTGCAACAACGAACATAGATGGTATAGCTTAGTTTTCTGGACTACAATAGGTATGTTCCAATCCTCATAAATAGAGTGGAATATCCTGTCTGGGGGGAGCATTTGCCACTACATTCAAGCCTGTGTGCTGGAGGTGTACAGAGACTGGTCACCTCTCCGCTTCCTTCCCAGAGAAGAAGACCTCTGGAAGTCGGGCCCCGGTCGAACAAGCTCCCCCTCTGACCGAATCTTTAATTTCCGAAATGCCTGTGAGGGGTATACCAGCCTTTGGGACCGGTGTAGTCAAACCCCAGGTTGGGTCGAGTTCTCGGCCTTCATTCCTCGAAAAGCTTACTCCTGCTGCTAGTGCCGTTGTGGAGAAAGGAGAGAGAGGGGAATGGGTGTTGGCTGGTAGGGTGAGAGGGAAGCGCCATACAGCGGGGCCTCAGTCCACTGAAGCCCCCGGGACAAAAAGGTACGGTCAGACCTACTCTCTGTATCAACGATAAGGGCGACACCGCTCTCAAAACTGAAGTTTCTCAAAAAAAAAAAAAAAGTATGATACCGGATGCGAAAAGACAAATATTCAAACAACTCAAAGAAAGATTGGACGAAAAAAAAGATTTTACTTTCTAAAAAGGCAGCTCTATCCATGACCTCTACCCTGTCCTCCCCTCCACCACAGGAACATTCTTCCTTCCCCGTCAAAACGCTCCCCACTCAGTAAAGACCCCAGCTCATTCCGAATAAACCCCTCCTACACTCCTCGTCATAATTTCCAGTCTTTCCCCATTAAAAATCTTGAAATACCCTCTCCCTCCAAAACACACATAAGCCCTTCATTAGAGGCTAAAGATAAAAGAAAAAAAAAACAAGTAAATATATATACAGTTTAGTGGATGATATCTACCGCATCCCCATCTCAGACGGAGAAAGCCTGTGATTATGGAAACAGGATAAAAAACCTTAGATACCTCCTGTCAATCAAGTAGTACGTCGATGAACACGTAGAAGACCCGCAAAACTTTGTGGACATACAGATAGTATGGACAGCCATCAGAACTGAGAAGGTGTGGTGCGATAGACATGGGCGATGTTAGACGAGGTCATCATCTCTTTCAAAATGTCGCCCCAATTTCCATCGTGGAAAATGAACCATTAAAAAAAATTAAAAGCCCCTCCCTCTATAAACCATTAAAACTGACCTATCCCTGGGATATTGGCGGACTCTCTCATGACGGCAAAATTAATTCTGAGATGGGCCAAGGTTCAATGGGGGAGGCTGTTGATATCCTTACCCCAACCAAGTTCAAGCCAGTATCTCAACCCTAATCAGTTTGATGCTGGGTAGGCAATAAGGATATTGGGATTGCTAAACAATATTACAGTGTAACTCGGATATAAGAGACCCGGATATAAGTGAAGCCCGGATATAAGAGAGATTTTCTCTGGTCCCAAATTAGAGCCAGTGTTAATGTCTATAAATTAGACCAAACCCGGATATAAGAGAAACCCGGATATAAGAGACGTCTTCTCCGGTCCCGACAACTCTCTTATATCCGGGTTACACTGTAATAAATTAGACTTGGTTGATTTTAGTTTCTTTCTCTTCAGCCAAGTAAGCTTGGTTATGTATGCTTATTGGACCCCGCTTTTTTCCCCCCAACTTTCTTTTGTTTATTCCCCTCCTCTTCTCCCGTTAGATGACCAGAGCTTTTAGTTTTTCGGGGGTGGGTGCGTTTTTTTGTATTTGTTATTGTGTCTTGGTGTGTTTCTATGAGTGTTAGGTCGTCCGAGTCATTTTGACGGTGATTATTTAAGTTTCGCATTAATTTCGTCCGGTCAACTGATGGCTCTGACACATTTACTGATTGTCGGTGGGTTTTTATTACTCATACGGTTTTGTTTGGTTTCTTGTAAATAAATTTGTCTTTTCATTGTAAATATTCATCGGGGTTTTAGAAAATGTCGCTTTTTGTATTCCCCACAGGCAAAAATTTTACATATGGGGGTCTATTTATGTTTTCATAATATTTTTGGCGTTTTGTGGTGGTTGTAATAGTAATGGTAAGTAAAATGTGGCGTTTTGTAGCATGTATGGATCAGTGTTTGTAGCTAAGTTTAATTTTACGACAAGCAAAAACCAGCCCTTCCTTCCCCACCCCATTTTAGGCCTTGTGCCACATTTGTGCAATAAATACACTAGTGGACTCAGGACTTCTTTTCTGACTATATCTCTTCTATTTTTCAGACCAGCACTGTAGACTGGAGGTCACGAGTGAAGTTGTATTCAACTGCAGCTTTCTTTTGACAACAAAATCTTCTTTATTGACTCAAAAACCCCCGATAAATTTATTTTCATTTAATTTCTCTTCATACATTTATATCTTTTTCGTTTGAATTTATTTTTGTATTTATCCTTTTTTAAGTTTTATTAGCAGCTTTGGTCTCCATCTTTATCTTTATTTCGGTTTGACAAAGTCTTACTAGTCTACTGTTTTTGTCTTAATTCTGTATCATTTAATTTATATCTAAACGTTTATTTACTATTTCTGTTATCTGAGGAAAAAAATAAAGAATAAGAAAAGGAAAAAAAAGTCTTGAATTTTCTTTTTCAGTTTTTTTTTACCCTCCCCGGTTTTTTATTTGCTGTTTTACGACTAATTCCATTGGGTCTTAGGTATTTTATTATTTGACATTTATTCTTTATTCATTTACTTTTACTGTTTGATTTTTTCTTCTTTGTCTTATTTTTCGTTTTTTGTTTTGCCTTCGTCTTCGGCCACAAGGCTTTAGTTTTTGGTCATTTAGATTTGATTAAAATCAAACCAAACTTTTGTATTTTTTGGCTTTTGTATTTAATTAATAGTTTATTTTGAAAAAAAAAGTAGTTAAATTTTCTCTTAAAAAAGAAAAAAATCGTTTTATGTGAATTTTGAACAGGTTATTTTTATGCTTGGTGAACCTTGTTTTTCAACGGAAAGACCGTCTTCACTGCTTTTTAATTAAGTCTTTTCAGACTAGTTTATTTTCTTTTCTTTTATTTATCAAGTTGTTTATTTGAACTGATTTATTAAGAACATTTTAGCTATATCTTATCTTGTTTATTTTTCTTGAATATTCATTCAGTCAATTATTTCGTAGTTTACTCTCCTCGGTTGCGGCCGACTTTTGTTTACTTTTTGGGTTTAACGTCTAGTTTTCCCAGGCATCCGTTTTAATTAAGCTTTACTTCTTGAAATGTTATTGCTTTTAGTTTAATTGATATTTTTTTAATAATGTCAAAAAGCGAACCCAGAAATATAAGGAGGCAAATAATCGCGAAAATAGCCAAAATATGGCCAACAAAAGTAGAGAGGCCATTAATATCCAAAAAGTGTCCATTGAGGTCAATATTAGTCGAAATAGTGATGATATTATTGACAAGAATATAAATACTGAGGTCGGAGAATCGCCCAGTTGTCGGAATTCCACTCCCCGAAATGCATAATCAATATTGCGGAGTTATGGGAGCCAGCTAACAGATACACTACCCTTATCTTAGATGAACTCTTGGTGGATCCTCAAGAACTGAAGAAAATTGAGTGAAGAATAGTGTCAGTCTTCGGTGTAAATGCATCATGCAGTGATTTAATTACTAAAAAGCTAATCTTGCTTACACAATCCTATGGCAGGCATCAAAAAGTAATATTCGAGGTACTTCCTCATATTATCGGTGAAAATCTAGCGGTGTGTAAGACCCAGTATGGCGAGATACTGGGTGTTTCCTGCGATAGCCTAACCGGGGGATGGAGTTACGACATCTTGTTGGACTGAAAAGCCTTCCGCCTCATCCCCAACTTTCTGAAAGTAGGGGGCCTGAAGCTGCCGGTCATTGTGACCGGCCGCAACCTGATGGGCTGGAGATGTGGAGAGACTGCTCACCTCTTCACTTTCTGCCCAGAGAAGAAGGCCCCTGGAAGTCAGTCTCTGGTAGAGCAAGATTCCCCTCTGACAGAGTCATTAATTTTCGAAATGCCTGTGATTGGTATAGTAGCCTCTGGGACCGGTGTGGTGAAACCTCCGGTTGGGTCTAGTTCTCGGCCCCTATTCTCCGAAAAGTTTTCTTCTGCTGCTAGTTAAGTTCTAGAGAAGGGAGAGGTGGATGGCTGGTGGCTGGTAGGGTGAGAGGGGAGCGCCATACAGCGAGGCGTCAGTCCCTTGAAGTTCCCGGGACTAAAGGCGCAGACATACCCTCTTTCTCTATCAACGTTAAGTGCTACGACTGGTTCTCAAAATCGACTTGAAGGAACAACAAAAAGTATGAACCCAGATTCGAAAAAGCTGAGAAAATTAAACAACTAGGAAAAAAAATTGTGCAGCAAAAAGGCTTTCACCCACTAAAAAGGCAGCTCCCTCCACGTCCTCTACCCTGTTCTCTTCATCACAGAAACGTTCATCCTCTCGCACATCTCCAGTCAAAACACTCCTCAGTAGAAATCCTAGCCCTTTCAGAGAAAATCCTTCTTACACCCCTCGTCATACACTCACTCCTTTCTCTTTTAAAAATCCTGAAATGGCCATTCCCTCCAAAAGACACATAAACCCTTACATAGAGGCAAAAGATAAAAGGATAAAAACAAATATATATAGATAAAAGGATAAAAACATATATATATATATATATAATTTAGGTGCAGCCGCAATTTATCGGCCCAGGCTGAAAGAGCCTGTGGTTATGAAAACAGGATGAAAGATCTCAAATAGCTCTTGTCTATCAAGCAGTACGGTGACAACGTTGTGAAAGTCTCACAAAACTTCTTGGACGCGCAGAGTGCGTTGACAGTCATCAGATGTGGGTAGTTGCGTGTGTCATAATAGACGAGGCTATCATCACTTTTAAAATGTCATCCCCCAATTAAGATTCTTGAAAGTGAACAATTAAAAAATTGAAACAGTTTTGGCTTACCCTTCCCTCTATATAGCATTAAAAATGACCTTTCCCTGGGATATAGGCAGTCTCTTCCATGACGGTACCATCAAGATGGTGATGGGCCAAGGGTCAACGGGGGAAGTTGTTGGTATCCTTACCCCGACCATGTTTGTTGTAACATACCTACGGACGATAATGGACATGTCACTATTCACATAAATGCAGTAGTATATACTGTATGTTGGTCTGCAGTTGGAGATTCATTGTGGAATTCACTAGACTCATTTTTTGCACCGCTGGCGAAACTTATAGGTGTTGTTCTTGTCCTACGTATTACCCTTAATTACCAAGCTTTGTGCGAATATTCTATTCAATAAACTTCCCTAGGTTACAATAATGTTCAAAACAGTCCCCCAACACTAATGAGTTTGAGTCCGGTTAGGCATTTACGATATTGAGATTTCTCGTTTGAACAATGGAAACCCCGCCCGGAATAGGTTAGACTAGGTTGATTTTAGTTTCTTTCTCTTCAGTCAAGTTAACTTAGCTATGCTCATTGACCACGCTTTTTTCTCCAACTTTCTTTTGTTTATTACCCTTCTCTTACCCGTTAGGTGACCAGAGATATCAGTTATCTGCTGGATGCGGGTGTGCTTTTTCGTATGTGTTATTGTGTCTGGGTGTGTTTCTATCAGTCTTAGCTCGTCCAAGTCATTTTGGGGGGTTTATTTAAGTTCCACATCAATTTCGTCCAGTTAACTAATGTGTCTGCCATATGTAGTGATTGGGGGGTGGGGGCGTTATTTGGTTTCTTGTAAAAACAAATTTTTCTTTTCATTGTAAATGATTATTGGGGTTTTATAAAATGTTAAATATTGCTCCAGGATTCTCCACCCCCACAGACATTAATTGTACATATGGGATCTACTTAGGAATTCATAGTCTCTGAAGTATTGTGTTGGTTGAAGTAAAAATGGTAAGTAAATATGTGGCGTTTCGGTGTAAGTGTTACTGTAGCATGTATGGGTCAGTATTTGTGGCTAGGTAAGTTTAATTTTAAGACAAGCGAAACCATCACCTCTTCCCCATTTTAGGCCTTGTGCAACATTTATACATTTGTGTAATAAATATTTTCACCACTAGATCACGTTGAGTTCCTTTTTTTTGCCGACTGCTACCTACCGGTGATTGTCACCAGACATATTTCTGCCACGCTTTGAACTGTTTTGAATTACAATCTTCGTTTATATTAAATTCTTTTAATTTACATTTTCTTACGTTTCTTTTTTATTGTTTTTTCCCAAACTTGAATTTTTTCTTTTTTTTACTCTTCCCCACCTTTTTTTTTAAAACTTTAGCTCTTGTTATTCATATTCTTTTATTATTAGATTTTTATTTTCTATTATTTTAAAGTTATTTTTTAAATATATTTTTCCGCATTTATTTTCTGTAACCGACTGCAAGACTTTATTTTTCTTTGTTTTACGTGTTAATTTTTTGTTAATCCTCGTCGACTTTGTTTATTATTACGTGTTACTTTATTTTTCTTCGTAAATATCTCTTTAAATCTTCTGTGTTTATATTTTCTAACTTTTCATGTTTATTTTTTCTACATAATTTTATTTTGCGTGTTTTATTTTTTTTTGGTCAGGCTCGTTTTTTTAACGGCGGCCATCTTGTATTTGTAAAATTTGTTATTTACGTAATTTTTGTTTTCGTATTTCTTATTATATTCATTTTATTTTTACTGTTGATATTGTTGTTAAACGTCTTTCTTACTTACCTCGTCTTTGCACGTGTATCCGTTTTTTGTATATTCCTGTATTTCGTTTTTAAATTTGTGACTGTTATCTGTCTTGATTTTGTCGTTAATGTATATTTAATTTTTTCGGGTTTTGTTCCCTTTTTTTAACGATTTTTTCCGTCTGCCTTTTGCGTAATTTTTAAGTACGTGGAAGTGTTTTCATTTTTGTCTTGTTAAATCTGTTTTTATTTCCGTCCGGTTGAAGAAGATTATCTTTTAATTTTTTGTTTAATTAATTTTCTGTTTCTGGTTTAAAAATAAAAAAGCTGTTAAAATGGGCGCTAAAAGGGTTTCAAAATGTATTTGGGACTAAAAAAAGGAACGACTCACCAGATACGCAGTCGAAATCAGCCAGTACAAAAGAAAATATGAATGCAGAAAAGTGTGAAATTGATGATTCTACTAAAAGTATTGTGGCCGAAAACGCCCAACATTCAAGTCCAAATTGCAAGAGCTCGGAGGATAATATGGTGGCCAAAACAGATTCTTTCAAGACATCAGAACGAAATAATGACAATATTAACAAATACAACAATGTTACGACCGAGGAGACGCCCTCTTGCTAGACTTTCTCGTCACAATGCAAGATCAACATTACGTAGTTCTTGCAGAAAGCCAAGAGCTACGCTCATGTTGTCACAAAAGATGGGCTCTTAACAAACCTGACGAACTACAGAAGGTTTAAAAACGAATTGTCAGTCTTTGTGGTCGACAAGCGTTCGCGCAAAATTTGTCGCGCCACAACAGACTCCGTCTTAAAACAGTTGAGATACCTGGAGATTAAAAGACAGTGTGTCACAAAAGGAAAAGGGTTTTTCATGTGGGGCATGCTAATCAGCACTCGTGACCTCATAACGAAAGTTCTTATTCCGACCGTAGAATATCAGAACAGTATATGAGGTCCCTACTCCGATCTTCGGCGAACACTTAACCACTTATCTATGTGATTTGGCCAGATACTCTGACGGTTTAACCGGGCAATGGGAGTTTCGAGATAATGGTGGATCGTAAGGCATTCGTCTCCATATCAAACTACCTAGATGTAGAGGGCCAGAAAATGCTTATTATAGTCACAAGCCGAAGACAGACTTGCTTGAAATGTGAAGAGACTAGCTACCTCTCCTCTTCCTGCCCAGAGAAGAAGGCTTCTGGTGTTCTCGCCCCCACCGACCCAAATCCCCCTCTGGTCAAGTCCGTTGCTTCCGTCTCGCCTGTAATGTGAATGCCAGCAGCTGGGACCAGTGTGGTGAAACCCGCGGCCGGGTAAGTCTTGTGCGGTTGCAGAGAAGGTAAAAGAGGAATGACAGCTTGTTGGTAAGGCTAGAGGGAATCTTAGGGCAGCCGGTCCTGGAAACAGACCCTTCAAAAGTTAAAGGATTCTCTAAAAAGAGAAGCGAAATATCGCGTGCGTCACATTGCCAGACAATTGGACCGTGACTAAAAACGCGCGTATATGTGAGGATTAACGCCTGTTTATTTGACATTCCCTGCCTTGAGGCATTTGAAGCGGCTAGGTGCGATAGTCCCATCATACAGTCGGAAATCTCGGAAGCGCTGAAGAAGGTTGGCCTGGACGAATCTCTGGGGATGTGTTAAGTAACTTTCGCCCTTTCACTATGTTACATACAGAGTCAAAGATTTTTGACAAGATCTTATCCAACCCTTTCCAGCTTGTCTTTAACCATCATATAGTATGCACGTTGGCAGTGAAGCCGCGCTGATCAATTTAGATAAGTCCGAAGCCTTCTATAGGGTTGACCATCTATTCCTGGAGGCTTTCGTTTCGGCGGCCGGTTTCGGGCCGTATTTTCGCAGCTGGATCTCACTTCTGTATGTGACTCCCGGTGCGCTTGTGGAAGTGAATGGGGTATGATCGGAGCCTTTACTATTGTCTCACTCCATTCAGGGTTTTCCGCTTTCGCCTTTGCTTTACGTTCTTGCGTTGGAACCCTTCCTTCGCAAGTTAAAGGCGAATCCGTTCCTACGCGGAATTTCCCTATCCGGTACTACCAACTTGGCCAGGTATTCTGCCTAAGCTTATGGCGTTTCTGTTCTTGTGTTGAGCAGATTCGAGGTTGACGAAGTCAGAAAAGAATCAGTGGGTACGCGACTTTGACAGACGACAAGATCAACCGCGATGAGACTGTTGGGTTTCAGTTGGGTGGACCTTTCCTCGGGACGGACGGACCGATCAAGAAACTCAGTGTGTGGTTCGGTCCAGATATCCAGTCGGAAATGAATTGGTCGAAGCTACAATGGAAGGCCGAGATTGCAGTTCGTCTGTGGACCCGGAGGATTCTTTCTTTAAAGGGGATGGCCGAAGTATGTGTCTCGCACATCTACCCGATTCTCATTTACCGATTTTCTGTATTTCCACTTCCGTATACCAGAAATAGTAAGGGACTTCTTTTATTTCCAACCTTCGTTTTGGTTATTGTTATACTGTAGTGAACGAAATTTTTTTTTCCACTGAATGAATTCGAATCTTCGTCGCCACTTGTTATGGTCCGGTTCCTTGTACCACGGTGATTGTCCAAGGTAGAACCAATAAAGAAGAATGCGATCACAGGTATGGAATAACACAGATATATTACAAACAGGAATATATACAGAGAAGTAGAAGCGTTAGTATGAACAATCAGGTTTAGTAGAGAGAACAATGTAGTCTCGACCAGTATCACTATTTCAATGTCTTTCAGTAATTGTCTGAACGGACTGCCTCTGACTCGACTCTTGACTCGACTTGAACTACTGACTCGGCTTGAACTATTGACTCCCTGCCTACTCTTGTGGCGCAGTATTTATTACGTATGGAATAGTCCATTATTATGGGTAAAATCCCGTAACAGTTATCCTAATTCAGTAACCTTGAAAATGTTACATTTTTCATTGTCAGTAAGACAATATGTGCGTTTAAGGAAGATATTCTATTTCAAACCAGAACTTTGTATTCAAATGAAACAAATGCCATTGTAAAGAACATGAATTTATCACTTCCCTCCAGCTGTGGGTTAAATAGCTTTATAAAAAGTCGACCGATAACCCTGAATTCAGAAACTTTGATGAAATCAAACAGAAACACTTCCACTATCTTTCCAAGTATCTGAAATTTAATAATTGAACAGAATTTGTGAGGAACCATAATTGCTCCATACTGAAAGGACATGGCGTTTAAAAAAGTAAACAAACAAAATTACACGATGTTTGAAGATTCTGCTGGGAAAGATTTTGTTTGTGCGGATAAAATCCAATATGGATTCAGTTATTCATGCGCAGTTGTATTTCATAACACGTTCCAAGAAATCAGCCTCAGGTAGAGGGTTCATTGACGATGGGTTTGGTCGGAACTTCCATTCTTCAAGGGAACTCTAATTGGTCACCGCTGCCGATAAAATGACATAAACTCTCTTGATTTTAGTCGGGCTCCGCGTATCCATATCCGAGACAAGAAATGTAAAACGAAAACAAACATAAAAATATATTTCTCAGATGAGGTATTCTAGCCATTTACACTATAATGTCCGGATGGTTGTCCGCATCTTTCTTGGCCTTCTTCAGGTGATATTTGTTGGAGTTTCGAACTTAAAGAAGGCCGGAGCATACAACGGCCGAAACGCCGTGAATATGGCAATAAAGATGAGGATTTGATTGTTTTTTTATTTGTTTATAGGCATATCAACCTCTATGGTTTATTTAATACTGAAATTTAAATATTTTGAATACAATTTTATGGCTTCAATTAAATATATTTTGGACACAACTGTATTGCTTCAACTAAACATATTTTCAATGCTGCTGTGTGCCTTCAACTACAGATAAAATGTATTGTTGGTCATTTTGCTATAAAATCCATTGTTGTAATTCTACTATAAAATTTACTGCTGGTCATTTTTCTTTGAAAATGTATTGTTGAACATTTTACTATAAATACGTCTTGTTGGTCATTTTTATGTAAAATGTATTGCAGGTATTTTCTTTTAATATAAAATGCATTTTTATACTTTCGTAGTCTTTCATTTTTGTTTGGGGGTTCACTATTTGTCCAGAGTTGGGAGCCTAATAAGTACTACCACACCAGGTCAGAATGAGCCTGGGAACAACAGCAATTAAGTGATAATTCCAATTTCCCGATTCGTGGCTTTGATGTCTGATGTAGTTTATCGTCATACCCACAAATATAAAGATGAGGAAAAAAGTCCGAACAATGTAAATAGTTAAAAAAAATACTTTGGAGAATCAAAAAAAAAACCCTGCTTCTTCAATCAATACTTTTTTGTCTGAGCCACTCCATCACCGCTATCAATTTGATTACGAGGCATAGAGATCATCATGGCTACTGCGGTCATTTTCCTGAACTAATCGCCGAAGACATCTACACACTCTACCCAAATGGAGTTAACCATGGAGAGCCAACCGGAGCAATTAGTCAGATGCTAAAAGTAGAAACAAAAGCCATTAACTCTTCTCTTACTTCTATGTTTAAGTTCAAGATGTAGACGATCAGGCCTCATACACTAGCATTTTTTTTCACGTAATCATTCTCTACAAGTACAAAGCAATACAAACTCCTACGTATGTCAGTAGCAAAGATAGATATTGTGTTGGTTTGATTGATTTTCTGACATGCCTATATCTTATCATTTAAACCTAACAGAATGTATCTCGAAAGTTGACATTTTTGCGGTTATTGCTTGAGATAATTAAATGGCATATTTAACGTTAAAAATCAAATATCCAAAAGTAATTCTCTTATGTATTGTCATAAAAGTTTATCATCAATTTTCTTTATTGACTTCATTCTTCAGAAGTATTTATATTTTATTCAATTGTACGTTTTCTATTATTTCCAAAATAATGTAAACACCTGTCGTCATCATTTATTTATAGATTAATAATGTGACGTTTGGGGGGATCTGTTCTTTACTCTCTGCTCTACAACTCATCATAATAGTTCTATTGTAAGGAGATTGCCATTGAGAATGTCGAGATATTTATCTGAAGTAATTCTACCATTAAGAGAGATGATAAGACCAGAAGAATACGAGGAAATTATCGCACAAATCATTACTGAGCCACCTCCATGTTTGAAGGTCGAGACAATGAAATCCAGTTTATAGATTTTCGTGGTATTCTCCAGACTTAAATACTTCCGTCTGTAGGGAACACAGTGATGGAAAAGTCATCAGACCAAATAAATTTTTTCCATTGCTCAAGTATTAATTTTTTGTGACCATCACACCATTTTTCGCAACTTGGCATTCGACTTTGTGACCAGAGCTGTAGTAATCGCAGCCCTTCAACGGATACCAGTTTTGTGGAGCTTCCGGGGTACTTTGCATCTCGAAACAGCATTGGTTAGGTGAGTAATGAGTTCTGATGTCAGTAGTTTATGATTTTTTTTTTACCTCAATTCATTACAAAGGTCGTCGGTCTTTTTCGGTCATCGGTCTCTTTCGGTCATCGGTCTTTTTCGGTCATCGGTCTCTTTCGGTCATCGGTCTTTTTCGGTCATCGGTCTCTTTCGGTCATCGGTCTTTTTCGGTCATCGGTCTCTTTCGGTCATCTTTGATTTCCCTCTACTATTACTCTTTGCTGATGATGGTTTCTTGTGTTTTGTGTCAGCTGTCATAATCGTGGACACTACATCTCATTCAGACGTTTTGATCACAGATGGTCCTTCTAATCGAGCACCAAGTATTTGTCCAATTTGAAAATCCGACAGGTCGCGCATTTTAGTATGTAAAAAATTTTGTCTGAAGATAAATAATGACTTAATTAAGTGGAAAAGCAAAGTAAAAGATTCAAGTGGTTAGCAGTTACCTTTTTTGCCGGTTCGATGTTTACAAATACCCGGAAATGCCAGAATTTAAAAAATTTGCTATTTTTGCAAGCTGTTCACATGATTTTGTCTAATACTTGTATATATATATATATATATATATATATATATATATATATATATATATATATATATATATATATATATATTAGGTTGGTGCAAAAATAATTTCGTTTTCTAACATATGTTACTATGTGAGAAAACGAAATTATTTTTGCACAAACCTAATATATATATATATATTCTTATTAATGCTCCATTTCTGATATCAAGAACATTACTGCAAAGTCTGATTGAAATATATATGTATATATATATATATATATATATATATGTATATATGTGTGTGTGTGTGTGTGTGTGTACATATGTATGAAAATACACACGAACATATATATACCATAGCAAAAAATTTTGGGATCACATTCTGGATTTTGAACAATCGCCTAATAACTGAACGTTGCGTGAATTTTTCAAAAATAATTTATTAGCCCAGGGGGGCCTTCCTGTTTCTCAAGTATTTTATTATATATTTAATAATATTAATAATAATGCTAATAACAACAGAAATGATATAATAGTGAAATTAATACATTACTGCATAAATTCTCCTTGAAATTTAACTATTTTTAGCTAATCTCTACTGCTAACAAATGGTCAACATAGTGCTGTCTGGTTTTAATTTTCAGTAACGCCTCCTTAAAACACTGGCTTCAATGCACTAATGAGTCGAATAGTTTTGGCATTCCAAATTAGTTGTATTTAATTAAACCAAAAATATATGAAACTTACTAATTATTAAATCCAGATAGTGATTCCAAACTTTTACTCTACAATGTGTTTGTGTGCATCTATCTCTTTCTCTCTCTCTCTCTGTATATATATATATATATATATATATATATATATATATATATATATATATATATATATATATATATATATATATAGGGTTTGTGTGTGTGTATGTATATATTAGGTCGGTGCAAAAATAATTTCGTTTTCTCACATAGTAACATATGTTAGAAAACGAAATTATTTTTGCACCAACCTAATATATTAACATAATTTTGACAATTTTAGCTAACCCTGTATATAAAGATTATAGGCCATGAGTAATATTAACCTCAGCTGCTATTCCGTGTGTGAAATATATATATATATATATATATGTGTGTGTGTCTGTGTGTGTGCGCGTGTGTGTGTGTGCGTGACTACACAAACATATATATATATATATATATATATATATATATATATATATATATATGAACTTAAAATAGTAGCTTAGATTAATTTGAGAGTACGTAAAATAGACAAAAATAACGGATTGATATTAGATAAATATTAATCGAAATCTGTTGAATTTAATAACTTAAGTATTACAAAAAATTATGAGATATATGAGGTTATCAATCATTTACATAAAAGTGTAGCATACTTGCTTGTTTTTTAACCGTGGCATTGTCCTGAAAATCTTATAGTTTATTATTGTTGTGGTGTCCTCCCTCTAAAGAGTCTATGTTGGACTCTTCCGCCTACTATAAGATTAGTAAGAGAGAAGACCTTGGCGAACAGTCGAGTAGATTGAACGCTGGTCAACTGACACACACTCACTAGTAGTGTAATACTGTTCTCTGATAATTACTGTTAAATATATGATATATCTGAAAACATGGTTTTGGTTATTTCTTAACCACTTACTTGGTCTCAACAATTATATACAATGTCCAATGATGATGGGACAAATTTATATGAAAGTATTTTGGATTATAAAAATGACATATACTACCAAATATGTTTCTTACATAACTGATATAAAAGAGTTCAACTTATGATCTAAGATTTTGCAATTTCCTACAGGCATCCGATGTTGTTTTGCTGATGCTGGCCCCCTCCAAAAGAAATTACATAAGTAGAGGAAGCATACTTCAGCAACCGAAAGCTCCATATTTTACAACCCAAAGGAAATTCCGACATCATTTTCGAAAGCGAAACGCACCATCCTAAAAAAAATATCTAACGATGTATAAGTTACGTAGTATAAATTTAATATATAATTTAATAAATTAATATATATATATATATATATATATATATATATATATATATATATATATATATATAGGACAGGTAAAAAAAAATCCGTGAGTTTGTAATCCAAGTAGATCCTATTAATATAAGATATTAAAACAAACTGATCCACAAAAGAGAGCTCAATATAATTTTTATTATAAAGCATATAAGTGAATTACAATTAATGAGATCCCCAAAAATTACCTCATACAGATGATCATTTCGTCTGTGGGAAAGTAGTTTTTCTCTGGTCTTATCTATGCAAATACATTTGCTAAAATTTACTGTTAGTAAATGTATTTGCATTGATTTATCTAGGGAAAAACTATTTCCCACTGACGAAATTATCATCTGTATGAAGTAAATTGTTTAGATCTCATTAATTGTAATTCACACACACACACACACACACACACACACACACACACACACACACACACACACACACACACAGAGTTTGAGATGTTTGTTTTACGGCTAGTGCTTTGTGGTGATGATTCCTCCATCTGGTTCTTCAAGACTCGTATCCCCACTGCGGAACATCAGAAACCAGTACCGTACTGTCCGATCTCAAGTGGACCATTAACCCCTATGCTCTGTTAATATTGGCATCAGTTTGAGAAACATCATGAACAAGTTTGAAGGCATGCCAAAAAAGCAAACGGCTCACTTCTTTTTTCATGTTCAAGATGAGGTCTATACCATGTTTTCAGTAAAATCTGAAGGAGAGTGATATAAGATTAAGAAAGAAGACAATTTAATCATTAACAATATGTAATATATTATTATGCATCTATTATGGTAATATATTAAAACAAAAATAAATATTATTTACATTATTTATATTATCCGTACTCTTGTTGTTGGTGAGACGGAATGAAAAGATTAATAAATACTGCTCTAGAGTTCAACCTCTGTGTCGGGCAGTGTGAAAAATCCTATTAAATATTTCTGTTTCAATGGGGACACTTTGACATGGTGTAATGGTTAGCGAGCTTTTCTCACTAAATCAATTACGACTGACCGATGATCACTATCCTCGTTGGGTGTTTCATGCTTTCGGCCTTGTATCACAACTAATCTACACTGAGTAATTAACTATACTCTGTCTTAATGGAAGAGAGAAACGACCTCAAGATAGTATTAACTAAAACAAATTTAACTGATATGAGATATGTCTCATGGAATGGATAACGAAATAAGGAGAATCTTTGACTGAATAAAGTGTTAATTTAGAAATTTCTGTTAGGTTAGCAACTACAGGATCACTTAAAAATAGACCAACTGAATCATTAGTATGCGTAAATCAATGTATAATAATGAAAATTCCTCATTTTCAAATACCTGCTATGAAACTTTGCCGCCTTGAGTTTCTGTGGACATTTTTTTTAAATTTCGAGGACATGTGTCCTCCTGTGTCGACATAATATTTTTAACTTCATGTGACAACGAATGCAGTATACACACTTTTAACAATACTTCTTTTCTTGCATAAAGGATAATTTGAAACCTCGGTATTAAATGTCGGCACCAAGATTTTATATACATGATGAATTCCTTTGCATTTCGTTTAAGTAAACCGAAAAATAACATGAGTAGTAAAATTCATTCAATAATCTTCAAATGGAAGTTAACGTCACTTCGAAGACCTTGTCTTCGAAATTTCATTTCGCATCAAGGTTATAAGCCATAAATATACGAAAAAAATGGTTGATGTCATTTCTATGCAGTCCTTGTTTTATTACGCCTCCGATAAACTGTAATAGTTGTTTATATAACCTGGGATATGGCAGGTCAGATTTATTAAGCAAATATATCAATTGCAATTACCAAAAAATGAAAGAAAAAAATATAGCAAAAAAAGGAAGTGTTGTTAAAAGCATCCAAACTTTCAACGAATGCAGTGAGTAAGTATTTACAAATAAAACCCAATATATTTCTAGACCTAGAAAAAAAGTATGAAAAAAAAAAAAGAAAAACAAATAACCATGTTTACCGTACCGGCTGCATTTAAATACGCCATATATATTTAATCTGTACTGTGAAATGACTCAAACAGAAGTAGACGACCACCCGGGATTTATTATTGGAAGACATAGCCTTAACAACATGCTCTACGCAGATGGCACAATAATAATGGCAAATTTAGAAAGAAAACTGAAGCTAGTATTAGACGAAACAGTCAAAGCATTGGTTGATTTGGTTTTGTTTTTTACAGCTTATCAACCATTCGTGGGTTATTTAAAAAAATATTTATTGCATTAACATTTTTCTGAAAATAACAATGTTTTTTTTAACGTTACAAGTTCTGCTTATTGACCGATAGATGCAGAAAGGAGAGGGATTCATGCCTTTTCCAATAATATAATGTAAAGAGCACAACTGTAATTCACATGCCAAAGTGTTATATATCACACTACCTGCACATTTGTGAAACAAATCAAAAAGAGAGAATGCATAGTGGTGAGTAAAAGGGACAACATATGATATAAGTTGCACATTGGGGACGTCTCAGATGGAGAAAAGTGAGTCAGAAATTCGAAGACGCGTAAGAAGCAATAAAAAATTAAATAAGGAACAGCAGAATCAAAAAATAACATTAGAAACAAGGAAAAGTTTGCTTGACTGCTATATGATATCTCTCCTTCTGCAACTTCCTCACAAATAAAAAAAAATGACTCAACCAAGATTTCGTTCTCATGATGGATACTGAAAATAAGATGACGAGGGCATGCTGCAAATGACACATTTCTATAAGGAATAGTAACTGCAAAAGAACTGTGATTAACAGTCAAATAAAGGAAAGAAATGCCCGAAAACTTAACAGTAACAGGATACATCAGAATCAGAGAAATGACATATTTCTACGGAGAATAGTATCAGCACAAGAACTGTGGCTAACAGTGGTTAACTTTATATATATAAAAGTGAAGATTGAAGTCAACAATTAGAGGGGGCATACTGTTTCATGCTAGACGCAATCGTCAGGCCTGACGATTGCCTCTAGCATGAAACAGCGTGTTGCCTCTAAGTGCTGACTTCAATCTTCACTTTTGTATTTACATACGCTCAATCTCTGATATTGAGCACTTTATCCCATAAATATAGCACACCTTAAGAGTATATAAATATATATATATAATAATAATATAGCACACCTTAAGAGTGTATATATATATATATATATATATATATATATATATATATATATATATATATATATATATATATATATATATAAATAATTCGTTTTCATTACCTTTGTTTCTGTCTTACTTTAATTAATCCGTTATCTCTGTTAATTTTTTGCGGGTGCAAATATGTCAAAATCGTCCCTGGTTTCGAGCAGAGTCTCTCAAGAAAAAGAATTCTCCATTCATATCCTAGATTTCATACATGTGAGTTAAAGAAAAGAATTTTGCATTTGTGTTTTGATATGCCTCTATACGAAAGGGCAAATCCACACTCTTTCCCACAGTCTGTTTGACCTACCCTCACCACGTACACGGACATAGGCTTGGGAGATTAGTGGGATGTAAACTGATAAAAAATTCCACTTCTTAATAGGCGCCGATCTACCAACTGCAGTTTTTTCTCTTTTAGGAGACTACTTAAACTATCTTCAAATCTAAATAAATAGTTAAAATTTATTAAAGGAAGACTGCTACATATTTAACTGTCCTTTACCGGAATACATCATGTTGAATCGAAAGTTCTCTACATTTATAACATCTGCGTTAACACTCCGAAATTTAATTTAATAATTGTTTTCATTTTAATCTCATACTTATTTTTTAATAGGAATATATGAGTTCGCCTATCGTAAGGTTCATACTCCTTCCCATCTTGTGAACACGAGTTGGATTTTACCTATTTTTCGTGTTTAGGATTATGTTTATTATAGTTTTCTCATTCTCATTCACTCCCAGGAATATCTTGCGTGTTAGTAGCATTATCCCCTTTCATAAATAAGAAAATTACGATATATCCGAAGGCATGTTCAGCGTAACGAAAAAAAAAAACAAACTAACCCGTAGATTAAATAAAGGGTTCATCATGAAATTCTATTCCTTAAGGTTACTCAAATCGGCAGATGCCTGATGAAGCCTAGATGATAAAATGGCCGAAACGTTTTGAGAAAGATATTTAATCTGAATGCAAATAATGAAAATAATGATAGCGTCTGGTCCTAGAAATTTGAACAGATAATATTATTTATTTTAATCATAATATTTTATTCACACCAAGCAAGGCATTAAAGCCACTAAGACATAAGTTGTTACTGGGTGTGAAAGAATTAAGAAGAGAAACGTTACTAATGAGTGGGAAGAAAAAAGAGTAATCAGGAGGAAAGTAGACAGCGATTGACATTGCATGACATTTTTGAAGGTTGAAGTTGGCTAAAAACTATGTAGCCGGTAGGATTTCCACGAGAGAAGTGCGAGAAAAGAAACAGTTATCATAGAACTTACGGTTACATCTAGCCAACTAAACTCTATATCCATCAGACCTTGTTGCCATGTTAATGCTGCGCTTATATTCACAAAGTAAATATTATAGCGAAGAGCTCACCCTAACGATCAACGTGGAAATATTTATAGAAAAGGCAGAGGGAGGCAACTTTACTGCGGTGGGAAAGTGACTGAAACCAAGATTCAAGATCAGGAGCAATAATATTGCAGATTCTTCATTGGATTTTATCAAAGAGCTCAAGATAAATAGCTGGGGCTAAGGACTATATACAGCAGCAATATTCTAAGCATGGACGAATGGTAGATTTATAGATATGTAGGATAGATTCTTGAGAGAAAAATGTCTATTACGACACAGTGAACCAATTTTCTTAGGAGATGACCTAGCAGTGTATTCAAAATAGTCTTTCCACTTCATGTCAGCCGAGAACGTTAGTCCCAAGAGGCGCAACGAGTCCCTCTCTTGTAGGTTAGCATCAGGTAATGTGATGCAAGGCAGAAAGGTGTCTCTCTGATGATTAATCAACAATCCATCCTTTGTCCCAGGTAACAACAGACCAGAGTTTGTTTTTGATATCGGTCGCCAATTTCGACTTATCCAGCCGATCAAACTTACTAGTAAATGGTTTTGTCAGTATAGATGTCTTGAAAATACAGAGAACGGCAATGCGAGATAGGTACATTCTGGAACAGTATAAGAAACCTCTATCGTAATTCCTTATGTATAATACATCTTCATCTATAATACGCACCCCTAAAATTATGCTGAAAATGTGGGAAAATTCTTCTACTCACGCATAATATATACCACTTTTTTGGTAATCAAACTCTATAAATTGTACCTCTCCAGTTTCATTACGGCCAGCGTTTCCTACTCTTATTAAAAAATGGTTTAAGCATAGAATAATATTGTTCTAATTTAATTTTATGATAATTCTTATTTTATTTGACATTTGTTAGGTACATGTGATTGTATTTAACATCCTTATGGGGTCACAATTTCTGAATGTTAGTGTCATATTGTCATATGTTTGTGGTGAGTACTCAATTCGCAACTGAAATCGACCTACGAAATGGCAAATTTTTAAAGATTTTTTTTGTAGCTCTGCGTAATACGCACCTCTAATTTTGCTTATTTTATTTAGAAAAAAATGCGTATTATATATGGGGAATTACGGTAAATGCATTTAACATTGGTTTTAGGGATCAAATGAATTCGCTTGCATAGTTCCTAGTTGACCAAGTGTTCCATCCATTCAAGCCTATTCTTCTGAGTTCAAATTATTACATTCACTGATTGTGTAGATTCTGTTTTCTGATTACTTTTATCGCACTTTAGATTTGACATTGTGTTTTTTTAATCTATTTTAACGTTTCAATAGTTTTTTTTTTTTACGACAGTAATATTATGATTACCTTGATACTGAAACATTTCTGACAGACTTACAATTTGCAAACATGTGGAATTAGGAAAACATTCATTAGAGACCAAGAAAACAACCCCTAACCCTTGACGGTCAGTCAGTGTTATGAGAAAGCTGCTATATTTGCAAGGCATTAAAATCAACTCACTGCTTATATTTTTCTATTCTCAGTCCACAACCAGGACTGTGCTCATTTGATATACGAGAAAATTTGTTTCGCGGTCCGCAAATGTCAGCGATGTATGTTTTGTGCATTAGCTCTCACTTCCGGCACCTGTGGTTGTTTAAAACGAAAAGGACAATTTAAAAAAAAAAAAAAAGAAAAAAAAAAAAAAGGTCGGTTCTTTCCTCTCTGATTGATAATCATTTCCCAGATGCCATTATCCATACTGATCAGTTACCCTCAATGCATTTGTCAGGAGATTTAATGCGCAGTAACCATTTCTGGGTGAATTTTACCAACGAAAAAGCCTGAGAGCTGAATAATTGCAAAAGCTTTGAGTTTCAGGGTCAAAGACATGTCTCCGTTTGCAGCGGCAATGAAAGAATGAAATAGCATTAACAAAAACGGAATAAAATAACAATGTTAGTTGATATTTACCCAGCATGGTAGAAGTAAGTTGGGTGGGGGTGTAATGCAGCATGGAGGGGAGTCAAGTTAGTTATTATATGAATGCAAAAATTTCCAGCGTTTTTTAAATTTAAACAAAATATTGTTTATTTATGTAAATTCAAAACATGTAGCTATAAGGTCATTTTCTAGCTTAAATGTGGCACAAGGCCAAATGTATGTAGTACTGAGCGACGATAGAACTCACTATTAAGTTATACAAAGCATGTAGGGATATGACAGGATAGACGGCAGTTGTTTTGTTTAATATATTATTTGATATATTATTATACATTTATTTACACTTCACTGACACTTATGCCGGGAGTTGTTGAAAATATTATCCGCTCAACCCTACGGTGACGGCAATCTCAGGCAGTAACTGGCCTTCTTGACCAGTCTAGGATCAGTTCCTGGAGCGTGCGATGTTTCCTGAAGGAGAAGTATCGACGGAGGTTGAGTAATTTTTGTACTGCTTTCCAGTAAACCCACATTAAACGATTGCTTTGTCTATGTGTATAGTAAAGTCCCATGAAATTGTTACAGTTGTTATATTTGGAGCCGTGTCTGCTGGAGCTGAAACAACATTTTGGTTGTTTTTCTTCCTATAAAAGATTATCCACTTCAAATACTGGTTTCTCTGTCGTATCGAACGGATGGTCAACTGTCTCAGAACCAACATCACTGCTGCATTTTGAGTCTAACATAATCTTTAATGAGATTTGATAGATAGTTTCAAGATAGTAAGCCTTGGTACTGTGCAGTAAGAAAAAAATCTTAATTTTCATTTTTTTTTAAATCCTACATTATGCACCAGATAATGGTTTCGTTTCGCTTTGTTTACGACATATCAAACTCGATAGGTTATTTAATACCGACATGATTTTTATTGCTGGTAATATTGTTTCAAAAAAAGTATAGCTGGTAATATTTTTTCCAAAAATGTATTGCTGGTAATAATATATTTTTGGTAATAATTTTTTTCTTCAAAATTCATTGCTGGTAATAATTTTTTACAAAAATGTATTGCTGGTATTAAAACATATTTTTACACTTTCATAGAGCTTTGACCCCAGTTTGGGGGTTAACTATTTGCCCATAGCTGGGACCCTAACAGATGCTACCACCCCGTGTCAGGGTGGACCTGGGATCACCAGCAATTAAGAGGTGATTTCACGCTCCTCAAAAAATCCTGATCATAAGCATTGCTGTTGGACGTAGTTTATCGTCTTACCCAGGAGGCGGATGTAGTTTATCCGGTGCCCGGATGATGGGTGTGAGGTTTGTCCACATAAACTTTTGGGTGAGTGACAGATATTTATCTTCGTATCGTTTCTATGTATGATCCATTTCATTTGCTTTTGCCATTTTTTTTAGCTTCTTTGCCGCTTCAGTAGACGGATTAACACTTTTTTTTATTTATTCGGTCGAGGTAGCTCAGATGTTCATCAGTCTATCACGCCAACCACCAACAAACAATCTACTCTTGCTTGGAAAACTTTCAACGAGATCAGTGGCAGAAAATCAACAAATAAATCTAACTTAAGGCCCAATAGTCTGGTTGAAAGGTTGAATAAATGGCAATATTATTTTTAAAATATCTTGAGAAATGTACCTGACATTTTAGATAATCATTGAACATCCTCTTGACATTAAACTTGGAAACTTTACAGATGCAGAGCTGATTTTAAAAAAAGAAACACAACAAAGAAGAGGAAAGCAGCGGTACATGATAACATTCCTCCTTAGGTTTGGAAAACCCAGGATTTCCACGATATTCTACTGAACCTTGTAACGCCACATATAATATAGAAGTCATAGAAAAATGGACTGAAAGCTACATACTTCCTTTCACAAAAAAAAGATCTAGGATCAGCAAAGTATAGAACAATGACACTCACCTCAGTCAACGCTTACTTTCTCTTATTCCGTATTATTATTATTATTATTATTATTGTTGTTGTTGTTGTTTTATTTTCCTTGGTTTCTGGTGTATATTTATTTCTTTCCCGGTCTCGATCTGAGACCTAAGGTCAGAAATGGCATCATGTTATGTTCCACTGAACAGTTTTTTTTTAAAAAAAGAAAGAAAATCGCACATATTTTACATAGTTAAAGCCCTTCGTAAGGTGTGGACTTTACTTGTGATTACAATTTTTTAAAATATTTCTTTAATGTAGGTAGTATCGGGAATCTTTTCAGTGAGTCTATTGGAATATTTTCTAATCAATCCGAGGAGTCCACATACTGCTGGAATTGTTAAAGTACGCATGCGCAACATTTTTGAGGTTTTGATTTCAAGGTCCTTGTATTTTCATTGTTTTTTCTAAGATACATTGCAGTCTGCAAGAAACTGCTATGTCAATAAGGAGGCAAATTTATCGTTTCTCTCTCTAATCACGATGTCAGGGCGATAAACTTTGATTGCTTTGTCTGTTTCAGTATTCTCTAAGTTAAGATCTTAATAACCTGATAATTAAAGCATTGGTAGCGGATTGCAACCATTCAATTTCTCACTGAAATGTTCGTCACTTTCCGATTTTCTTGTCGTTGCTGAGACGCTTCCTTTCTTTAACAGTTCCACTGGACAATCAATGCTAGTTTTCTTTAACCGTGTCGCCATTCTGTCAGGCACCTATATCAAATGGCTCAACAACACCTTCTATTATTGTGACGGCCTCTAACATTTAAGCCTAGTATTTTTGCTTCAAAGGGAAACGATGGGTCAATAATTAACCATGTCTTTCTAGTTTATCTTTTATCCGCTTTGTGCTTCAGCTTCAAATACGTTTGTATTAGAAATTCTCAGGTTTATGTTTGTACCATTCCTTTATTCTTTTCATTGTACCATTCCTTTATTCTTTACATTGTACCATTCCTTTATTCTTTACATTGTACCATTCCTTTAATCTTTTCATTGTACCATTCCTTTATTCTTTCAATTGTACCATTCCTTTATTCTGGGATTTGTTTATAGTTCTGAAAAACACAGGGCGAACTGGAAACTGCATTATTCTGTATAAAAACTTAAAGAAAAGGTATGCAAAAACATTGCATTTTTATTAAATAAGTAATTTGCCATTTAAGGCATTAAATATTTTTTTTAATATAGTGGGAATATTTTGTATGTTAAATAATAAAACTTAATTTTTTCCTCCCCCAAAACCCCCCAAAACAATGAAAATTTATTGTACTAAATTACGCCCCCGCCCCTAGTAAAACCAACTGTACTTTGTACACACTTAACTGTTTGCACTTCTACGCTAACTTTGGTTTCGATTTGTAAATGTATGGCTATTTTAGAGGTTGTGACCGACAGACGGGCGGACTAACAGAATTCATAGAATTTTATAGATAGATATCCATGTAATGCTTCCTTTTCTCCTTGTTGCTTATGTGGTTCAAGGTCATAAATCGTTCCATTCTAATTAGCCCTTTTCCTCTTACGGCCAGTAACTCGTCAACATCCGTTTGTGGATGGTGTGTGCCATGCATCGTTATGTCTTTCCTTGTTTTTCTATTCAGTTTCTGAAACCCCGCTTAAATTATTATTATTTACCTCCAGTGTTATTGCTCTCATTATTTTTTATATCAATATGCATTATATATTACTGATATTTTCTAGTTCTGGGCATGACGATAAACTACACCCGACAGCTTGATTTCTGATCGGGAGATTGAAGGTTTTGAGGAGGGTGCAACCACTTTTTAATTTCCCAGGTTCACCTTGACACGGAATGACAGCATCTGTTAGGGTCCCAGTTATGGGCAAACAGTGAACCCTTAAACAAAAAAAAAACACACTATGAAAGTATAAATATATAATAATTATAATAAAATTACCATACCATACATAGTAGAAATTAGCAACAATAGATATTTCTAATGAAACTACCAACAATATATTTTAAAGCAATATGACCAACAATTTATTTTATCTGTAGCTGAATGCCTGCAATTGCGTTTAAAATATTTAGATTTCGGCATTAAATAGACCATAGAGGTGTTGATATGCCGGTAAACAAAATCGACCAAACCAAAGCAAACTGATAATTATTAATATGTTAATAGTGCATATTATCTAAATCATCATCGTCTTTAGAATGGATATTGTAATTCTTTCATTAATTTTATTCCATAGACCTAAATATATTGTAAGACTAGAAAAAATGGCTAACTTCCGGGATGAATAGGGATTCGGACGTGTCTAGCATAAAAATATCCCCCCCCTCAAAAATGGCGACTTTACGAGTCGTATATTAAAAAAATAAAAGATAGATCTTTGAATCAGATAGACTTTCGTGAGAATCTATTTTAACTGTCACTCAATCTATAAAAGTATTTAAAGAGACGACAGAGGAGAAGTGGGATTGCTGGAGCGAACAAGAGACACGTGCTTTTGCATTACTTGACTTACGCTTCTCTGTTGGCTCAAGGAAATGAATTAGGGAATTTTATTACAAGTTGGAAGAAACTGACTACACTATCACTGGATATTGAGTAATAAATCACCAGAAACTTTTTCTTGTAGCAACAGTGTCCTTTGAACGATATCATTTTTTCCTGAAAATTATTAATTTATCTTATCTAGATTCTATTCTTTTTGAAAGTATCTCAGTTGTGCATCTCCCCCAGTTGTCCAATTTCCTTTTGGCACTGAGTTGTTACTTATGATGAAAAATAGGTTTTGCATGTCAATAGAAAACTAAGATGAAGAGATGTTATCGCTGTAAGCATACAGCCGTACCCACAACCAAAATTTCCGCCGACCGATTACATTGCATTCACGGCCTCGAAGGTGTTAACCAGAAACTGGGAAAGGGTCTCATGCATGCTCACCCGGTAGCAAGATGAAAGACAAACTCCACGTCGAGAAAGAATAACGTCAAGAGTGTTTCCCATGATATATTTAGGTGTTTTATTATGGGTGGGTAGGTAGGTGACCCTGGACAACTTCTTCTATGTGAAACTCTTCCACTATCAACTCCTCGCATATCTAATTATTCTGATGTGTGGCTGGCAAGACGTATGGACGCCATCGGAACCACGTGACGGACAAAGACGAATCACAACTGACTCTGATTCCAAGTATTTCTGTTAACATAGACTAGCACCTATTTATCTAAATATTGTATCTAAAGTATAAGATAAATAATTAGATAAATATCTAAATTCAAAAACATTAAACAAATACAGAAGTTTAAATATCTGGGAAGTATTTAAACAGTGGATGGAAAATGTGACACTGAAATCCGAAGTATGCATTGGAATAGAGAATGATGCTTCTCAAGCTCTATGCAAAGTACTAAGAAACAAAGAAAAAGGTGCTGAACTGTTATTTAATATAGATTCTCCTATATAGCAGTGAATATTAGACAATCTCCTCAGAGATGATGAGAATACTGTAAGCAATTGAAATGTGGTTCTACAGAAGGATGCTGAGAATACCATAGACAGAGCGCGTAAACAGCGAGGAATTCTTAAGGAAAGGGGAAAAAAGGACCCTTGTATCAAGAAATAGGCAACAGAAATTTCTTAATCGGGAAGGAGAGCTTGACGAATTTAACTCTCATAGGATATTATTACAGTATCTGTCGGTCTCTAGAGACCATGGATTTATGTTCTAAGAGATATATGCAAACGTGGGTGATTGTTTATATGAGAGATCGGCAGTTGCCCCTGCAGGATGTTTCCCACCACATCCGATGTTGTTCAGATACAGCTTGGCACCACGGTATTTCGATGTTAAAAGGTACAGAGCTCGGCACTGTACTATCTAAATAACAAGTTATATATAAATGGATGGAGGAATGGTCGTGGAAGGAATGACAGAGGAAAAACGTTGCTAAGAGCTAAATGAGACAGAAGACATGATCGCTCAAAGCTTGAATGTGGACGGCATGTAGTAGAAGTAACAAAAATTTTGTACAGGTCTTAGAATTATTTATATTAAGGTCGTCGCCATCTTTCTTCCTGTTCGTAATGAAGTGATCTATCATAGATTGCATTTACTTCCGCTATACTTTACTAAATCTTTGGTAATAGAATTCTGGTTTGGTCGCCTAACGAAAATATATAGCGTGTTACATTACTGATCTTCTTTAAATTTTATCAATTCCTGTCAACGCAGGAAATCTTGTGATGCCACGGGGCTATCTTTCCTACAATCTTTGGTTGTTTCCGTTTCCTGTTTCCAAGAAAATAAATTACGGCCTTATACAAATAGACAAAAAAGTTAAGAATCTTACAAAAAAAGAAAACAATAAGAACATTACCATGCATTCTGTAGGAAGACTGTAGATAACGATAGATTGGCATAGTAACAAATTCATACGATGATGGGTATAATAAAATGGACCATTCCTATCGGACCCAGTGATTGCAGATAACGATAGATTGGCATAGTAACAAATTCATACGATGGTGGGTATAATAAAATGGACCATTCCTCTGGGGCCCAGTGGTTGCAGATAACGATAGATTGGCATAGTAACAAATTCATACGATGGTGGGTATAATAAAATGGACCATTCCTCTCGGACCCAGTGATTGCAGATAACGATAGATTGGCATAGTAACAAATTCATACGATGGTGGGTATAATAAAATGGACCATTCCTCTGGGGCCCAGTGGTTGCAGATAACGATAGATTGGCATAGTAACAAATTCATACGATGGTGGGTATAATAAAATGGACCATTCCTCTCGGACCCAGTGATTGGAGATAACGATAGTTTGGCATAGTAACAAATTCATACAATAGTGGGTATAATAAAATGGACCATTCCTCTCGGACCCAGTGATTGCAGATAACGATAGATTGGCATAGTAACAAATTCAGACGATGGTGGGTATAATAAAATGGACCATTCCTCTCGGACCCAGTGATTGCAGATAACGATAGATTGGCATAGTAACAAAATTCATACGATGGTAGGTATAATAAAATGGACCATTCCTCTCGGACCCAGTGATTTCAGATAACGATAGATTGGCATAGTAACAAATTCATACGAAGGTGGGTATAATAAAATGGACCATTCCTCTCGGACCCAGTGATTGCAGATAACGATAGATTGGCATAGTAGCAAATTCATACGATGGTAGGTATAATAAAATGGACCATTCCTCTCGGACCCAGTGTTTGCAGATAACGATAGATTGGTATAGTAACAAATTCATACGATGGTGGGTATAATAAAATGGACCATTCCTCTCGGACCCAGTGATTGCAGATAACGATAGATTGGCATAGTAACAAATTCATACGATGGTGGGTATAATAAAATGGACCATTCCTCTCGGACCCAGTGATTGCATATAACGATAGATTGGCATAGTAAGAAATTCATACGATGGTGGGTATAATAAAATGGACCATTCCTCTCGGACCCAGTGATTGCAGATAACGATAGATTGACATTGTAACTAATTCATACGATGGTGGGTATAATAAAATGGACTATTCCTCTCGGACCCAGTGATTGCAGATAACGATAGATTGGCATAGTAAGAAATTCATACGATGGTGGGTATAATAAAATGGACCATTCCTCTCGGACCCAGTGATTGCAGATAACGATAGATTGGCATAGTAACAATTTCATACGTTGGTGGGTATAATAAAATTGACCATTCCTCTGGGACCCAGTGATTGCAGATAACGATAGATTGACATTGTAACTAATTCATACGATGGTGGGTATAATAAAATGGACCATTCGTCTGGGACCCAGTGATTGCAGATAACGAAAGATTGGCATAGTAACAAATTCATACGATGGTGGGTATAATAAAATGGACCGTTCGTCTGGGACCCAGTGATTGCAGATAACGATAGATTGGCATAGTAACAAATTCATAAGATGGTGGGTATAATAAAATGGACCATTCCTCTCGGACCCAGTGATTGCAGATAACGATAGATTGGCATAGTAACAAATTCATACGATGGTGGGTATAATAAAATGGACCATTCCTCTGGGGCCCAGTGGTTGCAGATAACGATAGATTGGCATAGTAACAAATTCATACGATGGTGGGTATAATAAAATGGACCATTCCTCTCGGACCCAGTGATTGGAGATAACGATAGTTTGGCATAGTAACAAATTCATACAATAGTGGGTATAATAAAATGGACCATTCCTCTCGGACCCAGTGATTGCAGATAACGATAGATTGGCATAGTAAAAAATTCATACGATGGTGGGTATAATAAAATGGACCATTCCTCTCGGACCCAGTGATTGCAGATAACGATAGATTGGCATAGTAACAAAATTCATACGATGGTAGGTATAATAAAATGGACCATTCCTCTCGGACCCAGTGATTTCAGATAACGATAGATTGGCATAGTAACAAATTCATACGAAGGTGGGTATAATAAAATGGACCATTCCTCTCGGACCCAGTGATTGCAGATAACGATAGATTGGCATAGTAGCAAATTCATACGATGGTAGGTATAATAAAATGGACCATTCCTCTTGGACCCAGTGTTTGCAGATAACGATAGATTGGTATAGTAACAAATTCATACGATGGTGGGTATAATAAAATGGACCATTCCTCTCGGACCCAGTGATTGCAGATAACGATAGATTGGCATAGTAACAAATTCATACGATGGTGGGTATAATAAAATGGACCATTCCTCTCGGACCCAGTGATTGCATATAACGATAGATTGGCATAGTAAGAAATTCATACGATGGTGGGTATAATAAAATGGACCATTCCTCTCGGACCCAGTGATTGCAGATAACGATAGATTGACATTGTAACTAATTCATACGATGGTGGGTATAATAAAATGGACTATTCCTCTCGGACCCAGTGATTGCAGATAACGATAGATTGGCATAGTAAGAAATTCATACGATGGTGGGTATAATAAAATGGACCATTCCTCTCGGACCCAGTGATTGCAGATAACGATAGATTGGCATAGTAACAATTTCATACGTTGGTGGGTATAATAAAATTGACCATTCCTCTGGGACCCAGTGATTGCAGATAACGATAGATTGACATTGTAACTAATTCATACGATGGTGGGTATAATAAAATGGACCATTCGTCTGGGACCCAGTGATTGCAGATAACGAAAGATTGGCATAGTAACAAATTCATACGATGGTGGGTATAATAAAATGGACCGTTCGTCTGGGACCCAGTGATTGCAGATAACGATAGATTGGCATAGTAACAAATTCATAAGATGGTGGGTATAATAAAATGGACCATTCCTCTCGGACCCAGTGATTGCAGATAACGATAGATTGGCATAGTAACAAATTCATACGATGGTGGGTATAATAAAATGGACCATTCCTCTGGGGCCCAGTGGTTGCAGATAACGATAGATTGGCATAGTAACAAATTCATACGATGGTGGGTATAATAAAATGGACCATTCCTCTCGGACCCAGTGATTGGAGATAACGATAGTTTGGCATAGTAACAAATTCATACAATAGTGGGTATAATAAAATGGACCATTCCTCTCGGACCCAGTGATTGCAGATAACGATAGATTGGCATAGTAACAAATTCATACGATGGTGGGTATAATAAAATGGACCATTCCTCTCGGACCCAGTGATTGCAGATAACGATAGATTGGCATAGTAACAAAATTCATACGATGGTAGGTATAATAAAATGGACCATTCCTCTCGGACCCAGTGATTTCAGATAACGATAGATTGGCATAGTAACAAATTCATACGAAGGTGGGTATAATAAAATGGACCATTCCTCTCGGACCCAGTGATTGCAGATAACGATAGATTGGCATAGTAGCAAATTCATACGATGGTAGGTATAATAAAATGGACCATTCCTCTCGGACCCAGTGTTTGCAGATAACGATAGATTGGTATAGTAACAAATTCATACGATGGTGGGTATAATAAAATGGACCATTCCTCTCGGACCCAGTGATTGCAGATAACGATAGATTGGCATAGTAACAAATTCATACGATGGTGGGTATAATAAAATGGACCATTCCTCTCGGACCCAGTGATTGCATATAACGATAGATTGGCATAGTAAGAAATTCATACGATGGTGGGTATAATAAAATGGACCATTCCTCTCGGACCCAGTGATTGCAGATAACGATAGATTGACATTGTAACTAATTCATACGATGGTGGGTATAATAAAATGGACTATTCCTCTCGGACCCAGTGATTGCAGATAACGATAGATTGGCATAGTAAGAAATTCATACGATGGTGGGTATAATAAAATGGACCATTCCTCTCGGACCCAGTGATTGCAGATAACGATAGATTGGCATAGTAATTTCATACGTTGGTGGGTATAATAAAATTGACCATTCCTCTGGGACCCAGTGATTGCAGATAACGATAGATTGACATTGTAACTAATTCATACGATGGTGGGTATAATAAAATGGACCATTCGTCTGGGACCCAGTGATTGCAGATAACGAAAGATTGGCATAGTAACAAATTCATACGATGGTGGGTATAATAAAATGGACCGTTCGTCTGGGACCCAGTGATTGCAGATAACGATAGATTGGCATAGTAACAAATTCATAAGATGGTGGGTATAATAAAATGGACCATTCCTCTCGGACCCAGTGATTGCAGATAACGATAGATTGGCATAGTAACAAATTCATACGATGGTGGGTATAATAAAATGGACCATTCCTCTGGGGCCCAGTGGTTGCAGATAACGATAGATTGGCATAGTAACAAATTCATACGATGGTGGGTATAATAAAATTGACCATTCCTCTGGGACCCAGTGATTGCAGATAACGATAGATTGACATTGTAACTAATTCATACGATGGTGGGTATAATAAAATGGACCATTCGTCTGGGACCCAGTGATTGCAGATAACGAAAGATTGGCATAGTAACAAATTCATACGATGGTGGGTATAATAAAATGGACCGTTCGTCTGGGACCCAGTGATTGCAGATAACGATAGATTGGCATAGTAACAAATTCATAAGATGGTGGGTATAATAAAATGGACCATTCCTCTCGGACCCAGTGATTGCAGATAACGATAGATTGGCATAGTAACAAATTCATACGATGGTGGGTATAATAAAATGGACCATTCCTCTGGGGCCCAGTGGTTGCAGATAACGATAGATTGGCATAGTAACAAATTCATACGATGGTGGGTATAATAAAATGGACCATTCCTCTCGGACCCAGTGATTGGAGATAACGATAGTTTGGCATAGTAACAAATTCATACAATAGTGGGTATAATAAAATGGACCATTCCTCTCGGACCCAGTGATTGCAGATAACGATAGATTGGCATAGTAACAAATTCATACGATGGTGGGTATAATAAAATGGACCATTCCTCTCGGACCCAGTGATTGCAGATAACGATAGATTGGCATAGTAACAAAATTCATACGATGGTAGGTATAATAAAATGGACCATTCCTCTCGGACCCAGTGATTTCAGATAACGATAGATTGGCATAGTAACAAATTCATACGAAGGTGGGTATAATAAAATGGACCATTCCTCTCGGACCCAGTGATTGCAGATAACGATAGATTGGCATAGTAGCAAATTCATACGATGGTAGGTATAATAAAATGGACCATTTCTCTCGGACACAGTGTTTGCAGATAACGATAGATTGGTATAGTAACAAATTCATACGATGGTGGGTATTATAAAATAGACCATTCCTCTCGGACCCAGTGATTGCAGATAACGATAGATTGGCATAGTAACAAATTCATACGATGGTGGGTATAATAAAATGGACCATTCCTCTCGGACCCAGTGATTGCATATAACGATAGATTGGCATAGTAAGAAATTCATACGATGGTGGGTATAATAAAATGGACCATTCCTCTCGGACCCAGTGATTGCAGATAACGATAGATTGACATTGTAACTAATTCATACGATGGTGGGTATAATAAAATGGACTATTCCTCTCGGACCCAGTGATTGCAGATAACGATAGATTGGCATAGTAAGAAATTCATACGATGGTGGGTATAATAAAATGGACCATTCCTCTCGGACCCAGTGATTGCAGATAACGATAGATTGGCATAGTAACAATTTCATACGTTGGTGGGTATAATAAAATTGACCCTTCCTCTGGGACCCAGTGATTGCAGATAACGATAGATTGACATTGTAACTAATTCATACGATGGTGGGTATAATAAAATGGACCATTCCTCTCGGACCCAGTGATTGCAGATAACGATAGATTGGCATAGTAACAAATTCATACGATGGTGGGTATAATAAAATGGACCATTCCTCCCGGACACAGTGATTGCAGATAACGATAGATTGGCATAGTAACAAATTCATATGATGGTGGGTATAATAAAATGGACCATTCGTCTGGGACCCAGTGATTGCAGATAACGAAAGATTGGCATAGTAACAAATTCATACGATGGTGGGTATAATAAAATGGACCGTTCGTCTGGGACCCAGTGATTGCAGATAACGATAGATTGGCATAGTAACAAATTCATACGATGGTGGGTATTATAAAATGGACCATTCCTATCGGACCCAGTGATTGCAGATAACGATAGATTGACATTGTAACAAATTCATACGATGGTGGGTATAATAAAATGGCCCATTCGTCTGGGACCCAGTGATTGCAGATAACGATAGATTGGCATAGTAACAAATTCATACGATGGTGGGTATAATAAAATGGACCATTCCTCTCGGACCCAGTGATTGCAGATAACGATAGATTGGCATCGTAACAAATTCATACGATGGTGGGTATAATAAAATGGACCATTCCTCTCGGACCCAGTGATTGCAGATAACGATAGATTGACATTGTAGCTAATTCATACGATGGTGGGTATAATAAAATAGACCATTCCTCTCGGCCCCTGTGATTGCAGATAACGATATATTCGCATAGTAAAAAATTCATACGATGGTGGGTATAATAAAATGGACCATTCTTCTGGGACCCAGTGATTGCAGATAACGATAGATTGACATTGTAACTAATTCATACGATGGTGGTTATTATAAAATGGACCATTCCCATCGGACCCAGTGATTGCAGATAACGATAGATTGACATTGTAACAAATTCATACTATGGTGGGTATAATAAAATGGACCATTCGTCTGGGACCCAGTGATTGCAGATAACGATAGATTGGCATAGTAACAAATTCATACGATGGTGGGTATAATAAAATGGACCATTTTTCTCGGACCCAGTGGTTGCAGATAACGATAGATTGGCATAGTAACAAATTCATACGATGGTGGGTATAATAAAATGGACCATTCCTCTCGGACCCAGTGATTGCATATAACGATAGATTGGCATAGTAAGAAATTCATACGATGTTGGGTATATTAAAATGCACCATTCCTCTCGGACCCAGTGATTGCAGATAACGATAGATTGACATTGTAACTAATTCATACGATGGTGGGTATAATAAAATGGACCATTCCTCTCGGCCCCAGTGATTGCAGAAAACGATAGATTGGCATAGTAACAAATTCATACGATGGTGGGTATAATAAAATGGACCATTCTTCTCGGACCCAGTGGTTGCAGATAACGATAGATTGGCATAGTAACAAATTTATACGATGCTGGGTATAATAAAATGGACCATTCCTCTCGGACCCAGTGATTGCAGATAACGATAGATTGGCATAGTAACAAATTTATACGATGGTGGGTATAATAAAATGGACCATTCATCTGGGACCCAGTGATTGCAGATAACGATAGATTGGCATAGTAACAAATTCATACGATGGTGGATATAATAAAATGGACCATTCCTCTCGGACCCAGTGATTGCAGATAACGATAGATTGGCATAGTAACAAATTCATGCGATGGTGGGTATAATAAAATGGACCATTCCTCTCGGACCCAGTGATTGCAGATAACGATAGATTGGCATAGTAACAAATTCATACGATGGTGGGTATAATAAAATGGACCATTCCTCTCGGACCCAGTGATTGCAGATAACGATAGATTGGCATAGTAACAAATTCATACGATGGTGGGTATAATAAAATGGACCATTCCTCTCGGACCCAGTGATTGCAGATAACGATAGATTGGTATATTAACAAATTCATACGATGGTGGGTATAATAAAATGGAACATTCCTCTGGGACCCAGTGATTGCAGATAACGATAGATTGGCATAGTAACAAATTCATACGATGGTGGGTCTAATAAAATGGACCATTCCTCTCGGACCCAGTGATTGCATATAACGATAGATTGGCATAGTAACAAATTCATACGATGGTGGGTATAATAAAATGGACCATTCCTCTTGGACCCAGTGATTGCAGATAACGATAGATTGGCATAGTAACAAATTCATACGATGGTGGGTATTATAAAATGGACCATTCCCCTCGGACCCAGTGATTGCAGATAACGATAGATTGACATTGTAACAAATTCATACGATGGTGGGTATAATAAAATGGACCATTCCTCTAGGACACAGTGATTGCAGATAACGATAGATTGGCATAGTAACAAATTCATACGATGGTGGGTATTATAAAATGGACCATTCCCCTCGGACCCAGTGATTGCAGATAACGATAGATTGACATTGTAACAAATTCATACGATGGTGGGTATAATAAAATGGACCATTCCTCTGGGACCCAGTGATTGCAGATAACGATAGATTGGCATAGTAACAAATTCATACGATGGTCGGTATAATAAAATGGACCATTCCTCTCGGACCCAGTGATTGCAGATAACGATAGATTGGCATAGTAACAAATTCATACGATGGTGGGTATTATAAAATGGACCATTCCCCTCGGACCCAGTGATTGCAGATAACGATAGATTGACATTGTAACAAATTCATACGATGTTGGGTATAATAAAATGGACCATTCCTCTGGGACCCAGTGATTGCAGATAACGATAGATTGGCATAGTAACAAATTCATACGATGGTGGGTATTATAAAATAGACCATTCCCCTCGGACCCAGTGATTGCAGATAACGATAGATTGACATTGTAACAAATTCATACGATGGTGGGTATAATAAAATGGACCATTCTTCTGGGACCCAGTGATTGCAGATAACGATAGATTGGCATAGTAACAAATTTATACGATGGTGGGTATAATAAAATGGACCATTCCTCTCGGACCCAGTGATTGCAGATAACGATAGATTGGCATAGTAACAAATTCATACGATGGTGGGTATAATAAAATGGATCATTTTTCTGGGACTTACTGACACTTCTCTCTTTATTTGAAATGTCTATTTCAGTTTTCAATGAGTTTATTATTAGCGAAGAAGCGAAGAAAATTAATGTGATCGAGATGGGTTTATATAGACAGATTCTCTGAATGTCATGGAGAGACTATGCGATAAATGAATGTTTCGAAGGTGATTGTGAGCTAAAATACGAATGAAAAAAGCTCACTTATTGAAGAAAGAAAGCTTGTAGCGTTTAACTTACAAGATGCATACAAGACACTGAACAAGATATTTAGAAGACACGTAAAACACACTTACAAGATACATACAAGGCACAAGATACTTAGAAAACACTTACTAGATACTTAGAAGAAACTTAAAAGACATTTACAAGTTACTTACAAGACATTTATGAGATCGCAGACACTTAAAAACACTTACAAGATACATCCAAGACTCTAACGAGATATTTAGAAGACACTTAAAAGACACTTACAAAACACGAGATACTTAGTAGACACTTAAAAGACATACAACACTCACAAGATACTTACAAGATAATTAGAAAACACTTAAAAGACACGAGATACATAAAATACGCTTACTAGATAATTAGAAGTCACTTAAAAGATACAAGATACATACATAACATTTATAAGATAATTAGAAGACACTTACAAGATATTTACAAGACATTTACAAGATATTCGAAAATACTCAAATGACACTTACAAGATACATAAAGAGACACTTACAAGATACCTGGAAGACACTTAAAAGACATTTACAAGATACATACACGACCCTTACAAGATACTTAGAAGACACTTAAAAGACACAAGATATATACAAGACACTTACGCGATACTTAGAAGACACTTAAAAGACACTTACATGATACATACAAGCTACTTACGAGATTCTTAGAAGACACTTACAAGACACTTAGAAGATACGTAGAAGACACTTAAACGATACAAGATACACACAGGACACTTAAAAGACACAAGATATATACAAGACTCTTACACAATACTTAGAAGACACTTAAAATACACTTACATGATACATACAAGCTACTTACGAGATTCTTAGAAGACACTTACAAGACACTTAGAAGATACGTAGAAGACAATTAAACTATACAAGATACACACTCGACACTTACAAGATACAAGATACTTCAAAGGCAAGGAAGACTCAGTAAAAACAGTGGTTAACTCTCCAGGCAATTTTGAAAATAATTGTTATTAAAACATGTTGTTGAAATGTTTGAGATGACGAATTATCCTTTTAATAGAGTTTATAATTTAGTTCATTATATTCATCTCTCGTTGTGATGTGATATAAGTCTAGGGCCGGGTTCGAATTCCAGTTGAGCAGCTATCCATTACCCCCGTGTCTGCTCTACCAGTATTGGCAATATAATAATAGAGGTCCTATGATTTATTTAACACTAGAATTCATTTAATTTATTAAAATCATTTTTAATGATTTTTATTTTAATCATTTTTAACATCATACATTTTTATAATATCTAATTTTAGGTAATTAATAATAACAGTATATTTTATAACAAAAATATGTTATTAATGATATGTTTGTATAATCAATATAATACGTTTTGTGCTCGCGGTTTGTCTTTCATTACGGTATACCAACTTCTGCATTCCGCATTTATACGAAGAAGTCTGAAAGGCGAGGTTGGAAGTAAAAACAGAAATCAGAAATGTCCAGTGAAAAAGAATTATGAAGATGGAAGCGAGAAAATGAGAGGGAGAAAAAGAGAGACAAAGAGAAAATAATAATACATAGAATAGAGAGAGAGAGAGAGAGAGAGAGATAGAGAGAGAGAGAGAAAGAGAAATAAAGTGATGAAAGAACGGAGATATAGAACAAGATAAAGAAAGAAACAGAAAGGAGAGAGAGAGAAGAATAGAGTGAAAAAGAAAGAAAAATGATATAAACCAGTATAAAGAAAGAAACAGAAAAACGAGAGAGAGAGAGAGAGAGAGAGAGAGAAATAGAGTGAAAAACAAAGAAAGGAGATATAGAACAAGACAAAGAAAGAAACAGAAAAGAGAGAGAAATAGAGTGAAAAAGAAAGAAAGTATATATAGAACAAGACAGCGAAAAACAGAAAAGAGAGGGACAATGAAGTAGAGTGAAAAAGAGAGGAGATATAGAACAAGATAAAGAAAAACAGAAAAGCGAGAGAGAAATAGAATGATAAGAAAAAAAGTATATATAGAACAAGACAGAGAAAAACAGAAAAGAGAGGGACAATGAAGCAGAGTGAAAAAGAAAGGAGATATAGATCAAGATAAAGATAAAAAGAAAAGAGAGAGAGAGAGAAATAGAGTGAAGAAAAAATGATATGTAGAACAAGACAGAAAAAAAAACAGAAAACAGGAGAGAGAAGTAGAGTGAAAAAGAGAGGAGATACAGAACAAGATAAAGAAAAACAGAAAACAGAGTGAAATAGACTGAAGAGGAAAGAAATGAAAGCCAGAGAAAAATAGAAAAGTCAAAAACAGAATGAATAGAGCGAAAATAAATTCGGTATCAGCTATTTTTCCGCAAACAACTTGGATACCGCAAACTATTAAAAAAAAAGACACAAAAAGAAGCAATAACAAAATAAATAAATGTTGATGACACCAACAAAAAGTAACATCTTGTTACTGAATTTAGTGAGAATGAAATTCTCTTTAAATGTAGAAGAATAACAGTTGCAGAAGACTCTGGATGTGGAGATTGACAATGAACAAGTATGTGCAAAGTCGATGACAGAACCAGTTGTCATGACAGTTCTCGCTGTTGCCAAAACGGAATTTCGACAAATGCTGAGTGCAATGATAACAACAGCACCAGATATCATTACAGTTTCCGTTGTTGCCAAGATGGAATTTTAACAAACCTATGCAAAGACGATGACAGCACCACTTCGCGTTGCAATTCCCCGCTTTTCCTAAGGCCAATTCTCAACGATCGCTGTATGCAAAGATGACGCCAGAATGAAAAACAATTTCATTTCACGCTCTTGCCAGTTGAACAAACGTAAGCACACAGAATCGGTTGCCATTAGAACGACTTTCATTTAAAAGATAATGTTTGGGGATAATCTAAGTAAGAATACCGCAAGAACTTATAAAACCAAAACTGCTTATGGATTAACTTTTCTGAAAACGTGGATGAGATGAAAGAAGCTGTGAGAATGATCTTAGACACCTTGACTTTGGAGAGCTACAGGTACACCTTCAATAAGTGAATCGACCGAAACAATAATAACATTCAAGCCAGAGTGTTCTCTATTGAAGTTTTGCATTGTTTTGAAAGAATGAAATATCTCTTTTGAAAATTTTCTCATGGAATACTAACTTTCAAAATTATTTTCCAGCCTCCAAATTCTCTCCCACAGGCAGAATGTCGTTACTATCTCATGCCCCAGCGCTGCTTCCATAGAAAGTGCTCCTTCCTTGGCACCGCCGGTTCTAAACATAACAACCAGGACCTGCCATACCATTCACATTGGAGCAAACAACCTACATGCTCTCCGTAATCCATCGGTGAGAAGTAAGTTCCACTTGAACAACTTCTTCCCGCGAACCTCAACTCTGCGGGACCAGCTCCCAAGAGCATATTTCCCTGATTGCTACAATCTTAACCTATTCACATCAAGGATTAATCGTTATCTCCCACCTCCTATTCGTATAAACTGCCTCTTAAAGTAACCCTCTACCGTGTGTGGCCCCCGGGCTTTCTAATGAAGCTTGTAAACGCACACACACACACGCACACACACATATATATATATGAAGAAAATATACGGAAAAAACAAACAAAAATCCTTATATACAATTATGCTGTTTTAATGTTAATATAATGTCAACGTCGGACGTTTCGGTCTAATAAACCATCTTCAGGACATTCATAAAATATAATTAACATTATCAATTCAACATGACAAAGACATGTCTTTGTCATGTTGAATTTTATGAATATGTCCTGAAGATGGTTTATTAGACCGAAACGTCCGACGTTGATATTATATTAACATTAAAACAGCATAATTGCATATAAGGATTTTTTGTTTTTTCCATATATTTTTCTTCATACTGTCGGATCTATTTCCATATATTTGCTTACATATATATATATAAGGCTCAAACACTAATATTCCATGGTTATAATTAATTACATTGGAATCGTAATCACGATCCAATTCATTAGAACTACAAATTTGTAGGTCTGATTAATTGGATCGTCATTACGATTCCAATGTAATAAATTATAACCATGGAATATTAGTGTTTCAGCCTTATATATTATATTCTTACTCTGTCCTGGACATTGATTTCTACCTGGATTCTATCCTCTTGGGAATTTGTATATATATATATATATATATATATATATATATAATCATTTCAGCCAAGAATAGAGGTAGTGTCACTAATAGGCAGCAGGTTACAGGGAATGAAAGGGAAATGGTAGGCAGCAAATAGGGAGGATTGAGAAAAGGACAAAACAATATAAAACAATATGCAGGGTTCAAGAAGATAGAATATGGCGTTTTAAATTTTTGAAGATTGTAGTTATCAGGGAACCAAGAAAGCTGAAGGGATTGTCACACGTGGAAAGCGCGAGAAAAGAAATTGTTGCAGTACAAATTAGCGGTTGCATTTATCTATTTCAACAGTAAAGTGGTGTCACCTAGTTTCTCGATTAAATTATTGTCGTCGACGGACCAGGGAAGAAAGCTCGTCAGTGAAAGTGAATGAGATCTGGATTTTGCCCCAGATCTTGAGATAATCAACAGGAGCACCAATATATATATATATATATATATATATATATATATATATATATATATATATATATATATATATATATGATACAATAAAAGAACAAATAAGAAACGTATGCAAATCTAATATGATTCACTTTTAATAAACCTTCGTCAGAGATTTTTTTTTCTCCGAAATTCTGACGAGGCTTTAACAAATATATATATATATATATATATATATATATATATATATATATATATATATATGCTGAACTCTCCCGTCGTATAAGACGTATGAGGCTCAAGCAGCTCAGTTCTTATGAACCGACAGCCAGACAACATCACATATGATTTGAATGTACTGGTGAAGGCTTTGTGTTAGAACCAACCACACTTTTGAAGGACCGAATACAGAGGCCATGTGTACTACGCACCACAAAGTCCACAAACGACTCTCCGTAGGTTTTGAAATAAGACTTGTCCCTCTCTTAGACCAGTTGCTATCCATGGCAATAGAACCCAGTCTGTCCTGCTATTTACCCATACTTCGAGAGAGAAGGGAATTACTACTTTTCTCAAGGGTATTGGTATGTGCAATGGATTTGACTGGAATTACATACCACACACACACACACGCTTGCGTTGTATCGATACGATCCGTGTTCGATTCTCCGTAGTGGATACGCACTGCTGATGAGTCCCAGATAGGACGAAACGGATGTCCAGTGCTTTCTGCATTCTGTTTAGGATTATTCTAGGCTCGACAAATTATTATATATATATATATATATATATATATAGATAGATAGATATAAGCTCTTATAACCGGTCCAAGAAAGACATTTGAAACACTACCACGCAAAAAATTCATTTTTATAATGCGTGGGAATATCTACTCTTTCGTTGAAGAAGGTCACAAAAGAAGAAACAAGTGTAGCTGAATTATAGAAAATAGAGTATAATATATATTTTAAAATAAAACAAAATCCACATTTCAGCCAAAAACTTTTGCGGTTTATATTGTTTTTAAAATATACACTTTTCTTTCTTTGGAACAACTATAACCTCTTCCATATATATATATATATACATACATATATATATATATATATATATATATATATATATATATATATATGTGTGTGTGTGTGTGTGTGTGTATGTGTGTGTGTGTGTGTGAGTGAGTGAAATTGTATTGTTGATGAACACTTATTTTAATTTCAGGTAGGTTTCAAATACGTTCTGTAGACTGTTTTATAAATACTACTGTTGAATCAAGAATGCACGCGACCGATGTTTGTCGAGAGATTCAAGTAAGAGTACGATGTTTACTTCGAAACACAAGTAAAAAATCTGCCGATATTTACCTATTTTGGACTCAAATATAAACACGTCCAATCTTTACATGTAGAGCCAACAATAGGTGCGGCTAAAGTTTACCTAGACCTTCAATTATAAACGCGATTAATACTTACATTGAAATCTAAGTAAAAAACAAGAAATATTCAGCTATAAATTATAAATCCAACCAATCTTTACTTGGAGAATTCAACAGTACATGCGACCAGAATTTACTCAGCAATATATAAACGAACCAAATTCACCTACAAACTAATGCACAAACAAAACAAAAAAAGACTAATACTTACTTATGGACTGAACTATATGCCTGACCAACGAAGTATAAATACGAGCAAAGTTTACTTGTTCATTATATATATATATATATATATATATATATATATATATATATATATATATATATATATATATATATGTGTGTGTGTGTGTGTGTGTGTGTGTGTGTAAAGAAAGAACAGTAAGATATTTAATCCGGTGTTCTTATTGATATTTTTATTTTTACAAAATAGTGCTCAATATAAATTTACTGAGCATTAATATTATAAATTAACTGATTTAAAATATCGTTTTCAACGCGAAAATTCGCTTGAGGATGAAATGGAACTAATGTTTTTAATTTAATTACAGAATTAAATTTGAAGCTTTTAGCTTCCATTTTTGAAACATGGTTATTACTGTGTAGCGAAAAAAAAAATTAAATCAGTTTATATATATATATATATAATTTCGAAAAACCTGTAGTATTAAAATCTGATATTAGCTCAGCACTAGACCATAAGAAGAAAAAAACTTTGGGATGGATAAGTTTGTATGAAGTAATTAATGCAATATATGACAGAAGCGAATTACCAGAGGACCTCAGTAGATCAATATTAACAATGTTACCAAGGAAACTAGAATAGAAAAATCGAATGGAAAATCAACATGATGTGCCGAAAGGAGCAATAACAATATCAATTCGTTCAAGACACTGGAACTAGAAATGTAATTTTTCACGTTCAGAATGCTATCAGAATGTGTAATACAAATTCAGAATAGCTTGTGCCTATGTTTCTTACATAACACTAATGCAATGATAATGGCAGTGAGAATGGCGATATTAGCCATTTACTTATACGGATTCATTCATTGACCGAGCGGCCAGTACCATTGTAAGTTGAGATTTATAAAAATCTTTCTTTTCAAACGATTTTTCAGGAAAATAGTTTTTTCACGTCCAGCAGCTATCATCACTCTTTCCAGTATTAATAATAGTTTCTTTCCTTACCTTTTATTTGAAGTAGTGTGAAATGTAATCATCTTGATTATGCCATTAATGGATATTTAAATCTTTGAGTTACATCTCCATTTGATTGTTGCTCTAGTTAAAACTTCTCAAGTGATGTCGTTTCTGTTATCTGGTACTGTTCTTTACAATACAAAACTTTTTTTTAGAGAAGCGTGATTTATACGGAAAACGTTTTTTTTTTTAAAGTCGGTAACCTCCACTTAGTACAAACGACATGCGTGTAGAAAGAGAACGTCAATGCGTAATAGGGATGTAGAAATAAAGCCAAGATGTGTATTTTCAGCAGATTTAGTCACCCTGTTTAAGGAGTCGGTTCGAAACGGACTGGAAATTCTACCGGGTTTTATTATCGGTGAACGTAAACCTCACCCAAATATTAGGTTGGTGCAAAATAACGACGTAATAATGTCGTTTTTTGACTATTTTCTAACGTCAAAAAACGACATTATTAGGTCGTTATTTTTGCACCAACCTAATACGAGACGCAGATTTAGATTGTGTTGTTGAAAGACTTAGAAAGACCTCTTTAAGTATATATAACAAGGTAGTAAATAAAAGTAAAAGAAAAGGCGCTAATCATTAATTATATTGAAATGAAATGAAATGCATGATTGTCAGCAGAAAAGACACCCAAGATATGATTAATGCATGGGACATGTAAAACTGAAGCATATGCGCAAATTGAACTATTCGAATTATTTAGTAACAGATGACGGAAAGTGTGATGCAGAAATTCGAAAGTGCTTAGAAATATCAAAAGGTGTCTTTAAGAAGTTGAATAAAGTATTAAGTGTTATGGTCCAAGGTTAGGACCATGGAAGAACAACACGAAACACAAGAGTAGAAATAAAGAATATATTACACAAGAAATAATACAAAAAGTGAAAAGGTTAGTAAGACTGTTCGACTGGTTGGGCGTGACTACCAATACCAAATCTGTTCGTCTCGCTTGAGAAGCGGAGTATGTATAGCGTTCGGCAGAGTTCATTCTGTTGGTCTAGGTAGGCACCATGACATTAAGCAATCGGATTAATATCCTCAGAATTAAAAGAAATATAAAGCAGAATTGCTATATAGCACTTACACTGATGACTTAGATACCGGAGTAATGCATGTATGTTTTTTCCTGTTACAATTTCCATTAGAAATATTGCGTATATGACGCGACCTGCTCTCCATCTGTCCTCCTTTAGGGCAGCGAACGTTGGATGGTCTCCTCGAAGACTTGAGTCAACAAAAGTGTGGTTCTACAGAAGGATGCTAAGGATATCATGGATCAAGCGTGTGAGAAAGGATGAGGATTTTAGTGAGGACGCAAAGAGGAAGCTTCCACTTAACATCAGGAAGAGGCAGCTGAAATTTCTGGGACGCATAATGATAAGGGAGGGCTTAAATTATCTGATACTCACAGGTCAAAGAGAGGGAAAGAGAGACAAGCGAAAGCAACGCATGATATAACTAACGGATTTTAGCAGGTGGATAACGGAACATGGCGTGGGAGAAGTATTAGGTCGGGTGCAAAAATAATGACATAATAATGTCGTTTTTTGACGTATTTTTTAACGTCAAAAAACGATATTATTACGTCATTATTTTTGCACCAACCTTATAGCAAAGAGACAAATCTTATTGAGAGCTATAAGGGATATGGGGAAGTGGAGAGCAATGATCGCCTACGTCCTGAATAGACACGGCTCCTAAAAAGAAAGACGTGTTCGGCGGAGGGGCGCATTAAACAAAAAATTGAAAATTGCTTTTTAGAATGCAAATTATTAATTATATCATATCCAAGTATTTTATCAAAAATAAGAGCCATTAACTCATGATATTTCAAACTCAGTTTAGGTTTATAGTTCAAAAGCATACAATGAGATGAGAACATAAACCATAGATTTATCAGTGGAATACCATTACATTATTGTTGCATAATTATAGTGAGACCATTAAGGTTTTTTGTTAAAAGAATTTTATTTTTGGTTGCATATAAATTTAAAATATTCCTTTTTACAGGCTTTATTTGTGAAGTGGAATTTTACATTTCAGAATTTGGCAATTGGTCATCAAAGTGACGGGAAGGAAGCGATCTAAAAACAACATTGGAAAAGAGATGTAACAAACCGTAAACGAAATAGCTCCAGTTTGTTCAACTTCGCAAACAGCGCATTACAGTCAAAATATTCTAAAATGCTGCCAATGGGAAAATGAAAAATACCCAACAACAAATAAAATATAGAATAAAAATTTATATTATTTTTTATTTATTGTTATGTAACTAAATACATAATTGTGTGTAGTTAGGCAGCATCTTTTCATTCATACACGTTTCATTAAATAATATAGACAAGTGTTGTCTATCTATTTTATGTAAATCTTTTTTCGTAACTTCTGATAAGTTTAATAACATTATCGTTGAACGAAGAAAGAAATTCACAATTTTGATCCATATTTTTTTAATACAATCTAAGCTTTCGGCTTACATAAGCCATTATCAAAGATGTCAATTACAACATATTAAGCAATACACGGACAAGACAGTGATGATAGTCTGTCAATGTTTACATGGATGATTTCTAAGCAACGATAAACACGTGCATAATTTCCGTGAGTCTATATGTAATTTCCTCTAGTTGGTCCGGGGTAGTTATATCCTGTAGTTTATCGTAAATGTCCTGTTTGTTGCTGTTAAGGTTATTCAATTTTTCTTTTGCTATTTCAATACATACATAATTGTTAACATAAAACTTGATATTTCTAGTAATAAATTCTTAATGAATATTATTATTGTTATTATTTTACTTAAACGTAAAGTAAGTCCTACATTTACAATTCCTTACGGCTAACCATGAAAAGAAATGTTGATAAAAACTGCCTAAAACCATAAGTACGTATTGCCGGAAATTTATCAAAGGTTGAATACGCTCCTCCTCCATCGAACGCGATCATGTACTCACGTATCATGCGACCTTTGGAAACCTAATTTTGAAGCTAATTTGACTACAGTAAATGAATATATAGTTTCGTCAACGGCGTAGACAGAGCCAGCAGTCAGTCAGTTATGTGCCATGCGTGATACCCGCTTAGGTGATTATGTATCTTTCGATACATGACTGTCGAGGCAGATGTGTTCTTGCAGTAAGTTGCCATTTGTTTCTGCGGTAGACCAGTTGCCATTCAAGGCTATAGAACACGGTCTGCCCTGCTATTTACCCATAGCTGAGGGGAAAAGAAGAGGATTCATACCAAAGATATTAGCACGTAAGTGAATGTAATGGATTCGACTGGAATTCGAACTCGGCTCTCTCCGATTCCTCAATCCGAGCCGCGATACCATAAATTTACATCTCGTGTAGTATGCGACACCCTTAAAATTAGGTCTTTAACAGTCGCATGATACGTGAGTGTATACGGTACTTTTATTATTACTAAAGTTAACCCAATAAAATCTCCAAAATTGAGAGTTACTAAATGATATTGTTGTCAGCGTGTAGCATGGAAGTTTAGAAGGTGCGTATTTTGAGTAAATGGAGTATAAAGAATGATTTACCATAGTCTTCAGTGTAATGAGCGGAGAAGAACCTTTCTAGTTTGTCTGCTCCACAACGTAACAATTCTGGTGAATGAGGCTGAGTGGGATTTCCTCCTTACAAATGGAATGAGGATGTGTCATCTCTATGTACAAGGCATGGTACCTCCTAGGTAATGAAGGACTGAACTGGTGGAACTAAGGAATATAGATAGGCTGAACATCTGCCATGAAATATTGATAGAATAGCGAAAAGCTAGCAAAGTTTCGTCCGCAGGAAAGAGGTGGTAGGGTGAAGAATAATTCATATATTAAACGTGCGGGTGGTGTAATAGATATTGTTTCTAAACTCGAAATCAGAGAGCCGAGTTCCAATTCCAATCGGGTTCGTTATATTCACGTCAATGCCATTAGAAAAGCATGAATCCACAGTGTTTCTGTAGTCTATGGGTTGATTAGTAGGACTTTAATCAGTAAATCATTATTATTTCAAAAAAATTCTTACAATCTAAAAATATTTTCAGGTTTTAAATAACCTGTAAAAGGTTTATAAATCAGATCTATCTATCTATCTATCTATCTATCTATCTATCTATCTATCTCAGGCTTTTCATATCTATCTATCTATCTAAGCCCATTTCTTTCTTTCTTTTTTTCTATCTATCTATCTATCTATCTATCTATCTATCTAAGCGTATTTCTTTCTTTCTTTTTTTTATCTATCTATCTATCTATCTATCTATCTATCTATCTATCTATCTAAGCCCATTTCTTTCTTTCTTTTTTTCTATCTATCTATCTATCTATCTATCTATCTATCTATCTAAGCCCATTTCTTTCTTTCTTTCTTTCTTTCTTTCTTTCTTTTTTTCTATCTATCTATCTATCTATCTATCTATCTATCTATCTATCTCAGGCTTTTCATATCTATCTATCTATCTATCTATCTATCTATCTATCTATCTAAGCGTATTTCTTTCATTCTTTTTTTATCTATCTATCTATCTATCTATCTATCTATCTATCTATCTATCTATCTATCTAAGCCCATTTCTTTCTTTCTTTTTTCTATCTATCTATCTATCTATCTATCTATCTATCTATCTATCTATCTATCTATCTAACGGCTTATGATTTTGACAGAATGTGTACCGATATTCTTATAAATCTTATTTAAATCTCAAGGATCTTGATAACTGTTTGATTACTCCATATTTCTGGAAAAGCCAAATTTGATCTTATTGATTGATATAAATACATTTTTGACAATCTCTGTAAGAAAACGTATATATATATATACATATATATATATATATATATATATATATATATATATATATAATTAAAAAGTCGACAATAAAATACATTCTGTTGAGGAAAGAGTTATTTTTTTAACTTGAGCAAAAAATAAATAACTCCATGTCTAGACGTGTAGTACACACCGAATAATTTAGCTGCTGGCAGAATCTAGGTTTTACTTCCTTCTCTTTATAATTAAATAATTCAATCATATGTAATCATATATAATTTTTAAATATATATATATGCTAATCGACTACCCGATGATAATGATTAGTTTATTTCTCGAGATAATATGCGTGAAATGTCTAATGAATGAAGGATTAATATTTTATGCAGGATTCGACCGGAAACAACGAACGGCAGTCATTTGCATATTTGCGAGAGGAGAAATGATTGACACCACCTACGTCTGACTCGCTAGTTTGTTTTTTTTGTTTTTTTTTTAATTTTTCTTGTAATCTCGGTTTTCCTGTCGTGTCTTTAGTTGAATGGTCTTGCAAACCGTTTACCGCAAGTTCAATCATCAATGAGAATAGTATCATAAATTTTTCAATTCGATACATTACGAATTCATCAACCAATTGACATGTGATAAATAAAAACAATTAAACTAAAAATTCTGGGGTAACCAAAAGCATTACCATAAAACGGTAATATCGAAATACGTCCGCTAGGTATTACACAGTGTTATATATCCTTTCATATAATATTTAGTTTGGGGTCTTAATTTTCGTCATCGATCTTAGCTTTGATGAAGAGGACAGATCAACTGATGTAACTGTCTATTTTATTCATAGTTTCGTATTTTGATGTTTTTTTTTATTTCGCCATCTCATTCCAAGCAAGGTGGGAGTGCTACTTGTGCTCAGGTTGTAACAGTGAGTTAAAGTGAAAGAGAAGACTGAGAATATGGAGGATTCAGGAAAGAACAGACGATGAATGAGAGTCAAGATGGCGATTGAAGTTGGATTTAAGTTTTTTGAAGATTGAAGTTATCAGGGAAGCAAGTAAACGGAAGAGAGCTGCAAAGGTGGTTAGTGCGAGGAAAGAAACTGCTGGAGTAGGAGTAGAAGTAGCAGTTGAATTAAACTATTTCAACAGTAAAAGGGTGGGACCTACATGCAAATGTAGAAGTACTCATACATTCACTTAGTCGAAAAGACAGAGAGACGTTACGTCACATCGAAGAAAAAGTGACCATGTAACCGTTTCACGGTAATATTTTTGTTACCACCCGCACTTCTTTTTATAATTTAATTTCTTACTTTAGTTGCTGTTGAAATTCTACAAGTGACGTGATTTATTTTATCTGGTAAACTGCTTTTTCTTTGTAATTCCGGAGAGCTAGTCCACGAGGTTAAATGAAGGATCGTTCTCGCAAAAGCCGACACTCTCAAAGCCATTTTTAACCATCTATCTGAGAAAGCGGCTGTATACAGCCGGCAGTTTAGATTTTGAACTCATTTGGCGCCATGGATGGCATCCATATGAAAGTCTTGATCTGATGAAGCAAGTACAGCCGTCCCTTCTACACCAATAGCGTCATATCTCGCACCGCTTGCCTGTGGAACACCGTTGCTTTTACTGTTTCCCTGATAGCTATAATCTCCAAATATACAAATGTCATGTCAATCGACATCTCCAGTTGCCATGATCTATCAACTATACTTCTCCTAATCCTTTCTTCTATCACACCTATCTGCTCTCGCTCCAAATTTTCTGCAACCCCCTGCATACTAGTGGCTTCACACCTCGCTCGGGGCGTAATGCCTAAAAAAAAAATCAATACTTTTAATTATGGAATAAATAGTAGAACTTGCATCTGTAAAAGTCAACGTATTTCTGAAAAAAAATAAAATACAATATTCACAAAAAAATAATTATTATTTTTGAAATCCCCAAAATATGTTTCGGCTTTAAAACACCCAGAAAAGTTAGATAAGTCGTGAAAATATATATATATATATATATATATATATATATATATATATATATATATATATATATAAGGCTATTTATGCTTTATTTTGTTAAATAAAAACAAATTATATACTCACTGTTACTTTGAAGATCAAATTACTTAAATAATAATATTTATTAGAAATTGCTATATTATGCAAATTATGTATTATTTTGGTAAATATAATTAAACTAATTAAGCATTTCGACGGGTTGTGATGGCTAACAAGATATCTTCCTTAGATTTCTTAAGCAAAAAAAGTGAGGTTGACCTCATTTTGATGTTCAGTTACTCGATGTCTTATCAATGACTTCAGGAATTACTATTTTAATGTTCAGTTTCTCGATGTCTTATCAATGATTTCAGGAATTATAATGTTCTCGATGTCTGATCAATGATTTCAGGAATTACTATGGTAATGTTCAGTTACTCGATGTCTTATCAATAATTTTTTTTTTTAAGCATTTCACCCCAAGCAAGGCGGGAAGCCACGAGGACGAAAGGGGTTACAGAAAATTTAGAGCAAGGTCAGATAGGAATGATAGAAGAAAGGATGAGGGTAGTGGATAGATCAAGGTAACTGGAGATGTCGATTGACATTACACTTGAATAGCTAGAGTTTATAGCTCACAGGGAAAGAGTAATAGGGAAGGAAGTTCCACAGGCGAGAGGTGCGAGACATGAAGCTATTAGAGTAGAAGAGACGGCTACATTTAGGAGTTTCGACAGTGAAGGGGTGAGAGCGGGATGCCAGCCTCGTATGGCGCTTGAAATCATGACGTCTGGGAACCAGCGAATACAGCTCCTCGGAGCAATTTCCATGGAAGTATTTGTAGAACAGACAGAGGGAGGCGACGGCGCGTCTGTGAGAAAGTGACTTTAGACGAGACGCCAGGGCAGGGCCAATTACATTGCATATCCGAATCTAGAGTCTATCAAGAACCCCGAGGCAAACAGAAGGGGCACCAGACAATATATGGCAGCAATACTCCAAGCAAGGGCGAATTGTTGTTTTGTAGATCTGGAGGATCGACCCCGGGGAGAAAAACTTCCTGGCGCGACTCAAGGAGCCAACTTTCCTTGCAGTGGACGAGACAGTTGACTCAATGTATTTATTCCATCTCAGGTCAGCAGTCAACGTGAGACCGAGAAGCCGCAGAGAGTTGCTCTCGAGAAGTTGAGCGTCAGACATTCTAATGGAGGGAAGGGAAGGACCTCTGTGGTGATTAATAGAGAGCAGTTTTGTCTTAGAAGCGTTGAAGTTGACCAGCCAATTCGTGCCCCAGTTCACAATCGATTGGAGGTCCTTTTCGAGACGCACGGCCAGGCAAGATTTTAGGAATTACTATATTCTCGATGTCTTACCAATGATTTTAGGAATTACTATTTTAATGTTCAGTTTCTCGATGTCATATCAATGATTTTATGAATTACTATTTTAATGTTCAGTTTCTCGATGTCTTATCAATGATTTTAGGAATTACTATATTCTCGATGTTTTATAAATGATTTCAGGAATTATTATTTAAAAGTTCACTTTCTCGATGTCTTATCAATGATTTTAGGAATAACTATATTCTCGATATCTTATCAATGATTTCAAGAGGTAATATTTTAATGTTTAGTTTCTTGATGTCTTATCAATGATTTCAGGAATTACTATTTTAATATTCAGTTTCTCGATGAAATGACTTCAGTTATTACGATTTTAATGTTCAATTTATCGGTGTCTGATCAATGGCACCAGGTATTACTCTTTTAATGTTAAGATTCTCGATGTCTCATCAATGACTTCATGAATTACTATTTTAATGTTCAGTTTCTCGATGTCTTATAAATGACTTCAGTTATTACTATTTCAGTGTTCAGTTACTCGGTGACTTATCAATGATTTGAGGAATTACTATTTTAATGTGCCTTTCTCGATGACTTATCAATGACTCCAGGAATCATTATTTTGATGTTCAGTTACTCGATGTCTTATTAATGATTTCAGGGAGTACTATATTGTCGATGTCTTGTCAATGATTTCAGGAATTACTATTTTAATGTCCATTTTATCTATATCTTAACGGCGACTTCAGAAATTATTATTTGGATCTTCAGATTCTCGATGTCTTATCAATGACACCAGGAATTACTATTTTTATGTTCAGTTTTGTCGATGTCTTATCGATGATTTCAGGAATTACTATTTTCTCGTTGTCTTATCAATGATTTCAGGAATTACTCTTTTGATTTTCAGTTTCTCGATGTCTGATCAATGACTTCAGCAATTATTATTTTGATTCTCTGTTTCTCGATGTTTTATCAATGACTTCAGCAATTACTATTTTAATGTTCAATTTCTCGATGTCTTTTCATTGGTTTCTGTAATTACTATTTTCTCGATGTCTTATTAATGGCTTCAGGAATTACTATTTTCTCGATGTCTTATCAAGGATTTCAGGAATTTCTATTTTGATGTTCAGTTTCTCGATGGCTTTTCATTGGTTTCTGTAATTACTCTTTTCTTGATGTCTTGTCAATCATTTCAGGAATTACTTTTTGATGTTCATTTTCTTGATGTCTTAGCAATGATTTCAGGAATTACTATTTTAATGTTCAGTTTCTCAGTGTCTTATCAATGGCTTCAGTGATTACCATTTAATGTTCGTTTACTCGAAGTCATATCAATGGCCTCTGGTATTACTATTTCAATTTTAACTTTCTCGGAGTCCTATCAATGGCTTCACTTTTTACAATTTTAATATTTACCTTCTCGAAGTCTCATCAAGCGCTTGATGGATTACTATTTCAATGTTCAATTTCTCGATGTCTTAATAAATGTCTTCGTGGATTTCTTTTTTAATGTTCAGTTGCCGAAGTCTTTTCAGTGCTTTCAGGGATGACTATTTTTATGCCCTGCTCCTGCAAGTCATATCAATATCTTAAGTGTTGATTATTTAATATTTAGTTTCCTTAAGTTTCAATAACAGCTTATGGGTTGGAAAATTTAATTTTACATTTGTCTTACTAATTTCGAATGAATTATATCATATATACTTCGTTCAACACAAATATACGTTATGTCACTTTGGGATAATATCCTTATTTTTTGATATGTTATTTTTTATTTAGATTTAAGCATCAACCTCTTTTGTTGTGTAGAGTTCCACAATTAACTCAGTCGCCAAATTGTTGGCGGTTTGATATAAATATGAATTTAACATGAAAGACGAGATTACAAATATTTGAATGCTCTTATGAATACCGAAAAATAATATTTGCATTGTACTTTGTGTTGTATACCCCAGGTTGAATTCACTCGGGTCTGTCTAGAATTCTACTGAATTTCCTGTTGCTTTACAGCAAGAAGTTTACTTTATGAGGGCGGTTTCAACGTGACGGTTTTGAGAAACATAAAACGAAAATCTTTCTTTATTTAAAGAGTCGTTTTACTGCGGTTGTCTTGACTATGGTTTCAATTTGCATAGTCCTGTCTTTGTAAGCAGAGTCATAATCACATTAACACTCAAGTTGCACAAAAGTTATTTAAAAGTTTTCTATTCACTAACAGCGATTTGTCTATAGTTCATATTTTTTTTAATTTCATGAGTCTTGCATTAATACAAAACGAATGTAAATGCTTTTTTCAAAGGAAAAATCCACATCTCTTTAGTTTGGACAATACAAGTTCTGCACAAAAATCAACGGAAAATAAAAATGCACTGGACTTTTTTTTTGGTTTATTTTTTTTTATAAAAGAAAAATTTGGAACACGTTACTTCTTAGTGAATGTTAGAAAAGAAAAATTGTTTTAAGTTACTTTAATTCGAAGTACAGCGTGGTGCGAAATTCTTGTCAGCCCTACCAAAAAATAATGAAAACAACAGATGAACAAGTAATAAAGCAAATCAAAGCACATGTACTAGATTCAGTTTATTCGCTTTCATTGACGCTGTAACGCATAGGGTAGGCCTGTGTGAACATCATCATTTTCGTGGCACAAATTGATGCGGCGCCATGTTCTGTGTGATATTTTACCAAATTGTGCTTTGTTGATTGCTGAAAAGGCTTTCCAAATGGCGCTCGTCAGCTGATGGGTATTTTGGTATCGTTCATGTGAAACCATCTCAGAGCGTTGACATGTAAAATTATATTATGTAGGAGTGATAAAACTTTCGTACTACCCCGTGGGCATGCGATATCTATTAAATCCTTTTCATAATATATTTTTGTTTTCTTACATATTAATCTGTGCATGCATATTATCATTTTTCACAAACCAAGAGAATAAAGTCACTAAGACGCAAAAGGTTACTGAGTGTGAAAGGAGATAAAAAATTAAAAACATTATTAAAGAAAGAGAACAATAAAAGAACAGGAATTAAGAAGATTACGATTGACTATATATATTACCAATTTTGGAGCGTGCAGTCGCAACGCTAAGGTTGAATTTTTTTGAAAATTTAAATCAGTGCGTTTTTTACTAATATATATATATATATATATATATATATATATATATATAATGACGTCATACATTAAGAAATGGATGAAGTCCGACAATTTATTTATTAAAGATATTTTTATGTTTAACGTTCTTTTTATAGATACAAGTATTTAAGTAAATGCTCTGTTTACAATAAACATTATTAAATAACATTTACAGGCCTGAATGTCCGAGAAATTTTCATAGAAAATATATATATATATATATATATATATATATATTATAATATATATATATATATATATATATATATATATATATATATTATAATATATAATATATATATATATATATATATATATATATTATAATATATATATATATTATAATATTTATATATATATATTATAATATATATATATATATATATATATATATATATATATATATATATATATATATATATGAAATAACAGTATATAGATTTTTATACATGAAGAAGAATATTGGGAAAATATATGACCTTGTGAAAGATTTCATGTGACAAGTTTTGTCCTTTAGGACATCATTGGCCTAAATTGGAAACAAAAAAAGAAAAAGAAAAGAAAAAGAATGTAAATAAAATTTGCTAGATTATATAAGAAAGGTGGTTCATTGTGTCTTGCGAGACAGTTTTTCTCTCCAGAATCTATCTTACATATAGATAAGTTCGTCCAGGCTTAGAATATTGATGCCACATATGGCCCGGTTACCCTGCTATTTACCTTGTACTTCTTCATAAAATCCACAAGAAGAATCAGCAATATTATCGGACTTGATACTTCATTAACTTTCCCACCGCCGTAAGTTTGCCTGTCTGTGCCGTTTCTATAAATACTTTGATACTAATTGCCTTGATGAGTTTTTACATAGGGGATCAGTTCGTTTTTATTTTAGATCAGTAACAGAAGTGTTTTTCGTCTCCTTCTGTCAAATTTACATTTGCAAGATTTTGACAAATCTTCTTTGTTAAGTTATTAATTGAATTTAGTTGTTTTAAGCTTTGAATTGTGACAGTGTGAATTTTTCTTTTCTGTTAATTTTATTTTCTACCACCCTATGTTTGTCTTTTTACCTGAAGTTATATTTTTTTCTATTGTGACTTACCGTTACACAAAACTACTTTACGTTTTCTTTTATTGTTCTTTTTGTTTTTTGTTTAATCTTATTTTATTTACTGTTTTTGTTTTATTTTTAGTTGTAATGATTTTCTCTTTTTCATTTCGAATTAGGGCGAAACATTATTGGGTTTTTTTCGAACATTTTTATACGGTTTTCTATTTTCATTTTTCTTGAAACGTTCTATTTTTAATTCGTGAAGCATTCTTTTCGACTTATTCGTTTTATTTAAACTTGTTAGCGTCTTTTTATTCTGTTTTTGCTAAAACCTTTCTTCTACAGACTTAACGCCTAGCTCTCATTTTTGTTTTTTTAAATTTCCTTTTGACAAACTAGTGGAAACAAAAATTAAAAATTTTTGTTTCTACTAGCTTTTTTTTTATTAATTTTTCCCAGTTATATTGTTTACATTTTGAGATAATTTTTAGTGTACTATTTAGTTTTTGTTAGTTTATTTTCCTTTTTTTTTTAAAAAGAATTTAAAATTGATTTTGTGTTCTCTTATAATTCTTTTTCATTATTTTTATTCTTTAAGAAAAGAAAAAATGTTCGTTGGAAAAAACATTTCAAAAAAATAAAAAAAAGAAACAACCACGCATCATGGCCGACAAAAGTCGGCATATGAAAATTCTTTTTGGGTTGGTATCAACAGTCTGCACAAGAAATCCGAGTGCTTACAAATCAAAACCAATACGAAAGCAGCAAAGATAACTATGATGGCCAATAAGAACCACAAAAAGTACATGGAGATAAGAGCCAAAACAAGAACCAATAGATGATACGCCATAAGTGTCCAAACAATAGAAAATGCATGGTAGATCGAAACAGCCAATATAAACAAATGGAACAGAACTTGAGGGACAAAAATGGCGACCAAAATATCCCAAATAACGATAATACGATGACCACGGAATCACTCTGTTGAAGCAAATCTGAGCAGAATGTAAAATAAACGGAGTTTAAAATAGCGGTGTTTCTGGGAAGAGCCAGGTGGTATGCTCACCTATCCGAAATGATGACAAGGAACTTTGGATTTTTCCTGTGGCGGATAGTGTCACAATCGCCTGAAGAGTGTGTGGCGGTCGTTGGGATGAGGGCACATCACAAAGGACCTCATACTCTGTACCGAGTATTGAGAAAATTGTTTCGAGGTCCCTCCGTTATTGAGGGGAATATCTAGCGCTGTATTTTGAACAGTATGTCGAAATTCTGAATGAATCTCCCGATCGGAAACTTGGGCAATAGATGCTTGATACAATGTTAGACAAGCAAGCTTTTGACTTCGTTTAAGTTTAGAAATGAATTCCCCGGGAATTAATATGGAATTGGACGATCTGTAACGTCCCGGATTCGGTGGTTCCCACGAGCTATATCGACAGTGTATTAGTCGATTTAGGGCTCTCAGGATGCAGAAGTTTTCATTCGATAGTTTACACGTACTATAGGCTTGTCCGGGTTCGTGCAAACTTCGACAAGCCTAGGCCTAGAATGATTGGTTATTGAAAATTCAATACGTCGTTGTGGAGGATTTTCCTGATCTGTTTTTATTAATATTAATGTTGGAGCCGACGGGGAGTGTGGCCGGGAATAAGTGGTGGGGGCCACTTTAAGTCTGTCATTAGCTCTTTTGCAGCTGATTATAGTTTTGGGTCAGTTCGGCACCTATTTAGCTGACTTTTCCCGTCTTGATGCAGCTGGGTGCGAAGGGGCTATTACAGAAGAGGAAATATAGGAAGTAACTTCGTTGAAAAAGGGTCATCACTATGTGCTCTTGTGTCTCCTCGACATTATGCGAGTCGTGGCGTCGACGACGAGAGGGAAATGGTTTTATGGAGGTGAGAAGTTCTTTTCTCAACTGATCTTTTTTAAGCATCAGATTAAAGTTAAAATATAGAGTGAAAAGGGTGTGACTATCTTCATCAAAATTCAGCAACATGCGTGTGTGTGTGTGGCGGGGTGAACGTTTTGCGCTTGGTGCGAATAATTTGGGCTGACTTTGATTGGTTATTAAACTTCTCAACCCTGAGAAAAGTACACACGTGCGAGGAGGAGGTCCCTTTCTTTTACTTTCGAGGCGTGCAGCCTTTTACGTAAATGTCGAATTGTTCTGAAACACCTTTTACGGGCGATGGATGACCTGTCCGACTTCTAGTCGTTGTCCTGAAGAAAATTATATTATATGTTAGTTAGGGGTTCGTACAAAATAATCTGATAGATGAGCTCAGTCTTAGGAAGTAGCAGGTTTGCTCAATATGGTCTAGAACGCCCGGTTTGATGCTTAATGTAAATATTAGGAGAGATAAATTTTAGAAAATAAGTATTGCTCTTCGTTATCTCTCAGTTTTTGAATTTAAGCGCAGTACTAGACTGGCGATGAAGTCTCATCAATTTTGAGTTGAGTTGACCATATCTAACCGTAAATTCTATACTGACAGTTCCTTTTCTTGCACTTTTCGCTTGTGGAGATCTCTACCGTGTCCACGTTTTCCAGCCAACTTTAATCTGCAAAAATGTAAATGCAATGTCAATCGGTATTTACTGTTCTTTTGATTGCTCTTTTCTCTTCCCGCTCATTAGTAAAGTTCGCTAATTATTTCACATCCAGTAACCTTTTGTGACTTAGTGGCTTTTCCTTTTGGCATGGAGTGAAACAGATTAAAAATAAATTCAAAATTTAAAATTGCCAACATGGTTCATTTGTGTGCATGTGTAGTCGGACTAACATAAAAAAAAAAAACTTAGTCCGATGAAATCCAAAAACGCATAAAAAGAAAACTTTTTCGACGTTTTCATACATTTTTTCATATATGTATATATATATATATATATATATATATATATATATATATATATATATATATATATATATATATATGTTTGTGTGTGTAATTAATGTGTGTATGCGCGTTTTGATGTCTATGTGTGTACTCTGTGAATCGTGTGCGCGCTCTCTGAATCGATTACAAAAAACTGTTTTGGGTGTCACCCAGACAAAAAATTATGGTTTATTGTTCGGAAGATATGACCTCTGCCACCATACCACCAACATCAGCTTCTGGCGTTGTAAGCCAACATAACGAAACGGAAGGTATCAGCCTAGATCGAATGACGAATTTATGTCTAAGTAAATAAAACAACACCGCATATAGACACGCACACCCACACACAAATATATATTTATGCATAGATATATTTACATATAGATATATGTACATATATATAATATCTATCAAACAGTACGTGTAAAATAATATGTAAAAAATGTAAAAACATTATTAAATTACTCTCTCTCTCTCTCTCTCTCTCTCTCTCTCTATATATATATATATATATATATATATATATATATATATATATATATATATATACATATATATACGTATAGATACATGTGTATAAATATATATATATATGTATGTATATATCTATATATATATGTTTATATATATGAATATATGCATATATATGTATATATATGCATGTACATATGTATATATATATATGTATTATGTATGTGTACATATATCTGTATATATGTATATATATGTGTATGTATGTGTATATATATATATATATATATATATATATATATATATATATATATGTGTGTGTGTGTGTATATATATATATATATATATGTGTATGTATATAGATATGAGTGTGGCTATAAACCAAATAGATATTAGTAACTGTATTCGCGTGCGTTGGCGTGCATACACAGATAAGCAAATAAATATTTACTTAATTTAATATAAGGTTTAAACAAAACTGTGCTCAATGTAGTTATATAGAGCTAAGAAGTATATGTTAACAAATATACATATACCTACGTAGGTATATTTATAATTATTGCTATATATATATATATATATATATATATATATATATATATATATATATATATATATATATATATATATATATATATATATTCGTATACATACAAGATTTTAATTGATTGTATTTCCAACAAATTAATAAACATGTTTTTCATCATATAATTAAAGTACACAGATGCATTATAACTAAATATGCATTGAAACCAGAAAAAAAAATGAAATAAAAATAGAAATAAATCCCATTTATCCATCTAAATGGGTGAAAAAAGTATTCGTACAATACAAAAAAGAATACATAATCTTTATTTAATACTTTGTAGATTATCAAATATTCACTTCTGCAGCAACCAACCCTCTTTGTACTTTTCAATTAATAAATTGTAAATTTTAGTTGGCATTTTGTTCCATTCTTCATCGCTTATGGTTTTCAGATCCGGGATGTTTCTTGTAGCTCTCAATTGGATTTGAATTTTCAGATAACTCCACAAATTCTTCATTGGTTTTAAATCTATGTACTAACTTGGCCATTTCACGGTAGTTACATTATTTTCAGCAAGCCATTTCTTTGTAGATTTTCTGTGTGCTTAGGATCATTATCTTTTTTGAAGATCCAATCAGAAGGAATTTCAAGATTTTCAGCCAAAATCATTAAATTTCCTTCGAAATATTTTGATATGCTGCGGCATTCATTCTATCATCTATTGCTGATATGTTGCCAGTACCTTTTGCAGAAAAACATTGGAACTGTGTTCTTTTGTTTGAAGGCATCGTCATCTTTCCTCAATACATGATTTCTAGAATTACGTCCGTAATACTCTTTCCCAATACGATTTTTCCTTAACAATCAGTTCTTTTGGAGAATTTCTCAATTCAATACACCTTCGCATGATGAAAACCTTCTTGCACCAGTATAAATTACATAATATTCTGTTTGTATTTTTAGTCTAAGAATTACTGATAACATTGAAATATTCTAGAATATCCCAATCGAATAATGTAGAGCATTAAAGCAAATTAAAAGTTTTAAAATTTGAAATATGTACGAAAACCTTTTACCCATTAAAATAGATAAATGGTATTTATTTCAATTAAATCATTTCTGTTTTTTATGCATATCTAGTTATTCTGCAATTGTGTTCAGTTAAATATAAGAGAAGTAAATTTATGAATTATTTGGAAATACAATAAATTTTAAACTTGATGTGTACGAATATTTATTTCCCCCACTCTTTATATATATATATATATATATATATATATATATATATATATATATATATATATATATATATTGTAAATGAGTTATCGAAACAACAGTAGAACACCGGAATTGATTTGACAACAAGTTTATTACCTTTTGGTAGAGGAAGGAAATTACTGGAAAGTAATTGAAACTCACCTGAAGCGAGCTGAATGTGTAATGCTGCTCATGCCAATGACACTTCCACCGAGCTTCTCTGCGGCATATGACTTCACTGAATTTTTATGTGTTCCTCTCGAATCAGGAGATACGGTGCACATTCTACGGGACGAGAATGTTTAGTCGTGAACGACTGTTTTCAGAAAAAGCTACTGCTGATGGTACTCCTCTTTATGTTGGAGTATTTTTATGTGTTTCGTCTGACGGGCGGGTCCAAACTTGTAGGGAAATATTGACTATCACAACACATATATAAGTATAATGGTCTAATTCATAAAACTGAAATTGAGATGTTATATCAAAGTATCGAAATACTTCTGGACGAACAACTGATCACAGCAACACCAGTCAGTAATGCATAGACAGGACTAAAGTTAAAAAAACATTAACAAAACCTTTACAAATTACCGGTAAGAACCGGGCATAATCGTTAAAAAAGCAGACAAAGATAAACATCTTTGTTGTTTAAACAATTCGCACTATAATACAAAACTAGAACAAATACTCAATGACTATAACAAATTTAAAAAAAAAACAAACAAAAAAAACCCCATTAACAGGAGTCCAAATAACCAACTGAAATTTAAAATTATCAAACTTATCACAGCTAATAATGCTGAACATGATATTTTATAACTTCCTAGCATAGTGGGCGGTTATAGTCCTGGTTACATATATGGCACTATAAAAACGCGCAAAAACTATCCTTTTATATCATAAATTACCACTCTTGTGTATCAATTAACGAAATCATCAACCAAGTCATCACATTCCTAGTAAATATAGCATGAAATCAACAGCTGAAACAATTCTAAAAAATGAAAAACTTAATAATGAAACCATGTCGTCACATGGCGTTGAAAATTTATTCACTAATATCCAAGTTAGTAAAACTATTGATATTATTATAAGAAACATATGCAATAATCCATTTCTATCTCCACTTAAATTTAGACCTAGTATATTACAGAAACTACTGTTAACTTGCACTACTGAAGTCCCATCCTCTGATAAAAATTAATATATACATACGACGAGATGGTGTTTCTCTGGGTTCAGTTCTGGGCTAAACTTTTAGAAATTTCTATATGTCTAGTCTTGTAAATAATATATGTAACAAATTTAAAACTCTTCATCTACCTTAGATATCTTGATATCCTTATACTAGTCAGGAATATGGATGAAATATATAAAATACGAAAACGATTCCAAAATATTTCTGTCCTTAAATTTACAAAATTAATAATATGATAAAATTCCTTTTCTAGATATATTGATAAACATTAAAAATAATAAATTCGCTATAGTCCATATGAGAAATTTACTAGCAGAAATTCGTGTACTATAAAAGTGAATGCCTTAAAAATTCTAATAAGCAGTGCAAAAAGTTATTCATCCATAAGAAGGTTTTTCTACAGTGGACTAAAATTATAAAAAAAAAAACACTTATTAATAATAACTTCCCTAATTATATTATTGATGAATAAATAAGTTGTATTAGAAATTCCAATACAAAGCAATTAGTATAGTTTTCCAATTCCCATTTGAATGATGTATCAAACACGTAACATTTATTCGCACATGCCTGTCTACATTCGTAATTTAAGAAAATTATTCTTGAAAATAAATCTATACTTTTTCATGAAAATCAATAAATCTAAACTAATTACTCTTGAAGTTATCTATGTTAAAAAATCGGAATCAACCTTTTATAAAATTAACCATGAATACAACACAAATGTTTATAGGTGATAGTTTAAAATATTTATGTTTTAACTAATAGATTTAATAGTGTTATTTTTTTTTTAACATTTGGACATTTCATAACTTAGTTACATAGCGTGACGTTTACAGCGTGGCGTTTACAGCGTGACGTTTACAGCGTGAAAATTAAAACGAGGAGTACATAATACACTTCACAGGTTAAAAAAATAACTT
>OZ010581.1:117110239-117145239 GCA_963932145.1 Acanthosepion lycidas | reverse complement strand
GTAGTTGTTGTTGTAATAGTAGTATTTCTTTTGATTTCTGTTGTATACGCATTTACTCAGAAATTACATCATGACATTTTTCACACAAGTTTTTTGTAAAAAATAAAAATAAAACACCCTAGAATCACACACAGTCTACATAAATTCTAGATAAAGCCCTTCGTAAGGTATGAGCTGTACTTGTAGGAATATTTTTTTCGTATTTCTTTAAGGCATGGGCTACTAGGGATCCCTTGAATTTGTCTATCGGAACCCTTTTCAAACAGACCGAGGAGCTCCTACTACAAATTGTTGAGGTGTTCCTGTGCCATATTTGTTTTAGATTTCAAGTTCAAGATCCTTGTATTTTGATAGTTTTTCGAAGATTTTCAACGATACGTTACAGTCTTCAGGAACTGCCATTTCAATAAGAAAGATAATTCTATTTTTGTGTTCTTTGATCACAATTTTTGGGCGATATGCTTTGATTGTTCTGTCTGTGTGTATTTTAATATCCACTAAAATTGTTACAGGCCCTATCTCTGTAATCGAATCTGGGTGATATTAATACCAGTTTCTTTCAGTTTCCTTCCCGTAAAATTTGCATATTTTCCAGAGCAGGTATTGGCCCACACCTTCATGCCTAGATTTTTATTCAGTGGGTGATAATATTGTGCAACCTCATTCAAGATGGCCAATTGTTTCTGGATATTTATCACGTTATCTGCATTTCGGGTTAACACAAAGACAACAATTGTCGTGCAAATTTATAGAAAAAATGTGGTTGTTCAGATTAAATGGAAAGAAATTCTAAATAAGATATGAAATTGGCTCATACTTATGACTTTTTGAAATTCTTATATTTTGGGGCCAACAGGAGATTTTGGGCTATCATTCCAAGAATCCCAGTAACCAAAGATAATGTCTTGAGATTCCACGTTCTACTGTTTTTTTATCTCCCTCTATATGTATTTCGTCCGCTGATGCTGCAACATCTCTCAGAAGGCATAACTTTTCACAATTATGTCCCATCCTGGGTATGACGATAAACTACATCCGTGTCCTGGGTATGACGATAAACTACGTCCAATAGCAAGGTCTCTGATCAGGAGATTTTGAGGATAGTGGAACCACCTCTTAATTGCTGATATGCCAAGGTCCGCCCTAACCCGGGGTGGTAGCCACTGTTAGAGTTCCAGCTATGGGCAAATAGAAACTGGGATAAAAACACTATGAAAGTGTAAGAATAGATTTTAATACCAGAAATATTTTGAATTTTTTTTACCAGCAATAAGTTTTTGAAGAAAAAAAAAAATGTTACCAGCAGTACATTTTTGAAAAAAATATTGCCAACAATACTTTATTGAAAAAATTATTACCAGCAATACATTTTTGAAGGTAAAATATTATCAGAAGTAGATTTTTGACAAAACAAAATATTGCCAGCATAAAAAAAAAATTGTTAGCATTAAATAACCCAATGAGGCTGATATGCCGTAAAATAAATCAAACCAAACAATTATGTCTAGTACGTGTATTTGGCTTTCGTTATCAGTCCGAATATTGAAATTCCAGAGAATGATAAACTCTTCATTCTGTACAAATTAACTTATGTTCCTACAAGTGTATGCACTGAGAAGCCCTATCATACTGTTCCAAGTAATCTGTTGGCACCAGTCGACCAAACCCAGATATTGGTCAATTGTCTTCGGATGTTCTTCACATACATGACATTATTATTATTATTATTATTATTATTATTATTATTATTATTATTATTATTATTATTATTATTAACTTTATTATTATTATTATGGCTAGTAGTAGTATTGATAGTTTTAAAGGCTGGAAAATATTTTTAAGTGGCTCGGTGTCAATCTTCAACATTTCGGAGAGCAATCTCTTCCCAGAGGATATTTACTGTGCCCATGATGCTTATTTTTTCGTAACGACCATATGTTGGATGTGATTTCGAGGGCTTAGATTTCTTCAGAAATCGACCCAAACGCTCCAAATACAAACTGTACAACGATGGCATGTACCTTCCACATTATTTCAACGTATACTTTTCAACTTCTTTACTTACAAAGTAATGACCTTCCGCGCACGCCACGTCTATAAATAACCCCTGATGAGAATTTGTTTTATTAACACTGTTATTAAAAAAAATCATTACCTTGTAGAAACCAATTTTCCAACAAAACTCTTACCAAAGATGTCATAGTTGAAACTGGCAAATTGAAGTTTTTCAACACCAAAGTTGATATTTTGGGTCTGTCAACTAGCAAGTAAGCCTCGAATGCTGATTATAGCGCAAGCCTATGTCGAACTGTGATCGACCTTTTCCCTTTTGCCGAGGTAAGAAAATACACTTTTGTTTAGAATCTTAAACTTACCACCGCTTGTGCATATATATTTCTTCGGCGGAATTTGTGGCATTCAGTAGTTTCCATCTATCTTCTCAGATAATTGATGTCATACGTCGTAGCGGGTGGAATAGTATAATTGTTAATCTTAGTTAATGTTTTTCAAAACCGGAAGACATAATTATTTATTTCCTTTACTTCAGAACTGATCCCTTATAAGATCTAAAACTGATCTTGTCTAATGTAATCTCATATAATTTCATCTTAGTTGCCGCTGACAAAATATTTAAATTATTTTCTAAATCATTCGACAGTATTATTGAAGACAGATGCAGTATAAAATTCTTGTCGATTTTTTAAACCATATCTTTTGTACCTAATGTTCACCCAATAAAAGGACCAAGAGCCACTCAAAGTAGAATGTTAGCGAATGAATAAAATTGATTCGTTTTAGTTTTAGTTTTCGTGGAAACATCGAAAAGGTAGTTTTTTTTCCACAATGAAGAGGTCTTTGGGGGAGGAGATCTCTGTGTATTTTTAGATTTCCATTTCAACATTCTCGTATTGTGATAGTTTTTTTTTGAAGATGTTCAAAGAGACATTACTGCAATGTCAATAAGAAAGCACATTCTGTTCTTGTGGTCATTGATCACGATTTCTGGGTGATATACTTTGATTGTTCTGATTCTGCGTATTGTAAAGTTCCATAAAAATGTTACCGGTTTCATCTCTGTAACTGGGTGTGTGGGTGGTGTTCATACCAGTGTCTTGCAGTTTCCTTCCTGCAAAACTTGCATATTTTCCAGTGCAGTTATTGGCTCACCCTATCATTCCCAGTGTTTTATTCAGTGGGTGCTAAACCTGTGCAACCTGATACAAGATGGTCAATTGCTTCTGGATATTTATAATATAATCTGCATTTCGGGTTTAAACCAATGGTAACAATTCTTTGTATCCCAAATTTTAAACACATAACGTATCAAGCTGAATTTTGTATAAGTTTCAGTTGATGGCACAAAAGAATGGAGCTCTTCTTCACATTTCCTCTGGAAGTGAAGACGGGGTAGTGTTAATCCTGCACTGATGCCTCTGTGGAGAACGGTTTTTTATAGAGGAAAATAATCACGTAAAAAGCTGCGTAGAGCATTTCGAATCTTGTCGAGGTAAGAAAGTAAGGATTGGGAAGATTCAGTCCAGATACGGCAGCAATATTCTATGGACTGATTCGAAAAAAAAACAAACACTTGAGGCCTGTCGTAAGCTTCAGTACGAATAGATGTTTAAATCGAGGATGCAAAACGTAAGGTTCAACCTTTCATATTGAACGGAGAAAAATTCTGCTCGTTGATAAAAGTTTACAAGCTTTGGTTTTTGCGATCGAAAGTACCAGCCCCACAGGCAAATGACAAATCGAGAAACCCAAATCAACCAGATATAATATTATAAATATACTGGAAGTATTTTAACAGAAGACGGAAAGTGCGACACTAAAATCCATTGTCGGGATCGGGTAGCGATGTCTTCCAAAAGCTCAGCAAAATCTTAAGAAACAGAAAAATAATCGTTACAATCAAAGAAAAGAGTATCGAACTGTTACGTAATATCAGTCCACGTACACGGCAGTGAATGAAGAGACTTGATGTGGCAAAAATGGGGTTCTACTCGAGTAGGCTGAGGACACTATGGACCGAAGCGGTGAACAACAATTAGGTTTAAGTGAAAATGGGATCAAAAAGGAAACTCATACTATCATCAGGAAAAGATTGTTGAAATTTCTTGAACACGTAATGAAGAAAGAGGGATTGGAAAATCTGATACTCACGGGACAGATTGAAGGAAAGGGGGACAGAGAAAAACAACTTATAACTTGCCTAGTGAGCTTGCGTAAATGGATGGCGTAATAAGGTTTAGGGAAAATAACAAGACGACAAAATTTATTAAGAGTTTGAAAGGACAAATAATTTTTGAGATCCATGATGGCCTACGTCTTGAAGGGATACGATGCCTAAAAGACCAAAGTGGAGATGATTAAGTTGAACATAGAATAGGTATGAAGAAGAAGAAGAAAAGGAGGTGGAAGAAGAAGAAGAAGAAAAGGAGGTGGAAGAAGAGGAGGAGGAATAGGTGGAGGAGGAGGAAGAAGAAGAAGAAGAAAAGAGAAAGAGGAGGAGGTAGTAGAAGAAGAAAAAGAAGAAGAAGAAAAGAGGAGGTGGAGGAGGTAGAAGAAGAAGAAGAAGAAGAGGAGGTAGAAGAAGAAGAAGAGAAGGAAGAGGTGGAAGAAGAAGAAGAAGAAGAAGAGAAAGATTCTGATACTTTTGATTCGTGGAGGTCCACCCATCAACTAGTTTGATAATTATTAATGAGCTAAGAAAGTTGGTTTCAATTTTCACTAGTGAAACGCAGTTGCAAATGTACTCATTTGTAGTCATATTGAATAAGTTGAGCAATAGGTTTTCATTCAGTTTTTATATACTTTGAGGGTTATTATAATATACAACACATAAAAATCGAGAAGGGTTATAAAAATCGGCTGTTAAAGATGCGAAGAATTTTGCATAAAACCCTTTACCTCTTTCTCAGTTACAATATTCTCTGTAACTGTATTTAATGCTGTAATATCTACACGCAGCAAAAAAGAAAATTGTTGAAAGGCTAATTCCATCGAAAATTTAAACGGTAATGAGAATATTAGCTGTTTCTTTATAAAGACATATTTATCATTCATTGAGCGAACAGCGAAGGCTACTGTCGAGTGAAATATATAATTTCTTTATTTTAAAAACATTTTTCAAGAAAAAATTCCTTATCTCTTCTTCCACTATTGATGGGGCTTTCCTTCTTAACCTTTTGTTTGAAGTCGTGTTATTATTTTCATAATGTCATTATTTTCTCTTCCAGTTACATGTGATATCCATTTTAACTGTTGTGGCTGTTGAAAGTCCCCAAGTGAAGTAGTTTCTGTTATTTGGTACAGTTCTTTGTGATTGGGTGGTGTTCGAAAAAGGGTGATCCTCGTTAAATCCTACATGCTTCATTCGCTTGTAGGAATTTTTCACCATTAATCTGATAAACCGATTGTATACAGCTGACAATCTAGTTATTTCTGAAAGTCTCAATCCGATGAGACTATTTAAGAATATGATTTGAGTTTTTAGGTTAAGGTTTTGGCTTTGTAAGAATTTGTGATATTGGACTATGCTTTGCACAGCATAATCTGTGTTCATTCTCTTTTTATCATATACTAAATAATTGATCCATACACTGGGGTATTTGAAGTGTTTAGTGTTTATCAATTTCACTTTTTAAAAAAATTGATGGCGGATTAAAATGTAGGTGCCAAAACTGCTTTCATTCCAATTCCACATCGTAGTTACTGTTATGGATAGGTTAATTTTGAATCCTATTTCTTGGAACACTTAAAAGAAGATCTAGATCAATAACATCCAAACTAAAAATAATTATGTTAACAACATGGTCACCATCAATAGTACATTCGCTGAAAAGGAAAAGTTTCTCCTGTTGTTCGTTAATATTAATGTTGTAACCTAGGAAAAGGTTATGAAATCATGAAAAAATATAAAATAATATAAATAAAGTTAGAAAAATAATCTTACTTATTATAAAACGCAGATGGTGTATGTGTGTGTGTGTGTGTAACGTTTATATATTGGATCGGATTTCCTACATTTTTCAACCGATTTCAACAAAACTTCACAGGACTACGTAAAGTTACCGTGCGGTGGTTATAACAGCGCCAAAAATTGGAAAAACACAATTGTTTTTGCACAAAATCAATTTGAAAACACGATTAAGAGCCATTAATAAAAGGGGGACAACTCACTTCGGGTTAAAACTCAGGTTGTTTGTGTGTGTGTGGGGGGTGTTCGTTTATATATGGTATCGGATTTCCTACATTTTTCAGCTGATTTCAACAAAACTTCACTTTTTTTTTGGCAGGTAGTGTTTCTTATTGTCTTACACACTTTTTTCTTTATTTTTACATTCAGAATGCTTTAAAAATTCTATTTACAAGACAATTGTTTATGATAAAATTCTATTCAATCTGTAGACTCATAATGAGTGAAAACAATGTTTTTGTTTGAGTTTGGGTTTGACCAATTCGTAAAACAAAAAACAAAAAAAAATAATAATAATGACATGCGTGTCCGTCAACCTTAAACATTAATCTTATTCAATCTCAGTCAATTTTATTTTTCAGTCTTTATGATGGTCGATACTTGATCTATCTCTTACTATTACATCCCCGGGCAACGACTGCTAGTCATTTATAAAAAGGATTATGAAAAGGATGTCAGTGATAACATTGCTATTAAATTGTCCTACCAAACTTCTAAAAATAAGTTGTAAGTTGATTTTTTTAAAGTGTTCATAAATTCTACATAAAACCATCTATCATTATTTTTGGAGGCAAGTTAAGACTAATTCCTGTAAGTAAGTTTATTTATTCTGGCATATGTAAACACAAACGGGGAGTAATCCTGACGGCGTAGCGCAAGGTGGAAGAGATTTGATTTATTTGCCGAAATTCAATAGAAATAGAAATAACTTTGTGATACGAAAACAAATTCTTAGTTTTCTTCGTTATACACCAGCAACATGTTCTCTGTTTTGAGTTAGGTGCATTCACAGTTCCATTCTAAAGTCATGGGAACAATATATATCAAATTCTTACAACCCATCCTAGGCTGTTAAAATTAAATCAATTTCAGTCTTCCATTGTTTCCTTAAGTTAAGAAATTTTCGAATATATCTTAGAAAGTTCTAAGATTTAAATTGGAACACATAATATTATATTTCTATACATATAGAAATGTCACACATTATGAAATGGACAAAGTCCGACAATTATTTTAAGACATTTGTATGTTTACACATTCTTTTTTATAGGTACAAATTTTAAAGTAAATGCTTTGTTTATAATAAACAATATTAACGACCTGAATTTCCGAGAAATTTTCATAGAAAATATGCGTCCTCCGGCAGGAATCGAACCTGTATCTTATATGGAACTGTCATATAGCCTGACGTGACATTTAACCGATTCGGCCACAGAGGAGCGTTCGGTTAGGAAAGTCGAATTTACTGCTTTTAAAGTTCAATCATCCATGAATCTCTCACGTACATTTATATCTGCTCGACGCGTATCCAAATGTAAACAAATGACGTCACACATTATGAAATGGACAAAGTCCGACAATTAAAAAGAACGCTTTCGGGTAGCTGTCTTCCCAGACGAGACTCTGCCCTTCGACATAGCCTCGTCTGCGGATCCTCTCTGCCTCCGACAGAAAGTTTGACCAGCACAGTTGAGAGTGAATCTAAATGACGATATTCACCAACCGCTCCACGCGGTCGAATGTTGCACAAAGCCGAGTTTTATTGTGGGGTAGGAACGGTCAAAAATTACCCGTAGACTCCGTAAAACCTGGGTCGGGTAACTGTCTTCCCAGACCAGATTCTGCCCTCCGACATAGCATCGTTTGACCAGCACACTTGGAAGTGAATCCAAATGACGTTATTTATTTGTATTATGGTACAAAACGTGACAAAGGGACGGTCTTTATCTGTCTTAAATTTAAACTTAGCTAACCACAAACACTGACTCACAAACACCAAAAAAAAAAAAAAAAAACACATTCTTACCTACATTTCTTACTACATCCATCATAATAATTATCTAATAATTGTATCTATGAAACTACTTAATATTCCCCATTTGTACAATTGATTGTCTATGGGGGGAGGGGAATAAAACAACAATTTAAAAAAATTTAAATATGTACTAAATATTACTAACATTATTTTGTTTAGTTTCTTGTAAATAATTTTGTTGCATTTTGCTACAAAATTATTTAGAAGAAACTAAACAAAATAAAGTTAGTAATAGACCCCACCACAATCCTAAAATGTGGCAGAAACACCAGTTAACTGGACGAAATCAATGCGGGATTATAATAGTATAAAACATTCATTCATCCCAAGCACTCACACAGACACAACAACAAATAAGAAAACACACACACGAAACGAAAGACACCCCACATCTACCAGAGAACTGACATCACTGACCACCTAACGAGGGAGGCTATGGGGAATTAAACTAAAGAAAAATAGGGACAGAAATAAAAAGGGCCGATGAGCATACATACTCTAGCTAAGTTGACTGAAAAAAGAAACTAAAGATTTAAAAACAAGCATAAAACTAGCCTAATTCAGGGATGGGCTGTCTATGTTCAATGCAAGTAGAACAATATCCTAATGAGGAACCGGCATCAAAGTGCCACTCCAGGTCAACCCCTTTCACTCGACACAATCGCGCAAGATTCACCCACCTTTTGCCAAATTCTGATGAAGTAAACCGCTGCTTTTCCGTCCTAATCTTGACTCTAAGCTGCTGCTTAAAGTACAAGATCAGATAGGAAGAAGTGAGCTTTTCGCCCCCACAAAATCCCTTCTGCCACATTGCTACAAACAGAACAGGCGTCAAGGACAAATAACTTTCCCTTCAGCATGCGAACCATGAGGCCTTCAACAAACTTACACAACGGCGAGTCCACCAATGAGAGAAGGCACGACCCAGGGTCTCGACTTCCACAACATAGCGTCGGCAGTGTGGAGATTTCTTCAAGCCCGTTGAATAATGTTTTTTGGCGAACCAGAGGGCCTCACAAACCACAAGCCGGGTGAGAGATGCCTCATCGTTATTGAAACATTACAACCTGGGAGCCCAAGGCCATATAGACCGAACCTCCTGCTTCGTAAAGTCTGATTGACGAGCTCGTCAATCAGCTCATCACGAATGAACCCCCTGTAACATCCGATATAATTCCCATCGAGGCAACGCTTGGATGTTGGAGAGGCCAACTGATGTCTACTCTACAAGAAGCGTTTCAGAGCAAGACGACATTCACGGTAGAAAGAGCATTCGGCACGGGTTAAACGTCGGGCCTCCTTCTCACATGAGTGCACACTTCTATGGGATGGGAAGTTCTTACGGGTGTCTTCCTTCCAGAAAGCGCACTCCTCATTCGACTCGCGACACATTCGATCCAAGAAGCCGATGCGAAGCATATATTGACAAATCTCAATGCTAGGCATGCCTAGACCGCCTTCAGATGGATAAAGGCAACAGATCTCCCGAGATACCATAGGGGCCTTTCCTTTCTTCAAAAAGGAGATCAAGAACCTTACTAATGACATTAGTGTGGCATATGGAAGTGGAAGTACAGAGAGTCGGTAAAGGAGAATTGGATAGATGCGTGAAACACATAATTCCGCCTTCCCCTTCAAGAGCAGATTCCTCCCAGACCACATATTAAATGCGATCTCGACTTTCCCTTGTACCTCCGACCAATTCATATCCAGCTGGATATCAGGACTGAACAAGACGCCGAGTATCTTGACCGACCCATCCTTCCAGAGGAAAATGTCTGGGAAGAGAAATTTCCTTCCACGCACCCAACCGCAAGCCAACAGACTTATCGAGGTTGATCTTGGCCGTTGTCACGATCTCATAACCACTGATTTCTTTGCTGACTTCGTCAATCGCGGATCTGCTCGACTAGAACTGAAACGTCATCAGCATAGGCAGAATACCTGGCCGAGGTGGTAGCACCAGGCAGGGAAATTCTGCGTAGGACTGGGGCCGCCTTTAACTTGCGAAGGAAAGGTTCCAATGCAAAAAGGTAAAGCATAAGCGAATGCGGACAACCTTGACGGATGGAACTAGACAATACAAAAGGTTTCGATCTTACCCCATTCGCATAAAGAAGTCGGGCTCAGGTGCAAAAGTCCGGCCCGAAGCCGGTCGCCGAAAGGATGGCCTCTAGGAATCGATGGCCAACCCTATCAAAAGCCTTCTACTCGTCTAAATTGACAATTTTATATATATAGATAGTTTCTGCAGATATATTAATTTACATTTCATTCTTTCCAAACACACACACAGACACAAAGAAAGAAAGAAGAAAGAAAGAAAGAAAGGAAAATATTAAGAAAAAGAAAATGTTGACACATTAAGAAAAAAAGAAAGAAAGAAAGAAAAAAATGTGTGGATATATTAAAAAAGAACGAAAGAAAAAACAAACAAAGCGAAGCAAAGAAAAGATGTGGAAATATTAAGAAGGCAAGAAAAGGAGTGGAATATTAATAAAGAAAAAAGAAAGAAAGAAAGAAAGAAAGAAAGAAAGAAAGAAAAAAAAGAGAGAGAAAATGGAAAGAAAGAAATTTTGTGGAGATATTAATGAATAAATAATGGAAGTAAGTGTGAAGAGATAAGAAAGACAGGCAGAGTTTTGGATATATTAAGAAAGAAAGAAAAGAAAGAAAGAGTGTGTAGATATTAAGAAAGAAAGAAAAGAAAGAAAGAGTGTGTAGATATTAAGAAAGAAAGAAAAGAAAGAAAAAGTGTGTAGATATTAAGAAAAAAGAAAAGAAAGAAAGAGTGTGTAGATATTAAGAAAAAAGAAAAGAAAGAAAGAGTGTGTAGATACTAAAGAAAGAAAGAAAAAGTGTAGTGATATGAAGAAAGAAAGAAATCAATGCTGATCTTCACTAGCGGTAAAAAAAAAAAAAAAAAAAAAAACGGCCAAAAAAGGAAAAGACAAATCTTCTTCAGAAACTGAGCTTATTTTGGCTCAAAGCCAAACGTATGATTCTATCCAGGTGAGGGGCAAATTCAGGACGACGCAGACAATCTCACTATACATTAGTAACGCCCTGTTGCTCGATTGTGAGTATGCCCGTCTACTCGGATGGATAATCCATGTTGCAGGTGCTTACTCAGGCACATTTGTGCTTCTTTAACACGCAAAGAGCCAACCTGAAATTTTCTGCTGAAGGAAATTTTTATCCAATTTTTCGGGGAGAGAGAGATAAACATATGTAGGAGTAGGAGTTGAACACTCACATTCTCGGTCACGTTGACATGTGACTTCGTGCTACGATGGCATCTGAACAGTTGCATCTACACAATTTCACTCACAAGGCTAGAGCGAAACAGTGATATATTTTTTTTTTGTTGTTTTTGGCATCACCTAACATCTCCCTAGTCCGATAAGTCGGTGAGATTCGAACCTGGAACTCGTGGTCGAAATTTATCAGGTCATCCCATATGTTCTGTCCGAATTTTGAATAAAGAAAACAAGTGAACAAATGTTCCATTTAATTACAGATTCAATCAACAACGTATTTTCCCTGATTATCTATGACTTCCCTCCATCTATTAACAAGCTTACTAATTCCATTACTGTAAAATTCTTTTGGCTTTGATGCGAAGAACTCACAAATGTCAGTTTTAACCTATTTCTGTGTTACAAAAGCTGTTTCTTCCAAATGATTCTGTAGGCTACGAAACAAATGGTAGTCTGAAGGAGCAAGATCGGGAGAATAAGGTGGATGAGAAATTTTCTCCCAACCAAGTTCTTCGATCTTTTGTGACGTGATTCTTACTGTGAGGGGTCGCGCATTGTCCTGACGAAACATCACCTCTTTTCGATTCACTAGAGCAGGTCTTTTTTCCACAAAGCTTGGTTGAAACGCTCTAATTGCTGACAGTATATTTGAGCATTAATTGTTACATTAGGTGGTAAGAATTCAAAGTGGATTATTCCTTGGCGATCCCACCTGATTAAAAGAAGAACCTTTTGCCCATGAAGTTCCCTTCTTGGGTGTGGTTGGGGTCCTTCCTCTTTACCAAGCCACCATCTACGACGCTTAACATTTCGATAAAAGATCCATTTTTCGTCGCCAGTTACAAGTCTATCCAAAAATGGTTGAAACAAGTTGGCGAGATTGGAGAGAAGAGCAGATGTCAACTCGGGATTTGAGGTTGCTTTCAGACAATTCATGAGGCACCCATTTTCCAAGTTTAGGAACTTTTCCAAGTTGTTGAAGATGACGATGAACAATTGTATGGTTTGAACTGAGAACCACTGCCAATTCCGCAACTGATAAAGCAGAATTTTCTTCAAGGGCTGCTTTAAGAAGCTTTTCATTAAACTCAACTGGACGTCCGGTTCGATCTTCATCTTCAAGGGTGAAATCTCGACCTCTGAATTTTGCAAACCATCTTCTGAAAGTTCTTTTATTCACACATTCCTTTCCATGAACTGAGTGAATGTTTCTAGCCGCTTCGGCTGCTGAGTTTCCTTTCTTGAACTCATAAAGCATTATGTGGCCCAAATGATTCTTGGGTACTTCAATGTTAGCAGGGGTTTAATTAAACAAAATTTAATTTTATTGTTCTCTGAAATAAAATTTGATCAGTTTAAATGCATCTAAACACAAACATAATGTTCAACTCCATTAGACATTATAAAATAATCTTTAAATTTCGTTCATTTTAACAAAAAGTTAAAATTCGGACAGAACTTATAGGGTGACCTGATATTTCCTTAATTTTACGGTTTAAAGATTGTTTTGGTTTTTGGATTCCAACTTAATGATTTTTTTATTTAGCGTAGATGTTGTCCAGACTGGACGGGGAAGAGGAAGGGGAAGGGGAATGTATTATTCCGCGATGTTATTTCAAACTTAAACAAATTGCGTATGCGCGTGCACATCTACGTCTCCTCGTGTATACATTAAATTGCACAAGCACTTGTAAGTCACGCATGCGCAAAGCGTATACACATAGCATGCAAACACGCAGTGTAATAGACAGAGAAACAGTTAGTCTTTTTTAATAGTGATAAAGAAAGAAAAATAATTGATAAAAGAAAGTCATATAATACGAACAAAACCCTGCCTTTCGGCATAGCTCCGTCTGGAGATCCTCTCTGCCCTGAGGCAGAGAGCTGAACCAGCCCAACTGAAGACGAATCTCCAATTGCAGATTGGCAGACCGTGAATCCCAATAACAGTATCTACCAATTTCGCCACATAGTCAGATGTGGTCAAAGGCCGAGTTTAATGTGGGGTAACAGGAGCCCGTAGGCTCAGCCAAAATTTACCCGTAGGCCGCGTATAAAACGGGTTGGGGTAGGTGTTTCCCGAGACAATCCTCTGCCCTTCCACATAGCCCCGTGTGGGGACGCTCTCTGCAGCGAGCCAGAGAGCTTAACAAGCCCAGCTGAAGACAAATGTTCAGCAGCAGGCTGGCAAACTGTGAATCCCAGTGACGATATTCACTAAACGCTCCACGCGGTTGAATTTATTGTGGCGTTCTGAGCCCGTAGGCTCAACCAAAAAGTCTCCTTTAGACTTGATACAAAACGGGGTAGGGTAGCTATCTTCCCAGACGAGACTCTGTTTGACCAGCAGACTTAATAGTGAAACCAAATACTACTTGTACTGACCAATTCTTTATATAATGTCTCTGGGTCGCAACTAATGACTTTTGTCCGGTGTTGTAAGCAGCAGACGATCCCATTTTTACGCTGTTTGGATGGTGAGAGTTGTAATTTCAACCCCCACCATCCATACATATGCTATCCCGTGCAGCTAGCATGAAACAGTCTGCCCCTATGAGTGGTGACTTCAATGTTCACTTTTATATTTACATACGCTCTATCCCTGATATTGAGATCTTTATCCAATAATATAGCACACATTAAAACTATATTTCTTCATATATATATGAAGAAATATATATAAACAACATGCCTGCCCGCACACACAATTCCGTAAAATACTTGTCGGAAACACAATTATACTTCAACATGAAAACAATAGTCAAAAACTAAAAATCCTTGAAGCATTATACATGAAAAGGTTGAAACCCAACCTAAGCAAAATCAACTATGGAGTCTCTAAAATATTCTTAAATGTCTATAATTGGTAACACAAGCCATTGGTTTATACCAACAGATTCCCATACTTCATACTCCTCTATTTCACTCTCGTGTGGTCATGTGAGACGTCATGAGATGCAGTGCGATTTTCGCTTTTAGCGCCTTATATGCACGTGTTTATCGTTGCTTAGAAATCATCTATGTAAACAATGACAGACTATCATCACTGTCTTGTCCGTATATTGCTTAATATGTTGTAATTGACATCTTTGATAATGGCTTATGTAAGCCGAAAGCTTAGATTGTATTAAAAAAATATGGATCACTATTGTGAATTTTCTTCGTTCAATGATAATGTTATTAAACTTATCAGACGTTACGAAAAAAATTTACATAAAATAAATAGACAACACTTGTTTATATTATTTAATGAAACGTGAATGAATGAAAAGATGCTGCCTAAATACACACAACATATATATATATATATATATATATATATATATATATATATATATATATATATGAATAGGTCGGTTAATAATTGAACAAATTGAATCTACTAAAAATGACGTATATATGTGTTCAACACACAGGGTAATGTGTACACAGTGACAAAGTGTAAAAGTTTCATGTGCTGCATTTTGTTCAATAGTTCAATAAGACTTCGCCGGACGAAGTACGAAACGCGCAAAACGAAAACATTTTCGACTTTGCATTTTTTCTCCTAAATTCCTCTTGATATATAAAAATTTATTATATGAGATATCGTTATATATTTTTTATATATCAACAACTGCATTGCTGAAATTGTAAGACAAAATAGTAAACGTGACGCGTTTCATCCGTTAGGACTTCATCAGAGTTGGGTTTGTTGACGTTGTTATGTCTACATTGGCGCATGAACGAGAGATGCTCAAAGTTTCAAATTTTTAAAAATAACTTTTATATATCGTTATCTCATATATATATATATATACAATTTATATACAATTTTCTTTGGGTGATACCATTCGTAACACGTATGGGTCTTCGATTGCGGATCACTTTATAAAGAATCCTACTTGTGCGTTGAATTTCAGTGTGAACTGGTTTTCTGTTTTGGCCAGTTCGCACTCGCTATTCCATCTTAAGGTGTTAGAGACGCTTTACATCAGGTTCAGGCAACCTACTCTTTGTAAACAAAGAGATTGTTTGCTTGGACTTGCTGTGCTGCGTTTCTAGCATCTTGGTTGGTATAACTTTTATAATAATTTATTTCTTCCTGTCCAATCATTCATGTCATGCATTACAGACTTCTTTTCTTTTTCTCATAATTTCCCCGTTAACAGTTCTGATGAGAGGGGACGAAACCGGTCGACTGGTGTTTGTTTTATTTTAAATCTATCATGGTCCATAATATAAAATTTCTTGTTTTTAATGCCTTAATACGCTTCTGTACCGTTTCAAATATATTCAAATATATATATATATATATATATATATATATATATATATATATATATATATATATATATATATATTGGTTTTACATTTAGCTCTCTGGATCACATCCGCTTAAGAATTATCCACACGGATTACCAAACCCTTCATTACCTTGCTATATATATATATATATATATATATATATATATATATATATATATATATATAAAATAAGAGACTAGATGCTGATCATGACATGGCATTTGAGGAAAATCTTCCCATAGACTAATCTGCTCATTTTGTTCTGTACATTTCTTTGTTTTGGTGTTCTTGAACTAGAAAAGTTACGCATATTGTTTAAAAATATGGGGATCCAAATTCTATTAAATGAATTTTATTAAATTCGACAATATTTTGAATAAGTTGTTCTGTATTAGGATGCAAATAGTGAATAAAGTTTGCTCTGTTGATTTAGTTCAAGTACTTTCGACTGTCACATTCGCAAGAACTCGGCAGGATTGTCTTGGCCTTATTCTATTGGGTTGGTGCATAATTATCAGGCGTTTTTAAACAATATTTATTATGAAAAAGGTACGTAAAAATTCAACCACAACATTTTTAAATGCTTGTTCCAGAGCGTATGAGTATCGACTGCATTTCTTTAACCTGAAAATAAAATATTTTTATTAAAAAAGTTAACAAAACAATAATTTTTATTAATAAATCAATCGCCTACAAAAAACGCCTGTTTAATTATGCATCAACACAATAGTATTTTGTCGGGAGCTGGAAATTTGAAACAATTCAAAGTGACGTCACGTATAACAGTTAAAATTTGCGTGACCTTGCCCAAAATATGCTTCAATTATTTTGCTTTTTTTTAATGCGTATAAAATACTTTATACATAATTTAAGTTGCCGTCTCCTGCGATTAAAAATACTTTATTTAACGTATGTCGCTAGTTTCGTGCAATAACGTCTAAGGTTTTTAGTATCATCCACTAATATTTGTCTTTTTAAGCAGGCAGACTGTCGTCTAAATTTAATAGAACTTGTTCGAATGAGTACTTTCTGCCTCATATACCTTAAATGCAGCGATATAAATTTAACACCTTCAGCAGTTTAAAATGCCAGATCCCTGCCCCAGCAGTCCCAACAGTTGGCGAACCGTTTCTTGCCATCCATGTTATGTAACTCTGCTGACCGCCACCGTCACCGAGCAAGATTGAATGCACATAGTGCTTCTTCAATTAATAACCGGCAATGGCATTTCAACCAGTTACTATCCCGTCTAGTCGAATTCAAAATACAAATAGAGGTATATTTTCATTGCAGTCCTGTTATCTATTTTCAAAAGCGTGATTTGAAGAAAGCAGATACTATTCAAACGTTTTCTAAATAAATATATATTCGCGTCATTACCCACAAAATTTTCCCGTATGATTCGTCTTATATCCTATTTCCATCAATAGAGTTTTAAGCTTATTATTGTAAATGCGTGTGCATACAAATACTGGTACACGCAAACACATACATACTCATACATACACACACACACACACACACACATAAGATACGTGTACAAAAATGCAAAAAAAAAAAAAAGAAATATTTACAGGTTAATTATAATTATATATCTTTTTCTTTTCTCTCTCTTTATATATATATATATATATATATATGTATATATATATATACATACATATATATATATATATATATATATATATATATATATATATATATATATATATATATATATATATATATATATTATGAAAAGTCCGACAATTATTTTAAGACATTTTTATGTTTATACATTGTTTTTATAGATACAAATATTAGGTTGTATCTATTAGGTTGGTGCAAAAATAATGACGTATTAATGTCGTTTTTTGACGTATTTTTTAACGTCAAAAAACGGCATTACTACCTCATTATTTTTGCACCAACCTAATATTTAAAGAAATATTCTGTTTATAATAAACTGTATTAATAACATTTATCGGCCTGAATGTCCGAAAATATTCGTCCTCTGTGGCTCAATGGACTAAGCCACGTCAGGCTATATGACGGTTACGTATAAGATAAAGGTTCGGTTCCTGTCGGGGGACGAATAATTTCTATGAAAATTTCTCAGACATTCAGGTCGATAAATGTTATTAATACTGTTTATTATAAGTACAGCATTTACTTAAATATTTGAATCTATAAAAAGAATGTATAAACAAAAGTGTCTTAATATATATATATATATATATACATGTATATATATATATATATATAGTTGTGTAATTGGGTGGTAATCCCTCTTTAGCACATGTTTAAATGATTGACAGCGTATTTTGGTGAAGTATTATTATGGCGTTTCTTTATACCTGTGCACAAGAGATTTCTTGATGGTACAGTGTTCATAGCAATCACGCAAAGGAAACTACAAAAGCTTCTGCAGAAGCTAGCGAATGAAAACGAGAAGGAAGGATTAAGTATTGGCCACAAATCTACAAGAATGAATGGTTTTCACTAAAATCAAACAAGTACATAAATTAAAATATCTTGAAGTGTTCTAACAGCGGAGGGAAAATGTGACACTGAGATCGTATTGGGAAAACCAAAGATGCATTCCAAAGGCTAAGGAGAGTATTCAGAGACAGGGAAATTCTGTTAGAAACAAAGAAAAGAGTACTGAACTGTTACATGATATCTGTCTTACCGAATTACAGTGAATGCTGGACAATCTCCTCAAAGATGAAGAAGAATTTTTAAGCAATTGAAATGTTGTTCTACAGAAAGATGTAGAGGATACCACGGACTGTACATGTGAACAACGACGAGGTTATGGGGAAAATGGAAACAAAAAAATTTGTACATATTTACAGGTTAATTATATATCTTTCTCTTTTCTCTCTCTCTCTCTCTCTCTCTTCATATATATACAGTTGCGAGCATAAAGATCAGAACGATGTTAAGGAAAAGTCTAAGTCTGTGAAACAACTTTTTATTTTAAAGCTTCATAGAACATTTTATCAAGGAAAAATAAGGATATAAAGGTAAATTATATAATTCCAAAATATAAAGATCAATAAACTTATTTGATAAAGTTATTAGAATAATTATATAACACTCAAAAAAAAATAGATAATCAAAAACATCAGAAGGATTAACAAAATCATACTATTATTATGGATGCATCATATCCAAATGAAAATAGCGTTTATAATTCATTACTACTTGATGTGTAGACCTTTTCTTTAAATAACAGTTTGACATCTTTTGCTACATGAGCGAATTAATGTCTTGCATTCATTAACGGATATTTTCACCCATTCTCCTTTCAAATTAGTCCATAGTTCTTCGACGTTTGTTGGATTCTTTTCCTTAGCTCTTTCATTTAGTAACTTCCAAACATTCGCAATAGGATTCATGTCTGGGCTTTGAGGAGAAAATGTCACTATATAAAACGCCAGGATACACAGAATCTTCGGCAGAATAGTATATTGATATATCCTAAGGCTCCACCCTCGGCCCTACTCTGTTCCTCATCTTCATCAACGATCTTCCTGACGTTATAGATTCCCAACTTTGCATCTACGTGGATGACACTACAATTTACTCCTGCCTCCAAAACAAATCTAGTGTCGCTGACAATACTAACCTGGCCGTTCGTCTAGAAAACGACCTCCAATCGGTTGTGAATTGGCTGGTTAACTTTAACGCCTCAAAAACAAAACTGCTCTCTATTAATCACCACGGAGATCCTTCCCTACCCCTCGTTAGAATGTCTGACGCTCAACTTCTCGAGAGCAACTCTCTGCGGCTGCCCGGTCTCACATAGTCTGTTGACCTAAGATGGAACAAATACATTGAGTCAATTGCTTCGTCCACTGCAATTTGGCTCCCTGTGCCTTCAAATCTACAAATCAACCATTTGTCCCTGCATGGAGTATTGCTGCCATATATGGTCTGGAGCCCCTTCTGTTTGCCTCGGGGTAGTTGATAAGATCCAGAGACGGATATGCAATGTAATTTGCTCTGATCTGTCATCTCGTCTGCGGTCGCTCTCTCACAGACGTGCCGTCGCCTCTCTCTGTCTTTTTTACAAATACTTTGATGGTAATTGCTCCAATGAGCTGCTTTCGCTGGTTCCAAGACTTCGCGAATTCAAGCGTCCTACGAGGCTGGCATCCCGCTCTCACCTTTTCACTGTTGAAACTGTTAAATGTAGCCGTCTCTTCTACTCCAATAGCTTCATATCTCGCACCTCTCGCCTGTAGAACTCCCTTCCCTTTTCCTGTTTGTCTGATAGCTACAATCTCCAACTATTAAAATGTAATGTCAATAGACATCTCCACTTGCCTTGATCTATCCCCTATCCTTCTCTTCATCCTTTCCTCAATCACTCTTATCTGCTCTCGCTCCAAATCCTATGTAACCCTTTGCGTGCTTGTGGCTTCCAGCCTTGTTTCGAGTGAAATGCTTATAAAAAAATATACATGACTTAAAACGGCCTGGCAGCCCTGACTTCCTCAACATTGCTTCGAGGTCTGAAAAATATTATTGGGTAGCATCCATATTCTTAAATTAGCACTGAATAATTTAACCAGGCACTTAAATGTTTTTTTTTTCTTTTAATGACAAGATAATGGTTCCTGTATTCTTTATACAGAGCTTTTCTATCAAAATTCTTCTCTCCACCGACATTCAGGGGCACTAAATGTAGTAAACGTCAGGTCATCCATATACTGGGGGTTGTCGTACACCGTTTCTCATCAATGGACCTCAACACTCAACTTCTGTTAATTTTCCTAACACGTTTAAGATTAAGGTAAATATTATCACTGAGATTTTACATCCAGTTATAATTCCCCTTCTACCAGATGCCAATCAGGGATTGTTTTTATGCCAAAATAATTGCAAGTATATTGTATGAGGTTCCTTAGACAAATAGGGACATAATATTTTCTGAGACTAATTTGTGTGGAACTGATCCACATGCATTAGCAAGGTCCAGCAACAAAACAACTAGATCGCCTTTCCTTTCTTTTACTTCTCTTAGGATCTGTGTTATCAGGCTAATATGCTCCAGACAACCTGGGATGCCGACAATCGCTCCCTTCTGCAATGAAATATATATGTAATTGTTGGTACCAAGATAATGCCGAAGTCGTCCAATATCCATCAAAGAAATCCTTCTAAACTGTTCATTTTCAGTTTTCTTCTTTAGGAATCCATATTGCATTAGCGAACCTCTACTGTTTACAAACTTTATCTCTTCTCCAAATTGCCTTTAATACCATGCAGAGATCTACTTTAATATTCAGACATTTCCTATAGACACTATAGAAAACACTGCTGGGTTCTGGGACCGAAGCTGATGTAGCTGTCAATATGAACTCATTTAATTCTCTCAGAATGTCGGACCTGTCTTCTGGCAGTTCACGGTGCAATATTATATTGTTTTCTCCTAGATTATTTCTCTCTTGGTCACTGAGTACCTCTCGTAAGAAAGACTATTTCTTTTCTCTTACACTAAAGATTACCATTTCTCTTGTTTCTGCGTAATCTCTTTACAAAACCAAAATGATTTGAAATAAGGGCAGATCTTTTCCTAGCCCTCTCTTTCACACGTTGTTTGTGGTATTCCGCTCTACCAAGAGTTTTAATTTTTTTCATTAATATGACTCGGAGTTTCGAAAGAGGTCGTTTTTCCTGCTTGTTTGTATTGTTTCTCTAGAGATTTTATCTCGTGTCTTAACTGGCGAATTTTCTTTTCCCGACGGTTATTTCTGCGTCCTTTCTTGGGTTCCTTTCGAAAATAACCGAATCTCTCTGACGCGTAAAAAATGATAATAATCGTCATTGTATATAATCTACTATCTGTGTCCCCTTTCGATATAGTTCTTAAAATATCACTCACATCGTGATCGAACTGTTGCCATTCTTCCTTCTGGTGGGCCATTTAATCCGCTTTCTGGTCACTCTCTATGGATTTCGAGAGACCGGCATATAGAGGTACTCGGCTGTGTGGTGTGTATCCTGGCCATGCCCCTCATCTGTCTCACCAGGGAAATTATCTGTGCGTTGTGTCTGTCTATCTCTCTCCCTAAACGTTCCATCCTGGTCTGGTAGATTTTAAGACAACGCGAGTTCTTACATTCCGTCCCACAGATGCATTTCATTTTCGTAATCCGGGTGTAATCCTTGGTGGAAAACCCTCCATCCGTACTGATGGGGATCTTATCTACTCCTTTCGGAATACCCTGGAGGTATCTATTTATGTAAAATTCGTAGCCAACAACGATTTCTTCCTAGTGGAAGATGCAGGTTTGGATGCTGACACAGCTTGCTCAAATCCGTCTTTTCCGAGCTGTCAACTGTCTCTCCAGTTGTTACCAAAACCGTTATCTGAACGGCAACTAGTCTATTCCTAGAGGTCGCTGAGGAATTATTCAAAGTTCCATTTCGTAAAATACATCTATTGTATGCGTTGGTAGACATCATCAGTGATGTTTCTAGCCGAATTTCATTAGGAATATTCGGGTCTTTCAACATCATAACTCATTTTGCGTTATCTTAAGAAACATTTTTCAAGTTAGTTCCCCACGTCAGAGACTAGACGGAAAACTCCGGACAAAAGGACCCGGACTGATTGTCATAGGCTCCATTTTCCCATCTCAGTCGTCATGTGAACATCCACGACAATCCCGCCTATGTCTGTTGGTTAATCTAAGAGCCCTGTATAGAGTGAGATGGAGAATAACAGGGACCCAGCCGGCGTAAAACCTCAGCCCCTTTTTTTTTAAATCAAGTGGTCTCATTTCCACCATTCTTATTTCAGGAAAAGCATCTTTCGCTTCAGAGTTGTATCCCCATATTTTAAGGTTCCTCCCTGTGTTGTGGATCCATATTATCACACCTGGGGCCTTAGAAAAGTTCCGATGTCTTCCACCGATCGCCCGTCGAAGGGAGAAGTTTTGAAGAGGGACCTTAAAGCTTTCTTTTTGAACGAGAAGTCACGTTCCAGGGCCTGCCTATCTACCTGACAGGACTTTTTCCCCCGGGATACATTTTTTCTTTTGGGATGTGCTATAGTAAGGGTGTTGAGAGGAGAAGAATTGAGAAAAGGAGTACTGGGAAAGGTGGTGTTGTGATCAGATGTATTGAGTGCAGGTGTGTAGGGAATAGGTGTGTTGGGAAGAGGGGCGTTTTGGAAATTTCACAGGGGAAGAAGACAGGCTCATTGGTATGTCTTTAGGCGAGAGTTCTTTTGTAGCTGGGGAAGCAGGGACAAATTGGGGGTTAGATTTATTCAGAGCCTTCTCCGCCCTCCTTATGTTGTACTTCTCCGGGTTGTTACTCCTCATGCCTCTGCTGACAATCCTGTTCCATTTGGGATTTCCTCTGGTTTAGGTTTTGCTTCTTCTACTGCTCATTCTGCTGTTGTGGTTCTGAAATCGGTTTCTTGGTCTCTTTTGGGTCATCCTACTCGTGGGAAGTGGTTATAGCCTTAGCTCCTTTCTTTGCAACATCTTTTCACTCGCCTGGACCATTTATGCGTTTAGGGCTTGTAGTCACGTCTACCTTTCCCTTCGTAGTTTTTAGTTTGGGCTGTGTTTCCTTTTTCTTTCCGGGGAACGCGTTCGACAGATGGAAAGCAACCCCACAGGCCCGGGAGAGAGTTTGTCTCCCTTCAACAACAACGTAGATAAGTCGACTGCCACAGATCAGCACATTTGGGATAAGCATGAATTTTCTTGTGTTGACTGTGATCAAGGTTTCAATGTTACCAGTGGCAATGCCATTTTTGCCCTGAATGTGGAGAAGAAAAAAGATCTTCAGAAATATATAAAGGTACTCCATGCAGATCCACCTCAGTTTTCCTACATTCCATATACTCCGTTTGGATTCCTACTAGTGGGGATCTTCCCGGTCAGTGATTTTGCGGCGTCCTCCATAGGTAGTAAGATGTCCCTTCTGTGAGTCAAAACTTTTGCTCCAATATTGAGGTTTTTCAGGGTCACTTACATTATTTCCCTGTTGACACCTATCAGCTTCGGTGTAAAATATATATATATATATGCGAAAACGCACACATGAATCGCATTCAGCTTACTCTTATCCCATGTCCATTCATGTTAGTCATCCACCCGAGCAGAATTTGCACTCCTCTTGCGTCAATTGCGCCTACACATATAACTATATACATATACACTTATCCACACACACACGCATATATATATATATATATATATATATATATATATATATATATATGTGTGTGTGTGTGTGTGTGTGTGTTTTAAATTTTCCCCATAGACTAATTAAGACATAAAAATGAAGGCTATATGTGAAAGGAACGAATAAGAAGGTCTTATTTATGCGAGTGATTCGACTCCCTGGAAGTAGTATGGCGTGTCCCTGTAGTAAAATTCTGAACAGGTAGAACTAAAAAAGAGAGGCCATCTGAATAGTTTCCATAGAAATAGCGTTAAAAAAGTCTTCTCGACATTGACGACCCAACGCCATTATCCATTAGGCTATCCTCACACGGGACAATTTTGCGAACCCTAGTGAACAGGCTCACCACTCCCAAGCTTACTATCCGATTGCTCTGGCTGGGAGGCCTGAGTCTTTTTCATATATGACGAGGACTTCCTTGTTGATTGATTATATGCACTAGGCATCCGCGCAGCTTGTAGCATATTGAACCGCTGCAGATGACTATAGATCTGAACGGAATACCGTATTTGTGAATCTATAGGAGACCATACAGCTTGGTGTAATGTTGAATCAGCTGTCTATACTTATTCAGTGCGGTGCAGTCCTTGTTCCTATTTAAGATTTTTGACATTTCGCTCTCAGTCCTCTTAGGTCAGATAATGTTTCACCTTGATATATCCTCAACTTCTTTGTTTTATGTGCCGTATCCCTTCAGTATATAGGCAACCATGGCACTCCATTTCCCCATTCTCTTGTAGTTCTCAATATGTTTTGTCATTCGGTTACTTCTCCCAGTCCCTGTTCTGCCATCCACTTGCTTAAACCCGTTAAGTATGCCACGCGTTGCTTTACCTTGTCTCTCCCCAACTAGTCTTGCCATTTTTTCGGACTAATTCCAACTAGCGCCGCCTTTGTCAGATGGCAGTATGATAATATGAGTATCATTCTGTCTGGGCTTTATCTTCAAACTAACAGACGTGTTTTAGTTGGGATTTTGTAATTCTACACTATTTTATATATTGTGAAGCAGGTATAACCTGAATGCCTTTCTGGGGGAGGACAAGCGTCCATCTTTGGTTTTGATTGTAGACGGAAGCTGAGCTTAAAGCAGACATGATCTTTAATCTAATTTTCTGATGAAATTAGGTTTTGGCATTTTAAAATTCCTCTTTGGCGCACAACACAAGGAAGTAGGGTCCATTTTGATACACCATGTTTTAAAAGCGGATAAGTCCAGGTACATTTATTTTATTAACTTAAATAACTTTTTATTAATTAAAAAGCTTAAGTAAGAAGTTTTGTGGCATCATACGTACTGCCTGTCGAGCGTTTATTTTTCGTTTATTTATTTATTGTTTTGATGTTTTTTGCTATCTTCCCAGGGAAGCAACACACTGTGCCTTCTTGGCCTCAGGGTTTTCACTGACATGAACTGGAGCGACTATATCAAATCAACTGCTTCGTCAACTGATAGGAAAGTTCATTCACTGTGTCGTGCCAGAAAATATTTCTCGTCAGAATCAATCTTGCACGTTGATAGATCTACCATTTGCCAGTCCATTGAATACAGCTGCCATATTTCAAGACCTTTGAAGTAACGTGATTCACTCTGTTTTCTTTACATGGCAACTGCTCTTATAAGTTTTTTTCTCACTGGCGTCCCGACTATGTCAATTTAAACGTGCTACTAGATAAGCATCAAGTTCATATTCGTTTACTCTCGAACTATTTCAATGCAACCGCCACTTCTATTCTAACAGTCCCTTTTCTCGCAGTTCCCAACCGATTTCTTGCTTCCCTGATAACTAGAATCTTCAAAACTGTAAATGCAACGTCAGTCGCCATTTTCTGTCTTCTTGAATCCCGTTCCATTTTTGACCTTTCTTCAATCCTCCCTATTCTTAATCTTGTCTTTCTCATTCACTTCCTGTATGGCGCGGCATTCTAGTGGCATTATCGCCTTACTTGGGGTGAAATGATTACAATAGAACCAATTGTATATAAATAGAATGTATGGGTTTTACAGTCCGTGATCAGAGATACTATTAGGTTTTCTCACATATTTGCACCAACCTAATAATTGGAGACTTAAATCCAAGGAAGTCCAGAAATTTAACCAACAGTCGGAAAACAACGGAAAATATATCAGAAAAATCCGAAGACCTTGGATTAGTAATAGATGCCGTCTAAAAAACTGAACAAAATATTATGAAACCGGAAAATTCCTTTGAAAACAAAGGTGACGGGAGAAGCGATGGATTCACGCCTTACCAAAACGATTAGTGAGAAAGTAAATGAAACACAGCAGCCTGCAGTCACGGCTCTCCTTTACACTATCCACTCATTCTACGTTTTATTATAACAAACAAAAAACGAATATTTTATTAAAAGAAATGGAGATTTTATAGACTAGAGCGAACTCTTATTATGGCAATTAAATGAATAATTCTTAAGCAAAAGGAAATAAGGATTATTAATTTTTATTTGCTAATTATTAGGTTGGTGCAAAAAATGACGTAATAATGTCGTTTTTTGACGTTAAAAATACGTCAAAAAACGACATTATTACGTCATTATTTTTGCACCAACCTAATATCTAGGAATCAAAGAAGAATAAAAAAAAAAAGATTTGAGGCATTTCGGCTACAATTACTTTCCCACCTCCGTAACATAGAGCTTCCCTCTGCCTTTTCTATAAATATATCTAGAGCAATATCTGCCTACATCTCTGAGATGTGATATCGTAATTATTTATATTATTTGCATTGTTCGGACTGTTATACTCAACTTTTCATGATCATGACGTTTCGGCCTTGGTACGCTCCGGCTTTCTTCAGTTGATTGGAATTTTGAACTGAACCCTTTATTTCATCCACCGGTGTAGAGTGTTCTAATTCCTCAAGGACACATGGCCCAGTAGATAAAAGCGTTAGTTAGATCCAGTGACTTGACCCAAAGAGTTGTGAGTTCAATATCTGGCTACGGCAGTGGTGAACGAAAAAAGAAAAAAAAAGAAAAAAAAGAAAGTGGAGTTAAAAGCAGATAATTGATGCATCCAGAAGAGGCATGGCAGGTGGAACCAGAACATTCTAGCCCTTTGATTTAAATTAAATTTAAATTTGAACAGGTTGAATGGTTCCTATCCAAAATATAGAAGGAGAAATCCAGAAGATGGAGATCACATCGGAAAGATCATTGAGTAATATTGAAATGCTCATTTTTTTTTTCACCCCAAATTATAGTAACGGTTTCAAATCAATCATCATTTTAGTACAAAAATGTGTGAAACGCAGCAAGGCTCAGATAATTTGGCTAGTTTAAAATAAGAAAATTACTAAGAGTTGCAAATTATAGGAAGTTATTGAGAGCCATGATTATCCATGCTCTGAAGGGACACAAGACAATGAAGATCTTCAGTTTTTCTGTCCGTATCACAATTCCTTTTATTAAATATCAATAAGGGCCGGTGGTATTAATTTTTGTTCGTAATGGGTTTTTATTCCAATTAAATATTAATATAATTTTTTCCCCTAAAAAATAAACCTGGCAGTAAGTAATAAAAAATAGAAATAATATAAAAAAATAGTTCAGGGCTATAGGAAATTCTTATTTGTAAAGATCTCGTAATTCAGACGCAACTGAATGCCAACACGTGCCTGGTGTATTTATTAGGTATATACAGTTGATTTTCACTCCAAATCGATTGCGAAAGTTTTAATCTGATGAAATGGTCCGGACATTCTGAGCTTTATTAACCCATTACCTTCCATGAGCCTCATTGGGGATCTGTTAAAATTAAACTCCCTACATGTTATTCCTTGTATTTACATTGAATTGCTTACATGCATTTCATTTGAGGGGTATATTTTACAACACTTAGCCTTTAAAGTTTTTATTATTAGGCGTAAGAACACACTTTCTGTTGTAATTTGACATTTCACGAGTAGAAAAATAATGATTACAGTGTAACCCGGATATAAGAGAAACGCGGATATAAGAGAGGTTTTCTCTGGTCCCAAATCAGAGCCATACTTACCTAAACAAAAGGGACCAAACACGAATATAAGAGAAACCCGGATATAAGAGACTTATTCTCCGGTCCCGACAACTCTCTTATATCCGGGTTACACTGTATTTTGAAAAGTATTTTTTCTTATTTCTAATCAATGTTATTTTTTGATGTTTTATACACATATATATTTGATGTTCGAGTTTCTATAAAAACGACAATAGTAACTACTGAAATTAAACATAAGGAATAAATAAACTTTTAAGACACCTGTCTGGGCAAAAAATGCGCATTAAAAAATTTGGCAGTTGATGGGTTAAGTCGTTTCTATGTGAAGTTAAGCGTGTTTAAAATGAATTTGTGACATGAAAATATCTGTTTAATTTTCTTATGGGTGCATATTTGTTTTAGTCAAATGAGTGCGTTTATATCAATATGAACCAGCGACATACACATGCAAAAATATATACATGCAAAAATATATACATGCAACGCACAATCGTACACACAAAGGCATACACATATAAACATTTTTCTTTTGTATACTCTGTTCCGCCAGGAAGCGGAAATCATCGTCCTCCATATCTTTTGTAATTCTAAGGAAATATTTGTCACATTACTGTCTCTATTATTACAGTCCATTTAAGCAAGGTTGTTGGCTTTTCCTCGCTTATGTACACTCATGGAAAGTGCTCGGGGGAACTAGATTCTTTGGTTCAGCTAGTTCTATTGGCTAGGACCCTTCATACAAAACGCTCACATTCCCTCCGTATTCCATCGATAAGAAACAATTCCACTCGAACAGCTTCTTCCCCCGGACCTCTGCCATGTGGAACAGACTCCCAAGAGGATGTTTTCCCGATCACTTAAAGATTAATTATCGATAAGGAGTGAAAAGTCTAAAATGAAAAAAAAAAATACGTTTCTGATGTATTTATGTTTCTTTTATACTTTTTATAAATTGTAACAAAATTTAATTTACAGTAGTAAATGACATTTTAACACTACTACAAAATGTTGAATCTAACTTACATACAACTAAACACCTACGCATGTTTACACACACACGCACAGACACACGTTTTATATGTATTTAGGTAAGAGTTTTTAAGGTAGGATTGGAAAATTTTTTTGGCATATCTTCAAGTGGATTATTTAACGTCGACAACATTATTATACTCGATTCTGTAGATAAAAGTTCAACCTGTTTTTACTTGAATCTAAAGGAATCATTGGCCAGCTTTATACTTCAGCCAATAAGTAATCTATAGTTTTATTTGTACCTGAATATATTGGTAAACAATAATTGTGTTTATGCAGGAGTCGTAAAAGAAATACTTTATATGTGAATATATACGTAAGGTGTCTTTGTATTTAGGTCCGTGGTGTAATAGATAGAGCCTCGGAAAGAGAAACCGAAGAGCCAATTTCGAATTCCAGTTGGTTTCGTAACATTTACTTACCAGCAAATACCCTTGGCAAAAACATGACGCATTCTCCAAAGTACAGCTATGCATAAATAAATCATTGTTATTCTCAAAAAATCATTACATTTACTATTCACTCACAAAATAAGAAAAAGAATTGTTCTCATATTTCAAGATATTTATCACAAAGTTTCGGCCTTCTTCAGGTGGTTGGAATGTTAAACTGAACCCTTTATTTCGCTCACTAGGGTAGACTGTTCTAGTTCCACGTGCCATGTCTAATGGATGCCAATTATCAGTTATCTCCTGTTAATTCCCCCATCTATGTTCTCCACTTTCTTAAGGACACATGTCACAGTGGATAAAGCCGCTGGTTAGATCCAGTCACAGGACCCAAAATGTTGTGCCTTCAGTACCTGGTTAAGGCGGTGGAGAACTTGGAGAGGGAAATTAAGAGGAGATAACTGATAACTGACATCTATTAGACATGGTACGTGAAACTAGAACAGTCTATCCCAGTCAACGAAATAAAAGGTTCAGTTCGACATTCAAACCACCTGAAGAAGGCCGGACCGTACAACGGCCAAAATTTTGTGATAAATATGGCAGCAAAGATGAGGATGATAGTCCGAATAATGTAAACAGTGTACATAATATCTCACCACAGAAATATAGACAGATATTCAAAATATTTGTCAGCGTTAAATTATCCAAAAAGTGTTCATAAGCCGTACAAAATCTAGTCCATCAATAAATTATACTTGAGTTCATACATAAATACTGATTGTATTCGTACTTAAGTAAGTATATTGTAAATTTTGATACCTTAAACTATAGACTGCAAGGTGGTACCTTTTTGAATTGTATAGTACATATTAATTGAAACAAAACGAATAATTCCGTTATTATTTACTTTTTGGAATTTTTTCACTGAAACGTGAACCAGTACAGATGTTAGTACTTCGTAATTCCGTATTTATATTTTAGAAGCTATTTTATGAGATTTGGCATAGAATCCACTAATTTCGAACAGTCCTCATTGATTTTGAAGTCACTTTACCACGTCTATAATGGCCGTCATGACCTTCTCTTTAGTCGTACAGTCCGCGATCTCTCTGTAAGGCATGCCAGCGTTACAATTTTCGTATGCTTCCTTGGAGTAACACCCAGCGCAGACAATGGCCATAGGACGACTAATCGAAAGTAGAAACAATAGTGTCTGGGCGTGATAAAATCTGATAACGTAATACTTTTCAAGGTCAAACAAATTTCATCATACACACCGTAAAGAGATTCATATTACAGTACATCACTGCAAATGGCCTAATCTGAGGAAGGACAATCGATTACGTCCTGTCACTCTAGTTGATCTAAAACTGACCGTGTGATGAAATAAAAGTAAACTAAAACTGTTGTTTCAATTAATTGAAATCGATAGGTAAGGAATGAGATACTCCTTTAGTTTATTTTTTCTTATTTTGTGTATGAGAAAGTAGGATTCTACAGAAGGATGTTGAGAATACCATGTGAACAACGACAAAGTTTTAAGGAAAATGGAAACAAAAGGCACACTTATACTTAACATGAGGAAGAGGCAGTTGAAATTTCGGGGTACGTAATGAGAAAGGAGGGCTTGGAAAATCTGATACTCACAGGACATATTGAGGGAAAGAGGGACAGAGGAAAGCAGTGCGTAACGTACTTGACGGGTTTGTGCAAATTGATGGTAGAGTAGAATTTGGGAGAAATAACAAAAAGATAAAACTTATCAAGAACTACATAGGAATGATGTGGAGGGCCATGATCGCATACGTCCTGAATGGAGACGGCACATAAAAGAGGAATATGGAAATAAATAAATATATAAAGCCTTTACTAATTCTAGAAAGAGACAGTTGAAAGTTCTAGGGCACATACTGAGGAAAGAGGGTTTGGAAAATCCGATACTCACGGGAGGGACTGAAATCAAGAGAGCCAGAGGAAAACGATACATAGCGAACTCGTGTAAATGGATGTCAGAACAGGATGTAGAAGAGATAACAAAATGGTAAAGTTTATTTAGAGTAACACAAAAAAGAAAATTGTAGAGACGGATGATCAGTAACGACTTGAAGGGGAAACACACATAGAAGAAAGATCAAGATCAGGTAAAAGTTGTAGTCTCTATTCAATTTTGAATTTGTACAATACATTTAAATTCTGTATTTTCCCGTTTATCTGTTAGGACGGCGTCATACCTCAAAGTTTGATTTTATTGATTGATTCATTTTCTACGGGTTATCAACCTATTACAGGTTATTTAAAGCCATAAAATATTTTTAAAGCCTATTGATTCTTAAAAATAACATAACGCCTTAGTGATACATGTCTTACTGGTTAACCCATAGCTGAGGGGACAAGAGATAAATTCATATAGCCCTGAACTATTTTTATATTATTTCTATTTTTTATTACTTACTGCCAGGTGAATATGACGAACACAACAGAAATTGGATTTCGCCTCCTCGATTAACTATTCCGTGTCATTATCAATTACACCACGCCTACATCCACGCTTACAGTACCTTTTATTCCCAAGTGATCACTCGTATACATACTGGTTCGACATTGCTTAACTTTGATGTTTCATTGTGGATAGCTGATGGGGCCTAGCGCATTTATCTTGATAGTACCCAGAGAATATATTCTAAATGAACGTCTTCCAATGTACAGTATTTCTTAACATTCTACAGAGTGAATTTGTTTCCTTTTACCTAGAGACTCAAACATGGCGGTGTATTTCCCAAAGACAATGTTCTTACTATTTTGTAATCTCAAATACTACCAACTGTCCAGTATATCTATCCTTCTAATAATGATTTCCACACGATAAAAATAATTTAAATAAAAAAAGAAGATTATTATTGTTTCAGTTTTCGTTTATACAGATATTTTACAAATATGTAAATTCATATTCTGGATCCTTAAAGAGAATTACGATATTTAAAATTATATAAAAGTATATATAATTTAGAAGGCTTAGATCAAGTCACAGCTTAAAAAAAAAATTTAAATTTTAGACCATTTTTTCTCCCGAAATTAAAGATATCATACGAAGTTTAGACCGGCTCGTGATCAAACATAATAGACATTCGTTGTCTGTTATATTTAACAATGTCTATTTGAATAATCATCAGCTTCCCCAATGCACTATATTATTTAGAAACATATACATTCATATTTTGCACGGACGCTGACAGAAATGCGATTTTTAATATTTGTTGCTCGAGTATGCTGGTCGAGTATTTAGGTGGAAGACACAGGTCTATCGGTATATTTATTCCACAACAAAAATGATGGACTCGCAATGTGAGCCCAGGTAATAGAATGTAAAGAAACAACAAAACTATATATATAAACAAACAAACAAACAATGTATATATTAACGGAACATGGTATAAACAGACAATAAAAATTGCTGCGTGTGACAAAACAATGAAAATGAAAGAAGAAAACATTTAAACTAGTGAATTGTGTGTGTGTGTGTGTGGCTTGGTGTAAGATGAAGTCCAGGAAAAAAACAAAATGAAAGGTACATACGTGTTTGTGTGTATGTGTGTGTGTGTTCTTCACTGTTGAAAGTGTGTTCTTGCTCGAGCTGCATGTACCGTCCCTGAGGGAAATTTACTGAAAGTTACTGCCTATTCATATGCTGAAGGAGCGTCCTCTAGCGGCGGTTCTTTTTTTGTTAGGAAAGTAAGTGGGGTAAATCCGACATTACGTAAAAATGTATATTATTTAACAAAATCCATATTCATATTCTGTACAGATGCTGAAAGAGAAATGTCATTTTTAAAATTTTCAGTGGTTAATTTTATTTTCATAGTTATTTTATAAGCACCTTTGGTAATACAAACTCAGATAAAGGATTATAATTACCAACGATTCTCGTTAGACGCATCTGCTAGGGTGGCTAGCTATAACACTGTTACAGACATCTAATCAGGCACATTTGTGCTTGTTCAGCATCTATAAAGATAACCACTGGTTTATACAACGACTATACTGAGCTGATTTTGGTTACAGTTACTGAGTGAACGTGCATGTCTAAGCAGTTTGACATTACTACATTCAAACGTGCGGTCATAATGATTTGCAACTTCGTTCGAGCGCAACTATCGATGGCTTCCAATAGCTTCCGCCTAAACAATTACCTTAAGGCTTGGGAGATCGCTTCCTTAAACTTATAAAAATCAGATAGCCAACTTCCCGACCGATGTTCGGTTTCGATCCCAGGCATCATGGCCGGAAAGCAAAACCTCTAACCGCTGTGCCACCAATAAATAATTATTGGAAGGTACGGATATGTGAAAGGGATATTACTACAGGGAAGAAAAGACGGGGAGTAAAAATGAGGAATTTATCCGCTCGCTTCAGGGCGTAACTTTACTATTTGAAGAGGATAGTTATCTCGCAGAAAATGTTATTTTAGAAATGAAACTAAATCAAGCTATCCTGAAATAATTGCATGTTTATTCTTCGTGACAACTGACGCTCAGACACTACTGTTATCCAGTCGAGGAATTAGATTTCAATTTTCGCGAATTTTCTTTTTCTCCGATTTCTGATGCACTATGATGCAGTGAAAATTAACAAAGGCAGAATGGTAAAATATTTCACAAGTTACAGACGCCGTGCAGATAGATAGATAGATAGATAGATAGATAGATAGATAGATAGAAACAACGATTATCTCTTTAAGGAATTGGGATTAAAATGTATTTAAAAAAAATAAGATAAAGTACAATTTGTTTTAAAATAATGCCTCAATATTGTTAAGATATGAAGAAATGTTTGGATCCGGTTCCCAACAAAATATATCAAATATTGCAATTCATATCTCACTGCATGCATGCACACACACACACTCGCGTGCGAATACACAGACTCGCGCGCACACACACACACACACACATATATATATATATTTAATCTATTTAATCTCCAGATCATGCACGGTAAATTTGCATCCAGGTTCTTACTTAAAAAAAATAATGGAAACAAAAAGAAAAAGAATGATAGTGAAATCCCATGGATCATATACACAAAACATAAAAAAATACACTGATTTCAAATTTCTCAGTGACTCTCTTTCGTTCGTGCGCATGTGCAGTCGCGTCAACGAAAAAATAAACTTCGTCGGATGAACGTCTTGAGGGATGAAACACGTCACAGGAAAAAAATTTGCCACTTTGTCATAATTATTTCCCTATAATTGTTCCTGACATATAAAAAAAAATAATGTATCGTTTTCCTATCTAAATATAAATAAACAAATAAATAAATAAAGTATATATGTGTGTGTGTGGGGGGGGGTGCAGCCTCCTTTCTTGTTTCGTTGAATATGACGGACAAGGAAAATTTAAATAATTTTATTTATTTTTTTACAGCATTTATACATTTTTCCGTTGGGTGATATATATATATATATATATATATATATATATATATATATATATATATATATATATAGAGAGAGAGAGAGAGAGAGAGAGAGAGAGAGAGAAAGAGAGAGAGAGAGAGATAGTTTATCAAAAACTAGGTAATCCGTATGGGTAAACCTAAGGAGGATAAATTCCAGAGAGCTCAATATAAATCCAGAGCAAATATTTTAAATAAAAACAGACCACTTTAAGGTTCCATGTAATAAATTATTATGTCGGTAGTCTGTTGCATTTTGAGAAACTAGGACATAAATTCTTAGCCCTAATTGATAAACACTTCCCCACAAATAGTAGGCTTAGTAATATATTTAATAAGAACACCCTAAAATTGAGTTACA
>OZ010581.1:117100239-117107739 GCA_963932145.1 Acanthosepion lycidas | reverse complement strand
TCGGGATTTACCTTGACGTGGGGGCTTGAGTGTATAAACGGCAAACCAGCAGCCGGGACGCTCAATTCTGACGAAGCAGGAGATACAAATTTAAATAAAGACGGTGTCATCTTACTTATTATAAAGCGCAGATTGTGTGTGTGTGTGTGCGTGTGTCTGTACGTTTATATATTGGATCGGATTTCCTACATTTTTCAACCGATTTTAATAAAACTTCACAGGACTACGTAAAATTACCTTGCGGTGGTTCTAACAGCGCCCAAAATGGGGAAAACACAATTGTTTTTGCACAAAATTCAATTTGAAAACACAATTAAAAGGCATCACGAGAATGAAAGGGGGACAACTCATATCGAGTTATACTTATTATAAAACCCAGGTTGTTTATGTGTGTGTGTTCTTTTATATATGGGATCGGATTTCCTACATTTTTCAACCGATTTCAACAAAACTTCACTTTTTTTTGGAAGGTAGTGTTTCTTATTGTCTTGCACACATTTTTTCTTTTATTTTTACATTCAGAATGCTTTAAAAATTCCATTTACAAGACAATTGTTTATAATAAAATTCTATTCAATCGGTAGACTCGAAACGATTGAAAACAATGTTTTTGTTTGAGTTTGGGTTTGACCAATTCATAAAAAAAACAAAAGACAAAAAAAAAAAAAAAAAAATCTAAGACATACGTGTCCGGCAACCTTAAACAATAATATTTGTCAATTTTATTTTTCAGTTTTTATGATGGTCGATACTTGATATATCTCTTACTGTTACATCCCCGGGCAACGCCGGGCTCTACTGCTAGTTATATATATACCTTGAAGGATTCCCTTTCAGTCAATACTTTTACAAAAGGTAGACGTTGATGCAATAAAACAAAACTACACACACAATTACAAAAATAGCGAATGTGCAGGAGAAATTGGAACATGCTTTAAACACATTTTAATTGTAAATAATTGACGATTAAAAACAGATATTAAAAAGTTCTAAAAGTGTATAAAATGGAAAAAAGTTTATTCATACACCTCCAAACAAACTCAAAGAACGAATGACAATCTGATAAGCTTAATAGCATTATCATTAAACGAAGAAAGAAAATCACAATACTGATAGATATTTTTTTAATCCTATCTAAGCTTTCGGCTTACATAAGCCATTATCAAAGATAGCAATTACATTACAATATATTAAGCAATACACGGACAGGACAGTGATAATAGTCTGTTTCTGTTTACATGGAAGATTTACAAGCAACGACAAACTCGTGCATATAAGACGCTGGAAGCGAAAATCGCACCGCAGCTCATGACGTCACACATGACCACGCGAGAGTGAATTCCAGAAGTATTAAGTATGGGAAGCCGTTGGTTTAAACCAATGGCTTCTGTTACCAATTATAGGCATTTAAGAATATTTGTGGAGATTTCATAGTTTATAGATATATATTCGACTCTCCCGTCGAATTCGACGTATGAGGGATCAGTTTCCAGGAAATCGACAACCCGACAACGGCACATGAGATTTGATTATAGTGGTGAACGTTTCGTGCAGGACCATCCACACTTTTTGAGGGGCCGAATACAGAGACCTGGTGCACTAAGTGCCACAAGGTTGCCCAAACGACCCTCCGTATGTTTTGAATTCAGAGTTTTCCTTCTCCTAGACCAGTTGCCATCCAAGACTATAGAACCCAGTCTGTCCTGCTATTTTACCCATAGATGGAGGGAGAAGAAGAGGATTCATACATATATATATATATATATATATATATATATATATATATATATATATATATGAAGTGGAAAGATTATATTGAATCTCGTGTTAAGTCAGCTGCTATGAAGGTTTGTTCACTTTGTTATTTTCGACGGTATTCTTTTCATAATATATCTTATATATCAATAAGTCTGCCATTCATCCATGCCTAGAATATTGCTACCACGTATGGCTAGGTGCTCCTATCTATTTAGAGCACCTCGATAAAATCCAAAGACGAATCAACAATATTATTAGCCCGAATCGGTGATTTCGACTTCATTTACTTTAAGGTTGCCTACCATTGCCTTTTGTGTTAATACGTTCATGTTAATAGTTTGAATGAGCTCATCGCTATGGTTATTAGACTCTTCGAATTTAATCACAGTAAGAGACTGGTGACGAGGTCTCACCAATTTACAGGTGATTTAGTTAGATGTAACCGTAAAATATATGCTAGCAGTTTCTTTACTCGCACTTCTCGATGGTGGAACTCGCTTCCGTCTCCATGATTTCTAGCCAACTTTAGTCTGGAAAGATTTAAAATCAATGTCAATCGCTATCTACTGTCTTCCTGAACACACTTCTTCTGTTCTCGCTCTTAAGCAATTCTTCCTGTTTCAAACACTTCCACACCCAGAAACCCCTTGCATCTCGGTGGCTTGACTGGCTTACTTGAACTCGAATTACACTTACACACACACACACACACACACACACACACACATATATATATGTAATCTATCTATATCTATAACTCTCAATATTTATCTTATATATATATATATATGTGTGTGTGTGTGTGTGTGTGTGTGCCTATGTGTGTGTGTGCGTGTGTGTGTATATATGCATATGTGTGTGTATTTGTTAGAGCGAGAGAGATTGATAGTGAGAGATGGAGATAAAGAGAGAGTGAATGGCATACAAAGTAAATAAAATGAGTAGTAAAACGCTGAAATACACACACACATACACACACAGACACACACACACACATATATATATATATATATATATATATATATATATATATATATATATATATGTGTGTGTGTGTAAGGTAGAGATTGAGGGGCATAGATATAGACAGATTACCACACATAAAACTGGTGCTATATAGAAAAGAAAATAAATATATTTTTTTTACGAGCATTTCTTTCATCATAAATTTCACTTGCTTTGTTTCTCAACAGCCAGGCTGTCATTCCATGATCGTTAGTAAATAAAGAATAATAAGTCTCCGGCAAGTTGCTTTCACACCGGAAGTCTCATGTTCGACAGAAATAACACTCTGTCAGTCCTACGTATTTTTGCGCATTACTTATTTGAATTAGTCTTCTTTCACCAGTCTCATCTCATCTGATGTTTGCCAGCATGCCTGTTTTTATTAGAGTAAACAATGCCATTAATTGACATCTCTGTTCGGATCTATTTTCGTTTATTTCGCTTGGTACGTCGCATAGGAGGTGTTATATTGGAAGATTCTGTTGCCTCAGGATTCCAAGTGCCTAACTCCTTTGAGAATCTGCATTGAATAGGTTGCGAGTTGACTCAGGTTTGAGTACAGGTCTTTAGCTTTGATTAAAAATGTGCAGCTTCCATCTTGAATGAAACAGTAGACCGAGACTTGCTTGAAGCTTGCACGAGAATATGAGAAAAAAAGAATATAAAAACACACTGAGGACAGCTGCGTAGGGGTGGGCTCTCCTTCCAGATTCAGAGGAGGAGGAGAACAGGGTTTCTTTTTCCCGTCGGAGTAGATGCCGTGGCTGTAGTATCTGTTCCGTACAAAAGGCCTTCTCTCCTCACTTGCGTTGTCCTCCCACCGTTGCGTAACATCTGTTCCGTAGCGGTGGTATGACTGGCTATGACTAGCTTAGGCATGCTATAACCAGCTTAGACCAGCTAAGACTAGATTAGGGCAGCTTAGATAAGCGGTCTGAGAGGAAACACTCGGGTCCGCACTTTTAAAACCGACCTAGTGTCGCAACCTGGCTCAGTGGGAAGTCAAGGTAAATCCCGAACAGCTGCGTAGATTCGTCGAGTTTCTTCTTTTTAGAAATATTGTCGATGATGGAGCAGCTATAGTGGTTACACAATGGTAGTGTAAAAACAAAGTTTGACCATTGGTAAGTCAGCTACAAATCGTGGTGATTAGTTGAACAACTACAAAATCTAGGTGAGGGTCGCCGCTTAAGCAGCTACAAAGCGTGTGTCCACTGATAGAGCACCTAAAAGGCTGCTTAGTGATAGAACAACAAAAAGTGTCGTCGGCTACAATAAATGACCGCTGGTATCCTAGAAGCAAAATGTGGTCATCGGTATTGCAGTGACATAACGTGGTTGGTTATAGAGCTGTAATAAAAACTGGTCAACAGTAGATACCTATAATGGCTACTCAGTAGTGTGTTAATTTTAAACTGTGGTCAATGTATTAAAAATTACAAACTGTGGTCGATGGTAAGGAGGCTACGAAGCGTGGTCGGTTGTGGAACAGCTACAATGACCAGTCGATTGTTTTAATTGATTTGTTTTTTACGGCTTATCAACTTTATTCAGGTTATTTAAAGCCAAAAATTATTTGGGGATTGTAATAATTTTGGGTGAGATAATATTAATTTTTTAATACAATCCTACTATTTAAATCATAACTTGGGAGGGGAAGAAGTGGATACATAATTTTAAGTATATATAACGAACTTGATAGAATTGGAACTCGGATCTCCAATTTTCCATTCCCTATCGTTATTCAAACACCACCTGCACATCCGAGTTTACAGCACTTGATATTCCCAAGCAGTCACCCATCTTGGTTCTGATCACGTTCAATGTTCCTTAACTTTGGTAATCGGACGAGAACCGGATTTTCAGCGTGATATGGACGTAAGTTTGTGTCGTCTATGGGAAGTACGCTAACTAAAAAGCGTTGTCAACGTTATAGTAACCACGAAAAGTAATTTATTGTATAGCAGTGATAAAGTGTTGTCGTTGAAAGAGCTGTTACTATAGTTAGACAATGTTAGAGACGTTACAATGTGTGGTCAGTGGGTAGGAAATAAATCGCTTCGAGAGTAGAGAAGCTACAAAGCCTGGCCGCTGGTAAAGTAAATCAAAATATAGTAGGCATCCGTTTATCTCGCGAGTTAAAGGCAGCGCCCTGTTTCGTCAAGATTCAGTTCTTTGGTGAAGAGACTGGTGCAAACCTGGGCAATGGTATGTGGGGACTGTGAGGCCAGACTACATGCCCCGACCCTCGCTGACCGAACAGGCAATATAAAAAAAAGGAGTATCCGTAAAGTTGTTAGTTTTGACAGAAAACCAACCGTGTATTCTATCTGGATTTACTTCCATCGCTTTTTCCGTGTTTGGATATGGCCGTAGTGCAGCGAGGGCTTAAAATCAGAGTGTTCATCATTACTTTATATGAACTAACTTCTTAGGTTGTCGATCTCTATCCAAACGAAGAAGTTAGCAGCAGTTTGAGACGACCGCTACGGAAGCATTTTATAGACACTGGAGGCTTGTTCCATTATTACTCCAAGACAACCAAGCTCCCCAAAATTAACGGTTTGTTTAAATGTATAAAAATTTAGGTAAACAAAACCTTTAGAAATCAACACAAATTACGAAATAGTCTGTTTATATTTCTGAGATGAGGTATTCTGTACACTATTTACATTATTTGGACTATTGTCCTCATCTTTGTCGCCATATTTATCACAACGTTTCGGCCGTTATAAGCCCCGGCCTTCTTCAGGTGGTTGGAATGTCGAGCTGAAGCCTTTATTTCGCTCACTGAGGTAGACTGTTCTAGTTCACGTGCCATATCTAATGGATGTCAGTTACAAGTTATCTTCTGTTAATTCCCCTCTCCAAGTTCTCCACTGCCTTAACCGGACATCAAATTCATCATTAAGGCACTTAGTCCAGGTGGAATTAAGTATTAACAGTGAATTCGTAGCAGTTAAGATGACAGTAGTTTCATCATCCGTTATCTCCATATAGTGTTTTGCAAAGTTAATACTATTAACTAAGAGATCAATGGAGATAGAGGAATACAAATCTATTATATAAAACTTAATAGATGTCGATCTATTCTTATTACTCATATTAGCGAACCATTTGATAATATCTGACGAATCCTTCCAAAGATTAGCATAGGTTGTAATTACTAGGTTATCGGTTATTTTTTATTATATTTTTTGAAATTAGACCTAGATCAGTTTTAGTTGGATTTATTAGTCTTGACTGTGCACTAGTAGCTAAGTTAGGTTTGTGGTCCTTAAATAAAATGTAAGCATCTTAAGTATGGATCTTTTCCACTCTATCTGCAATATTTAAATTATTAGCTATTTTGGTAGTCTTCGTGTCGATCTCGGATGTTGGTAGAATTTGGTATTCCCTAACGGGAACCTAAACACCTTTATGTATAATTAAATGTTTTGGTCATAAGTAAAAACCCCTTTCGGACCTTCTTTCAGTTTCAATCCAACACCACATTCTTCATATAATCCAAACTTAGGATCACAAGGTTAATAACAAGGTTGGTTCCAGCGAACCTTCTCTCCTTTGAGACAGATACCTATCGCCCCCCCCCCGTTACCGCCAACTCGGGCTTTTTATCTGGCTGTTGCGTCATTTTGAGTAGGTTCGGTATCTTTCCACGACTGCTATCGAAATTAAATTCTAAATCCCTGATTGCGAGACTATGAGGAAGACTGGCGCAAGATTGCGCTGGTTGAAATAGGCTATACCTGCATGATGTAATTTTGGATTTTTTGCTGTGTAATATATATATATATATATATATATATATATATATATATATATATATATATATATATATATATAATAAAAAGGCTTAAACACTAATATTCTATGATCATATTTTATTCCATTGGAATCGTAAATACGATCCAATTCATCAGACCTACAAATTCAAAAAGAAAACAGAAAAAACAACTCCGGAAATAAAAATAGAATTTAGAGAGAGTGTAAATATGAGAGTGTGAGACAAATTTTAGAGCTAAAGAGAGGGGTAACAGACGAGATAAGGTGGGAGATTAAACCTTAACAGAGAGAAGTTTTATAGAGGTGAGTGGAAGAGGTTTAAGTGAGAGAAATATGAATGTTGTCGGATGTCTAATACATTAAGATACATTTCGTGGTGACATACACACACCATAGACGATCAAATTTTAAAGATAAGAATAAGAGGGAGGGAGAGGAAAATAAAAGAAAAAGGGGTCGGGGAGAGAGGTGGGAAAACTAAAACGGAAGGGCATTTACTGAAAGGGCCGCTGTGTAATTAAGAAAATTTGACAAAATTAATATCGACTCCAGGTTACAAATCAAATATACACATATAAAAAATAAATATAACAATTATCTAATCTAGCAAGGACCTATATTTTTATGTTCAAAACCACATGCGAATACACACATAGACAATAACATATACACGGACATACATACATACATATAGGCGTGTACCCACATACACACATACATATACCCATGTACACACGTACACATATACCCACATATACACATATACACACATAAACATATATATACATATACACACACACACACATATATATATATATATATATATATACTCATACACACTCATATATATATATAGATATATACCCACACGCACATATACAAATTCTCACATATATATATATATATATATATATATATATATATATATATATATATATATATACATACATA
>OZ010581.1:117065239-117097739 GCA_963932145.1 Acanthosepion lycidas | reverse complement strand
AGTTATTACGTGTAGGGGTAATGAAGTTGATGTTTTTCTTTTTTTTTTTAAATTCATTTTAATATTTTAATAAAGCGGTTTCCACCTACTTTCTTCAAAATTTGACATTCAGTGTTTTCTTCTTTCAAGTTGGTCGCTACCCAAGCTTAGAAAGTCTAGTCATAGCTGATGGGGAGGAAGATGACAGGCGGATTCATACCGTAACAAAGGCATTGATGAGAAAATGAATGCAAAAGCCTAGCCCAGAATTTGAACTCGCCGAAATCCTTGACACTGCCAGTACATCCTCAGTAAATATGTTCGTAGATGTCATTCAAAATGGAAGTTATTTAAGTCCAGTATACAGAGACAATAACCAAATAATAAGATTATTAATTCATCAATAGGACCTTTTAGATTTATTTGTTCCTCCATTTTAATGACAATATTCCTGTCACTGTAAAAGATCATAAAAAATTCATTTTTAATTATGTATCTTCTGTATCTATTATAAAACCAATTTTCCAAGTCGCACCTCTGCTTTTAAAAGACAACCTGCTTGTTTTGTATCTCTCGTATCAACACCCGTGCAATCTATTACTGAAAAAAATATTACGTTTTTGTCTTATCCTGCATTGTGCCATAATAGACAATTTTTTATCACCAGAATCTACCTAACAGATGTATTTTTAATACTTCCAATTTAACCAAGGCGGGAATACCGCTAGTACGCAGGGGGTTACAGGGGGTGAAATTGAAAGAGAAGACTGAAAATATGGCGGATTGAGGAAAGGACAAAAGATGAATGGGATTCAAGAAGACAGAAGATGGAGATTGACATTGCATTTAAATTTTTTAAGTATGTAGTTATCAGGGAAGCCAGTAAACGGAAGGGAGTTCCACAGGTGGGGAGGGCAAGAAAGAAACTGTTGAAGTAGATGTGGTGGTTGCATTTAGCTATTTCAACAATAAAAGGGTTGAACTTCTATAACAATCTAGTAGCCCGCTTAAATTCATGCAGCCGGGGCAATAGGGAAAAAAGCAAGTGAAATATTTGTCCATGCATTGAATATTGCTTTCCCTTCTGGTCTGGTATTTTTGCTATGTGTTTAGAGAGTCTAAAGAAAATCCAAAGAAGAATTAGCAATGTTATTCTTCCTGGGCTGGCATCTAGACTTCAATCAATTTCCTACCGCCGTACCGTAGCTTTTCTGATCATTTTCTCGAAATATTTTCACGGTAATTGGACTGATGAAATTTCCTTTTTCGTAGCTAGACTTTATGAATTTAAGCATTGTACCAGATTGGCGGCAAAGGTCTCAATCATTTTACATTTCAAATGGCTAGAAAGTTCAAAAAAGTTTAACAGTTTAGAAGTTCTATATCTGTCAATTGTTTCTTCTCTCGAAATACTCGCTTCTGGAAATCTCTTCCGGCTACTTAATTTCCGGGTAACTTTGATCTCTAAAAATTTTAATGCAATGTTATTCGTTATCTTCTGGCTTCTTTCTGTTCTTGTATTTGTAACTCTTCTTAATAATGTTTTCTTTTTACCATATACTCTCACACTCAGTAACCCCTTGCGTCTCAGTAACTTTATTGCATTGCTTAGGGTGAAATGGTTAAAAGAAAGAAAGAAAGAAAGAAAAATACAACTTGGGTGTTTCGTGATTGAAAATATGCGAAATGTAAGTGATAACTTAGGTTATTTACCAAAATGAAGTGGTAACGAATAAATGTCGTTTATCACAGAATGAGTGCAACTGTAAAAGGCTTATGTTTCGTTCTTTATTTTTCTGTACATGATTGCGATTTAGCAACGATTTTCATCTCTGTGCATTGTATCGCTGCTATCAAAGACCGGAATCACAGAGCCTGCCAATACCCACCCATAGTTGTATTTTGATACTCAAACACTTAATCCCGTACAAGGCCGACTTTCCCGGGCGTGTCCCACATCGCAAACAGTTTGGTCCGGGTGTTGTCCGCTGCACTTGTGTTTGTTAGCCAAACTGAGTGTAGGCACCAAGTCTCTTCGGGTAAATTCTGGCGAGATAAAAAAAAAAAAAAAAAAAAATTCACACTATTCAGCACTTAAGGATGGTGCAAAATAACGACGTTGCTCTAAATTGGAATTTTCCCGGGGATTCCGAAGGCGGTTATGACATCATTTACCCGACGTCACAAGCCTATATTTTTCATCTACGCATTGGTTGAAGAGATAGCACTGGGAAAACTTTGGCTGGCTATCTATCTATCTATCTATCTATCTATCTATCTATCTATCTATCTATCTATCTATCTATCTATCTAAGCCAGATTCTATATATCTAGCTATCTGAGCCTGTTTCTATCTATCTATCTATCTATCTATCTATCTATCTATCTATCTATCTATCTAAGTATATTTCTTTCTTTCTTTCTTTTTTTCTATCTATCTATCTATCTATCTATCTATCTATCTAAGGCTCTTTCTATCTATCTATCTATCTATCTATCTATCTATGTCTGCTTCTATCTATCTATCTATCTATCTATCTATCTATCTAAGGGTCTTTCTATCTATCTATCTATCTATCTATCTATCTATCTATCTATCTAAGGCTCTTTCTATCTATCTATCTATCTATCTATCTATCTATCTATCTATCTATCTAAGCCTATTTCTTTCTTTCTTTCTTTCTTTTTTTCTATCTATCTATCTATCTATCTATCTATCTATCTATCTATCTATCTATCTATGTTAATAGGATGTAGAATAGTATCCGAACAAAAGCGACAACGAGAGAAAGTTGGAAAAAGCTTTATATGGACAACGTATTTCGACTCCGTGCGCTCCGTGCGCGTCTTCATGGTGGATTTTTTTTACAGAGAGTTTACTCATTCATTTCTGGAGACGCCTACCTCGCACACGGAGTCGAAACGCTTTCGCCGTTACAAGGTTTTCACATTTGTCTAATTATCACGATCACTCTCTCCTCCTCTCCCTCCCCCTCTCTCTCGCTCTCTCTCTCTCTCTCTCTCTATATATATATATATATATATATATATATATATATATATACAAGTATAGGATTGGTGTATATATATATATATATACAAGTATAGGATTGGTGTATACGGAATAAATTTTAATAGCCAACAATTACTATTCTTAAAAGAGTCCTCAATACAGAGTAGAGCGAATTCAACATCGTCACTTGATTAGATACCAGTAGTGTTGAAACAAAATGGCTATTTTTGTAGTCATTTTTTTATCTTATAATTTTTAAATGAATAATTATATATATATATATATATATATATATATATATATATATATATATATGTCTGATAATAAATATAGGTTCAAGGTATGCTCTATTTATGAGTAAAAGTGATCAATATCTGAGGTAGAGTATATATAAATGCAAAAGTGTGGACTGAGATCAACATCTAGCGCGACGACCGTCTGTTTCCGGCTTGTCCGCAATCTTCAGGACAAACACACACATGCACCCCCCATATATATATATATATATATATATATATATATATATATATATATATATATATATATATATATATATATATATATCACTATATACTATGAACATTATATTTAATGTCTGGAGGTACATTATCATTTGAATACAAGGACGCCTGTTTGAACACGTGTAGTTAGTAAATAATCCATCCAACGTTTCAAGAAATAATATGAATAATAATTAGAGATTGTGTGTCGTTCCCTACAATATGCCTAGCATGTGGTTTGTCTGAACATTTGGCATGGAATAGAGATAGTGCAGTGAAAGGCTTGCGACGTCTCGTCTCTGAGAAAGCAAAAACATAAGCAGTAGAAAACTGAAGCAGGTTGACATTAAGATCTGTTCAAGGCGAAAACTAACTGACGATGCACACTGTCTACAAACACACTCAAATGCTGAAACACACACCCTCACAATTATAGCAAAATTATACACACACACACGCATATATATATATATATATATATATATATATATATATATAAATATATATATATGTATGTATAACGAGTGTAACAAGAACATTTTCGAATTGTTAGATAAGATAAGCTCTGAACGGTTTTATCTTTGAAATTATTAAAGATATCTTACGGGAAATTTCCGAGGTTTTTATAACACTATTGGACTCTATACTGAACAATAAGAATGTATTAACTCTAAGTTGAAATGGTGATCCATCTTGTTGAAGTGATCTCCTTATCAGTTTTTCGTCTCTGCTGTTCCTTCCTTTTTAAACTTATTCACTGTTCTATTGATGTGGCCTGAATGATCTTTTTCATCTCACCATTATTCAGTGGGGAAGCTATAGTGGAGATGACTTTCTAGCTCAATAGCTCAAAAGGTTTTAAAGTGACTCTTACAACAAAGGGCGTAAGATGACTAAACGTTTTATTTGAAAACCTGGTTAAAAGAAACTCAATTAGTTTTGTGTTATTTTAATTTGGACAATTATATATATATATATATATATATATATATATATATATATATATATATATATATGTATGTGTGTGTGTGTGTGTGTGTGTGTGTGTGTGCGCGCGGGCAAGTATGCAGAAAAATAGGAAGGAACACGTGAGGTAAATAATCCGGAGTTCCTTAGTATTTTTGTTTTTATTTTTAAGAAGACAGTGCTCCATACATAAGTAGAGCTTAGGCGGAGGAATCATATTTTTAAAAAAATATTATAATATAATCTAGCGAAGGTATCATATTTAAAATATATATATATATATATATATATATATATATATATATATATATATATATATATTCAAATAATAGGAACGAAAAGTCAGTTTTATAATACAGAGTTCTTTTGCATTTATTTAAAAAAAAAAAAAAAAACATTGCTAGATACAAAGCCAAGTATAATATTGCAATTATTTAAAAAAAAAAAATGTCTCCATCGCGACACAGAAATTACTGTTTCGAAAGCGAAACTTAAATTCAAAATTTAACTTTAAGATTAAACTTAAAATTCGGAGCTCGATTATATCCTCAAGCGAGCCCAAGAATAACTTACAAAAAATTGAATTTACTCCATGTTTAAATTAAGTTGGTGGTATTAAGAGAATTCACATTGTTTATTGTTTTTTTTTTTTACCAATATAGGAAACAAGTAGATCTTTGTGCGGCAAATTTAAAGTCGATTATGGCTGGGTGTGGTTTTAAAATTTCTGTCTGGCTACATTGATTTTCTCTCAAGCTGCCAAGTTATTACTATCTGGTTTATTTTGTCTTATTAAGGTTTACACTATAATATATTGGGCAGTTTTTATTTATTTAATTTATTTTTTAAAACTACATCGAGATTTTCTTAAAGGTTTTTTCAAATATGATTAAGTCATATTTTTTTATATTTACATTGTATTTATACATATCTAAAATACTATATTTATTTAATTTACTAATAGACTATATATGTTACTGTAAAATTAATATAATAGAATTTAAATACGCATTTATAAATTATTAAATTTATGATCAAATAATACATATAAATATGTGAATTATTTTTTTTATAATTAATAATTTTTAATGTCTACAGAAAACTGCTATTTCATTTCTTTGATTTAATAAATGTTTATTTTTCAGAAACTTAATGATATATAACTTTTCATGTAGGCATAAATGACATGCGATATCTAAAAGTTCTTTTTTCATTTTAATAGCTTCCATATTACTGTTTGTGTTTTATTTGTTTCTATTAATTGTCAAAATATTTAGATAGGTTATGTTTAGTTACGATACTTAATATAATTGAAGGAAATCAAATGTTATCTCCATCTTAATTTAAAATCATTATTTGTACATTCTATATAGATTTTCACAACATTACGGATTCTGTGCGGCATTCATTATTCGAAAGACAATTTACAGGATTTCTACAGTTACATAATCTTTCCTTAATAGTGTTTATTCCCATATCAGAATCACTATTTCTTTGATTCTGGTATTTATTCAAGATTTTATTAGTATGTTTTTTTATAATCCTTTCTTCAGTAGAACTGTAACTTCCCGAGAGCGCAACTCTGAGGCTGCTCGGTCTCGCATTGTCTACTGACCTGAGATGGGACAAATACATTAAGTCAATTGCTTCGTCCACCGCAAGGAAAGTTGGCTCCCTGTGCCACGCCAGGAATTTTTTCTCCCGGAATCGATCCTTCAAATCTACAAATTAACCATTCGACCTTGCATGGAGTATTGCTGCCATATATGGACTGGTGCCTCTTCTGTTTGCTTCGGGGTTCTTGATAAGATCCAGAGACAGATATGCAATGTAATTGGCCCTGATCTGGCATCTCGTCTGCAGTCGCTCTCTCACAGACGTGTCGTCGCCTCTCTCTGTCTTTTTTTACAAATACTTTCATGGTAATTGCTCCGATCAGCTGCTTTCGCGGGTTCCAAGACTTCGGGAATTCAAGTGTCCTACGAGGCTGGCTTCCCGTTCTCACCCTTTCACTGTCGAAACTATTAAATGTAGCCGTCTCTTCTACTCCAATAGCTTCATATCTCGCACCTCTCGCCTGTGGAAATCCCTTCCCTTTTCCAGGTTCTCTGAGAGCTATAATCTCCAACTATTCAAATGTAATGTCAATCAACATCTCCAGTTGCCTTGATCTATCCACTATCCTTCTTCTCATCCTCTCCTCTATCATTCCTATCTGCTCTCGCTCCAACCCCTTGCGTGCTAGTGGCTTCCCGCCTTGCTAGGGGGTGAAATGCTAAAAAAAAAAAAAAAAACAAACTTAATTTTAGGATATAAGAGACATATTTTAAAAAATCATTATAATATATATATATATATATATATATATATATATATATATATATATATATATATATATATATATATGTGTGTGTTTGGGTAGCAGTTCTTCCCTAATACATATTTCGTTGAAATGTCTCATCAAGTAGAATTGTTTGACACTTAAAAATCATTTAACGTAGTAGGATAACACAAATACTTCAAATGGTTAATAGGTTACCTGGAAGCGGCCGCAAGTGACCTAAACGGGATTAAGTTTATATTAAATTCATAATGTCCATCTACTCCCATTTAGAGTTTACTAGGGCGCCTAATCAATCCCTGTTGCAGACACTTGCTCAGATATATTTGTGTGTGTTCAACACTTACAGACCCCACTTGTGGTTTATATAGCAGCTGTGCTGAAAGGACATTAGTTACCAGTTTCTGTGAGTGACCGCATAATTTTTCATGATAACCAATTTGAACAAGCCTAATTCCCTCAGACATTCGGTCACGATAACTTATAACTTCGTGATACCAACAGATCCCTGTACAGGTTTTCCGATCAGTTCCCTCGCCATGGGTTAGGTAACCCCGTGGTATGTGACACGCTGGGGTCGCCTTTCTAGACAATGGTGAGATTCGAAGCAGGGCCTCATGATCAGCAAGCCAAGGTTATAACCACTTGCCTTTACATATGCAGTGGACTCACCCATCGATTTTAATCGTTCAGCGTTGAACTGAATCGGTAGACAGGTTACAGAGAGGATTAGATTTTGGTGGTAAATGATTCTGTTGAACCTGCCACAGATTTCGGCAAAGAAATTGTTCACAATAATATTACAATCAAGGGAAAATACGACTTTAAAACCGCAAAATGCCCCCCACCACAACAAAAAGAATTAGACGACTTTGAGAAAGACTTAACTGACCTAATTAGAAATATAAAATTCCATAAAAACGATGAATTAAAAAAAAAAAAAAAAAAAAAAAAAAAACTAAAAAGGATATAAATAAAATAAACAAGTCAACAAACGTATTTGTCGCAGCGGACTAAACAACAAATTTATGTGAACTAAGACCCCCCCCTGCCCACCATAAATCACGCAAGGCCAACATGACTAAAACGTACAAAAAAGCATCTAAAACAATACTGCATAATATCAATAAGGAAGCTAAAGCAATCGCTCAAAAATTAGATCTAGATGACAGAATAAGTTGCATCAGTAAAGTACAAGCCTTTGTCACACTAAAAGACCACAGAGAAAATTTCAAAAGCAACTCAGCATGCAGACTCATAAACCCAACCAAAAGTGAACTAAGTAAATTAAGTAAAACAATACTAGAAAGAATTAATTCTGAACTAAGAAGTTAGCATTAAACAAGTGGAAAAACACGAAAGCAAATACAGGCTGGTTCCACAGCATAAAAATCAAACATAACTGTCAATTTATACAATAAAACATAAAAGATTTCTACTCATCTAAAACAGAAGCCATTCTAGATAAGCCCGTCACCTTAGCCCAGGAACAAATAAAAATAAACACAAAAGAAATCGATATCACTAAACACTCCCTTAAATCGCTACTATTCGACAACTGAGATGCATGGATAAAGAAAGAAGAGCTCTTTGACACGACAATGGGAAGCTTTGACGGTACTGGGGGACCTGCGAAATCATAAGTATATATTTACTACATGAACTAAGAAAAATAATAGATAAAAATGATACAGGGCTATACAGGGACGACGGTCTCATAATCTTAAGAAACTATATCAAATAAAACACAGACAAAACTAGAAAAGCTATAATAAAAATTTTCAAAAATAACGGATTCGACATAGACATAAAAAACTAATCTAAACGAAGTAGATTTTCTAGATGTTACCTTCAACCTAAGAAAAGGTACATATAAACCATACAGAAAACCCAATGATAAACCACTGTATATACACAGAACTTCCAATTACCCACCATCAATAATCACACAGATTCCAAATTCAGTTAACCGTAGGCTTTCCGATAATTCTTCCAATGAAACCGTATTTAATGAAGCTAAAAAAGAATACGAAACACCCCTAAAAGATAGTGGATTCACGGCAGCACTCACATACTGACCACAGATCACGAAAAAGTGAACAGGAAGAGTAATATCATATGGTTCAACCCACTGTACAGCAAAAACGTAAAAACAAACGTAGGAAAAATATTCTTCAATCTCTTACGTGAACACTTCCCGGGATCAAGGAATCTCCATAAAATATTAAAAAAAAAACAATAAAAATCAACTACAGTTGCACTGAGAACATGACATTAATCAGCGAACTTAACAGGACGGAATATCACTTTAAGATATCGCAAAAGAAAATAAGCCATTTATTTTACACGAATAACTTGTATAAGTTGTATGCTAGAAATGACAGTGAGCTGGAAGGTCTCCTGAAAACATTAAAATGTTTCACTGATGAGACTGGAATGACATTCGGTTTGTTCTAAAACTACAACTTTATGAGGATCATTATAACAAACCTCCTCTATTAGCTTAGGCTCGGGAGTAACAATCAAAGATTTAGAGAAAGAAGAAGCTTATAAATACCTTGGTGTAAATAAGAGAGAAGGCATTCACAAGAAAAAAAAATGAAAGAAATAGCGCGAAAAGTGTACTATAGAATGGTGCTACTGAAGTTGAGAACTGAATTGAATTCTCAGAACAGAGTTACGGCCATTAATAATCATGCCATCCTAGTCGTTCAATATAGTTTGAATATCTTGAACATCAGATGAATGGTTTCTCAGACAAGAAAGCTTCCTTCTAAGCATAACATGGACCATCCCAAGGCTGATTCAGATCGCCTATACTTACTCCGTAAAGAAGGTGGAAAAGGTTTCATTCAGTTAGAATTGCCATACACGAAAACAACAGCTTACTTACATACATGGAAACAACAAAGGATAGGACGATACAATCAGTCAAAAAACAGGAAAACAGAAAAAAAAATCCAATCATGAAAGATTTTAAATAGAAATATCAAAAAGTATGCAAAAGCCAAGTATAACGCTCTTAATATATGAAACTGTTGTAACCTAAGGAAGGTTATTGAATACAATAATCAAACGAAGTTGGTAATGAACGGTAGTACTCAGGACAAGAACAACACATATAAGATTCACCACCGGCGCGTAGAAGTACTCAACTGCTTCAAGTGATTCAAGTGAATTCCACGATGAATGTCTAACTGCAAGATATCTACCAACCGCCCCACGCGGACAGATGTGGCCGAAGGACGAATTTAATGTAGGGTATCTCAGCGCATAAGCTCAGCCAAAAAATTCCCGTAGACCCCATATATAGCGGAGTCGGGTAGCTGTTTTCCGAGATGAGACTCTGCCCTTCGACATAGGCTCGTCTGGGGATTCTCTCTGCCCAGAGGCAGAGACTTTGACCAGCAGAGCAGGAGATGAATTTTCAGTTGTAGACCAACATACGGTATTTACTACTGTATTTAAGCGAATGGCGACATACCCATTATCGTCCGTAGTTATGCTACAACAGAAACAATGCTGCCGAGATAAAACTCTGCATAGTCAAAATCCAGAACGTACTAATAAAGCCAATGTTGATAAAGTTATCACTCATCGATGGATACGAGCATCTGGATTAAAGGCTGAAATGGAAGGCATTATCCTTCAGTGCAAGACCAGAGTCTTTTTACTAGAAAATTTCACGCAAATATCATACATAATAGAGTAGAACCAAATGCAGTTTAAATGTGATCATCAGCCAGCGCCGTTTACAGAGACAGAAGATATCACAATTCTGCGCGATTGCACCATTTTTATCGATAGGAAAATTGAAGGTAATAGGTAGGACATAAATGTCAAAAACCGGAAAGAAAAAACTTGTCTACGAGTTGATATGGCTTGCCCAGCGGACTGTAAGTTAGCAACCAAGGAATTTGAACAAATATCGAAGTATAAATACCTTGAAACCGAAATGGAAAAAAAATGGGAAATTGTTAAACAAGAATTGTACAAGACATTGTTGGTACTCTTGGAACGATAAAAAAAGTACACAAAAACACATCCTGGCAATCCCAGCTTCAGAGAAATACAAAAAAATGTCTTGATAAGTACAGCGCACACACAAAGCATTTTTTTCCATATAATGCTAGCGATGTTATGGCATTTAGAAAAACAAATCATGAATTGTAGCCATAATGTGCATTAGGTGTTCCCAAGATCTTGGTAGGTAATATTTACCCGCTTCCCCACGCAGCAAGATATGACAAAAGGCCGAGTTTTAAAATGTGGAGTGATTTTCCAAGCGTAGATTAGATGTGGCATAAGGCCGAACGTATACGACACCCAGTGAAGATCGAAGTCACTACTCAGTCGTAATTTTTCTATCGAGACAAGCTTGTTAACCATTACACCACCTCGGGGCTCCCCTAAGATCTTGGTAGGTAGTGTGACCATAGCAGAAATCGACATATAATGATTATGATGATGATGGTGATAATAACCTGATTATATAATTATTTGTCCCCTTCCACTGCGGCCTGATCTGTCCTTGTTATAGATGATAACTTCTGTTGCTATGGTAACGCAATATTATTTAACGACATCAAGCATCATGATGGTGATAATAACCTGATTATATAATTATTTGTCCCCTTCCACTGCGGCCTGATCTGTCCTTGTTATAGATGATAACTTCTGTTGCTATGGTAACGCAATATTATTTAACGACATCAAGCAAATATGCCACGTGATTATAATATTACTTAGTAGGGGATATCAAGCTTCTAATTCCTTACTTTTTATTTATTTTTTTATATTTTTTGCATTAATGTAAGTTTACTTTTAATTATTTCAGTAACAGAAAACTTATAAATAGAGCTATCTGCATTAATAAAATACTAGATTACGCTTCAAGAAAACAAAAAAAAAAATATATTTTAAAATGTCTCTGATCCTGCCATCATATTCTGACGGCTCGGTAACCTAATATCTATATAAATCAAGCCTCTTCAGCTGACCGATATTTCTGTTCTAACGTGTACACAGAATTTAGTTGTCATTATTCGATATATAAAAGGCAACTGTTATAATATCAAGGGTTTTGTTTTTCAAGTCAGTGTGGAATATATTAAGCTATGTAACAATGATACTGACGTTAATTATGAAGAACAGGCGTAACAAAAATTACAACGAAAAATGGGAACATCAGTGTAATGAACTGTTAACTGAAAAGTAAGCCGTTCCTTAAAGGCTTACAGGAAATGGATGTTAAGAATATGGAGACAGAGTTACGACCTCGATAGAAACAACGAGCCGGAATCAAGCCAAATAAATCTTGAAAGGCAACTTGATATTAGATCACCAGCAGCAGGTAGAAAAAAAGAACTGAAAAACGATATCTACCAAGAAAAAAAATATATATATATTTAAAACAAACGATATGAACGAGGAAACAGGCGCGAATGAAAAGATGCTGGTCTTTTAATTCAAGATGCAGAAACAGACACCTGAAGGGAAAAGGAAAAGATCAAATACGCATACTTACCGAAAAAAAAAAAAAATGATACGGGTGGAATAAACACATTACTTAGCAAGTAGTAGAAAATAGTGAAGATACAAATAAAATGAAAAAAAAAATGGTAAATAGAAAAAGAGACAGGTCGAAAACTTGTTTTGCCTTCTATCATCATGGCTGATGCTAACTTCAAGGCGGGAAATTTATTGCGCCGTCTTGGCCTCATTTTTTTCCAATGACATGAAGTGGGGTGATTATATTTGATCAATTGATAGATTTGAAGTTAGGGAATATTGTTTACTATGAAAATCCTTAGAATCCGTTTGATGCATTCATAAATGTACCATTCCTCTGTGCTTTGAATATTACTGCAATATCTGGTCAGGTTCTGCTGTATATGTAGATATTCTTGACAAAATCCAAATCTGTCGGTCCTAATCTGGCACATTGACTTTTTTTTTATTATGAGTTATTTCCTCATCACTGTGATTGGACTTAGCTCTGTATTTTTACAAATATTTTCATGGCAATTACTCTCTACTGTATTTTCCCCCATGGTACTTCAACCTGAATTTAAGCGTACTAATACCCATCGTTTTATTATAGAATTAGCTGAAGGTAACAGTGAGTTTTATTTTAATGGTTTCTTTTTTACCACTTATCTCCTGTCGAAGTATCTTCAGGTTTCTTGCTTTCTTTGACAACTACAATCTTCAAAAACTTCGAATGTAACGTTAATCCCTATTTTCTGTATTCCAGAATCCTATTCTTTTCTTTTTCTTTTTTTTTTCTCACTAGTCATTTCATTCTCTTTCACTACCCATAACCCCTTATGTCATTTTTTGTACCATTGCCTCGTTTGGAGAGAAATGATTAAAAAAATAAAAAAAAGAATATATTGAAGAATGGAGTTGAAAGCAGAAACATCGAGAGACCTACCGAACAATTTCGTATGCATGGATGACTGTGTGGATAGGAAGAATGATGATAAAGAGTAAAAAATGTTGATGCTGTGGATAGCCATAATCACCTACTTCCAAAAAAGAGCATATATATGATAAAGATAAATTAGTCAAATGAAAAGACCGACTTAATGTGATAAAATTTGTGAATCAAGAAAAGCACCAAAATCAAGATTTACAAACCAGTTTGGGAAATCACATTGGAGAAATCTCCAGTCTACAAAGAGATGTAAGACTATTGAAAAACAATTATAACAAGAAAAACGTACTGAACACCGGACTATGAGAAACATGCAAAATATAATAGACATTAATATTTGACAAACTAGAATAAGGTAAAACTGTTTGCACAAAAAGACGGACTAAAAGCTGATTGCATAATATGCATAGCATACGTTCCCAAGAACAAAATGAAGACATGTCACAAAATATAAATCATGAAGCTACAGTATACTTTAACTTATACAATTTTTCATTCTATTGTTCACGTATTGATTATTATAGATATTATATATATATATATATATATATATAACGTTTTATATGTTGCGAAGATTGTCCTCCAATAATAAAACCTAGTAGTTTTTCTAATTCGCTTAGGATTGTCTCGTAGTTAAGCTCAAATAAATTCGGTGAGAAAATCCTTGACTTACGCCCTTTTTTTTGTTTTTGTGCAATTACTCAATTTTCTATCCGTGTGTAGGTGGTTTGATTTTGGGATTATTCTAATACCTTTTACAAACAATACAATTTTCCGAGTAGTTTGAATAGTTCCTTGTCCTGTAACTTATCAAGGTATTTCGCATATTCTATGAAATATAGGTATATATCCTCCTGAATTTGTGTTATTTCATTTCTCTGGTATATTTGTGGTTTATCTTTTCATACAACATTTTATGATGTCAACGAACACTCGTTGCCATTTTTTTGATGTCAATTAATATTCGTTGTCACTTTCGTAATTCTCGCTATATTAGAGCCTTTGTAATCGCCGATGCCACTATAATACGCCGTTGAACAATACTGGTGTCAGACGCCTTCGAATATCACTCGCACTAATTGTTCTGCCTCGATAATACTCGATCGAATAGTAACCCGTATAGTGATTCGAATAGAGAAATAGTATACTAAATAGAGTAGAGAATAGCGATCCGTATAGTAATAGAGGATAGACTAGAAATGGAGATGCGAATAGTATAGAGGATAGACTAGAATATAGTGCTCGTTTAGACGTCCCCCAACCTCCCATATATGCGTTTCCTCTATGGTCACGTGGCCTACTTCAATAATGAGATCACCTGTGTTTGCTCACAGCGATCTATGTTCAAACTCAAACGTCGGCAGCGACAAGTTATTCCTATATATCACAAAACCACAATGTTATTGTTCTATTTTCTGGATAATTTTGAAACATGTTCTATTCATCTGAATCCGGATTATTAGGTTGGTTATGTGGCTCATGAAGCTGACGATCAGCTGATGCCTGCATTCATTTACTAAATTATTTCGTTATGTCGACACTGTCCTATATTTAATTTTAATGCTAACATCAGGTCCTCTCTGCTTGCTTCCTGTTCATCTAGGCCAGATCACATCATACCGAAGAATTCAGTATTTAAGACCCTTCCATATTTTTGAATATTCGATGTGTGGAGTGAGTTATCATTGTTAAATGTAAAATACATGTCATAACTATCACGTTGAAAGAGTTTGCAATAAGCAATAACAAGAAAAATAAAGGAAAGGAACAGGGCAAAAATTAATATGAAGCAAGCAAAAATATATGTAAGGTAAATTAATAATAATGAGGAAAAGCTACAGTAATATGACAAAAAAGTTCTCAAATTAGAAATTGGGGTTGACAAGCAAGTTCGGACAAGCAAACGTAGCTTTCTGATTTCAAGACAAGACAGATCGGGAATGAGTCAGATTGTATCGAGAATCGGCCTATTTTATTGGCTAAGAAAAATCTTATTATGTTTTTGTTTGCTTCTAGCTATAAACTGGGGAGGGATAAGCGTTTTACAATCATTTCTACACACATTAGAACCAACATTAGATATCCACCTTTCGTCGTGAAAGAGATCTCCGACATATTGCTCCTATCTTGGCTATATAAACATTTTCTTTCTATTCTGTTTATGTTGTGGATGGGCAGGTCCTTTATCCTTTTATTTCTTTTAGTATAGATTCAATTACTGTTTGCAAACAAACAAAAATAAATAAATAAATAAAAAACGGAGTTACCAGAAAAAAGCAAAAAATTTAAAAGGTCATATCGTCTGGGTAAAATTAAAAAGATTTTTCCTAAGTAATAAAGACGGGGAAAAAAAGATCGTAATAAATCTATAAGACATATACTGCACACAAATATAAAAATATATGAATATAGGTCGATGCAGAAAAAAATACACACTGATAATAATATGCAGAGGAAATCTTGTGGCAACCGAAGGAATTAAAATTCTAGAACCCAAGATAATTAAAACATCAACTGCAAAAGACAGCTTCCACTATCTCAAAATACTTGAATCTTATTTTATATGATAGCAGGAAATGAAGGTAAAACTCGGACAAATTCATGAAAAGAATAATATTAGAAAACGAATTACATTGTCGACATTTAATAAAATGTGGAATGCGTTGATGGTATTAAAATTAAATTACATACGATGTTTCATAGGCTGTGTAAAAAAGAAAAGAAAACAAATATTTGAAACGCTGGATTCAAGAACAGGGAAATTAATCATCATATACATGTTTTTTGCAAGCTCTATATATCGGGCAATATGTTCAGTTAACCGTTATATAAACATATGGAAAATACGAATAAAAATTGCTCGAAATAGTGCAACAAGTAGTAAAAGGAAACATATATCGTATTTACAGCCGTGCAATGGAAGATAAGTAACTACTTCCTAATACCAATGGTTAAATAGCTTTGAACGAATATCAGTCTTAATGAGAAATATCCTACTTCGAATATTGTGAACTGACCTATCGAATCACAAACATTGGATCAAATAGCAGGAAGCAAATCACTTGAAGAGAACTGGAAGAGAAAATAAGGATATAATCAAGATAGTTAGGAAGGAAGCCCCAATCAACACTGGAAAGAACGTTAACATTTTTTCCTTTTAAAATTTTTAAGTGATAGATTTTATACACTCGCAAAAATAAGTTTAAGACCGATTGTTAAAGTTTTCTTCATTTCACAATATGTTTCTAATAAAACAATATAAATTAGTTTTATTGCGTACGTTTTATGCAGAATTTATTTCTCTTTCGAATGATGTAAAAATTGTATATTTTTCTACAACTATCCAAAGTTGCTGGTAAAATAAAAAAAAAAGTGTTCACGCTAAAAAGCCGTCAAATTTAGCCCAATTATGCAATTATATTAAGCAAATATGGCAAAGTATTCCCAAGGATTTTTGTCCTCACTTATCAAGGTCGATGCCTAGGCGATATGAAGCTGTAATTAATAATAAAGGCTATCGCACTAAATATTGCTGAATATTTTGTTTTTTTATTCATTTTTACTATAACCTTTTGCTTTAAATATAATATTACCCATGCGGCCTTAAACATATTGTGCCGGCAAATTTAGATAATTTAAATTAATCCAACATTAAATTTTTTCAAGTTGTATAAAAATATACAACTTTGACAAAACATATTCATCTGCCATTTTATAAAGCTATTTATACGAATGTATTGGGCATTTATATATAGGTAATTTTAGATAATAAAATCATCTTAATTTTGCACAAATTGTTTGCAGGCACATTTTTTTGCATATTTATACCCATGCCTACACAACTTATCTGTATAGCTGAATCCGTATCCAAACAAATAACTTTTATATTTGCACTCATCTCCACACAAATTATTTTTGTATTTGCAAGCATGTCCGCACAAGTTATCTGGGCATTTGCTCCCATGCCTAAACGAATTATCTGTGCATTTTCATCCCTGCCCACACAACTTATTTGCGTATTTGCATCCAACTTATCTGTTTATTTGCACCCATGTCCGCACCTTTTCATTTCCTTTTTTAAAATATATTTTTCATTGTAATTATTCACTGGGGAACTTTTCAAAAGTTGCTTTTATTATCATCCAAACCACACACACACACACTATATATATATATATATATATATATATATATATATATAGAGAGAGAGAGAGAGAGAGAGAGAAAGATAAATATATATGTATATATATAAATACACACGCGCACACACACACACACATATATATATATATATATATATATATATATATATATATATATATATATATATGAAGTATACTCATTCCCCATCGCTTAGAGCAGAATACCCAACTCACATGACTGAAGAATTTTAGTCACTGTCCATTTTCATAGGTCCAAACATTTCTACAATTGATGCAGGCTTATTAAGAAGCTTACAGAGTGCGATGGGGAAACTGCTGCCATTTTATATTTTTAATTTCTCTCATGCACTTTGTTTGTCTTCGATTTTGTTGAATGCACTGTATAGTAGAATCAGTTGGGAACGGTCTTTGAGAAAAAAAGAGCACCATGATGCAATACTCTTCACAAGAAATTGGGAATCAGCCTCCTGTACTGCTTGGCATTTGCGCATAAAACTCCAGTACACACATTTCTGTGTGTTTGGATGCCAATCTGAAAACAGTGAAGAGGATTCGGAAAGTATGATTCTAATGCTGATTGCATAGAGGCTTCGTGTAATCACTAGTGATGGCGACTTTCATCCTCCCACAAGGCCTCAGACTCAACACGGAGGTCTACATGAACTTCCTTCAGGAGGTAGTGTGGCTGCTGGAAAATACTCTATCAGGCAACAGGATTCTACACCATGTCTCACAAACAGGAGAACCCAGTGATGGGTGTCAGAGAATTACTAGGACTACAACCCCACTTACATCTGGCCTCCTAATTCCCCAGACTGCAACACCCGTGTTTATTTTGTGTGGGGCACAGTTGAGCGAGAGACCAACAAATATTCTTGTAACACCAAAGATGAAATATAGGCAAGCCAGGGCGGCATACACCACCGTAAACAATGGGACCGCCCAGAAGAGTTGCAAGAGATTCCGAACTGGTCTGGGGGCCGTGGTTGAAGCCAATGGTGATTTTACTGAATAAATTTACTCTAGCATTTCAAGATAATGTAATTTAGATGACAATTTAGCCTGTCACTAAAAATATATCCGAGTAAAGGTGAAAAAAGACGAAAGAAAAATTATTCTCTACCAACCCGTTTCGTCTTCTGATAAGGTTATTTAGTCTGAAGAATGGTCATGAGCGTTTTTTAAATTTAAAAAGTTTAAAAAACTAACGACATTTTTATTTTTGTTTATAAATACTTGTTGCAAAATAAAATCCTTACATTTGCCTTCATAAAGTCCAGTAGTAGAAGAAGCTATTTTTTTTATTCATATATCTACACAAAATATATACACACATGTACATATATATGTTTTTAATATATTTTCTATTTATACCTTATTTTTATAGATACAGTTATTTAAATAAATGCTCTGTTTATAATATGTATTATTAAATATATTTACCGGCCTGAAAGTCAAAGAAATATCGTAAAAATATATGTCCTTATTAAAATAACTGTCGGGCTTAGTGATAGAAAATATGTGTCCTCCGACAGGAATAAAAACTCTATCCTACACAGAACCGTCATTTGGCTACAAAAGAATTGTCTGGTTAGCAAAAAAAAAAAAATAAGAAAAAAGACATTTAATTAAATATCTGTATCCATAAAAATAACGTATAAACAAAAAATATATTAAAATAATTATCGAACCTAGTCCATTTCATAATATATGTTGTCATTTTCTTACGTTAAGATACGCCTTGAGCAGATATGATCGTTCGAGAAAAATCATGGGAAATTTGTTGTTTAAAAACAGTAATTTGACTTTGCAAGGTAGACACTTCCTCTGTAGCTAAATGGTATAGCACGCCAGACCAAATAACGGTTCGTGTAGGATACAGGTTCCGTTCCTCTCGGAGGACGCATATTTTCTACGATATTTCCCGGACATTCATGCGGGTAAATGTAGGTAATGCCGTTTACTATAAACAGAGTATTTACTTAATTTTTTGATCTTTAAAAAAAACGTATAAGCAGAAAATATATTAAAATAATTGTCGAACTTAGTCGCTGTCATTATTTTTATTCATATTTTATTTTATATATATATATATATATATATATATTATAGGTGTTCCAAAGAAAGAAAGAAAAGTGTATATTTTAAAAAAAATATATAAACCGCAAACATTTTTGGTTGAAATGTGGATTTTGTTTTATTTTAGAGTATATATTATCCTCTATTTTCCATAATTCTGCTACACGGGTTTCTGGTTTCGCGACCTTCTTAAAGCAAAAAGTAGATATTCCCAAATATTATAAAAATGAATTTTTTGCGTGACAGTGTTTCTAATGTCTTTCTTGGACTGGTTATAAGAGCTTATATATATATATATATATATATATATATATATATATATATATATATATATATATATATATATATATAGTTCACTAGAATATATATATGAACTGACAGTTGCTTTTAAACATGAAACAGACTATTGCCGCTGGGTGTTCACCTCAATGTCCACATTATATATATATATATATATATATATATATATATATATATGGTAACACATTCCAATCGGCAGATACTGACTGAAAATTAACAGGAAAAATAAGATCGTAATAACAAAGATACCTCAAAATTGATTTAAACAGATCAAGTGAAATTTACCGCATAAACTGTGCCATTGACTTCTGAATCTTGTAACTTTCTACCTGAAGTTGCTTGTACATCGCTGACAATCAAATACAATGAGTGTACGTTCACTGCTTCCATATTTTAACATTTGATAATAGTAAATATTTACTCGTTTACCTGGCCTTCGAGATAGGATGTTCTCCAATTCTCTGTTGTTTTTCTACCGTTGGAAAGGATTTGAGAGATGCCTGATGCTGGAGATTCACACCCTCCGGCAGCACCTCCCACATTCCGATAAAATAGGGAGGGTAGTTGGAATATTAATACCAACTTGACATTCATCGCGAGGGCTGGACACTTTATGGATTGGCCGAGGAAAACCCCACGTTAGAAAACAGCCTTGTGTCGCATCTTGCCACCGTCGGGAGGCGAGTGAATAGCCGAGACTTCGAGCTAGGATCGTATATTTCGTATATGTAGGCACTACATAAAAAAAAGCTTTGAGGGATGGTTGGTTTCCAAGGATCCCCACTCAGCGGCAGCATTATCTTCATTTTCACTAAAGAAAGAGTTTTGTCGGATAACAATACGAGCATAGCAGAAGTCTAGGTTACTGGGCAACTTCATTTATCTAAGGTATGTGCATAGACATTCCATGTCACACTGACCTGTGTGATATTTTACCAGGCTGATGAGGGAGGTAAATGCTGCGCATGTACCTAGGCAAAGATAGCTAATTACACTTGTATTCGTTTTACTGTTTCCAGCGGACGCACATACACATCTTGATTTTTATATACTATCTGGTTTTCTCGCGTGATTTATTAGTTTAATTATTTAAAAAACGTTCAGCAATACAAGGATGAAGAGCAACTCAAGGTAGGGATACGGAACGAAGTACGTAATGGAGGAAGTAGGAAGTGTTAATTTTGAGGATAGATGGTATAGCTAACCACTGATCCTTGAAGAGTTTAAGATTGTAGAGTTCTACGCCGGAAGTCTGCTGTACAAAGTAGGGATATCTGGGAAAAAGCTGTCTGAAAGAAACTTTCTCTTTACTGTTAGAATACAGAGAGAATGTGGGTGGTTTGAGTTTGAAGATATGGCAGGGCGAATCTCACATGTAAATGTCTGAAGTTGTAGAATGGAGCTCGTGTCAACATATGCCATGGAAATAGCTATAAAGTATCGAAAAGTTTGCAACATTGTGCCTGTGGGGAAAGAGGTTGTAGGGTGAAAAAAGTCATCTTTTCACAAGGTCGCGAAATCGTTAATAGTATTTATTTATACAGGTCCAATGCTGGTATGGATTTCATGAAATGTTGAGTTAAAGTCCGGACAAGCATTCCTTCGTTGGATAAGCCATGAGCGATAAAGGTTTTCGAGGTGAAGCTTAGATTTCAAAATAAGATGAAACAAACATCACCTGCCAGATAAAATTAACACAGGTGAACCTAGCGATAACCTTTTCGAAAGAATATCTAAAATATACATTACTTAGTAACCGTTCCGAGTGTCTTAAAGGTTCCGTCGAAATTCCCTGAGATTCTGTTCATGCAGCTGTTATAAACCCATCTTTAATCCTCTTTTGGGAACGTTTTTAAAACTATGGCCGATGTTGTTGATCGAATGAACTCTTGCAAAAGGAATTGCCTAACAACTTTGCTTCGGTCTCTTGAGTATTTCTGAAGAAGGGAAATTAAGATGTCGATTTATGTTGTCTGATCTTTTATGAATGTCAAAGAAATCAGATAGCAGATCGGTTGCGTTTGAAAAAGAAAGCTTTTTAAAAACCTCATGGGAGCGAGCAAACATGGGTGGCGAGGGTACTTTAGAAAAAGATAAATGAGAAGGAAAACATTTCGAAGATGCTTCCGCTAGCTACCTCAAATAAACCTTTTTAACTCACTTTGTGAACATTAATTTAAAAAATGGCGTCAAATTAAGAATCGGCGAGGCGAAGAGTTGATATTTTAATTAATGCTAATTAATAAAAATAGTTATTATTATTATATTGAAAAAAATTCTAGGTTTACTAGGATAGTTGGATCACTGTGTAGTGCCAGACAGTATTTGTCGTCAAATTTATAAATCTACAATTTGTTCGTGCATTGAAAAATGTTGCCATATTTAGTTTGGCGCTTCGGCTATCTCGAGATTTGCGCACTTCGATCTGATGTAATAGCTAGCAATTTTGTCTCGCCATACAAGTTACTATTGAGTAGAGAGATCGATCCTCACTAGGTGCCCCATACTTTCGGCTTTCACTTAGTAAGTCACTATAGTCAAGACGAATTATTTGTCAGGCACCTTACTGTGATGTGATGGGAAACAAGCTTGTCTTGCGAGATCCATTATAAATTTCAATCGTCACTGGGTGCTTCAAAATTCAGCGTTGTGCAATATCTAAGCTACGCTTAGAAAATCTTTTTGATGCACTTCGACTGAAAAGTGACTTCGATCCTCACTGGGTGCCCCATACTTTCGGCTTAGCGCTGCATTTAAGCTACCACTATATAACTCGAGAAGGGCAGAAGAAAAAGAAAAGTTTTTAATGTAATCAGCCATGACCTGGCATCTCGGCTCCATCACTTTCTCACTCTGACTTTTCTATAGATATTGTTTTTCTTATCAGCTTTCTTCCTTGGTGTCCCGACTACATGAACTTACGCTTACTACTAGACTGCTTTTACTGGCGGACTAGCAAGATGCAAACGCTATCTTTACTCTAACAGTTTCTTTTTCTCGCACTTCGCACCTGTGGAACCACCTCCCTATTTCTTGATTCCCTGATAACTAGAATCTTCGAAAATGTAAATGCAACGTCAATCGGCATTATTTGTTTTCTTGAATGTTATTTTGTTCCTTTTTTTGTTTTATCCGTTCCTCGATTTTCTACATTCACAGTCATCTCGTTGTCTTTCATTTCCACTCCTTGTAACCCACTGAGTGGCATTATCACCTTGCTTGGGGTGAGATGATTAAAAAAAAGGTCTAGTTGTAAAGAAAATAGGTTGCATGGGATTTTAGCAAGAGGGACGAATTGCGGACCTTAAATCTGAAAAAAAACATTTCACTGTTGAACAGGCTAAGATGCTGACGTTAGTTCTATTCTAAATTTTTTTTCTCGCCCTTCTCTCTTCCTTGTTTTCTTGCGACCTACAATCTTAAAATTAAATGCAATGCCAATCTACGTTTTCTATCTCCCTTCTTTTATTGTCCCTTCTCCTTACTAAAGTCTTCTCATTCTCTTTCACTCTCAGTAACCCCTTGAATCGATGTGACATTATCACCTTGATTGGGCTGAAACAATAAAAATAAATAAAATAACAGCCCTTGTACACCATTCATGGCTCTCATGGTATTTAAGTAGAGGTGTCAGCATTTACCTATTTTGTCTTAGTGAATAAAAATAGGTTACAGTATATATAACTTTCAGTACCGTAGATTTACTTGTCTGTTCTGTGACTATAACGCTTGTTAATGTTAGTAGTACTATTAGCCGTTTCCTTATAAGGAAACATTTGTTATTCATTGAACGGGAAACCAGGGCTACTTTCATTTGACATTTATAAAATATATTTAATAAAACAATTTTTTTTAGGAAATTAGATCTATCAAATCCAAAGAACTATTATTGTTTATTTCAGTATATTTTATCATTTAACCTCACTCATGGCGGTAACGTCACTATAATGAAGTGGGTGGGGTATACAGGGAGTGAAAGTGAAAGTGAAAGTGAAAGAGAAGAGTGAGAATAGGGAGGATTGAAGGAAGGACAAAAAAATGAACGGGATTCAATAAGATAGAAGGCGAGTGACGTTTTATTGTCGTTTTCAGGTTAGCAAGCATAAGGAAGGGAATGTTACATTTGGGAAGTGCGACAAAAGAAAATGCTGCAGTAGAAGAGGCGGTTGCATTCAACTATTTCAACAATAAAATGTTGACCCTAGTTCGCAATCTAGTAGCATACTTAAATTCATGTAGTTAGGTCACCAGGGTGAAAAGCTCGTCAGTGTAGTTGTAATGGAAATATTTGTAGAAAAGACAGAGAGAAGACACGTTATGCCGATGAGAAAGTAACTGAAGTTGAGATCCCTGGTGAGGATCGATTAAATTACAGATCCTTCTTCGGATTTTGTCTAGGGATCTTCAGCAGGAGGTCCGGATCAGATGTGGCAACAGTATTCAATATGTGAACCAATGGAAGATTTCTAAATATGCAAGATAGATTCTGTCGAGAAAAGCCTTTTGGCACGAAATTGTATACCAACTTTCCTTGAAATAGACGAAGCAATTGATACGATATAATCACTCCTATTCATGTCAGTGGAAAGTGTTTGATTCCGGGTTTCCCTCCTAACCGTTGTTATTCTTTCTTCCAGTTACATGAGCTATCCATTTTAGTTGTTTCTGCTGTTGGAAATCCTCAAGCGATATGAATTCTGTTATTTGCTACATTTGTTTGTTTGTGATTCTGTAGCTCCAGTTCCCCGCGAAATATGGACCTCGCTAAAAGCTGCAGACTTCATAAAAGTCCTGTTCGTACAGAAAACTCTGATGATTTCTGATCTTAATTAGTTGTGTTAACATTTAAACATTGTATCTTAATGAATTAAAATTTTGTCGGTACAACTTAAATGTGCGACAAGGCCGAAAGCATTGGGCACTCAGAGAGGATCGAACTCATAATTCACTCGTAAGTGAATTAAGATAGGATACAATAAATATCACTATCGGTAGATATGCTTGTCCGTTATATGACATTCTCGAGTTGTGCATATCCAGATAGGATCTGAGTGACTGGCATCTTTGTTCACGATCATTAATAATAGCCAGTGGTCGCAAATGTTGGGGCTTTTATGCTTGGATAATGATGCAGTCAAGGAGAGTTGTGAGTCACATGCATATAGTTGGGAATTCTCTTAATTGGAGGCTGTTTGACATTTGGTTATCTGACTTGAATGTGTTTCCAACTGGGCCACACCTTGAAAGCCAGGTGATTCTATTTCAAGACCTGTTAGTATATCGGCTGAGATACAGGTAATAATCTTCCAAACGTTTGATATTTTTAGCGTATCTTAATAAAAACGAAAGTAATCCGTATTAGCGGATTAAAAATTTTAACACAGCTGTAGAGAATATTAAGAAACCATTTAAAAGTAATTGGCGGAGAAATTGAAATTATTTTAAAGCCAGTTGAAAACAATGATTTACAAGCAAATTTGCGGATTTGAAAGCCAATTTAAACTTATTTACAAGAAATATTAAAATCAAATTTAACAAAATGAATTACAAGCGAGTTGAAGAAAAATGATTTACAAGCCAATTTACAAATGATGAATTACAAGCAATTTTAAGAAAATAAATTTCAAGCTAATTTTACAAAGGATTACAAGCCAATTTACCAAAAGGATTTACGCGACGATTTCAAAAAATGATCTACAACATAACAAAATGAAATTCAAACCCATTTAACAAAATTATTTACATGCCAATTGAAAAAAAAATGATTCCCGTCCAAATTTAAAAATTAGTTATAACCGAATTTAAAAAATATTATTTACATTTAAAAATGATTTTGAAGTGAAAATAAATACCAAAGCTAATTTGATAAAATGATTTGTAAACTTATTAAAAAAAATGTTAATTACACCCCGTTTAAAATAAAGACGAATTGAAATTTAATGTAATAATCTTTAGAAGCTGCTGCTGCTAAATCTCATTCCATGAAGGAGTTGAGCCCACGAGAGCCATCTGGTCTCTCCAGCATACACGGTTTTGGCAGAGTGTCGCAACATCCTTCAGTGCTACAGATCCTGTCTGATGACGTCCTCTGAACGGCGATGCGGTCTGCTATCAGTCTCCAGTCTGCACCGGTCGGACAGGTAGATGACGCTGGTGGAGTGGTCATCAGATCGTTGCAAGACGAGCCAACAAACATGGCGCTGAGCGATGGTACTTATATAGAATCACATTTAACAGAAACATTTAAAAGCCAATTAAAAAAAAAAATGAATTTCAAGCCAATTTATTAAAATTAATTTTAAGCCAATTTAATACAGTTTAATTACAAGCTAATTTAACAAAGCTTTTTTTATAAACCTATTTTAACAAACTAAATTACAAGACAAAAAACTATAACGATCTGCCAGACAACTTATCAAAGCCTTTCTGTTACACTGGAGAAGTGTAAATTCCCCTTGTACAACTTATTCCAACGAAACGCTACGCTGAAAAACCGACTCCCAGGAGAATGCTTCTCAAATCACTACAATCTTAACCTATTCAAGTCTGGATTTAATCGTTACTCTCCCAACATGTAACCATGAACTGACCCTCTTAACTCTTACAGAACGTCGCATGGATCTTCGGTCTTGTAGAAGGAGGAACGTCGTTGTAGAAAAACAAATCAATATAAAAAATAGTAATTTTGCAATCTGTTTAACGAAATGAATTCCAAGCAAGTTTAACAAAGATGATTGACAAACCAATCTAACAAAGACGATTTGCAAGCCAATTTAATACGGATGATTTTCAATTCAATCTTATTAGGATTTAAAAGTAAATTTAACAAAAGGATTTACTAGGTAATTTATCAAACATAAGGTACTAATCAATTTAATACAGATTATATTGCAGACCAATTTAAAACAACTGATTTAATGTAATGAAAGAAACTTAAATATATTTTTGGAATCATTTTATGTAATATAAATCTATCTATCTATCTATCTATCTATCTATCTATCTATCTATCTATCTATCTACTTTGTCATCCCCAGACAGACTGTTTCGCTATATCACAGCTCATCAGTGTGACTACACGTCCGGTTGCTTCTAGCTAGGATCTGAATTGGCATCAGTCGGAAATTTTACCCCTAAGCCGTTAGCGCACGGCAGGGAAGAAGGTGAATTTAAGCGTATTTATTTTTAGTTAAACTCTCAGTGACTGAGAGAACTCGATTCGATTTACCGGAGAAACATGAATTATTAGTCGTAATAGTCACTGTTTACAAACCCACACTTCCTCCCCAGAGAGCTCAAACGAAATAAATTTTTCAGGAGTATATGTATTTTCATTCACACACACACACACACACACACACACACACACACATACATATATATATATATATATATATATATATATATATATATATATATATATACTCATCCACATGCGAGCATGTTACGCTATATCACAACTCATCAGTCTGGCTAGACATCTGATTGCACACACACACACACACACACACACACACACACATATATATATATATACATATATATACATATATAACGTCTTAAATTGTTCTCCAGACCTAAAGTGTAACCCATGCAATCCATTGCGAAAGTGTAAAATAGTTGTCTCATTCCATTACTCCATGAAGTATATGACACTTTTTGCAATGGTTTATCTCTATAAGAGTAAGATGATGAAAAAAAATGTATTGTTGCCATGTCTGCAGCTTCTCAATTCGCACTTTCCAGACTTGGTAGACTTCAAAACTGTTTAACCTGATTTTTTTTTATTATTTGGGAAAAAAACCTTACTTTCCACTCTGCGGCATTTTTCTAACGGACGCAACTTTTCAAGCTTATTGCTACTTTATCTGTATTTCCATGACAAATGTTCAGACTTTTGTAAATACGATACGCCATGTCATTTTCACGGTATCGAATTACACACGTTTCCTCTATATCCCATATATAAAAATTAACATACAAATTTGTGTAAAAGACTCCAGCGTGGGTATTTCCCTGAATACTTTAATACTGACCTCATTCAATCAAAAGTTAATCTGTCATCAATCCTCTTTATCCTCATAATGTCCAACCCCTACCACACTCTCCTCCCTTCTTATCACAAACCTCTTTCAACATTATCATTTTGACTGTAACCGCCTACTTTGAGAGTCTCTCGAGCCATGTATTTAGGTGAAGTTTAGTAAAAAATTGACCTTTCATCGCCTTGCGTTTACAATGCAATATATTAATTTCAGTGAGTTATACATGATACACGCTCGGGCGATCATGTTTCTTTCGATAAATGACTGATTTCAGGGAGAATATTTTCGCGCAGTAGGTAGCCGTTTCTTTTTACAGTTGGCTGGTTAGACATCAAAGCTATACGACCAAGTCTGCCATGCTATGCAGCCCATAGATGGAAGGAGAAATGATGGTTTCTTCCCTTTTCTTATTTATTTACGCGTAAGTGAATATAACGAACCCGACTGGAATTCGAACTCGACTCCTTGATTTCTCATCACCAATATGTTAAGTTACGTATTTGGAATTCTGTAAAATTAGTCAAAATCCACTTAGTAGATAAGTTTCATTCGTGTGTGCTCATGGCTTTACGTACTTACCTGTTTCTTGTTGCCCTAAGCAGTTTTTGATAATTTATCATCTCTCATTTCTACATACTCTCACATCCATTCACTCAAACTCATTAAGCAAGCCACTCACTGTTTTCCATTAACATTCTTTCTTTTAGTATGTTCTGTCTGCGTTAAAATTTTCCAAGCCATCTTTCCTCATAGTGAACACCTGGGAATTCGACTATCTTACTCATTTTAAGTGTAAGCGTCCTTCTAGTTCCCATCTTTATATTCGGTCCATTGTATTCTCAGCATCGATTTGTAGACCCACATTTCTGTTAATTCAAGTTTCTTCTTCATCTTTGAGGAGATTGCCCATCATTCATTGCTATATAGGAGGGCTGATATTACATAACAGTTTAGTATACTTTGCTTTGTTTCTTACTATTTTCCTTAGCTTTTGGAAAGCTTCTTTCGTTATTCCAATCATCCAAATTCTATGAATATTCGATTAGTAAGAAGGCATTTCATTCAAACATTTTCTTCCTAAGAAGCGCTACTTTGTGGAAGAGACTTCTCCGATCATAACAATCTTAACATTTTCATGGTTTACCACTAAGTTTCCTACATAGCCTCATAATCATACAACTACCTCATTAACGAATCTTTTTACTATGAGAGGCACTTGATCTTTGTTTAGGGTGTCTCTTCAAATCCTGTTTTCTTTAAAACTTCCTCGTTTCTCACATATTCGAGACATGGCATTCTTAGCATCAGTCTGTATAATTTTCTAGTCTCTTCATCATGCATAAGCAAATTGTCTTGCATTAACTACCGTACAGGAAGGTAGATAAGATATAGAAGTTCAACCTTATTTTTCTTCGTAACAAAATCTTCCTAAATCTTCATACTATGCTTAGTTTCTGTAAGGAATCTTCCTTCATTTCAATGCGCCCTTGAATCACATTTTCACATCTTCTGTCTTCCGTTAGTGTTCTACCCTCATAGTTAAATTCCCTACCCGCTTGAGTGCAGTACCTCAATGCTCACACTATTATTTGCCTCTCTTACTGACGAACTTACTTTCCATCTTCTTAATCATAGGTAATAGTCTTTTCTTCTGGCCTTCCTTTACACTGTTGTCTCTTTTTTTTACTTTATAAGGCTGAAATGAAACTTATGATCATGATGATCATCATGTAAATGTTCTGTGCCTTCAGGGCGTGCTGTGACAACTTCCTATACTTTATAGCTCTTAGTAATGTTTAGTATTCGGCATCCCTCTCACCCCCTATTTTGTAATCCATTTCCGCAATATATTAGCTAGGTTACTCGCAGTTTCTCTGTGTTCTTGTCCTATGACTGTCAAATTCTCCAACCTCCTCTTCCACATTTTTTCCTAGAAATTTCAACTGTCTCTTTCTTATTGTGTCCTTTTTGTTTCGATTTTCCCTAAAATCCTGCTCACGTATTCATCCATGTTATTTTCAGTATCCTTCTTCAAAAGCACATTTCTTTTGCCTCAAGTCTCTTCTTCTTTCATAAATTAGGAAAATAAAAAGTGATAGGAACGTTTCTAGGTTTTGATATATCTGCCTTTATTTCTTTCTTTAATTTTCCACAGTGCATACCATAGTGGATGACTTGTTTGTCATGTAAGCCATTAAATGTTGTTCAAATTTGTCTTAAATGTATCTCATTGCTTGCTGTAAATCTTTCTTCTATGGCATCCTCATGAACAGAATCATTTGTTCGATTTGATCCAGCCCAACAAGTCTATCTTATAGATTGTTGTAAATGTTTTTTTAAAACTGGCGTTTATTAGTAGAAACCTTTGCTTAAATTGTCTTCGTCAAAAATACCTGTTAGTCTCTTTTCAAAGGGAGTCCCATGAACAAAATCTTCTAAATGTTCACTCACCGAAATAACATTGCTTCTGATAGTTCACTCAAGATATTTCTTCAATGGGAACCCATTAAATAGAATTCTCTGCTAAAAATGCTATAATCCAGAAATTATTTCTTTTTTATTGTTGAACATTTCCATCAGTATGGCTAATTCTAACCTCCACGAGAATGACTTCTTGCGTCTTCTTAGACTAAATTTTTTCTACTGACATGAAGTAGAAATATGATACTGAATCAGCTGCTAGGCCTTTTTCGAATAAAGTTGGTTCACTCTGTCGTTCTAGAAAATTTTTCTCGCCAAAATCTAACACATGTAAAAGTTTACTATTCCTTCATGTACTGAATATTGTTGTTATATCTGCTCTAATGATTCTTCTATGGATTTAGACATTCTTGATAAAATAAACAGAAGCATCTGCAATGTTATTGGAACTCAACTAGCATCTCGACTTCAGTCACTTTCACATTACCGTAATTTAGGTTTCCTGTGAATTTTCTCATAATATTTTCAGGGGAATTTTGCTGATAATCTTTTAAACTGGAGAGGGCAGCTTCTCGATAAATTCACGCAGAACGCAGGACGGTAGACGAAATTTACACTGTTTATATACAAATACGCAGGTCGTCTACTTAAACATGGGGATAAAAAAGGATGCACGAAAAGTAGGCGAAGAAATTCAAGGACCATGTTTAACAGTTTTCCGTCAACATGTAAAGAGTTAGAGACTTTGTGAATTTAAGCGCAATACTTGATTGGCAAGAACGTCCCATCATTTACAGTTGCAATGGTCAGATGCAACCGTTCTCTGCTAACAGTTTCTTTTCTTGCATTTCTTGCTTGTGGAACTCTCTTCCGGCTTCTTGCTTCCGAGTCAACTTTGATCTTCAAACATTTAAATACAATGTCAATCGTTATCTTGTCTTCTTAATTCCTGTTCTTTTATATGTCTCGCTGCTTAAGAATGGTTTCTGTTACTCATATTCTCTCACACTCAGTAACTCTTTGCGTCTTTGTAGCTTTATTACCTTGCTTGGGGTGAAATGATTTCTTTTCTTTTCTTCGGAGTTGTGTTCTATCAATAGAATATTGCTCTAAAATCATTGACATGCTTGAAGGATCTTGTTACAGATCGTTGTACTTTTTGTTTTGATTAAGTCACCATAAAGAGTATGCTTAAATTACTTAAGTCAAAATTATATCTCTATTTGCTGATAGCTGAAGATCTTTCTCCGATGGGTCATTTAATCAACAGGGTCTGATGTTAAACTTGACATGTCCAAAATGTACACAATATAACTATTAAAATTGAATTGTAAAATATTTCTTCGATAGGCGCCTACTGAATGAACATCTGTACTAAAATTACCCTCGTCTAAAAATATCGTTTCGTATTTCTCACTGTAAGTTTATTTTTCACTGTGTTCTCCGTGAATAGAACCTTGTACAAAAATTGACCTCGTCCAAAAATAATCTCTTATTGGTCTTTTTTTTTTCTTCAATGGGCGTTGTGTGAATAGAACCTTGTTCTAAAATTACCCACATTACTGATCACTGTTGCTATTTCTTCAAAAGAGGCTCCATCAATAAAGCTTTGAGCTAAAATTGCCTTCGACTAAGAAGTATATCTTATTGATTTCTGTAAATCTTTTCAGTGGTGTTGGGCTATCACGAATAGAATTATCTGCTTAAATTATCTCGGCCAACATCTCTTCTTATTGATCGATGAAAGTCTATATTCAACTGGTCACTTCATCAATAGAGCCTTGTCCTAAAATTGTCCTCATCCAAAATGTATCTATTGTTGATCGCTGTAAATCATTATTTGTTGCGCGATCTGTGCTTAGAAGCTTGTGCTAAATGTACCCTTGTCCAAAATGTATCCATTTTCATAGTTTGCTGTGAATTTTTCTTCGATGGTCACTCCGTAAATAGAAACGCTTGTTAAATTGTCCTCGAACCAAAAGAATATATTTTCATAGATTCCTGTAAAACTTGCTTCGATGATTGGTTACGTGAATAGAAGCATTTGCTCATTCCTCCCTTATCCAAAGTGACTACTGTTTTAAAAAAATTGAGTAGATTTTACACGAATTGAATATATTGTCAAAATTAACTTCGTTCAAAAGCATGTGTGTTGTCTTTGATTAATGTAGGTTCTTTCTCGATAGGCACTGTATGTAGATGATCTTGTGTCAATATTGGCATAGTCCAAATGGCAGCTATTGTCAAAGATCCT
>OZ010581.1:117040239-117060239 GCA_963932145.1 Acanthosepion lycidas | reverse complement strand
ATGTCCGAGTGGTTGGAATGTTTGCATTCTGACCATGGAATTCGGGTTCGAATCTCACTATGGTTGATTTGTCGGGAAGGAGACTTCCTGATTTTATCGGACTGCAGGGGGCAATCCCAGCGTGCAACACCTTTGGAAAATGACTGAAAACCATACAACGTGTTGACCCATCCGTTGTGAGTGAAATTGGGTAGACAGGAACCTCGGGGGCCGTCGATAGCTGTGCTAGCACGAAGTCACAAGTCATCGTGAACGAGGGATTGAGCGTGCTGGCCTTGTTGAAATTGTTGATCACACTAGTTATCTCCCAGAAACTGTAACTAATGTTTTGCTCAGCATAGTAGCAGTATAAAACACAGGAGAACATTGTGGGTGTTAAATAAACGCAAATGCGCCTGAGCAAGCGTCTGCAATATGGCTGTCTAGCCGCCCTAGTAGACGAGTATCCTCGAATACAAGTATCCAACTATATATATATATATATATATATATATATATATATATATATATATATATATATATATAATCAATATAATTGCAAATGTTCCACTACTGATTTAAATCTCGTAATCTACTACGCAGATTTTGTTTATTACCGTTGCCAACAATTAACGGAGGCGTCGGGAATGGCTTAGAGGGACTGGGGGGCGATGGCTTCTGTTGGTTGGTCGAACACAAGTACAAGATAAACAACACGAGTGCCAAAATATATTAAGTACGAGACAGAACAGTTTATCTACTTCGGTGAGAAGGCGAACGCAAATCCAGGGTGCCACTCATATCCTTATTCAGAATATGGCAATGACCGACCATTTCTCTCAGTAAAAAACAAACAAACAAAAAAAAAATAACAACAAAAGCAACGAGCACAATAATTCCATCCCCTACCTTCAATCCATTCTCCAAATATTTAATGACTGAAAACCATACAACGTGTTGACCCATCCGTTATTTAATATCCTAAGGAATAGCAATCTACATAAATAACAATGATCGTCGATTGGTACCTCGATAAAAAGTATGGACCCGTTTATGTTCTGTGTAGATGCAAAGTTACTTTTCTTATAAAAAAATTACAAACTTTCTTTCGAAAGTAATTATGACTAAATAAGATGAAGATTTTAATTATGGAGCGCCTACTGAAAAAAAAGAAAGAAGATTTATGTCATTCTATTAAAAAATGTATCTCATGTTTTTTTTTATATATACGAAATTTAACACCTGCGATATTTGTATGCAGCCTGATATATACATCGTAGTCGTAGTACCTGAGGGAGGATCGCTGTAGCTGGAAACTCGAGTAATGACTCGGGTTGTCCTTTGTTAAGACTTGATGTTGTCAGCCGTGTTTTGCTCTATCTGGGAGTTGAGCACATTACTTTATTGAGTAGCTACTTGTTTGCCTTTTTATCTTTCCTTTTTACGGAATATTTTCTTTTCTCTTGTATTAGGTCTTCCGGCATGTTGTCTGTTGGTCACACCAACATAACTGGTTATTATTATTATTAGTTTTTATTCTTTTAAACATGCTCTATCCCTCGCTGTTTAATTTGTTTGTTTGTTTGGGTTTTATGGCATATCAACCACTGTGGGTTATTTAATGCCAAATCCAGTTTATATGAATTTTAAATGCCTATTTTGTATGGAATAAAAAATGTAAAGCTGGCAACATTATTGTTTAAAAAAACGCATAGCTGGCAACATTAATCTTCTACAAAAAAAAAACAAAAAAACGTATAGCTGGCAACATTACTTTTTTACAAAAAAAAACGTATAGCTGGCAACATTACTTTTTTACAAAAAAAAAATAAGGTATAGCTGGCAACATTACTCTTTTACAAAAAAACGTATAGCTGGCAACAGTACTTTTTTACAAAAAAACGCATAGCTGGCAACACTACTTTTTTACAAAAAACGTATAGCTGGCAACATTACTCCTCTACAAAAAAAAACGTATAGCTGGCAACATTACTTTCTTACAAAAAACGTATAGCTGACAACATTACTATTTTTTACAAAAAAACGCATAGCTGACAACATTACTTTTTCACAAAAAACGTATAGCTGGCAACATTATTGTTTCAAAAACTTAGAGCTGGCAACATTATTGTTTCAAAAACTTAGAGCTGGCAACATTATTTTTCTGAAAACATTATCTGAGACCTTGCTGTTGGATGCAGTTTATCGCCGTACCCAGGACGCGGATGTAGTTTATCATCATACCCAGGACGCGGATGTAGTTTACCGTCATACCCAGGACGTGAGTAAGACTTGGAAAACTAGAAGTTCACTATTTGCCCATAGCTGGTACCCTAACAGGTGCTACCACCCCAGGTCAAGGTGGACCTGGGAACACCAGCAATTAAGAGGTGGTTCCACGCTCCTCAAAACCTCCTGATCAGAGGCCTTGCTGTTGGATGTAGTTTAACGTCATACCCAGGACGATCGCTGTTTAATCTAAATTCAGTCCGTTGGTAGTGAAACAGACATACATGCCATTATATTTAGGACAATATTGCTCATAGCGAACACGCAAAAAGGGCCATAACTTCCATTTTATATATGCCATCCTAAATAAGAAATAATATAATATTTCATTTTCATATGAAACTTGAATAAAAGCGAAACATGTCAAATGTATATAGGTTCCCCATTTATTCATTACTCTATCATTCTGTCGTTTTATAATCGATATATATCTAAATGGTGTTCTAATAACTTGGACCGATTTTAAATGTGAATTAAGTTTAAGCGTTTAATGATTTTTTCTTTTTCTTTCATATTTATCGGAAATTTGTGTAATATTATTTTTCACACATAATTGCCATGGCTAAATAACATGCTCCAGTAGAGAAACCAATAAATTTTCACAAATAACACGGATTTATTTTCTGCTGACTTTGATCCGTCTTAATGAAACACCATTATATAAAATCCGTCTTAAAAACACCCTTTATATATAATCCATCGTAAAACACCCTTTATATATATATATATATATATATATATATATATATATATATATATATATATATAATAATGTACTCTCCCGTCGGTTTCGACGTATGAGGATCTGATACCATATTGATTCAGTTATGAAATTTTGTGCGATAATCTTAAGTGACATTTAAGACCCGCTAGTGATTTACAAATGAGGCCACATATGGAGCAAGAGTGGGGATTGTGAGATGAGATCACTGTTAGATTGGATGACCTTTTAGATTGCTCTCGCTTTTTGAAGATGATTCAGACAATTGAGTCCACTAAAACACACTGATCTCCATTCTACTCGCTACGGTGCTGATTGATTTCAATTGGGAAAAATACTATTAAGTGAAATTAGAGCACTTTTATTCCACACTGAGCACTATTCTCTCTCTGTCTGTCTGTCTGTCTGTCTCTCTCTCTCTCTCTCTATATATATATATATATATATATAAATCTAAAAGTGTACATTGAAGTAAAAACTTAGAGGCGACAGGCTGTTTCATGCTAGACGCAATCGTCAGGCCTGAAGATTGCGCCTAAACATGAAACAGCCTGTCGTCTCTAAGTGTTGACTTTAATGTTCACTTTTATATTTACACACGCTCTATCTCTGATATTGAGCACTTTATCCCATGAATATAGCACATCTTAAGACTATATTTCTTCATATATATATATATATATATATATATATATATATATATATATATATATATATATATATATATAATTTTGTATTTAGGCTATACAAAAATAATTTTATACAAGTTTCGTTGAAAATGATTGACAAGGTACTATGGTTAAGTTTATTTTATTTTAAAACGCGACAATAAACAACAACAAAGGTTTGATGACTCGGTTGCCTTCTATCTGAAAACGCAAACTGTTACAGTTGTACAGCCTCGGATCAAATACTATTCGCCCGGCTGTATGTACAAATCATATCTGCCTGCTCACGATATGAATATCCTGCCATTAGTAAACGGAACACTTCTCAGTTAACTCATTAAGTCATAGCGCCATCTACCGTAAACTTTCTTTAAACCTAATAACTCAAAACGAAGGATTGGCAGACATGTTGTCATATGGGTTTTTGTCCTTGTTTTGGTGTGAGAAGGCCGCCCCTATAGTTTGTAAAATTATTTTTGATACACCCTATATCTATCTATCTATCTATCTATCTATCTATATATATATATATATATATATATATATATATGTAGGCTCAAACTTTATTTTGTGTCGTTCACAATTAACGATTTAAATGTGTAGAACTCATAGATTTTTTTAGGTGCAGGAATTTGACGTAAACAACATGAAAGTATCGAGCCATAGTTCAGACTGCTTGTGATTGGGTAATGGTATGGGAAATATGTACTATGTTTTATAGCTGATCATTATGCACCTATCCTATGATAGCTAATTCAAGCAGGGTAATGCACTGTATGCACTTCTTCTTCTTCATAAAGTTGGCGATCATTTCTTATCTTTTGTAGCTCTAAATAAATTTTAATTTTTTTTTATTTCCCTAAACATTGTACACCATCCATATACATAAGCTCGCAAGTTTAATTATGCGTTATTTTCCTTTATTCCTCTTACTACAATTTATGCTGTAAGTATCATATTTTCCAAGCTGTCTTTCCTCATTATGTGCCCGAGAAATTTCAACTGTCTCTTCCTGATGTTAAGAATAAATTTTCTTTTTTGTATCGATTTTCTCTAAAAGTTCGTTGCTCGCATGTGCGGTTCATAGTATCCTGAACATCCCTCTGTAGAAAATTTAACTGTCTCTTCTTGGTGTTTAGTATAAGTTTCCTTTTTGTATCCATTTTCTCAAAAAATTCGACGTTGCTCGCATGTTCAGTCTATAGTATTCAAGCATCCTTCTTTATAAACTTATTTCTGTTGCTTCAAGTCGCTTATCCATTTTTGAGCAGATTGCACAGCAGTCACCATCGTATAGGTCAAATGATATTACATAACAAGTCAGTAGTCGTTTCTATATTCCTAACGAAATTATTCTGTTTGTTAATATTTTACTTAGCTTTTGGAAGGCATCATTCGCTATCCCAATGCACCTTCGGATTTCAGTGTCTCACTTTTCGTCAGCTTTTAATTTGTGTACTTGTTCGGATTTTCGTATCTTCAATTTGTAATTTGTGAGTTGGACTTTTCCTTTTGCTAGCAAACATGCATTCTGTTTTCTTGCAATTGAGCATTTACATTATTCGGACTATTGTCCTCATCTTTGTCACCATAGTTATTACAACGTTTCGGCCGTTGTACGCTCCGGCCTTCTTCAGTTGGTTGGAATGTCGAACTGAACCCTTTATTTCGCTCACTGGGGTAGACTGTTCCAGTTCCACGATCCATGTTTAATGGATGTGATTTCCGACAACATAATTGCCACTCACTAGATTTTTTCTCTTTCTCTGGCCATACTTTGTGCATACGAGGGATAATTGCATTTGAAAATCCTAGAAATTGGCAGTTTTTCTTAAAAATAATCAAACTCATCCTCTTGGCACCAGTCTGTGTTGAAAATCAATTAATTTATCGTTTTTTGTTATGATATTATTTAAATGTCTATTTTAAATTATTTTTCAAACAGGACTTCCAGAAATTTGTCCAATCCACGCCAAGAAAATCTGAGGTTGTTTTAAAATGGACCTGCATCGAGAAATTGGTTGATTTTTTTTAAATCATTTCACACCAAGCAAAACAATAAAGCAAGGATTTATTGCGTCTTAGAAAATATGAGAAAAATCTATTAAGGAGAGAGAAAATAAAAAGAATAATAAACAAAAAAAAAAACACGTTAATTTATTTTAATGGCTTATCAACTTTTTGCAGGTAGCCTGAAAATATCTTTGGACAGTAAGAATTTTTTTGGAGATAATGAGGCATTACTGATACAAATCTTACTGCTTAATACATAGCTAGGAAAGAAGATGAGGATTCCTAGCTTTTCTCAATGGCATCTGCGTCTACATGCATATAAAGAACCTTAGTAGAATTGGAACTCGCTGTTTCGATTTCCATAACGTTATTTATTACACCAGCAACTCCAGGTTTACAGTATCTAGTATTTCCAATCAGTCACCTATCTAGTGTCAACGTTGCTTAACTTCGGTGATCAGACGAGAACTAGTGTCTCAACGTGATATAGCCGTAGGGCCAAAAGTGCGTCGAACAAGGAAGTAGAAGCGTATCTATATATATAAAGTTGTAGCCTCTGTCTGTTTTTTTTATATATCTTCTCTTAGGGTTTTGGAAATAGACCACCATAACAATATATATTATGAAAATACATTACACAGGGTACTTGGATAAGTATATTTCATTTTGATCAAATTCACAAACACCTCACTGAAAATGTTTCCCTTTGCTTTAAATTAAATTTAAATTTGAACAAGGGAATGACTCCTATCCAAAATATAGAAGGAGAAAGCCAGAAGATGGAGGTCACATTGGCAAGATCAAAATGAGACAATATGGACGTCAGATTGAGCAAGAAATCACCAGTCAGTGAATAGTACCTTACAATACATATTTTTTGCGACAATTCAACTGTCATCTCAATGTTGAAATCTGCTGGTCAATTCATTCAAATATTTCATTAAATACATCTCAAAGGGGTCACATCAAGCTGTTTTTGCACAACCGCCCACTGAATATTTTTCTCTTTGAATTAAATTTAAATTTGAATAAGAGAATGACTCCTATACAAAATATAGGAGAAGAAAGCCAGAAAATGGAAGTAACATCGGCACGATCGTTGAGTAATAATAAAATGCATCATTTTGCTCAACAAATCGTAACAATGATTTAAATTCAGTCATCATTTTCGTATAAAAAATTGTGATAACTAGCAAGTCGCGGGTATTCGGCTAGTATTTAATAAAGTGGCCAACTAGTGTATATTTGGTAATCCAACGCCGTATTCTTTATAGATCTGCCACCAACACAATGTCGTCTCTGTAATGTATATTGTTAAGGTTACACCAGCCGATAAAATACCTTCTAGTTTTCTCTGAAACGTTTCGCTGTACAGGTTAAATAAGTACAGCGAGCAAACACATTTTGTTATCCGTTTTCCATTTTTATTTATTCACTAAATTTCTTTTCTATGTGCCTGAAGCGAGTTTATTTCCCGTAGCTGACATAATCATAGATTACTCATATAACATTTCTTTGCAAAGGAAAGATTGCTCTATATTTCAAGTTTTTCGTCTCCCTTTTAATCAACCCTCTTTGTTTAAACACACAGAATTTTATATAGATCATTCTACACTTCTGTCAGCATTCGCATTATATATTCTTTGTGCCAGTGTCTTGAACCAAGCTAGACCATTCTCATCCTCCCAGCTTATAAAATAACATAGCTAAAATGTTTTGTGCTTCACCTATTGCAAGGAAAGTTGGGTCGCTGTGTCGTACCAGAAAATCTTTCTCGGAAAATTCCATGTTGCACATTTATAAATCTATCCGGGCATTGAATATTGCTGTCATATCAGGTCTGGTGCTCCTGCTGTATATATCGAGATTCTTGACAAAATTCAAAGAAGTATCAGTAATGTAATTGATTCTGATCTGGCATCTAGAAAACAGTCACTTTCTAACCGACGTGACGTTTCATCCCTCTGGCTTTACTACAAATATTTTCATGGCAACTGTTCTGACGAGCTTTTTATCCTGATCACCTGGGCAATTAAAGCGTGTTACTAGATTGGCATCTTGGTCCCACTCTTTTACTGTTGAAATATATAAATGCAACCACCACTTCAACTCCAACAGTTTCTTTTCCCGTACCCGATTTACTTATTCCCTGTTAACTGCAGTCATCAACTATTTAAATGCAACGTCAATCGCTATCTTCTATCATCTTGAATCCCGTTCATCTTTTTTCCTTTCTTCAATCCACGCTATACTCAGACTTTTATCTCACTTTCACTCCATGTAAACCCCTACGTACTAGTAGTATTCCTGCCTTGCTTAGGGTGAAATGATTAAACAAATCTTGAAACCTCTTTTTTGTATATTCGTATCAAAGTGCCCGTAAAATTACCTGGTAATGTTGCATAATCGTTGCCTTGTAAAGATGCATTAACAAAATGGATGGTGAATTACAGGATGATATGACATCATATATTTACCATCTAAATTAGCGATTCACAATAAAAAGAAATTTTATTGCGTCTATATATATATTAGTAAGTAAAGTAAAGAAAAATGAACCACGTGTTATGTTGACCACTGAGGTATTCAGCGACAATACTTCGCAATGTTACCAGTACGGTGTAACAACGTTGGGGATGGTCACCTAGTTTGGTGTCAGGAAAATATTTGATTTCAACGCTTCAGAAATGTTACATATCGTAGAGTATCCCCAGACTAATATACAACGGTTCGCTGGGCTATTTTTTTCTGTTTTCGGAGGCATGGTTGGGTAGTGGATAGAGGTCCGGATTGTGGAATGAGTGTGTCGAAATCAAATTCCAGTCGCTGTTTAGTGCATTTATTTACGTGCTAATAACCTGTACCGCCAGCTATGGGTAAATAGCAGGACAGACTGAGCTCTATAGCCTTGGCAGGCAAACAATCTAGGAGAAGGAAAACTATGAATTCAAGCCACTTGTGCCTTGTAGATCTGGCCTCTTTAACGTCTGAAAGGAGGGACGTTTTAACCTCAAAACCTCCCGTGCAAAATGATCCTGCAAGTCATTGCATTCTTCTGCCTTGAATGTCACCATGAACTACAATTGTGAGATGACGGGGAGTCGTGACAATTACGGCACAAAAATGTACTGAGTAAAAAAAAGGATGATGGTTTTCGGGATAATTAATTGTTTGGGTGAGCTCTTCGCTGTGGTACCTAGACTTTATCAATGTACTAAACTGGCGACGAGATCTAATTCATTTACAATTGAGTTGGTTAGATGTAACCGTAATTTCTATGCTAAAAGTTTCCTATCTCGCTTCCGGATCACGCTTTCCAGCCAATTTTAATCTTCAAAAATTTAAATGTAATCTCAATCGCTATCTACTTTCCTCTTGATTAATCTTCTTTTGTTATCGCTCCTTAGTATTGTTTCTGCCTTGCTTGAGTTGAAAGCGATTAAAAATTATCAGCAATGAGGTCTAGTCCATCATGCTGATTGTACGATTTTATGAAGATCGATTTACTGATGTCCTCCAGTATTTCACCGTTGTCATTTAACCCTTAGGTGCCTGTATATAGTTGTAGTATAATTTAGATATGTGAAGAGCGGAGACTATAGTCACCCTTAGACAAGTACAGGGGGTTCATGTTTAATTTGCGTGAATACTTGTTTGATTGTTAACCACTATGATATATAACTTTACAACCGTAACCTGATAAATTCCTAAAACGTTAGCTTAACGTGGAATTTTAGTATCACAATTCTCTCTATAATCTTGTAAATTGTAGATTTATTTCCTCTGTTGAAATATCCGTGGTCTTCATTCAATTAGAATTTTCTTTGATTGTTCCATATTTAGATGTCATATATCCTTCTTTTATCCCATCACATCAAGGTGATAAAGCAATTAAAACACACGTGATTGCTGGGGATAAAATACAATAAAGCAAACATTATCGAAGAGAAAGGTCAACAAAAACGAAGCTAGAGATTAGCATTGCATTTAGATTTTTGTAGATTGCAGTAGGTAAGAACATAAAAGGGCACTATTTGAATAGTACTTGGAGTTACATCTAGCAATTTCAGCTGCCAATCGAGTACTGTACTTAAATCCATGGTGTCAAGGTACTAAAGAGGAAAGTTCATCAGAACAATTGCCATGGAAATAATTGTAGAAAATGAACAGGGGGCTACGTTACGGCAGTATGAAAGGGATTAAAGCCGAGATGCCAGTTTGTGGCTGATAATATTGCAGATTGTTATTTCTCAATATAATCTCAAGATACATAGCAAAAGGAACGGACTATATATTGCAAAATAATGTTATAAAGGTACAAGAAATATTCGCTATTTACATTATTCGCACAATTCTCTCATCTTTGTCGCCATATTTATGACAACGTTTCGGCCGTTGTACGCTGCGGCCTTCTTCAGGTGGTTGGAATGTCGAACTCAACTCTTTATTTCACTCACTGGTGTAGACTGTTCTCGTTCCACGTATCATGTCTAATGGATGTCAGCTATCAGTTACCTCCTGCTTAATTAATCCCCTCTCCATGTTCTCCATCGCCTTAACCGGGAACTCACACTCTTTGGGTCCTGTCACTGGATTTAACTAACACCTTTATCCACTGTGCCATGTGTCCTTGGGGACATCTTTGCCTTAATTTCTGGGTATTATAAACCTAATGTCTTCAGCAATCATTTTTACCAATGCTCATATTGCAATTTTTGGTGTTATCATTGCATTTTTTTTAACAGAGCTCATATTGCAATTTTCTTGTTATTATAGCTTTTCACTGGCATTCCTTATTACTAGTTCCCATACTGTATTCATTTCTATGCTTGGTCGGCTCAGGAAATTTTTGTGGCCTAGCATATGTACTGATTCCATAAGTTTACGAATTTTCCAATGGTGTCTATGATCTCAACCTGATCCCCCTTTTCTCTCCATATGTGGTCAGACACGCCTGATTTTTCCACTTCCCCTCGTGTTACAGCTTTCTGGCGTTCTTGAAGCCTTACCTTAAGGGGGCGGCATGCCTCCCATTTAAATTTCTTTCCGCAGCTGCACGGAATAGCCTACACACAGTCTTTAGCCATAGTGGGTGGGGGTCTTACTCGGGACTATGGCGTCAAAGGTGAAGACAATAGTACGAATAATAATGTACATAATACCTCATCTCATAAATATAGACAGATACTGAAAGGCCCAAACGTTGTAATAAATATGGCGACAAAGATGAGGACAATAGTCCGAATAATGTAAATAGTGTACATAATACCTCATCTTAGAAATATAGACAGATACTGAAGGACCGAATTGCTGTATTAAATATGGCGACAAAGATGAGGACAATAGTCCGAATAATGTAAATAATGTACATAATACCTCATCTCAGAAATATATACTGAAGGACCGAAACGTTGTATTAAATATTGCGACAAAGATGAGGACAATAGTTTGAATAATGTAAATAGTATACATAATACCTCATCTCAGAAATATAGACAGATACTGAAGAAAGATTCAGTTGATAAAAATGTCTAGCACGACACAGTGAATCAAACTTTCTTGAATCAGGATAACATCAGCCATACTGATGCCAGGCACAATGTTCTCTAAGAAGATTAAATAAACTAGTTTTATTTTGGAAGCTTTAAGATTTAAATAATGACAGATTTAAGGTCAATTTTGAGATCAGCTCGCACCCCCCACCCCCCCAAAAAAAACACGTGTCGTGTATCATAATACTGGTTTTAGGTTTGTCTTCATCTGTATTCTGCAGTTTTCTTTCAATTCTTGCATATTTAAGCCATTCGTCATTAGCATTAAAAACAGGCTCTCTTGATAGAAACAGACGGTGTTGAACATCCTATAGTGAAATATCCGGCAATTAAATGCTTTACTCATCTGTAAATAAAATGACTATCAAAATTACTTGGTTTCTTGAATCACAAATTTCATTGCATTCATCTTCCAATATATTATGAAAAGATAAAGAAAAGAAAAAAATACTGAAGTGTCATCACACTTCTTATAGGACATTGAATGCTGGACAATCTCATCACGGATAAAGAAACTTGAGGCGACAAACATGTCGTTCTAAAGAAGGATGCTGAGAATAACTGAACATGTGAGCAATCGCAAGGTTTTAAGGAGAATGAAACAAAGAGGATTCTTAGAGAGAGTATCAGAAACAGAGTTGAAACTTAAGACAGATAATAAGAGCGAAGAAAATTAAACACTCCCAGGACATATTGAGAGAGGAAAAGCAGCACGTGACCTAAGAATCGAAGGGACACAGCACATACTAGAAGAAAGCACTAATTTCATTTTTTTATTTTCTGTTTGAGAAAAGACAATTCTCTGGCATGAATTTTTAATTTCTTGTCGGTCCTCTTTTCTTCATCTTTATGCGCCGTTTTCTCTAAGGACGTAGGCGGTCATGACTCTCCATAACTTCCTGAAACTTGTAGCTCTTAATAAATTTTGTCTTTCTGTTATTTCTCTTAAACCCTATAACACTATCCATTGCCTCAACGTCACCAAGTATGTTATCCGTTGCTTTTCTGTGCCCCTCTTGCCTTCTCTTTGTCCCTTGAGTATCAGAGTTTTCAAGCTCTCTTTCCTCCCCAGAAACCTCAACTGTCTCTTTCTGTTAAGTAAAACTATTTTTCTTGAATTTGTCCTTCTAAAATATACATAAAGTTTTGGCACATGAACATGTTTAATAGAAGTGTCAATCAATATATGAGAAATACTAAAAAATTAAAATTATAAACATAATTATTATAATGTCAGTCAGTCATATGCCATGCGTGATACACGCTTAGGCGATCATTTATCTTTCGATACATGACTGACGAGGAAGATTTTTCTTGCAGTAGGTTGCCATTTCTTTCTGTGGTAGACCAGTTGACCTCCAAGACTATGGAATCTGGCATTTGTAGACCAAGGCTTCTGTAGGCCAGTTGTCATCCAAGGCTATAGAATTCGGTCTGTCCTATTTACACATAGCTTGGGGTAGACGATTCATACCTTTCCTACGGATATTAGCACGTAAGTGAATGTAATAGATTCGACTGTAATTCGAACTCGGGATTCCGTTTCCTCAATCCGAGCTGCTATCGATTACTCCGCCTCTTTACTCATATGTTCGGTAACCATGGTATCCTCAACATCTTTTTGTAGAACGACATTTCTATATCTTCGAGTATCCTCTTTAACTTTGATGAGATCGTCCAGGATTCACTGCCATACATGAGGACACAGAACATGTAGCAATTCATTAATTGAAATCAGAACGAAATTAGTCAAAATAGACAGTTTGTTAAGAAACAGAATAAAATATCAATAGAGCCTTGCAATCATCAGTCAATATTTCTAAGATGAGGTGTTGTAACTATTTACACTATTAACATTATTTGGATTGTTGTCCACATCTTTGTTTTCATATTCACGAAGTTTCGGTCGTTGTACACTCCGGCTTTCTTCAGCTGATATACGTTGGGATTTTGAATCGAATCCTTTATTTAATGCGTGGAGGTAAATTGTTTTAATTCCACGTGCGATAAAGAATATAAATTCAAACGTTGACACAGAATGGGATACGAACAAGCAATGCAAAAAGAAGTGTTATTTCATAAATTATATTTGTAAATAAAATATTTGATTACCATCGAAGTAAACCAGCTGATGATATGTATTTAATCGTCGAAACAAATGCGATTTTTATCGCGGTACCTTGAATGCTTCAGTGTAACAGTTTATAATATCTATCTATATATATATATTTATTAAAGACATTTTTATGTTTAACGTTCTTTTTATAGATACAAGTATTTACGTAAATGCTCTGTTTATAATAAGCAGTATTAAATAACATTTACCGGCCTGAATGTCCGAGAAATTTTCATAGAAAATATTCGTCCTTTGACAGGATTCGAACCTGCATCCTATACGGAACCGTCATTTAGCTTGACGTTCCTAACCGCTCGGTCACAAAGGATCGTTCGTTTGGTAAGGTCGAATTTACTGCTTATAAACTTCAATCTTCCATGAATCTCGTACATTCATAACTGCTCATGGCGTATCAAATGTAAACAAATGACGTCATACATTAAGAAATGGACAAAGTCCGACAATTTATTTATTAAAGACATTTTTATGTTTAACGTTCTTTTTATAGATATAAACATAAAAATGTCTTTAATAAATAAATAAAACAAAAGTGTGCGTCTAAAAGAAAGTTAAATTCATAGATACGTACGTGTACAAAAAAATGCGGTTTGAAAAAGAAGCAGAACAAATTGAAAAAATTGGAAATACGCTTTAAAACCAGAGACTCTGAAGACGGGAAAGTTAACCAAGAAACTTCGAAGTCGGGTTAAATGATATTTAGAAGTTAAGAAAAAATTTTCATATAATATATATATATATATATATATATATATATATATATATATATATATATATATATGGAGAGAGAAAGAGATAGATAGATATATAGATAGATAGATAGACAGAAAGAGAGTGACTGGTTGCGGGGAGAAAGAAATAGATAAAGTCTGTCAGATTTCGAGACCGATATGAATAAACTATGAAAATATGAACGATAGATATATAATGAATGCGTTGAGCTAGATAGCTAGCTAGATAGATAGATTGTTCGATCGATCGATAGATCAGGCCCATCTACAACCTCCTGTCTTTTGTAACTATTGGTAAATGTTGTCTTTTTGTAACCTCTCTTAAACTCTGTTTAGGTTAAAAAAGCTCACGATGAAATGACCAACTTTTTTTTCTCTGTTACACTAGAGGTGCACAAGTTATTAAATAATGTATCCCCATATCTTGCATATGTTAACCAGGATTTGATATGCTGTCATGTGTTCTGTATTTCAATAATTCACATTGACAATCATCGTCACTTGCTAGCACATAAGCAAATAATCAAGCGGATTTTACAAGCTCAGTTTTAATAATTTACGATACATGTTTCCCACTTGTTGTAAAACGTTGTTTTAATTTTGTCCTACCGATCCTGAACTAAGTCGTTTGGATCACCAGCTTAATTTCTTGTCAAAAGAAACCACAAACATTAAATCTTTTTAAATAGCTTTTTAACAAGCGTGCTATGACGAATTTCATTTTCAGTTGCCATATCTAAAAATAACTTCTAAAAATATGAAAGTTTGTATGTTATTGCATATGATTTTTATTAACAAAAATAAACGCATACGGACATTTATAAGTGTACCATTCATCTGTGCATTTAATATTGCTTTCACAACTGATATGGTGTTTCTTCATATGTATTTATAGTCTTGATAAAATGCAAAGAAGTATATGCAATGTTATTGTTTCTAACATAGCATTCACTCTTCCACCACCGTAAAGTAGCTTCCCTGTATCTTTTCTATAGATATTTTCATGATAATTATTTTGTTCACCTTTCCTATTCCTAGATTTAAGCGTACTACTTGATTAAAGGAAGGTTTTATCATTTTACTATTGAAAACGCGAAACAGTTGGTTGGATGGTTGTTTTTTTTTATGGCATATCAACTTCAGTGGGTCATTTAATGCCAACAAAATTCTGTGTATGTATATATATATTTGAACGATTTTTCAATTACTCCTATTTTTGAGTAGAATCCAACTTCTTTTAGGAAATTTACAATCTTGGATGGTTTTATTTTTTTAAATTAATCACTTGGTAAATCTTTGTTCGCACTATTCTCTATTCTGAGTTCCATTCTCTATTCTGAGTTCCATTCTCTATTCTGAGTTCCATTCTCTATTTTTTTTTCAAAGAATGTATAGCTGTTTGTATTACTGGTATTTCTGATAATAATTTTTCATTCAAAAATTATGGCTGGTAATAATTTTTTTATAATAAAGTATTTCTGGTATTAAAACCTATTTTACACAAATTTGCGTCTTAACTATTTGCCCATAGCTGGGAGCCTAACAGGTGCTATCACCCCGGGCCAGGGTGGACCTGGGAACACTGTCAATTAAGAGGTGGTTCCACGCTCCTCAAAACCTCCTGATCAGATGCCTTGCTATTGGACGTAGTTTATCGTTACACCCAGGACGAGTTTGAAACAGTATTTAATCATATACGATGAGTGTAAATTCCGTATCAAAATTCATATAATCATTACGCATTAGCACTTACAGTTATTCAAAATAAATAGATACCATGATTTATTTTCAGTTAGTGGTCATATCTCATTATATATATATATATATATATATATATATATATATATATATATATATATATATATATATATTTATATTTATATTTATATTGATATATATATATATATATATATATAAACATACATACATGCACACACACACACACAGAGATATATATGATATGATACGAAAATGACACAAAAAATCTGTAGGGGAGTGGACGAACATGCCCTGACAAATAGGCATTGCGGCCATATAACTCAACACAAAATGGTGACTTGTAGATTAATGGCATAAAAAGCAACATTGAGCTGAGTCCCATGTCTACACGTTTTATATCTATCACACATTCATTGAATGCTCTTTTTTTACAATCACACACAAACACATGCACACACACACACGTGACAGTAATGGACATAATTTCAGATAACAGTATGAAAATACCGTTTTCTAAATTCTTCCAGTTGCTAAGGACGTTTCGTTTTGTAATTATTAGTTACTTTGTTTTAATAAATTCATTTCGTTTTTTGCCTTGAAAATGTCCACATTGGACGAAACACGTCGGCTACTATTACAGTTTTCCTATTGTTCGTTTACATTTTTAATATATATATATATATATATATATATATATATATATATATATATATATATATATGTGTGTGTGTGTGTGTGTGTCTCTGTGTGTTTTGAACAATAAAAAATGTTAAAAAAATTTTCAGGCACATTGGGTTGTATATTAATATTTTTTTGTTTTATTATTTCAGTTAGGTTCCTCGACAAGTTTCGGCCAGTATGATCTGGAGAAAAAAATTAAGAGAAAAAAAATCTGTTTGTTAGTAGCAGTGAACTACAGTAGTGAATAACTGTTCATAAAGAAAATGAACTTTACCTGTAGTTTTCATTTGTTTTTATCGTTAATTTTGGTGGGTCCTTGTGTTCGTCAAATGGCCTCTTTCAAGTTGTTTTTAAAATAAGGCCTCGGGAGATTTATGAGTCGTAGAATTCCCTTCTTGGTCATTTTGACAGTTTTATTGCTTGCTTTGAGGGGGATATGTGTGTTAAATGTATGTTATCTTTTAATTCTTTGGGAGTTCGTATGTGTGTAAGTCTATATATTGGTATGAGTGTGTGTATAAGTGTGAGACCCCAACACCTTTCAAGCATCTCTGTTTTTTATGGGTGAGAAATGTGGGTAGGGCCTGATTTATGGGGACATATATTAATTCTATCTATGTTAAACTTGTTAAGCCCGCCTGGCCAAAGTGCAGAATCCATTTGAGGCGCAAAATCCATTTGTCTTCATGTTTATCGAATATTTTTCTATGGTATCTTTTCTGTCCATGTCTATTTTTTCAATTATAGTGAATTTGACATGGCTTTTAAAATGTTGTTATACATCTGATAATCTTTCGTGGGGAGACGACTTGATCCGATTCCGATAATTATTAATTCTGTAATGAAAGGGCCATTCAAATTTTCCCACATATTTTTTCTGGCATAGTGTGCATTCTAATAGGTAAATTATGTTATGAATTCTACAGTTAGAGTTGTGGTAGATTTTGAAAGATTTAGTAACTGAGCTAGTGAACGAAGTGGTATGTCATTTGTGATTAAAACATAATGTCCTTATGTTGTTACATGGTTAGAAAAATCATGTTTTTTTTACTTTGGATCTATTACGGATTACCTTATCATCTGAAATTTGGTTACTACCTATAATGTCGTTAAGATTCTTAGGTCTACTATATGCTAGAAGGTTGCGTTCCTTAAACAAATTTTTTTAGGTTTGGTTTGAGATGTAATATTGCCCATCGACCTTTGATTATCTGAGTAATAGAAAATTGTTGTTGAAAGCGATTGCTGGAAGGATGCGTCTGGATTTATTTTTAATTTTATACATTAGGGTACCTTCTCTAATTATGGAAATTTGTTTCAAACATGCATTTTTTGTCGGGATTGAATATCGTTACAATTTGGCCATTTCTTATAATTTATGTTTGTGGATATTGCATATTTTATTTATAGCACAATCTTAAATATTCACGCAACCTTCTTAGATCCACTACATAAATTTAAGTAAGTAAATGTAAGTGTAGCCACTTCCAAACTAGGTGGGGCGTATTTTAGTAAGCCTCATTTCAATTCCAAACATTTTCTTGAATTTCATTAGTTGTTAAATAAAAATAAGCTTGGAGAAATTTTTATAACAAAACAGTCAAAATTTGTGCAAAAATAGACAAAATCTTTCTCCAATTCATCCCTAATTTAAATGTTTCAAGAAATCCTATTGGTTAAAAAATAAAAATAGAACATTCGCCCACGCATTTCTCAGAAAAATTTGCAATAGCCGCCAAGCTCCGTTGGAGCCGATTTCGTTGTTAAGAAAACTATAAATAGAAATAGTAAACGAATTTTCGTCGCATTTGAGACTCACACGCGCGAAAGATACACACGAGAATCGTGTGCCGCCAAAAACAAAGTTCCTTTATGAGAGATTAGAAAAAATTGCACAACAAACTTTTTCACTCAATATCTTTCATAGAAAAATCTTTTGTCTAAGTTAAATTCAACATTTTAGTCAAATGCAGACAACTTTTAAACATTGAACATTTCCGAAACAGCAAAGAATTTTTTCTATAAAATATACATTTGCACACATCATTACAATTTACAAATGGCTTTATTTATTTGTTCCCTGATTAGGTGTTGTTTATAGCCACGTGTTGTGAATTGATGCTCGAGATTTTGAATGTGTTTATTTAGTTCTTTATTGTTGGAGCATATCCTTCTGATTCTAAGTGAAAAGGGAAGGTTCTCCTTGAGGTGTTTTGGGTGGGATGACTTAAAGTATAGTGTGTGTCAGTGATTTTTGTGTGTAGTGTCGTTTGTAGTTTTCAGTGTTTATCGATGTAGATGCAGGTGTCTAGAAAAATATTACCGATCTTATTGATTTTTGGTGGTCGAACTTAATGGAGTGGCGTGCGGTGTTTAGGGTCATAAAGAATTCAGTGAGTTTCTCCTCGTTGCACGTGTGTATGAAGAAGATATCATCGATATATCTTACATACAATATGCAGTCGTTACAGATGGAGTGATAAATATGGGTTTCCTCAAATTTTCCTATGAAGATTGTACCATATGAGCCATAATATTAGTATTAATAAAAGTGATTTATCACTACCTTGTATCTCTTTAGGCGATGGTAAGTGACAGGGGATTGAATAATTTTAATGAAAATTTCAAACGTAAAATGTTAACTCTCATTTATATTTATATATATATATATATATATATATATATATATATATATATATATATATATATAGATATAGATATATAGATATATATATAAAAGTGAACATAGAAGTCAACACTTAGAGGCGACAGTCTGTTTCATGCTAGATGCAATTGTCAGGCCACGAGTGCTGTTATTTTTATTATAATATTATGATTATTATTATAAATATATATATATATATATATAATTATATAATATTATAATAAGTAAAAGGAGAAAAATAACAGCACTCGTGGCCAGACGATTACATCTAGCATTAAACAGACTGTCGCCTCTAAGTGTTGACTTCTGTGTTCACTTTTATATTTACACACGCTCTATCTCTGATATTGAGCACTTTATCCCATAAAAATAGCACATCTTAAGACTATATATATATATATATATATATATATATATATATAACAAAAATATAATAAAAAGGCTTAAACACTAATATTCCATGGTCATAATTATGACCATGGAATATTAGTGTTTAAGCCTTTTTATTATATCCTTACTCTGGACATTGAGTTCTACCTGGATTCTATCCTCCCGGAATATTTTATTAAAAAAATATACATGTGTGTATATGCACCTGTGGATTTTGCATATATATGTATATTTACCACTAATATTATCTATCTATCTATCTATCTATATATCTATCTATCTATCTATCTATATATATATATATATATATATATATATATATATATATATATATATATATATACATATATAAGGACGCTGGTGCTCGAGTGTGTGTGATCTAAAACCTTTTTTATATTTATGGAGAAAGTGTGCTAGGGCGTTTTTAGGAAGGGGGAGACAAATGGAATTTCTAGGGA
>OZ010581.1:117010239-117032739 GCA_963932145.1 Acanthosepion lycidas | reverse complement strand
TCGCGCTATCTTAAAAGTCAGCAGACATTTGACTGGAGACCGCTTTTAAATCCAAAATTTCATACTATCACCCCGTCCAAGGATATGGCATTAAAAAGAAACACTCAATGTTTTTTCATGGGACAAGAGGAACTAACTATTTTCAATTTAACAATTATTGAAAACATTAATATTCAATTAATAATAAATGTTATGTTTTAAATTCTAAACACAGACATATCTATCTATCTATCTATCTATCTATCTATCTATCTATCTATCTATCTCAGTATGTTCAACTATCTATCTATCTATCTATCTATCTCAATATGTTCAACTATCTATCTATCTATCTATCTATCTATCTATCTATCTATCTCAGTATGTTCAACTATCTATCTATCTCAGTATGTTCAACTATCTATCTATCTATCTATCTATCTATCTATCTATCTATCTATCTATCTCAGTATGTTCAACTATCTATCTATCTATCTATCTATTTATCTCAGTATGTTCAACTATCTATCTATCTATCTATCTATCTATCTATCTATCTATCTCAGTATGTTCAACTATCTATCTATCTATCTATCTATCTATCTCAGTATGTTCAACTATCTATCTATCTATCTATCTATCTATCTATCTATCTATCTCAGTATGTTCAACTATCTATCTATCTATCTATCTATCTATCTATCTATCTATATATATATATATATATATATATATATATATATATATCGTGAGAATATTATATATATATATATGAAGATAAATTGTATTTATATATATATATATATATATAAAGAATATTCTATTAAATTTTATTAAATTATATTATATATATAAAGCATATTCTTACGACTCCATCGCTATTATATATATATATATATATATATATATATATATATATATATATATATATATATAAATGAAACGCGTGTCACAAAATTCTACATATTATATTCTCCCCCATATATATATATATATATATATATATATATATATATATATAACATTTTAGGAAACTGCATCGAAAACGTAAAAACCTCTACACAATTGCAGTTGCGATTGTAAATTACTGGAGGGTAAACGATTTATTAAGATTTAAAAAGAAAAAACAAACCTTTTTATCGAAAATAAAACAAAAAAAATAAACGCCAGCTCATTCCCATTATAAGTACCTGGAGTTTGTATTTAACGTATTACTCGGAGTCGTGTAATCAACGTAAGGTAACGTGTATATTTATTAATATATACTTTATAGCTCTGTAATACTACACTGTGCACTGTTTTCTTTCCATACCAAATATTAAATGAAATATTTATTTGCAAATTTATTTATGCGCGTGATCGCACGCTTGTATGTGTGGTTATATCTATATTTATTTCATTCATATATATATATATATATATATATATATATATATATATATATATATATATATATATATATATATATATATATGTGTGTGTGTGTGTGTGTGAGTGTGTAAGTGTTTGTGTGTGCGTGTGTTTCTGTTAGCATCAGTATGTTGTAGGATAGGTCGAATTGATTTTGGTCAGCCTCCCGGACAAGGAGTGGAGATTCTTTTCAACAGGTAAGGGCAAGAAATAGGTTGATTTATCTTCTTTTTATCCGCCCAGGCTGATTTGGATGAAATTCGCAGAATGTTGGCAACAGACTCTACAACACTCCTCTTTTCGCAATCCGGATTTACCCGGAATAACTGCGAACCCTACAAAAGGATTGTGCAAACCCACAGGGTTGGTCGATTTTTTCTGGCGTGGGTGAAGTACAAGGTTATGTAGGTTTGAACAGCTTTCTCTGACCTATAGTCGTAATATTTCGCCCTTGAAGAAAATAACGATGTTGTACAGGTATTAAATCTTTTAGCATAGAAAAACACATTATCTAACGCTTATGATTACAGTATTAGTCTTCATATCATATCTGTTTCTTGGTGAATTTGCGACATTTAAAGAAAGAAATGCTGTAAAAAATGTTGCTCAGTATGAAGATCATTATTTATGGGCGTTTTAATTGTCGCTTTTGAATTTCTATGAATTGCAGAACGTTTATTTTCAAAATCTCAATAAAATATCTACTTGCGTATCATGCAACATTTGAAGACCTGATTTGGAAGCTAATTTTAAGGGGTCGCATTATACATGAGATATAAAATTAATGTATGTACTGCTGGATCTGTTTACGCCGTTAAAAAGAGTACAAATGCATTTACTGTAATCAAATTAGCTTCAAAATAAGGTCCTTAATAGTCGCATGATACGCGAGTATATACATTATATAAACTGTAGTTTATTGTGGACAGTAAAAAAAATATTTCGTGTTAATTATGTCTAACAGAACGCACGATTTTGGGGCTTTTGGCTATGATGGAAGCCAAGTATCTGTTATCTGCTTATTTTAGATGGGAGAAAGTGCCTGATCCCTGAGTTTTCAAAATTGCGCAACAACCTACCTCATTACATTATGAGCAGTCGAGTCACTTTAATATCGATATATCGATCGCGGAGAACGGACAATATTTCACATTAGCCGGTCAGTTTTTCTCATTGGCCAGTATGCATATGCATGTGTGTGAACTTCCCACGTAAACAAAAGCCGACCTTGGGTAACATCTGCCTTAGTGGTGAGGCTAGATTAATAATCACCACGAGGACTTTTGACTGAGATCAGAATGCAGTATCTATTCTCTCCTTATTTTAGATGGGAAAAGGCACACGGTCCCGAGGATTCCAACTTTGCCGCAACACTTGTCATTGCGCTAAGCGAGCTGGTGTCGGTGTGATATCGACGCCAGTGGTAGCGGGGATTGGGCAATATTTGTCCCTAGCCTACATACATTCATATGGATACCCTGTATAAAAGCGGAGTGCCTGTTCTCTCTTGATTTGAGATGGGAGAATGCGTCTAGTTGCCGGAACTGGGTAATTTGCATATGGGGACCCTTCTAAAAAATGACTTTGTCTGGTAAATAGGCTCTCCTCGGTTTTTCGGCTGTTATCAGTGTGTAGTATCTGTTCTTCATCTATCTGCCGCATTTTTTGACTTTAGAAAAGCTTTGAAAGGGCCTGCTCCCGGGGATTACAACCCTGCATCAGGACCCATCTCTTTGTTTATAAGGGGGTGGGTTGCAGATAGCCTTAAGCAGGTATTGAACTCACACTATTTGGGACCTGTCACTGGATCTAACTAATGCCTTTATCTACTGTGCTATGTGTCCTCAAGGCGGTGGGGAACATGGAGAGGGGAATTAACAAGAGATAACTGTTAACTGGCATCCATTAGATATGGCACGTGTAACTAGAACAGTCTACCCTAGCGAGCGAAATAAAGGGTTCAGCTTGACATTCCAAATTCCTGAAGAAGCCCGGAACGTACACCGGTCGAAACGTTGTGATAAATATGGCAAGAAAGAGGATGATGATAATCCGAATAATGTAAATAGAGTACAAAATACCTCATTTTAGAAATATAGACAGATAAATACAAACTTGTGCCATATCTTGTAACAACATTCCTAAATGTCGAACACACACATCTCCATCTTCAGGCTGAGATCAAAGTGCAGTAGATGCTCTGTTTTTCTCTTAGTTATGAGGAATTCCAACCCTACGGGAGCACTTCTCTAATTTCACTAAAGAGTCGGAGTTACTACATAGTAAGGCCAGCGTAACAACGGTCGCGCTGACTAAGCAATGTTTTGTTCTTGGTCTATATATGCAATACCATCGAATTAAACCGGATATATATCACATTCTCCCTCCGTTGTGGGTTAGGTAAATATCATCATATTTGAGAACCTATTACATGTTTTTTTATATTACTTTCAACTGACCATTTAAAAAGATTTTGCTAATTTTACTTGAAAGTCTTTCCTGTGCAATGTTCTTGAATGTTAAAAGCTTTATGCCATATATACACCTGGGAAGACCAAAGAATCTATTTGTTAAACTGTGAAATATCGATGGGAATTAAAATGAGTGTATCTATACATTTTAGTCTTGAATTTTCAAAACAAAATCTCTTTATTTCGCAATCAACATCATCACTTGATAAGACACCAGATTGGACGAAACAAAATGGCTAATTTTTTAGTGATGTTATAACATGCATATGTTATAATTTTTGAACAAATATGATATATGTATATTGTTTAAAATTTGCTATATTTATAGTGGAAGAGTGCTGGATGTCGGCGACAGAGCCATGACAGATATAGACAGTATGAACAACATTTACATTTATCGTCAACATTTTATGATCATCATGTAGTGTTGCCCCCCTTAATCTCTTTTCTGTTACACAGACTCACAAACACACTATCTATCTATCTATCTATCTATCTATCTATCTATCTATCTATCTATCTATCTATCTTAGTTTTCTCATTATCTATCTATCTATCTATCTATCTATCTATCTATCTATCTATCTATCTATCTTAGTTTTCTCATTATCTATCTATCTATCTATCTATCTATCTATCTATCTATCTATCTTAGTTTTCTCATTATCTATCTATCTATCTATCTATCTATCTATCTATCTATCTATCTATCTTAGTTTTCTCATTATCTATCTATCTATCTATCTATCTATCTATCTATCTTAGTTTTCTCATTATCTATCTATCTATCTATCTATCTATCTATCTATCTTAGTTTTCGCATTATCTATCTATCTATCTTAGTTTTCTCATTATCTATCTATCTATCTATCTATCTATCTCTCTCTCTCTCTCTCTCTATATATATATATATATATATATATATATATATATATATATATATTAGTTTTCTCATCTTCTATTTATCTCATTGTTTTTATATTTCTCTATCTATCACTGCATTCTTCTTTCTTTGCCTACTTACGCCTTGTTGTCAGTCTCTCTCTTTATCTCTCTCTCACTCTCTCACACACAAACATTTCATAACTATATATATATATATATGTATATATGTGTGTGTGTGTGTGTGTGTGTGCAAGAACTACGCATCGTAGTCATGCTGAGAAGAGTTAACAGAAGTAGACTTGCAAGTATATCTTAGGCGGTTTGCAAAATGAGTCAAGTATTAATCATCACAGCTATAATTATTTAAGCCTATTTTCTTGCTTATGTTTTTTTTGTTTCATTAAGAATGTGATGTTAAGTCTCTTGTCATACGCCAATAAATTTTGCAAAAACACGAAGCATTTTTTGACCAATCAAATTATTGGACAGAACAGATTTTAGAAGTACAATAAAGAAATAAACTCATGTAACTTGCAAGAGTATACCGTGGGATTATCACGATAAATTGCTACCTTTCGTTATCAGTATAATTCAAAAGCAGTAATCATTTAAATGCAATGTTTTTAAGAATTTAAAAAATCGCAACCAATATATATGGTTATTAGCGCACATTGCATTTCTGATCGAAATAATAATGTTGTGTTTTTTTAGGTACCTAGACTTTAAAAAAAATTTAAGCAGAGAACGAGACTGACTTCAAGATCTCATCAATTTACAATTGACCCCGATAGATGTAGCCATAAGTTCAATGGTAACAGCTTCATTTCTCGCACTTCTAGCTTGTGGATCTCCATTTCAGTTCCATCCTTTCTAGTGAACTTTAATCCTCAAAATTTTAAATGTCAATAGCTATCTACTGTCTTCTTGATTACTCTTTCCTCTTCCTACTCATTATTAATGTTTTTGTTCCTATTTCTTCCACACCCTGTAGCCCCTTTGTGTCTTAGTGGCTTTATTGCCTTGCTTGGGATAATTGTGATTAATAAGAAATTTTTACATAAAAAAGAATTTAAAAAAAACCAAGTAAACGAGATAGGATTTAACAAGAATGAAAGGAAGTGAGAAAATCGGAAGAAATGGAAGGAGCTAACAGGGAAAGGAAATGTGTTTTGTCATCCATTATTATTATTATTCATTTTTGGCTAGTATTTAATTTCATCCTCATTTTTTATTCGATGAAGCATTGTCGACCATTATTATTTTGATTAGTATGTACTTTCATCTTCATATATTCTGACGCCTGTTCAAAGCGTAGATATTCGGTCTTTTACTCTTGTACAAATATGAAACTGGAAATAAATGAAAAGAAAGAGTGAGAGAGAAGAAATTAGAAGCATTTAAATGCTATCCTAGGACCCACCCTTTGTTGGTCCCTATTCGACTTGTCCCAAGAAAGTGAAATCCTAAAACTTACAACTCTAGTAGCGTCGAGTAGAAGAATTCTTGCCATGATGATGTTTTCCAAGAACTAACTTCGCTCGTTTCAATCCATGTCCGCTGTTACGCTTGAATTTTATAAATTTCTTCTTCTTTCCATGTTTTCTCTCGCCATCTTGATTTTGTCTGTTAACTAACCTTTACTTCAACACCCCCATATATATATATATATATATACATATATATATATATATATATATATATATATATATATATATATATATATATATATATATATATTATGAAATGGACAATGTCCGACAGTTATTTTAAGACAGACGACGAATATTAAGACGGATTTTCTATGAAAATTTCTCGTATATTCAGGCCGATAAATGTCATTAATAGTGTTTATTATAAAAACAGACCATTTACTTAAATATTTGTATCTATAAAAAGCCTCTTAGAACTGAGGCCATATTGAGTGGGTTAAACATAACCCCATATTTTGTACTGGGCGTTATCTCCAATTTAGATCCCAACAAGGCTAGTGGTGGAGACGGGATACCAGCCATTGTTTTGAAGAAATGCGCGCCTGAACTGGCGCACGCCCTTTCTAAACTATACAACTACTGCATCAAGGAATCTTGATTTCCTGACTGCTGGAAGTCCTCTTCGATAGTTCCTGTCTTCAAGAACTCCGGCGACCCCTCTGACCCTTCCAACTACCGTCCTATCAGTCTCCTTTCCCTCTTCGGTAAAGTCTTAGAAGCCCTAATCAATAGCGGGGTGGTTAACCACCTCACATCCCATAATCGGCTCTCAGACAAGCAATATGGTTTCCGCTTTGCCCGATCTACAGCCGATGTGCTTACGGCCATCACTGAAACAGTCTACCGAGCTCTTAAAAAAAAAACGGGGAAGCCCGAGCCGTGGCACTAGACATCTCCAAAGCATTTGATAGGGTTTGGCATGCCGGCCTTCTTCGCAAGCTCCAGGGTTATGGCATTACGATTATATAACGTAATACGATCATTCCTGTCAAACCGTAAATTGAAAGTCGTTCTCAATGGATTCTCCTCCAGTTCCTATCCCACGAACGCAGGTGTTCCTCAAGGCTCCATCCTAGGCCCCACTCTATTCCTTATCTACATAAATGACCTTCCTGACGCAATAACTTCCCAAGTTGGCATCTACGCGGATGACACCACAATTTATTCCTGCCTCAAAAACAAATCTGGTCTCGCTGACAAAACTCGCCGGGCCGTGCGTCTCGAAAACGACCTCCAATCGATTGTGAACTGGGGCAGGAATTGGCTGGTCAACTTCAATGCTTCCAAGACAAAACTGTTCTCTATTAATCACCACAGAGATCCTTTCCTTCCCTCCATTAGAATGTCTGACGCTGAACTTCTCGAGAGCAAACTAGCTGCGGCTTCTCTGTCTCACGTTGACTGCTGACCTGAGATGGAATAAATATATTGTATCAATTTCCTCGTCCACTGCAAGGAAAATTGGCTCCCTGAGCCGCGCCAGGAAGTTTTTCTCCCCGGAGTCGATCCTCTAGATCTACAAATCAACAGTTCTCCCTTGCATGGAGTATTGCTGCCATATATGTTCTGGTGCCCCTTCTGTTTGCCTCGGGGTTCTTGATAGGCTCCACAGGCGGATATGCAATGTAGTTGGCCCTGCCCTGGCGTCTCGTCTACAGTCATTTTCTCACAGACGCGCCGTCGCCTCTCTCTGTCTGTTCTACAAATACTTTCATGAAAATTGCTCCCAGGAGCTGCATTCGCTGGTTCCCAGACGTCATGAGTTCCAGCGCCTTACGAGGCTGACATCCCGCTCTCACCACTTCACTGTCGACACTCCTAAATGTAGCCGTCTCTTCTACTCTAATAGCTTCATGTCTCGCACCTCTCGCCTGTGGAACTCCCTTCCCTTTTCCTGTTTCCTGCGAGCTATAATCTCCAGCTATTCAAGTGTAATGTCAATCGACATCTCCAGTTGCCTTGATCTATCCACTACCCTCACCCTTTCTTCTAGCACTCCTATCTGATCTTGCTCTAAATTTTCTGTAACCTCTTGCGTCCTAGTGGCTTCCCGCCTTGCTTGGGGTGAAATGCTTAAAAAAAAAAAAAAAAAAAAAGAATGTATGAACATAAAAATGTCTTAAAATAATTGTCGGACTTTGTCCACTTCATAATGTGTGACGTCATTTGTTTACATTTGGATACGCTTTGAACAGATATGAATGTACGTGAGAGATTCATTGAAGATTGAAGATTAAAGTCAGTGAATTCGACTTTGCTAATCGAACTAATAGCACGTCAGGCTAAATGACGGCTCCGTATAGGATACCGGTTCGAATCCCGTCGGAGAACGATTTTCTATGAAAATTTCTCGTTCATTCAGGCCGGTAAATGTTATAAATACTGTTTGTTATAAAAACAGAGCATTTACTTAAATATTTGTATCTAGAAAAAGAATGTATAGACATAAGAATGTCTTTATATATAAACACGTTTAACAGCAAAATTGTCCAAATTGTGTATCTGCAAAGAACTATTGTCCATCCCACAAAATTTTTAATATCTAAAAAACCACTAAATTAATAATTGAATTTCTTTCTTCCAGGATTTCAGATGAAACGGTTCCCCATCTAACACCGTTTGTCGTAACACTTACTGAAAACCCTTTGGGTTCTTCAGCTATAAAGAGAACAGGTCAAAATCATTTTGTGTCAGCCCCACACTGTCTTCCTAACTGACCAATAAGATCATTCAGGTTTTCGGTAATGGTACCAACATTCTTACTCTGGCTTCCATCTTCAAAGTTCATCCAAGCATCAACAGAACGGTGAATTAGTTTAAAAAGAGGAAACAGTTGAGAGGAAAACTAGATCAGGAGGTCACAGCAGCAAGACGGATTACGATTTCAACTTAAAGCTAAATACATTCTTATTGTTCAAAGTAGAGTCCAGCAGTGTTATAAAAACCTAGGAGTATTCCAGTAAAATATATTTAATCATTTCTAAGATACAACGGTTCAAATTTTAATCTAACAATTGGACAATTTTGCTGTTAGGCCCTATATATATATATATATATATATATATATATATATATATATATATATGTGTGTGTGTGTGTGTGTGTGTGTGTGAGTGTGTGTGTGTGTGTGTGTGTGAAAATATATTGATAAAATAGGAAACAACGGTTGGATTGATAACCCGAAGTTCTTTAGTATTTTTGTTTTTATTTAAAAAAAAAATGCTCGATACAACACGTAGACCCTAGATTATAATTATTCTTTTTAAAAATATGATTCCATCGCTACATAGGAATTACCATATGTTAAAACAGAAGCTAAAAATTTCAAATTCAATTATAGAAATTAAATTAAAGTACCTAACCTAGTACTTAACCTCTTTTTGAAAGTAACTAAATGTTGATACAATAGTTGTCAGTGTAAATGAATACCATACCGCCCCTTATTAAAATGATTGGTTTTCTCCATTACATAGAAACTAATATTATAAATGTATGTGCTTATAAAGCTCCGTAAATTTCAACATAACTTATTACACAATTCGCTTGAAAATGAAATAGAACTTGGTACTTTAATTTAATTTCTATAACTGAATTTGAAGTTTTTAGCTTCTGTTTTTGAAACATAGTAATTCCTGTGTAGTGATGAATCATATTTTTTTAAAAAGTAATTATAATATCTATATATATCCACAGACAGAATGTTTCGCAGCACATCAGTGTGGCTAGACGTCCGGTTGTCTCTAGCAAGCATCCAAACTCGACAGAATTGGCGCACGGTAGGGATGAAGCTGAATTTAAGCGTATTTATTTTTAGATGAATACACAGTGACTGAGAGAACTCGATTCGATTTACCGAAGAGTCTTGCATTATTAGCAGTAATAGTCACTAAATTCTGTACTGATTACTTGCTTATTAATCTAGAGTTAATTTATTGAGGTCACTGTATTTAATGGAAGTTTTTTTACTTGGCACACTGACTGACGCCTTTGCAAAGAGTAGATATTCGGAGTTATACTAAGTTAGAATGTATTAGCTGTTTCATTCTCCTAGTTCAACACTTACCCTTCCCAAAAACTCCACCGTTCTCACTCCGATCCTTAATCATTCTTCTGGTTCCCCCGTTTATCTGGTTCTAATGAACTTGATAACCAAGTGTTAATTCCTTCCTTGTGACAAGTGTAATTGTAATTCTAAGCTTGATCTTTTTTTTTTAACAGATGTTCGAACTTAAGTTGAAACTAATTACTAAACAACACCTTCAGTTGCATAATTTACCCTAGTACCTACATACTCTGTGCCAATCTTACACCGACCTCCACGGCTCTTGCACCAAATGTACTTCCTCTTGTTGTTCAAGATTAGCACGACCCAAAGCGTAATAAAAAGTTAAACTTAATTTTGGAATCACCTCGCTTGGCCAATGTACAAATTGGAAAAACTTTGGTTGTGATAAATAGATAGCTTGCCTATGCATACCACCCATTCTAGAAATTTGGCTTCTAAGTTAATAAAATGGGGTAAGGGATGCATACGCACCCCCGAGCAACTTTGGTTACTCCCTCTCCCTATGGGTTTTCAGTCCTCATGTATATAAGCAAGCTTGTCTTACCTGAAGTCTTTGGTCGGTACGATGTTTCTGGTCCAAGCAGGAATTCTGTTGCCTTGACTTCTGGGTAGACGGCATATATACTATCTGAGTATCACGCTTGTATCTTCTTTCCTGAGTTATTAATTTCTTTATTAAGGGTACTGGAGGTAGACTTTTTTTCTGAGGTTTAGCGCTATCAGCCTGATAGCTATCGAGATATTTAAGTAACTTTGAAGGAGGCTATCCTATCAGCAGGTGTGTAATATCGGGGCTAGTGTACTGCCATTTTGTGAATGGTTTCTGTAAAGTGAAGTAGTCTCCGGTGGGGCTTCTTGAGGCTATGATAAAGACTACAGCTAGGGCGGTCTCTCTGAATAATTAATTCTCGGTTATTTATGTCTCCTGTGGGTGTGCCTGTCTCTAAGCCGACTAATCTCCCACGAACCAAAACACAATACACACATGAAATCGATTAAAATTAACAATAGAAAATCCAGCTTCAAAAGATGTAGACCCCATGTATACCACCTGCGGCACCAATGTGAGGCATCTATGTTCCAAATTTCCAGAAATAGAACACCATCTTCTTGAGTTCAAACCTGACCATCTGTTTCTGTCTGAAACAGGTATCAGCGCCTCAATCCCACTACAGCAGCTCACAATCCCGGGTTACTCATTCCTAATAGCCAAACGCGACCACCTAAATCTCTAGGCCAGGGACATGGTGCCTATATCAATGACGGTTTTCACTGTGGCAGAGACGTAAAATATGAAGACACTGATCTCACTTACGTGTGCTTTCGCTAGGCACTTATTTATAGTACCACATTCGTCTTCGATCTCTATCGCCCCCAAGAGTATGGGACAGTAATTTTCAATCGAATATCTGGAAGGATTGATAATATCCTCATCGAATTTCCGTCAGACTGTCTTCATGTCTCTGGTGACTTGAATATCGACAACAAATAGGGGTTAGTCCACTCGAAGAAAACCGATGAAGACGGAAGATATTAGAGATACTTCTCCATCGTCTATGTACTTGCACAGATTATCCAACCACCTTAACCAGGTATTGAACTCACACTCTTTGGGTCTTGTCACCGGATCTAACTAACGCCTTTATCCACTGTGCCATGTGTCCTCAAGGTGGTGGAGAATTTAGAGAGGGGAATTAACAGGAGATAACTGGTAACTGGCATCCATTAGATATGACACGTGGTAGTCCACTCGAACAAAACCGATGAAGACGGAAGAGATTACAGAGACTTCTCCATCGTCTATGAACTAGCACAGATAATCCCACCAAGAACTAGCCCGTGCTCCTGACAACGGGACATCAGGCGAAAATCCTTGATCTTTTTCTACCAAATAAATGCTTAGCAGAATTTTTACCTAGCCCAGGCACGTGGTTTGGTATCCATATGGTCACTGACTACGAAATTTAGTCAGTGTCAGTGTCCATATTGATACCAAAACAAAGGAATCACCTGATTTACCGTTCCACAGAACGCTTTTTTGCTATACGAAGTCAGACTTGTGCAGTTTAGATCTACATGACAGAAGTTCTCTTAATATTCTTCAAGAACGCCGTTTCCAAAACTGCTGCCCTCGTTTCTAAATGGAACTTTTCTGGAATAGAGAGTATTATAACCATCTCAGCAAAGAAATACAATCCTGGTTCAACCCTGAATGCGTTTCAGCCATAGCTCACCGTAATAACTACTTCAAAACTTATCACAAGAGGGCAGTGTAGTTTGACTCTTATTCCCTTCCGAACAGCTCGCAATTGTGTCAAGAAAGTTCTTGAAAACGGAGTTTAGCTATGCACAATTCGTCCAGGCAAATGTTGAAAAGAAGAATATTAGATCCCGTGAATTCTAGAAGATCGCCAAATAAATTATGAACAGAGGAAAAACCGACAGTGCCCATTATTATAAAAGGCCACGATGTTATGTCTCCCTCGGCAGACAAGGCAAAAGTCTTTATCTCGATCTTTGCATCGAACTCAACGCGAAGATCGATGTAATGTGCGTCGTGGGAAGTTGGGAAGAGGGTGGCCTTCCCAACTTCTCACATCTGACTGAGCACAATCATTTTTTCATTATATTATGGGGAGTCGCAAGGCATCAGATGCCGAAGAAATCCACTAGCTCAGAAAAAAAAATCCAGTCATGGCCCTTAAGCATATCAACCAGGAATTACCTCCGTTCCTAGCGAAGTTATTTAACCGCTGCTTAAAGGATGAATTATTCCCAAGCCTGTAGGCAGTGTCGAGTATATGCCCGGTCTTCAACGATGCGGGTGAACAATCTTCCCCCTTCAATAAACCCAATCACCTGAGTATCATCAGTAAGCTTTTTGAAGCTAAGGTCGTCGAGAACATAAATACAAACAACCTCTTGAGCGACGAGCAGGACGGGGTTCGAACCACTGCTGATGTTCAAACTACCTTAACTCACAGAATTAGTCAGGTTCTTGACGACAAAAACACCTTGAAGAACATATCAGATATTTCGAATGTGTTTGGCAAGGCATAGCACAAAGGTTTGCTGCTCAAGGTCTCCAGATATGGAATCATTGGAAGTCTAACGAGTATTTCCCTGAAAGTAGTTCTTAAAGGCCAGTCCTTCGGAGTCCAGGTGACTGACTCAGGCGTTCTCTAGTGGGGTCACTACTCGGACCAACACTATTTTTGCTTTACATTAATCTGCCTAAGAATATATTCAGATCATTGGGTACCTCGAGGCGGTGTAATGTTTAGCAACCTTGTCTCGCTAGAACAATTACGACTAAGTAGTGAGTTCGATCTTCACTGGTTGCTCCATACTTTCGGCCTTGTGCCACATCTAAGATCGATCGGAAAATCACTATATTCAGATCATTTGTGAAGATTCATACCGATGATGCAACGATATACAAGTGCACGTATTAATTTATTGACGACCAGAGAACTGCAGCTGATCTATCATTTGATCTCGCACAAACAACTGAGTGCGGGAAAAAAACTAACAAATTACATTCCATCATGGGCGATGAGTGGGCGTCCTCCCGGGGAGGCTCCATGCCTTGAAAGGGTATTGGGTCTCGAATGTACACCTGAGCGCAAGTAGAACTCGTACATACGACCCATTGCTAACCAGTACCGATCCAGTAAGTACCTGACTCCTCATTCTATCCTCTGCCTTTATATATTGTCTTTTTGGGGCAGGATTAGCACAGTCATCATATTCCCGTCCCGATAGAGTCCAAAAGCGTTCGTGTGGATGAAAAGTTATTTTCCACCTATCAAGCCCTCTCTAACAGGCGTGATATGGCAAGCCTCTCGGTGTTCAATCGCTAAATCCATTGAAAGTGCTCGACCGAACTAGATTCCTTGATTCTGCCAGTTCTAAACTTCCCGAAAGGGAGCTCCATGATACTCTCATTGCAAACAAGCACCCATATTCGCTCTGTCCTCTATGGGCGAGAAGTAAGTTGCACTTGAATATAGTCTTGCTGCGAACAAGTGCTCTTTGGAACCGATTCCAAAGAAGATGTTTCCCCGATCATTACAATCTTAAGCTGTTCATACCCAGGGTTAACTGTTATCTTCTCCACTGATCCGAATAAACTGCCAGTTATTATAACCATCTCCCTCGAGTAACGCCTGGATCTTGTACTGGGATAACCTTACTGTAAACAAAATTATTAGATGAAGCATTGTCAACAAATATTCATTTCTCACAAACATTTACTCTCATCTTTGTTTTTATTAGATGAATCATTGTCAGCCATTATTGTTAATATTTGACTAGCATTTACTTTTATTTTCGCTTGTAATTAGATGAATCATTGTCAGCCATTATTGTTAATATTTGACTAGCATTTACTTTTATTTTCGCTTGTAATTAGATGAATCATTGTCAGCCATTATTGTTAACATTTAACTAGCATTTACTTTTATTTTCGCTTGTAATTATATGAAGCATTGTCAAATATTATTTTTATTTTTGATTAGTATTTACGTTTTGATTTTAATTTGATGAAGCATTGTCAGCCATTATTATATGACGAGGATTTACTTTCATCTTCATTTTAAATTAGATGAAGCACTGTCAGTCGTTATTATTAATTTTTGACCAGTTTTAACGCTCATAATTTTTTATTCGATGATGCATTGTTAATCATTATTGTTAATTTTTGACTAACATTTATTTTTATGCCCGTTTTTTATTAGATGAAACACTATCATTACTATTAATGTTTGACTAGTATTTGCTTTTATCTTCATTTTTTTATGAGATGAAACATTGTCAACCATTATTATTAATTTTTGAATAGTATTTACTTTCATCTTTGTTTTTGTATTAGATAAATCACCGTTAGCCATTATTATTAAATCTTGACTAGTATATCTGTTGCGGATTCCGGAATGAAATCCGGTACAAATAAATAACAAACGCCAAGAAGGAATATAGGAAAATAAATGCATTAATGTAATAATACAAACTGGTAATGCAGGTTAGTAGTTCCAGGAATGCGGGTTAGTAGCAAAATATATATACTGACTTTGGTATCGACGTATCACTGTATGACCTCTTACTGAGTATACGTGCTTGCTCACTGTGACTCTTGCTCGTTCTCGTTCTTTCTCATTCTTCCCCGGTATTCACTAGCAGTAGGCGAGTCCATTTGTGTAAATAGGGGAGAACCCCTCAACAATATGCTTTCGTCTTTTTTTTTATTAGGTGAAGTGTTGTCAAAGATTATTTTTATTAGCATTTACTTTCATCTTCGTTTTATTACATGAAGCACTGTCAACTATTATTATTAATTGTTGACTAGTATCTATTTTCAACTAAGTTTTTAATTCGATGAAGGACAGTCAGCCACTATTATTAAGTTTTGACTTGTATTTAATTCCATGATCATTTTTATTGTAAAACTGTCAACTATTATTAGCAATTTTTAACTAGTATATGCTTTCATCTTTGTTCTTTTTCGATAAAGCACTGCCGACCATTATTATTTTTTTTTATTAGCGTATACTTTTATCTTCATATATTCTGACGCCTTTTCAAAACGTGATTATTTGGTCTTTTACATTTCTAGAAATGTAAAAATATAAAAGCCGGTCAAAATAAAAGAGATAGAAAGAAAGAGAAGAGAGCCTAAATGGTCCCTATTCGACTTGAGAAATTTAAACCGAACTCTGGTAGCGTCGAGCAGAATGCTTCCTCCCTTACCCCGTGCATTTGGTCAAGTTTTCCAGGTACAGACAAACATCTCATCTACGGAACCCAATCAAAGGAATTCGGATTAATAATGACAGGTGTTTCTTAAATTTTTAAAATTTTGGTGGCTTAATTTTTTCAAAATTTTGGTGGCTTAATTTTATGAACACTAATTTTGAGTTCATGCCACAAGTGGTTTGCATTTGAGATTTCACCAGAGAATCTTTTTCTTTAGTGTATTTGATTTATCATATCTTTTTTTGGGAGGGAAATATAGTAGTGTAAATTCCTGATGTGTTTAGATTCAGAGCTTTTCATCTCCTAGGCTGGTTGCGCGCCAAGAAAATAGAGCCCTGTCTTTTCTGTCATAGGCCGAGAAGAGAAGAATAAATGAGGTGGTGTTTTTCCTAAGGCTTTATTTTTGAAAATGAACGCAGCTAACTCAGCCGGTACTTCGTTTGCAGATTTCAAAGTACGCGCTGACAGCCGTCACACTACCCGCATATTCTGCTTTTTAGAAGTTTCTATTTTTTTCATCATTTATTAGTTTTTCATTCACTTTTTCACTTCAGCTCTCTCCTTTCATTCGTTTTTCTTTTTCTTTACGTCCCCTTCCAGTTTGCACGCATTTTCCACTCTTCATACACTTTTAACACATTTTCCAGTGATTTTAATTTTACGCTCATTTTATTTATTATAATCTTACGCTCATTTTGTTTATTATCATCTTACACCCATTTTATTTATTATCATCTTACGCTCATTTTATTTATTATCATCTTACGCTCATTTTATAGGATTTGGACACTTTTTTACATTTATTTAGAAAATCGCTTAAACTCATTTCAGCACAGTTTTATGCTCCTTTTTATACTTATTTAAAACTTTATACTTTTTTAGAAAGTTCTTTACATTCATGCTGCACTTATTTTTACACACTACTTACCCTCCTTACACATTTTTTGACATTAACTATAAACCTCTTTTTACATTCAGTTTGCATTTTTTTACACCGTTAGACACACATTTGATAATTATTGTTGGCACATTTTTTCACTCATTTTATACTTTTTTACACTCCTAACACATTATTTTGATAATAATTACATACAAAATTTTACGCAGGTTTAATACATTTTAAACTCCTTACATACTTTTTATCAACAATTATACACACATTTTTACAGACATTTTATACTTTTTACACTTCTTACACACTTTTTGGACAATAATTATACACACATTTTCACACACATTTATACTTTTTACTCCTCTTACACTCTTTTTTGAAAATAATTATACACACATTTTATACTTTTTAACGCCTTACACTCTTTTTTGAAAATAATTATACATACATTTTTAAACACATTTTATACTTTTTAAATTCCTTACATACTTTTTAAAAATAATTATAAACATATTTTTACAATCATTTTATTCCTTTTACACTTCGTAAAGTCTTTTTTGAAAATAATTATACACACATTTTTACACACATTTTTATACTTTTTACACTCCTTACACACTCTTTTGTCAATAATTATACACACATTTTTACATTCTTTTTCGCTCACTTTACATTATTTTTATTATTACTCTCATATATATATATATTAATTTTCCACTGCTTTTGTACACTTTAGACTTTTTAGCACTTAAAATTCTATTTGCAGTCTGCTTGCGCATACTTTACGCGACTTTTAAACTCTTTTACATTTGTTTTCACACAATTTTACGTTCATTTTATTTTGTTATTTTGCATTTACTTTTACAGGCTTTTTACATTCTTTTAACATTCCTTTTTCACTTACTTCAATGCTCTTCTAACTTCAATTTTTACACTAACTTTCGGCTCTTTTATTCGCAGTTCCTCTTCTCTTTGGAATTGGCAACTAAACTTTAGTATCACTATTTAACAACCTGCGCTCCAAGTGAACGAAATATTGAATCTCCAATTGGGGCTTTATCTTTGCTGTTGAGGTCGCCTGCAAATCTACTTTGCTAACCTCGACAGATTATTAAAGGAAGTACTGTTCTCGCAATAGTTATCACCCCGAAAAATGGAGGCACAAACCAAGTTCAAATTCCAGCTGAGGTAGTTTGCGTTCACATGCGCCAGAGAAGAAATTAAAGTCTGCCCTTCTCTCCTTAGCTATGAAATAATAAACGAGACTCTAGGCTTTAGCATTAGCAATAGGAATGTTCGTTGTGGTATATTGGAAGACGGAATAAGAAATCGGAGAGCAGAGTTCGAATTCCAGTCGGATTCGTTAATTTCATTCACGCGCAACTAACCTCGGGTATGGTATGATTCCAGCACTTCTGATCTTATCTATATTTCACCCTCTTCCCTTATATCATTCTATATGTTCTCCCATTCTTAATCTTACTCTCTCTTCTCTTATCGATAGATCACCCTCCCCCTTTTATCATTCTATATTCTCCCCCTTCCTTGATCTCACTCTTCCCTCATCTACATTTTACCCTCTTCCTTTATATTATGCTAGTCTGTCTTCCTTGATCACACCCTCTCTTCACTCATCTACATTTCATCCTCTCCCCTTATATCATTCTACATTTCTTCTCTCTCTTAATCTCACTCTCTCTTCTCTTATCTATACGTCACCCTCTTCGCTAATGTAATTCTATATTTTTTTATCTTCCTTGATGTCACATTCTCTTCTCCTATTGTATATAGTAAATAGTACACCCACGCTGAATATATGAACTAGTCCATAACTATAGATAAAGAGCTCCAGGTAAGAGGTGAGTAGAAAGAAGAAGAAGCCATTTTCGTGGCAGTCTTAAGACTAATTAACGCAGGCGTCAAGGCAAGTAGCCGAAACATTACTTATATTATAAGCGGTATGAAACACGTTATAACAGTGGCGACGAGCGATCCATAATCGCTGTGACGAGGATTCGAAGCTCTTACGACTTATAACTGCCACGAGTATTCATTAAATCTTACGAGTCGTAACAGAAGTTACAAGGATTTTAGAAACTCATACTGCGTGAACAAGTATGAAAAATATATTTGTTGTTTTGGGAACAAGGGCACAGGTGACGGCTAAAAATTTGAAAACGTTGGTTTTAAAAAAAAATTCTTGTTGTGTAGAAGAAAAAAATTCTCATGTCTGTTAGAAAATAAAAAAGAACATTTTCTTGCGAATATGGAACATATTTTGGCTTCGATATTTGAAATTCGACAACAACAACAACAGAAACAGCAACAACAACATAATCAACAGTTGCTACAGCTACAAAAACACCAACAGAAGTTGTTGGATATACGTTTGAAAAAAAATAAGAAACAATATTTCAAAGTCTCTTATGACAGAACTGTCCCAAAACACTATATCAGAATTTGTATACAAACCTGATAGGTACTGCCTATTTCATCGTATTTTCGTACATATGAACAAATATTCAGTCAGGAATACAGTGGCTGTGAAGATAAGAGAAACATAAGATTGTTGTTGAGGAAAATAATTCCGACAGCGTATGAAAAATACTGCAACTATATATTACGGTAAAAAATTGGTGACATCGGGTTTGAAGATACGGTACACATTCTGGCGAATATCTTTAGTGACATGAGCTCTCTGCTCCATGCTCGTTGGAAGTGCCTGAATTTAACCAGAGGAAGAGACGAAGATTTTACTACGTATGCTGATATCGTCAACAAAGAATGTGAAAAGTTTAGAATAAAAGAAAATTTCACCAGATTTGTTCGAAAGGTTAATTTTTTTCAAGCTTTAATAGCTAAAAATGATACTGAAATACGCAAGGAAAAGTGGACAATTGCCAGACAACTCTAAATCTGAAACACGATGCTGAAGAAATTCAGAAAGAAGAATTTGCATTGTACAAGCAAAGCACAAATGTACAAAAAGGAGAAGAAATCCTTGTTTCAGATGTGGTAAATTACATCTCGGAAAAGACTATCCATTTAAAAATGCAAAATGTTACTAATGTGGTAAAAGAGGACATATAAAGTTACACTGCCAAACCAAATCAAAAAAAAAATTCTTACATAAAGAAATTCGTACACAGCTTTGCGAAGAAAAGTGGTCACAGAAAACAAAAGGAAATTTGAGAGCACCTTTGAACGATCTATTAAAAAAAAAAGAGAAATGTGGAAATGGATTGATAACTGTCAAAAGGCGTTTGACGAAATAAAAAAAATCACGTCAGATTTATCATTAGCGCACTACGATCGAAAAGCAGAAATTATAGTGGCGTTAGATACTAGTGTGTAAGGTTTTAAGGCGCTGAATTTACACAAATACGATGACGGTAAAATGAAACCCATCGCTCATGTTTCACGCTCGCTTCTACCAGAAGAGAAAAATTACAACCAGATAGAAAAAGAGGTTCCAGCAGTTATATTTGCTGCGAAGAAATTTCATAAATTTATTCAAGGAAGAGATTTTATATTGGAAACAGACTACAAACTCTATTAACAATATAGGGTTTAAAAAAAGAAATACCTACGCGTACAGATTAAACGCTGGGGTAGCATCTTATAAAACTATGATTTTACGATGGAGTGCCAGCTATCTAAAAAAATAGGACATGCGGATGGGTTATCAAGATTAAATACCTTAAAATGCGGAAGGATTTGAGGCCACGGTCATTGCTTCAATAAAAAGCGAAATGAAAATAAAAACATTTTGTGCAACGGGGTACGAGAGTTACCAGTTACTCTGGAAGAAATAAAAGAAAAAGCAGAAAATGTCGTCTTTATTGCGAAAATAAAAAAAGCAGTTGAAAGAAAGCAACAAAGAAGGAAATCCAGTTCTAAACACTTACTCGCTATTAAACGGTGTAGCAATGTTTGGGAAAAGAATTGTAATACCTAGTGTCTTACAGAAGCGAATATTGATAGATTTTCATAGCAGACATCCTGGTATTTCAAGAATGAAATCTCTAAAGAGGAGTTTCGTATATTGGACCAGAATGGATCAAGGTATTGAAAACATAGTGGAAGCTTGCAGAGGTTGTGTTCTGGCAGCAAAACTACCTATCACAAAGATAGAAATATGGCTAAAGACAGACGCGTCCTTGTTAAGATTATATATAGATCTTGCAGGTCCTATGAATGGATCACATTATCTTGTGGTAGTTGATAGTTTCACTAAATGGCTGGAAATTTATAAGTGTAAAAGTCCAAAATCATCAGCGATAGTGAAATTCTTGCACGAAGTGTTTGCGAGATATGGCATACCAGATACCATAGTCTGTGATAACGGAACGCAATTAACGGGTAAACAATTCCAAAACTTTTGTAAGATGTTCTCCATTGAGCATATCAGGACCCCGTCGTATCAGCCAATTTCAAACGGACAAGGAGAACGTTCAAAAGAGCATTGGAGAAAGCAAGTCTTGAGAACGTACATGACGAAGCACTTCACTTCGGGCAGAGAGGAACCCAGACGAGGGTATAACGACGGACAGAGTTTCATCTGGGGAAGTAGACAAACCTGAGCCCGTATATGATGGGTGTAAGCGGAATTTTTCCAGAGCCTACGGGTTTGGAATCGCCCCACGTAAAAACCGGCCTTTTGCCACATCTCGCCTTGTAGAGCGGTTAGAGAAAATTCCAGAAGTCGTCATCTGACTAATTAATGTAGACGACGGGATAAGTTGCTGAAACTTATTTATTATCTCAGCAAAGCACATTAGATCACTTACTTTCATTTCCCCCTCTCCCTTATAGCATTCTATATTTTCTTTTTTCCTTAATCTCAATCTCTCTTCTCTTATTTACAGCTATCCCTCTTAACTTCTAGCTTTCTATATTTTCCCTCTTCCTTAATCTTAATTATTTTCTCACTTCCTTGATCACATTCACTCTCTCTCTTCTTCCTATCTCCCTCGTCCCTGATATTATTCTGTACCTCATTCTTCACACTAACTCTCCTATTTATCTCTTTCTCTCCCCTTGTTTTTACTTAATTTCTATCGCTTCCCTCATCTGACTCTCTCTATCTCTCTTTTGTTTTTCTCTCTTCTTTTGTCTCTTAACCTGTTTTCGACTATTTCTTTCTCTTTCCTTGTTTAACTTAATTTCTATCGCTTCCCTCATCTGACTCTCTCTATCTCTCTTTTGTTTTTCTCTCTTCTTTTGTCTCTCAACCTGTTTTCCACTATTTCTTTCTCTTTCCTTGTTTAACTTAATTTCTATCGCTTCCCTCATCTGACTCTCTCTATCTCTCTTTTGTTTTTCTCTCTTCTTTTGTCTCTCAACCTGTTTTCCACTATTTCTTTCTCTTTCCTTGTTTAACTTAATTTCTATCGCTTCCCTCATCTGACTCTCTCTATCTCTCTTTTGTTTTTCTCTCTTCCTTTGTCTCTCAACCTGTTTTCCACTATTTCTTTCTCTTTCCTTGTTTAACTTAATTTCTATCGCTTCCCTCATCTGACTCTCTCTATCTCTCTTTTGTTTTTCTCTCTT
>OZ010581.1:116992739-117005239 GCA_963932145.1 Acanthosepion lycidas | reverse complement strand
CCGAATAGAGAAAATATTAGGTTGGTGCAAAAATAATGTCGTTTTCTCACATATGTTACTTTGTGAGAAAACGACATTATTTTTGCACCAACCTAATAGTATAGTGAATAGAGTAGAGAATAGCGGTCCTTATAGTAATAGAGGATAGACTAGAAATAGAGATCAAAATAGTAATATAAGATAGAATAGAAATGCAGTAAAATCTGAAACTTTGAGAATCAGCAATATTATTGGTCCTGATCTGGCGTCTCGGCGTCAGTCACTTTCCCACGGCTGTAAGTTTGCCTCCCAGTATCTCCTGTATGAATACTTTCATGGTAATTGTTCGGATGAACTCTTCGCTATGGATTGTAAATGTAGAGATTAATTACAACTTTCATAGAGACAATGAGGTATTACGGTGGATGTAGTAAGAAAGGTAAATAAGAATGCGTTGTTTTGGTACCAAAAAAAATTAATAAATGAATAAAAAAAAAAAAAAAATAAAATAAAGATAAAGAACAAAATAGAAAAAAAAAAAAAAAAAAACTTAGAGATTAAAGCTATAAAACCTAACATGTTAAAGCAATAAGAAAAATAAAAGAGAGGTAACCAAAATATAAAAAAGAGGTAAACAAAAAACTAACATTACCGTAAAGTGGTAATATCGAAGAGCTGTTGTTTTGTTAATCGTCTTTCAATATTGCCATTTCACAATAATGTTAATTTTTTTGTCATCTCTTTTTCTTTCATTTTTTTCTTCTTGTTTTAACCGGTACATTTGTGTCGTTTTATTTCACCGTTTCGTGAAATTTGGTTCATTACACAGAATTGAACGAAAGAAAGGCAAGAGGAAAAAAATAAAGTTATCGAACTTGTCATTGAATCCCAGGCAGCTCCAGAAACTGAAAGTGACGATCTTGCTAGTCGTTATCGGAGCACTGGCAACAACCCCAAAAGGAAAAATCAGAGAAAAGACGGTCTTGTTGAAAAGCGGATGGATTTAAAAAAAAAAATAACTGGGAGCACCCAAGAGATTGTTGTCACTCAGTTGCTGAGAAAACTAAGGAATATATATATATATATATATATATATATATATATATATATATATATATATATATATATATAATATATATAAATAAAATACTTACATACATTTATACATACATACATACATACGCTTTTATTTTTTAATCCGTTTCATGCCATGCAAGGCAGTAAAGTTACTAAGGCACAAGGAGTTACTGGGTGTGAAGGAAATTAGAACAGAATCATTAATAATCAGCGAGAAGAGAAAAAATAATCAGGAGGACAGCAGATAGCCATTGACATTACTTTTAAATTTTTCCATGTTACGCCGTTGAATAATGCTGGTGTCAGACGTCATCGAATAGCACTTGCACTAATAATACTAGCTCGATAATACTCGCTCGAACAGTAATCCGTATATTGATCCGAATAGGGAAAATAGTATAGGGAATAGAGTAGAGAATAGCGGTCCATATAGTAATAGAGGATAGACTAGAAATATAGATCCAAATAGTAATAGAGTATAGAATAGAAATGCAGATCCTCCAGACGTCACGCGACTTCCCATATATGCGTTTCCTCTATGGTCAAGTGGTCTACTTAATTCAATAAAGGGATCGCCTGTTTGCTCACTGGCGATCTATGTTCCAACTCAAGTGTCGGCAGTCAACCTTCTAGTCAACTTTCTAGTCAACTTTTGACTAGAAAGCATAGAGCCGGAACGGAGTTCTAAAAGCTCATCTGTAAGTTGATGAGATCTTGACGTCAGTTTAGTACTGCGTATAATTCAATAAATAGCAAAGAGTGATATTTATTATCAAAAAAATACAAGACGTGGCACAAGGACAAAATGGGGAATAGGGAAAAGGTCGGTTTTTTTCTGTCTTAACATTAAACTTAGCTAGCCACAAACACTGACCCAAACATAGCACAATATTCATAATACCAAAACAACGCATTCGTATTTACCTTTCTTACTACATCCACCGTAATACCTCATTGTCTCTATGAAAGTTGTAATTAATCTCTACATTTACAATCCATAGCGAAGAGCTCATCCGAACAATTACCATGAAAGTATTCATACAGGAGATACTGGGAGGCAAACTTACAGTCGTGGGAAAGTGACTGACGCCGAGACGCCAGATCAGGACCAATAATATTGCTGATTCTTCTTTGGATATTATCAAGGAGCTCAAGTTAAATATTAGGGGCGCCGGACCATACGTGACAGCAATATTCTATTGGAAAGGTAGACAGATATGTATGATATATTCTGGAGAGAAAGATTGTCTCGATAAATACATATATACTCCTAGAACTTCAGACTTTTACATGCTGCTTCAATGTAATGTAATCCCTCTCATTTCATTCATATACGAAATGCAAGAATGTAGTTTCACAGCTTCCCCCCCCATAAACTGCCACTAGATGTAACAAACATCTACGTAGTTTCTTCCTGGAAATCGACATTCATAACCTCTTTAAATCCTTTCATTTATCATAAGCTTTTTATCAGTAATCCGCTATTTAAGGGGCTCTCAGGGCTTGCATTGGATGAACTTTAGTATAAGAAAGTCAAAATATACGATCCAATGGCAGCAAAGAGAAAACAGGAATTGGGGTAGGCAAATTGTTTGAAAGTGCAGGCTTGATACTATTTCGCGCGCAACAGACCACCGATGTGAAAATATCAACTAAAAGGTATTATACAAAAAAGGCGAAACTCTGACGTAATCGCATTAACAACGTAAACAGTCCTCTGGGCAGGAAAAATAAAGATGAGAAGATGTGGACACAGGAGAAGGGATGTTCTTTTAAATTTGTTAGTTCTTTCAATGACCATGTTGATAAAATGCCTAGCTTACAGCAAAAGGAAACAGAAGGAGAATAAGACAAAATAAAAGAAAAAAAACATAATCGGAGCTTATAAAGTGTTTTCTGCGCACAATGCTAATCGCAGTCAGTGCATTTGTCTTAAAGATAGACTAGATCTATATGGCATATCCTTGGAAAATCATTATAATGAAAGCAAAATATTTAAAGGTTTACTTTTCTGATAATCAGTTGTTTCAATACCGAATTCTCTTAACAGAGTTGCAAGAAAAATGTGCATACTTTTTAACATTTAATAATGTCCATTTCTCAACCTAAATTAGAGAATATATATCTCTATCTATAAAAGGTAGGATGTGTGTGTGTGTGTGTGTGTGTGTAACGAATGCACGGCCGCAATTTGCGACGGATTTGCACCGGAAATTACTTGCATATACTCCAAGTTAGCGGGAAGGCCAAGACAGACTTTGTATTTCCCAGCTCCCATCGATAGTGAAAATAATAGATTTGTTCATGCTTCTACGGCAGTTTTCATGTAGTTTGCGGCCATTTTCCACTGGCCAGAATGAGAGCCTATAGCTGGCTGCCACGAATAGGCAAGAAGATTCTAATGGTCAACGTGAGAATCAACACCTGACTGACACGAATGTTAACTAGCATGCTAACATGCAAAAAAACTCGATAGCTGCATTTGTCACAAGTGGGAAAAAATTTAATCAGCATGGCACTTTACTCCATTTGGCTCATTTGCTTGCTTAAACTCAACGTTGATTTTGATTCTGCAGAACTGGGTTTGGTGTGAAAAAGTATTTGTTAACATTCTTTTTTCATTCGGTTTTTCGAGTTACAAGTCCTTTTTTAAAGCTGATCGTTTTGTGTTCATTTTGTTTAGTTCTTTTTCCGTAGCAGATTTAATGTTTAGTATAGAGCTTAGAAAACATTCGCAGTGTGAGATAGGCAAGAAGTAAGGCATGTAGCAAGATCAGCACGGCAAAGAGCACTCATTTAAAGGCAAGGAAGAGCAAAAAGTGATAGCGATTACTGTATGAGTCGTACGATTTTTGAATCAAGCACGGGCAACGCCGGGCCATACTGTTAGTATATATAAATATATATATATATATATATATATATATATATATATATATATATATATATGTGTGTGTGTGTGGGTGTGAGTTATATATATATATATATATATATATATATATATGTGTGTGTGTGTGGGTGTGAGTTATATATATATATATATATATATATATATATATATATATGAATATGATAAAGAAGTAATCATCCAAAGAATTAATCAGCAAATATATATATATATATTCCTGGATTTGACACATAACAATCTTAAAGAATGTTTTTGCACGTACCGAAATTGTACCGTTAATTAACACGTTAAAGAAATAGCTTTCGGCTTGCAAAACATTTATTTTCGTTTTGGAAATTTACCTGTAATGAAAACAATATTAATACTTGACGATGAGGGAGCGAATTTTTGCGAAAGTACTTGTAACAGAACATCTAATCTATCTCATAATTTTAAATATAAGGATCGCGTCATTTAGAGAGTTGTTAGTGAGGTAACTTTTTTATCTGTTAGCGAAGTGATTTCGCCATTAATTAAATAAACTTTACTGATTAATCCTTTGGATAATTACTTCTATAAAATATTATATATAATACACCAATTAATATATATATATATACATACATACACACACACACACACACACACACACACATATATATATATATATATATATATATATATATATATATATATATATATATATATGAACATTTCTCCAATTTAAATCTATACATTTTCATGAAAATAATAAACATAAACTAAAAACTGTTGAAGCTATCTATATTAAAAAAATTGAAACCAACCTTTAGTAAAAATTAATTATGAATATTGAAGAAATGTTTTAAAATGTTTACAGTTTTCACTAATAGCTTTAAATCGTTTGTATAAAAATAGACGTCTTCATGACTTACTTACCTCCCTTGATATTATTGAACGAGTATGCTTACATGATAAATTTTAAAAAACATACGGTATATAAGTTTACATTATATTATTTATATTAATAAGTATACAAAATGTGTCTAAATCATTTGATGAGACGTCATAATATATATATATATATATATATATATATATATATATATATATATATATATATATATATATATATATATATATATATATATATATATGTTCTAAAGAATTAACGGATTTATTTTAATCTGACAATTTTATTACTTCAAACGTTATTATAGCGGATACTCGTATTTGAAATAGACGTCAATATTGCAAAATATTACTAAAGAGATTTGGCACCATATTTCGAAATGAGGAATCTCTGCTTATCCTGAAAATTAGTATTGAATATTCTGTTGGTTTCGAATATTAAACACAGGTGAGAAAGGCAAATATTCAAGCATGTCATTCCTTAAGGAATTTTTACAATAGCCCAACTCGTTTGATAGGCATTTTAACCTGTATTTTTTAAAACATTTCTCATGAGTTGCTCTGTTGAAGTACTGTGATGATCATTGTACTTTGCTTTGGTGTCAGTAACCCGCCCCAAAGTCCGTAAAATTATTTTGCGATTGTATCTCTTAAACTTTTTAGAAGTACTTTTGATACACCCTGTATACAGATGGATAACTGAAGACACACATTTTACAAACAACGAAATTTATGGATACAAATCATGGACCATAAATGTCTGTATTACCTGATTATTCAGCGTAAACACTTTTAGTTGCAATGGTAGCTTCACTGTGCGAATAGACGACCTGTATAGGCACTGACATTTCAATTGCCTGTTTTCGTTAGAAACAAAGAAAAAATACTGGTACTGATGCGTAATAATCATTTGAGAGTGTAGTGAAGCATCTGATATAGCATGCTGATATAGCATGCTGATATTTCATGATGGTATAGCATGCTGATATAACATGATATCGTATACTGAACAGTTTCATTGCAGATGTAAAGAAGACCAGGTAACAGAAATGTGATTCTACGCAACGCTCATGAAAATACCATACATAGAGTACGTAAAGTGTGGTTCTACAGAAGGATGATAAGAATACTTAAGAATAGACCATTTGTTCCCAACGGATTTTGGGCCATGCCCCACTTTGGTATTTCTAAAATTCTGGTACCCCCCTGTAATATTTAATTCTTACATATTCAAAATATTACTACAATTCTCGTGAAGGAAGCAAACTGAATGCTCACACGCGCTGATTGACCGACAAAGCATGGTCTCTTCCAGTGACATGCATCACGTTCTCTGTGGACGAAGACACGCGAGTGTGGGAAGACGTGAAATACCCATTTACGTACATACACATAAAATATTTTTATGCATGCATACTGTATATTCATCGTGTGTATTAACACGCATTAACATTAAGACTCAGACTCACTAGGAAACAATTAACTGTTAATAACTCATTCTCGAATTTCCCCCCCTTACTCTGTTGGTATAGTAAGCCGCAGGGTACACATCCTAAGCATGCCCTACCAAAATATTACCACGACCCACTGTTGGGAATCATTGCCTTAGATGGAGTGAGAAAACGAGGAAAATTCTTAAGGAAAAGGGAAATAAAAAAAGACCCTTAAATTCAGAATCAGAAAGAGACAGCAGAAATTTAAGGGATATATAATGAGGAAGGAGGGCTTGGTGAGTACGACATTGACATGGCGTATGGAAGGCAAAAGTGACAGAGGTTGTTGCAGCGGGAGTCATACTTGACCAGCTTGTGTGAATAGATAGCGGAACGAGGGTAAACGAGATGACAAAAAGACAAACATCGCTAGGAACTACACGCGATAGGAAGTTAGGGAGAGCATTGATCATTCACTTTCTGAATTTAAACGCCACAGAGGAGAATATTGCTAGACAAGTCGCCATTACTCTATTAATAGTAGCAATCTTTAGCCATCAATAGAAAAGTATTTGATTTCAATGCCGAATTTTTGTTTATACGTTCCCACTACGAAAGAATCTAAAAGGATTTTTTTAAAGAACCTAGTGAATCATAATTCCCGTGGACTTAATGTACTTATCCGCTATCGCTGTGGTCTGTCAGATAAAAAGAAAATATTAGATCATTATATATATATATATATATATATATATATATATATATATATATATATATATATATATATATATATATATATATAACACTGAATGCACTACGTCACCTCAGTAAAAAAAAAGTGTACTTATGTAGGGGGAGGCATGATTCATATGAGTTTTCGTTGTCGTTTTTCAAGTTTTCAATTATCTTTGCTAACTTATGGGCTGATTGATAAATAAAATCAACGACTGCGTTGCGCCGCTAATAGTGTATACAGAAACATGTCTGAACGTATATTTGCTGATAGATAAATACCTGTTCAGAGATGCTGAATATCAGTTCACTGTGTCATGCCAACGAGTAATAGCATGCGTTAGTCATGAGTTCTACAAAGGTTTAAGGAATAAAGCAGCGATAAATGGTAAATATTTTTTCGCACGAGAAAGCTGTGCACCTAATGAGATTGGCAGATGAATGAAATCAGTGAAACATTGTAAGGAATCGTATAAAACATCGCCAGAATAAAGCCTGCAAAGAGTATTTTTTTACATACAAAATCAATTAACGGTGGTAAGCCTAAAATTTTTAGTTCTTTGACATCTTATGTTTTTTCTCGAAATCGGAAGGTTAATATTTTTCAGTAATACCTAGCTATGGGTAAAAAGTAGAAGAGAGAGAGAGAGTTCTATAGCCTTAGATGGCAACTAGTCCACCGCAGAAAGAAATAGCGACATAATGCAGGAAAAAATCTGCCTCGTCAATCATGTTTTGAAAGATACATGATCGCTTAAGTGTGCATCATGCATGACATATAAAAAGAATGAAGTTGCCCTTCGGAATTGGATAAAAATTTAAAATCAGAAATTTTTAAAGAGCGCGAATGAAAAATGTGAATAAAAAACGTGTCGCTATAAACGAGTAAAGTAAGTTTGTAATTTTCGTTAGCAGCAAGTTTTATAGGAGTTCAACTCGTTTGAAATTTGACCGAGCCTAGATGATGTATAAAGAGCGCGACAAGTCAAAAAGTTTTTGCAGATGAAGGTAGGGGTTGCAAATATCTCTAAAATACCCACCCAACAAAAAACCCACTACTCGGACTATCATCCTCATCTTTGTTGACATACTTATCACAACGTTTCGGCAGTTGTACGCTCCGGCCTTCTTCAGGTGGTTGGAATGTCGAACTGAACTCTTTATTTCACTCACTGGGGTAGACTCTTCTAGTTCCACGTACCATGTCTAATGGATGTCAGTTATCAGTTATCTCCTCTTAATTTCCCTCTCCAAGTTCTCCACCACCTTAACCAGGTACTAAACTTTAGAGCCTGTCACTGGATGTAACTAACACATTTATCCACTGTGCCATGGGTCCTTGAGGAATTATTACCAGCAATACATCTTTGAAAAAAAATATTAACAGCAATAAAAATTTCGGCATTAAATAACCCATTGTGGTTGATATACCGTAAACGAAACGAAACGAAACCAATTCTATGAGGATCGTATTTGCTACTAACCGCGTTAGAAAATAACTGGCAAGTAATGACCTCGGTTTTTCTTAGTAGAGAAAATTACAAAATGAAGGTTGGAAGATTGATTTGCGCCAATCATCCAATTCTGGTGGTCACACTGCTTGCCTTGAAAATCGGCATTCAAAATTCTGTCGTTTAGGTAGCACGGAGGCATTTCGACGTAAGGTAATGTTTAGCGAAACACCTCTAGTTGACCATTACTAATAAATGGCCTATAGAGATATTCCACTTTAAACAATTCAATAGGCTTTGTCATGTAAAATCAACACACCTACTTTACCTAACTCAGACTCAGACAAGAAAAAGCAATTATATTATGGTGATGACAAGTCCGGAGTTACGAAGCCATGTAGCAGGCAAGGTGACAGGTGTATGACATTCAGTGAGGACGGACTTGATTTCCCTAGCGTATGGTCGAGTAATCTTGTTTTTTAACCTGCGAATCTGTTTTTTTTTTTTATTATTACGGTAGGCGTTTTGACGTAAGATGAGACTGGTGTCACACAGCAAAAACGACCCATCATTCTTATGCAAGATACGATTAGTGAGCAACAAAGTCCGCATCGAACTCATTACGTAAGGTTGATGATTAATAATGAAAATATCTGCATTTGGATCCCAAATTACTTTGATTAATTTTTTACCTTTCTCATTTGATTTTTCTTTATTTTTCATTCTCTTTCTTTTTCTTCTGTTATTTTTCTTCCTGTGAAATAATTTTTCTTTCTTTCTTTCTTTCTTTCTTTCTTCCTTATTTGTTTTAGTTTTTCTTTTTTTTCTTTCGGTCATTCCCTCTTTTTCTTTTTCTTTCTGTCTTATTCTATTTATTTATCTTTCTTTTTGTTTGTTTGTTTCTTTTTTCTTTCTTTTTTGCTCCCAAATTCATTAACCTTTCCCATTTGATTATTCTTTGTTTTTTCAATTTTCTATCTTTGTTTCTTATTTGTTTTAGTTTCCTTTCTTTCTTTCTTTCTTTCTTTCTTTCTTTCTTATTTGATTTATTTCTCTTTCTTTTTTCCTTCTTTCAATCTCTCTTTTTCTTTTTTCTTATTTGATTTTTTTTCTTTCTTTCTTATTTTATTTCTCTTTCTTTTTCCTTTTTTCATTCTCTATTTTTCCTTTGTTATTTAATTTACTTTTCTTTCTTTTTGTTTGTTTGTTTGTTTCTTTTTTTCTTATTTGATTTATTTCTCTTTCTTTTTTCCTTCTTTCAATCTCTCTTTTTCTTTTTTCTTATTTATTTATTTTTCTTTCTTTCTTATTTTATTTCTCGATCTTTTTCCTTTTTTCATTCTCTATTTTTCCTTTGTTATTTAATTTACTTTTGTTTCTTTTTCTTTCTTTCTTTCTTTCTTTCTTTCTTTCTTTAGTTTTCTTATCTTTTAGCTTCTTGTTCGCAATCAGCAGCAGTGTGGTTGGTCTTTAGTTTTTCTGAAACTTACCGAAGCAAGGCTTTTCTCTTCTAACAGTTACATGCTAGCGGCTTCCGCCTCTAAACTTCAATACCCTTCCGATTTCTGTCTTCCAGCAGACAGTCGTGCTCCTTCGCCTGTGAATGCTAACGCTCTTCAGCCGATCTGACAAGTAAGACTTCTTAAATAGCCACGAATCGGTTCCTAGTTGAAACAGACATTTTATAACTTCATAATTTATTTAGACCATTGTTTAAAACTTTAACAGAATTCATCTCTAAATAATGCCTTATTGCAAACTTTATTTAGGTGAGTTATGAAGCCATAAGGCTTGAGCCTTTATAAACCACATTATACACATGTATCGTTTTCATAAAGTGTTTTTCCCCTACTTCTGTCACTCCCTCTTTTCGTTTCTATTCTTTCTTTTGCCATATTCTATCAGGTGTGCTGCACGCGTCCATGTGACGCTTCACATATAAGAACTAAAGATCTTTCTGTTGAACTCGCAATCCAGATTTCTTAAATATTCACGAATCAGTTCCAAGTTGAAACAGAAATTTTACATTTTATGTATTTTTTATAACTTATAAATTCTATTTCCATTTATTTTAGGTTTTTTGCCTTTTCTACTTACCCGATTCTTAATTTCTGTCTGTCTTTATTTCTTCCTCTTTACATTATTTTCTTTGATTACCCATCTCTTTTGGTGAGTGCTTTTTGCGTATCAGTGTGAATTTCGTAATTTATTTAAGTTTTCTCGCTTTTGCCGTTAACGCCATTGCTCAGCGCAAACTCAGGATAAATTAAGATTAACAGCAAAACAGTGGGTATCATTTAATCGTGGAACGTGAAAACAAAATCATTATTATCACTGATAATTTGTCATTATTATCCCTGATGATTTATCATTATTTTTTTTTATAATTTATTATTATTAACACTGACAAATTATTATTATTATTATTATTCGTGATAATTTATCATTATTATCACTGATGATTTATAATTATTATCCTTGTTCACTTATCATTATTATTCCTGATGATTTATAATTATTTTGCCTAATGATTTATCATTATTATCACTGATTTCGCCCACTGGACAATTTTGTTTGCATATATGTACTAACGTATTCTCATTTGTCTACATTTGCTTGCTTACCTGCCACCTACAATGTTCACAATGTCAAATGCAATGCCAATCCCCATCTTCCGTCTTCCTAAATTCTGCTTTCTTAATATATTTTCTCCTCACTCCTTCTCATTAAAATCTCCTCATTCTCTTTCACAATAATCCATGTATCCTAGTGTCTTTATCGCCTTGTTTGGGGGGGGGTGTAATGGTTAAAAAACAAATAAAGAAATTGCCGAATTCAGCCTTTATCAATATAGACAATGGTAATGTTGAAATTGACCGTTTCTACACAGGAAATTTTAGCAAGCTTTCACCGTTATTGACCAGGATTGGCTACTGACCTGGTAGAGTTTTTATGGGGTTCTTGGGATTGACCAGGATTGACCAATTTAATTTATGGGGTTCCTGTTATGAATGTAAAGGTAAATAGAAAGCGCAAATTATAAGGACATGAAAGCTAGATAAGGATTGACCACTGACTTGATGTTATGGCCTTATTAAGGCCAGAAATAAAGACACAAAGACGAGGAATTGCGTTAAACAAATATATTAACAGAAACAGTAATACGAACATATCCAAACGGGAATGTTCAATTTGACTATCAGAGCTGACTGCTGGAAACTTCCCTTTCCAAAATGCAGTACCTGCTCCTATTTATAGCTGGGAGACTCCATGCGTGCGTGGGTAAATTACCATAACGCTTGAAGAGGTTAATATTGTAGAGTTTGGAGAAGCATACATCCAGGAATCTGCTCGACAAAGTGGTGTTTATTGGAAAAAGGCTGTGGAACTTCTTCCCTACCAGTAGAATACGCAGGGAATAAAATTAGGTTTAGTTTTCATACAAATGATCGTTGCTTGTGGAATCGACTCGGGCCTATGAATCAAGAGCTTCCAGTGAGTATTTAGTGTGTAGGACGCAGTCCCAGCCACTGCAACAGGATGTGGGTATTACCAGTTAAAAACCACACCCCCGTTAGTGTTTGTGGAAAGAAAGTTAAACAGTGCCATATACGTACAAAACATTTTCAATCTATTTTGCTGTAGTTCTTGGAAAAGAAAGACATTGAGCTATTCTAGCAGAATAAAGCTGGCCCACATGACGCCAGTTTTACTCAACATGCTCTGCAAGATGATCGAAGATTTCCATCTTTTGCCACGGTCTTGCACCAGAAAGGTGCTGTCCTATTCCATGAGGATAAATCCTGCCACATGATGGCCCTGTTACTCAACATGCCATGAAAGACGATTAAATTCCCATGGTTTGCATAATATTTCTAAAGAAATCTAATTTCTATTCCAGCATGATAATGACAGACAACATAATGCACATGTTGCTCAACATGCTTTGCAAAATCATCGAAAAAAATTTGGCCGGGGACGCTCTTGGAACCTCAAGCGTTATTCTATTTCAGGGGGATAATGCCCTTCAATATGATTCCAATAATACTC
>OZ010581.1:116947739-116987739 GCA_963932145.1 Acanthosepion lycidas | reverse complement strand
TTGCTAACCGTTACACTACGTCGAGGTGTCCTAAACATTCACTTTCGTATAAGAAGACTGACATTACGTAACAGTTCAGTACTCTTTCCTTTGTTTCTAACGAAGTTTGAAAAAAGTCTTTTCATCTGTACATTAACATTGACAATTTTTTTAGATGCCCCAAAAGTAGAACAAATGTGATTTCAATGCAAATATTGGAACACGCTTTAGACATCGAGTAAAAATCACTCGTACAGAGAAGACTGCATCTGCATTACGCAGCTGCCGCTATTTAAGCAAAGAGAAGCGTTTCGGCTTACTATTCCTGAATTGCTAAGGAATTTAAGCTAAATAATTTCATGCCAGTGGTAAATTCATGATTAGATAGATAAAGTAATTATGAAATTTATGGAAAAAGGATGATGTCAATCAAAATTTTTTTTTTACGGGTTATCAACATTTTGTGCCCGGAAATATTTTGGATTATATTAACAAAAGTACAAATAAAATAAAAACGGCAAATAATTAAACCATACAATACTTAAGGAGAAGCGTAAGATTTAGGAACATTAAGATTACCTCCACGGTTATCCATCGAAACCGCAATCCACCGGAATAAGAAAAGTAGCCAGTCCCCACCGCGGGCCATTTAAAAGATATTTCGCGCACCCGATTGGTTGTTACAAACATCCAATCGGATGTGCGGAATATGTGGTCTTTCTTCTTATTATTCTTTAAAAAGGCCAGAGTGGCTGTTAGCGTTTAGTTGGAAGAGGAATTCAGGGGTTGATCTCCCCTGATTGGGTCGATTTGGTGAATGGGAGTATGATGTTGAAAGACCCGAAACTCCCTGATGAACCAAATCAAAACATCACTGACTACCCCCTTGGGCGCCTACTTAAAAGCGTATTTGCGAATTATAATTATTCACTGTGAGTATTGATTAAAAATATTTCAGAATAGCAACAATCTTTTCAGATAAATGTCCTATTATTTAACCCATAGTTTTGGGAAGGACATGAATTCATACATTTCCCAAGGTTATTTGCGTTTAAGTGTATGTAATTAAACCGACTTGAATTGGAACTCGATTCTACCGATTTCTCATTCACATCCAGTTTACAGAGAATGATAGATTTGCGTTAAGATGCTCATGATAATCTCCTAAAAGAGGCATTATGAAAATAGGGAAAAGATTAGCAATATGAAGAAGAAATGAGATGGGAGGAAACAAGGTGTGGTATACTCGAGAATTTGCAAAGAGATTAAACACAGACATGAGGAATAATTGACGTCATTTAGAAGTTCATGCTAATCATAATTTTATCACAAAGAGAAGGAAACATTACTACAGACGAAAAAGAGATCTATTCTGATCATCTCTCATAGAATATTATTTATTAAGATTAGCCGTTTCTTTATAAGGAAACATGTGGCATACACTTACCAAGCAGCCATTGTTTCTCGAGTTACGCCTTTATTCCCTCTCTGCCCATCGGACCGGCATCAAAGTGCAGTACCAGTTCTTCTAATATCAAATGGTAATATTTCCCTATAAGGAAAGATTTGGTATTCACTTACCAAACAGCCAGTGCTACTCGAGTTACGCTTTTATTCCCTCTATGCCCATCGGACCGGGATCAAAGTGTAGTAACTGTTCTCTTATCAAATGATAATATTTCCTTATAAGGAAAGGGCCGGGATAAAAGTGTAATATATGTTCTCCTCATTTCAAATAATAACGGTAGTATTAACTATTTCCATATAAGGTAATGTTCGGGATACATTAATTGCACAGAATGTGGTATTCGAGTTTCGCTTTTATGCATTCCCTGTTTATTGGTCTGGATCAAGGTGCAGTATCAGTTCTCATCATCTCTCATGGAAATGGTAATATTAGACATTTCCTTATTCACTTACCAGGCAGCCAGTTCTATTCAAGTTCCGAAGTTCTTCACTCCCCGTTCATCAGGCCGGGATCAAAGTGTTCTGTTAATATCAAATGGTAATGTTTACTTCTACGGAAACATTTTGCATTCATTGATGAAGCAGACAGGTATTCTAATGGAGTTAATCCGGGCCGGGATTAAAGTAACTCTTCTTATCTCAAATCGTAATATTTGTCATTTCCTTATAGGGAAACTTTCGACGCTTATTGGCTGAGCAGAAAGGGATACTCTAGTTAGACTTTACCTCGTTCCTTGATTATCAGTTCTCCTCATCTCTAATGGTAATGGCAATATTAACCGTTTCCTTATAAGGAAATGTTCCTCATTCACTGACTGTGCTGCCAATGCTACAGTCGACTGAAATTCATAAAATCTTTCTATTAAAACAATTTTCAGCCAAATAGGTTTCTCAAGTTTATTTTCTGTTATTGCTCTTTTCAGTATTGATTGCAGTTTACCTACTAACATTTTGCCTAAAGTAGTGTGGAATATCAGTAGCATTGTTATGTCATTATATTCCCTTCGAATTACATGTGCTATATATTTTAGTTGTTGCTGCTGGAAATCCTCAATTGAAGTGGTTTCTTTTATTTTGTAATGTTATTTGTTTGCGCCCAGAAGGTTTGGAGAAGAATGTTTGCTATACGCTTTACTCACCCGAAGCCATTTGAATTATTAGTCTGAGAAAAGGATTGTAAACAGCTGGCGGTTTTGATTTTTCTGAACGATTTTGGTGCTATGCATGTCATCGATTGCCATGTTTCAATTTGACGTGGTCTATTAAAAAACAAAAAAACAAACAAAAAAAAAACAAAAAAAACATGAGTCAATTTTTAGCATAATGTTTTAGTTTCGTAGCAACTTGCGGTATTAGCAGAAACAACACTTAGCACAGACTATTCGACGTTAAATTTTTTTTATATCTTCCATGCTAAATTTGCTGCAACTGATCAATCTACCGAGGTATTAAAATTATTTGGCATTTACTAATTCCAGCATTAACTTAAATTTTTATATGTGCCATCATTGCGTTCATTCCAGGTACCAGATCATTGTTTCCAGATGGAAGTATGATCGTTTCATATCACTCGTCATTGTATCAATGGAGAGCACGAATGATTTATACAAATTTATACCAATCATCATTGAAAGATTGGTTGGGTGATGTTTTGTTTAGCGGCATATTAGCTTCTATAGTTTATTTAATGACGGAATGTAAATATTTTGTACACAATTATATATATTACTAGCAGTAGAGCCCGGCGTTGCTCGGGGATGTAACAGTAAGAGATAGATCAAGTATCGACCATCATAAAGACTGAAAAATAAAATTGACAAAGATTATTGTTTAAGGTTGACGGACACGCATGTCTTTTTTTACGAATTGATCAAACCCAAACTCAAACAAAAACATTGTTTTCAATCGTTATGAGTCTACCGATTGAATAGAATTTTATTATAAACAATTGTCTTGTAAATGGAATTTTTAAAGCATTCTGAATGTAAAAATAAAGAAAAAAGTGTCCAACACAATAAGAAACACTACCTGCCAAAAAAACAAAAAATGGGGTTTTTTTGAAATCGGTTGAAAAATGTAGGAAATCCGATCCCATATATAAACGAACACACACACACACACAAACACACACACACTCACACACACAAACACACACAAACAAACAACCTGGGTTTTATAATAAGTATTACTCGATATGAGTTGTCCCCATTTCATTCGCGCGACAGCGATGCTTCTTAATCCTGTTTTCAAATTGATTTCGTGCAAAAACAATTGTGTTTTTCCAATTTTTGGCGCTATCAGAACGCTGTGAACTTTTGTTGAAATCGGTTGAAAAATGTAGGAAATGCGATCCAATATTTACACGTACACACGCACACACACAGACACACACACACAACCTGGGTTTTATAATAAGTAAGATTAGAATGAAATTTATTGAATCCATTGCTAGGTCACCTGCTAAGAAAGTCTGTTTTCTGTGTCTGGCGAGAAGACTTTTCTTTACAGAATCTATTTTACATATCTATAAGTCTACCATTCGTCAATTTGAACAGAATATTGATGCCAAATATGGTCCGGTGACCCCGCTTTTTAACTTCATAAGATCTCAAGAAGAATATTATTGGTCCATATCTGGCGGCTCGGCCTAAGTCACTTTCCCAGTGCCATAAGGTTGCCTCTCTATGTCCTTTGTACAAATATTTTCATGGTAATTGTTCGAATGAGCTCTTCCTTATGGTACCTAGACTTTTTGAATTTAAGCGCAGTACTAGACTGACGTCGAGATCTCATCCGTTATCTCAGTTGACCTGGCCAGATGTAGCTGTCATTTCTATCCTAACTTTTCTCGCATTTCTCGTTTGTTAAACTACCTTCCAGTACCATGGTATTCAGCCAACTTTAATCTGGAAAAATACAATGTCAATCGCTATCTACTATCCTTCTGATTACTCTTTTATCTTTCCGCTCATTATTAATGTTTTTGTTCATAAATCTTCCACACTCTGTAAATTCATGTGTCTTAGTGGATTTATTGCTTTGCATGGGGTGATACCAATTAAAGATAATGGTTTTTAGTGATACAGTGGGAGAACAGGTGGGCCATAACTTTTCGCAGGTATTTGCCCGTAAGTGAATATAACAAACCCAACTTGAATTGGAACTCTGCTCGCTGATTAACAATTCCGAGCCATTATCCATCCAAGCTGACAGCTCCTGGTATTCCCAAGTGGTTACCCATCTAGATACTGACTAGGCTCGACTTGGCTTAACTTCAATGATCATACGGGAACTGGTATTTCAATGAGATGTGTTTGTATGCCTGGAAAACAGAAAATGGTGCATATATTGATTTCCAAAAGAGAATGATAGATTTTAAGAAAGTGCGACATTATGATTATCACCAACGTCAGACATTTCAAAAATGAAAGAATTTTAGAAAGAAATTGGAACATTTGTGAACGATACAAAAGCCAATTTCGTAAAGGAATAATAGATTCCGTACAAAACAAGATCATGCAGTGTTACGTTGCCTACCATTATTGGAAGACATTTTTACAGAATAATGGAAGAATTAATAATGACTAATACCTGTTGATTTTCTTCTCTCATTCTTCCTCTGACATGAAAAAGTTAACCGACGTCGAACCTGGTCAGTACACAGATGGGTGACTGCTTGGAAATACCTCGCTGCTGTAAGCTAGGATGTGCGGTTGTGTGGAATTTTCTTACGTTGATTTTCTTTTATTCTTCCTATCATGGAAAAGTTAAGCGACGTCGAACCTGGTCATTACACAGATGGGTGACCGCTTGGAAACACCTCGCTGCTGTAATCTAGGATGTGCGGTTGTGTGTAATTTTCTTGCAATGATTTTCTTTTATTTTTCTTCTGTCTTGAAAAAGTTAAGCAGCATCAAATATAGCCAATACCTGGATGGGTAACTGCTTAGGAATACCAGCTGCTGTAAACTTGGATGTACGAGTGTGTATAATTTTCTTTAGTTGATTTTTTTGGTTCTTCTCGCATGAAAAAGTCAAGCAACGTCGTCTGGTTAGGTGCAGTAAGCTTGGATATTTGGGTGTGTGTAATTTTCTTGAGTTGATTTTCATCCTCCCATATGAAAACAGTTTTTTTCTGTCTCATTTTCCGTTATTATTTTATATTTGTTTTCGTATATTTATTATTTACAGAACAAATTACCGGACTGAACTTAAGCAACATCGAGCCTGGTCATATCTTAGATGGGTGACCGGTTGAAAATACCAAGCGCTGTAAGCTTGTATATTCGGATGTGTGTAATGGATAATGGCTCGGAATTTTTAAACGGAAAGCAGAGTTCCAATTTCAGTTGGGTTCGTTATATTTATTTACGAGTAAATACTCTTGTGAAGAGGTATGGCTCTACCTCTTTTAAACTCATTTAGGGTTTGATTAGTAAGACTTGTATCACTAAATCATTATTTGCTAAAAATATTAGGTTGGTGCAGAAATAATGTCGTCTTTTGACGTATTTTTTAATGTCAAAAAACGACATTAATTTTGCACCAAACTAATATCTTACAATCTAAATTATTTTCTGGTTTTAAATAACCTGCAAAGGGTTGATAAGCTGTAAAAAACATAAGTAGATCTATGAATCAATCTTTCCAGAAGAAAGTTTTCCATTTGACTTTTTTTTGACGCACAAAGACACTCACACTAAAGCAAACAACTTGTACACGTACACGAGGAGACAGACAAACTGTGACCGCTCCATCTTTTATCGTTCAAAGACAAAGAGCAGCTAAGTGGGATTGGTTAACGGGGATTATTCTAGTTATTTCTTTGTAGTAAAACGTTGTGCACTAAATGACACCGAGTTTTCTTCTGTAATTTAAATCAGGTCATTGATGGTAGGTGGGGGGCAACGAAATGTTGTTTTGTCAATTATTATTAATACAAAAGACATTGTGATTGAATGGAACAGAGGAAATATTTACATGATTGGAAGAGTGAAGTGCAGTTAAGAAACTCAGAGAAAGATGTGCGTAGTGCTATGCATGATTCTTTTTACAATAATGTTCACCCTGTATAAGAAGGTATTGCGGGTAAGTATTTTTTCTCCCAATAATGTACTGTTCTTAATTTTTCCCCCAAGAATCTATTGCTGGTAATTTATTTTCCCAAGTATGTACTGTTTGTAATTTGTTTTTCCACAAGAATTATTGTTCGTAATTTTTTCCCCAGTAATTTATTGCCGCTATTTTTTTTGCAAAGAATCTGCAGTTTGTAATTTTTTCCCCAGTAATGTATTGTTGGTAATTTTTTCCCTAGTAATGTATTACTGGTAATTTTATCCCTAGTAATGTATTTCTGGTAATTTTTTCCCCAGAAATGTATTGCTGGTAATTTTTTCCCCAGTAATGTATTGCTGGTAAATTTTCCCCAGTAATGTATTGTTGGTAATTTTTCCCCAGTAATGTATTGTTGGTAATTTTTTCCCTAGTAATGTATTGCTGGTAATTTTTTCCCCAGTAATGTATTGTTGGTAATTTTTTCCCCAGTAATGTATTGCTGGTATCTTTTTTCCCTAGTAATGTATTGTTGGTAATTTTTTCCCCAGTAATGTATTGTTGGTAATTTTTTCCCCAGTAATGTATTGTTGGTAATTTTTTCCCCACTAATGTATTGTTGCTAATTTTTTACCCAGTAATGTATTACTGGTAATTTTTTCCCCAGTAATGTATTGCTGGTATCTTTTTTCCCCAGTAATGTATTGTTGGTAATTTTTTCCCCAGTAATGTATTGTTGGTAATTTTTTCCCCAGTAATGTATTGCTGGTATCTTTTTTCCCCAGTAATGTATTGTTGGTAATTTTTTCCCCAGTAATGTATTACTGGTAATTTTTTCCCCAGTAATGTATAGTTGGTAATTTTTCCCCAGTAATTTATTACTGGTAATTTTTCTCCCAGTAATGTAATGCTGGTAATTTTTTCACCAGTAATGTATTGTTGGTAATTTTCCCCCAGTAATGTAATGCTGGTATCTTTTTTCCCAGTAATGTATTGTTGATAATTTTTTCACCAGTAATTTATTGCTGGTAATTTTTTTCCCAAGTAATGTATTGCTGGTAATTTTTTCCCCAGTAATGTATTGCTGGTAATTTTTTCAACAGTAATGTATTACTGGTAATTTTTCCCCAGTAATGTATTCCTGGTAATTTTTTCCACAGTAAAGCATTTCTGGTAATTTTTTCCCCAGTAATGTATTGTTGGTAATTTTTCCCCCAGTAATGTATTGTTGGTAATTTTTCCCCCAGTAATGTATTGCAGGTAATTTTTTCCCCAGTAATGTATTGCTGGTAATTTTTTCCCCACTAATGTATTGTTGGTAATTTTTTCCCCAGTAATGTATTGCTGGTAATTTTTCCCCAGTAAAGTATTACTGGTAATTTTTCCCCCAGTAATGTATTGTTGGTAATTTTTTTCCCCAGTAATGTATTGTTGGTAATTTTTTCACCAGTAATGTATTGTTGGAAATTTTTACCCCAGTAATGTATTGTTGTTAATTTTTTCCTCAGTAATATATTGCTGGTAATTTTTCCCCAAATAATGTATTGCTGGTAATTTTTTCCCCAGTAATGTATTGTTGGTAATTTTTTCCCCAGTAATGTATTGATGGTATCTTTTTTCCCCAGTAATGTATAGTTGGTAATTTTTCCCCAGTAATGTATTACTGGTAATTTTTTCCCCAGTTATGTATTTTTGGTAATTTTTTCCCCAGTAATGTATTGTTGGTAATTTTTTCCCCAGTAATGTATTGCTGGTATCTTTTTTCCACAGTAATGTATTGTTGGTAATTTTTTCCCCAGTAATGTATTGTTGGTAATTTTTCCCCAGTAATTTATTGCTGGTAATTTTTTTCCCAGTAATGTATTGCTGGTAATTTTTTCCCCAGTAATGTATTGCTGGTAATTTTTTTCCCCAGTAATGTATTACTGGTAAGTTTTTCCCCAGTAATGTATAGTTAGTAATTTTTCCCCAGTAATGTATTACTGGTAATTTTTTCCCCAGTAATGTATCTTTGGTAATTTTTTGCCCAGTAATGTATTGCTGGTAATTTTTTCCCCAGTAATGTATTGCTGGTAATTTTTTCCCCAGTAATGTATTGTCGGTAATTTTTTCCCCGGTAATTTATTCCTGGTAATTTTTCCCCAAGTAATGTATTGCTGGTAATTTTTCCCCAGTAATGTATTGTTGGTAATTTTTTCCCTAGTAATGTATTGCTGGTAATTTTTTCCCCAGTAATGTATTGTTGGTAATTTTTTCCCCAGTAATGTATTGCTGGTAATTTTTTTCCCCAGTAATGTATCGTTGGTAATTTTTTGCCCAGTAATGTATTGCTGGTTATTTTTTCCCCAGTAATGTATTGCTGGTAATTTTTTCCCCAGTAATGTATTGTTGGTAATTTTTTCCCCAGTAATGTATTGTTGGTAATTTTTTCCCCAGTAATTTATTCCTGGTAATTTTTTCCCCCAGTAATGTATTACTGGTAATTTTTTCCCCAGTAATATATAGTTGGTAATTTTTCCCCAGTAATGTATTACTGGTAATTTTTCCCCCTGTAATGTACTGCTGGTAATTTTTTCCCCAGTAATGTATTGTTGGTAATTTTCCCCTAGTAATTTATTGCTGGTAATTTTTTTCCCCAGTAATGTATTGTAGGTATTTTTTTCTCCAGTAATCTATTGCTGGTAATTTTTTTCCCCAGTAATGTATTGCTGGTAATTTTTCCCCCAGTAATGTATTGCTGGTAATTTTTTCCCCAGTAATGTATTGCTGGTATCTTTTTTCCCTAGTAATGTATTGTTGGTATTTTTTCCCCCAGTAATGTATTGCTGGTAATTTTCCCCCATTAATGTATTGTCGGTAATTTTTTTCCGCAGTAATGTATTGTTGGTAATTTTTCCCCCAGTAATGTATTGCTGGTATCTTTTTTCCCCAGTAATGTATTGTTGGTAATTTTTTCCCCAGTAATGTATTGTTGGTAATTTTTTCCCCAGTAATGTATTGCTGATAATTTTTCCCCCATTAATGTATTGCTGGTAATTTTTCCCCCATTAATGTATTGTTGGTAATTTTTTCCCCAGTAATGTATTGTTGGTAATTTTTCCCTCAGTAATGTATTGTTGGTAATTTTTCCCCTAGTAATGTATTGTAGGTAATATTTTTCCCCAGTAATGTATTACTGGTAATTTTGTTGGCATTAAATAACCCATTAAGGGTGATATGCCGTGAAACAAACCAAACCAAACCATTTCTTTAAAGCAAAGTGTGACTACTAATCTTTACCATTACCTGTGTTGAAGATTATTAAAACTTCTGTAGTGAATGTGGCCTCAGCAAAATTGGCTCAGTAGTCAGCGAGAGAAGACGTAGAGGCCAACATTGTACAAGATGGCATTATAATATGTAGAAATGAAGAAAGCTTAAAATCATTGAACGCATCCACACAAGATTACCGGTTGTGTTAACACATATCTCATATCAGTGCGCAATCTGCCGCGGGCGGAGAAAGCGGTCAATGGATGAGTAAATTTTTATTTATCCTTAATGCTTTCGAAATATGATGCACAGTGTTGCTCTTCACAATTTGACAGGATTGGCATAAATCAGGAATTATGTTGACCAATATCTATTTCCAATCCCTTCAAGAAAATTAATGTTTATTTACCCTGATGCTATTCTCCACAACTTTCTGAACTTTACCCGCACTAAGATTACCTTTTTGTCCAACTACTCACATATGCTAAACGAAGTCAAACAGGATGTCAGATATGTGCAAAAGTTTCCAGAAAAAATGAATTTAATCGAGATTTAGCTTTCAAAAAATGTACTGGGAATTTCTAGCACACTTAATATTAGTGTATTCTAAAGTTTTGCCTGACAAGATAAAAAAAGAACAATTCACATGTATCCCTCGATTAATGCGCATTCAGTATATACGCTTTCGATTAGTGCGCTAAAATTGTTATATACCAAAATTCGATTAGCACATGCATAATATTCGATTTGTGCGGTAAAACATTCTTCAGTTTAATCATAATAATTGAGAATTGATTTTTTTTATAGTTACAGATGAACACATTAGCCGCATTGTATTTAAATATTATGATGTAAGTTTTTCCGGAAAAGGATATAAAAATAAAGGTAATTTAAATTTATCTTACTATTAGGGTGTTTATAATTATTAGGGTGTTCTTAATTATGTTGTATTAGTAGTTAAATAATAAAATGTAATTAAAATTTATTTAGCCATTACAGTTTTCGTAAAATAAAAAGCTGTTAACAGAAAAGATGTGGAACAGAAGTAATTTAAATTTATTAAATAATTTTTATCAAAAATGCGATCATCTTCAGTATAGGTCAGAAAAAGGCAATAATAACAACAAAAATTGCAATATGAGCTCTGGTAAAAACATGAATAATAATAGCAAAAATTGCAATATGAGGACTGGTAAAAAACGGTTGCTGATGACATTAGGTTTATAATACCCAGAAATTCATACACAGATATCATCAAGGACACATGACACAGTGGTTTAGTTGGTTAGATCCAGTGACAGGTCCCAAAGAGTATGAGTTTAATACCCGGTTAAGGCAGTGGAGAACTTGGAAAGAGGAATTAACAGGAAATCACTTAAAGATGGCACGTGGAATTAGAACAGTCTACCCCAGCGAGCGAAATAAAGGGTCCAGTTCGATATTCCAACCACCTGAAGAAGGCCAGATATTGTCGGAGCGTACAGTGGTCGAAACGTTGTGGAAAATACGGCCACAAAGATGAGGACAATAGTCCTAATAATGTAATCACCTTCATTGCCAACAAGTGTTTCTTAATTTCTGACATTAATATTTTAATTGTCAAAAACATCGTTTTTTCTTTACAAACGGCCAAATCATGTGCAACTCATGCTCAGAACTGGAGGCCAATCTCGTTAGACAGTGGGTGACTAGATCTCAAGTGGCTACTGAAAGCGAAAGAAACAGAGAGTACAATAAAAAAACAGAATTCAAGGAGACAATATGACGATTGACGTTGCATTTAAATGTTTGAAGCTGAAAAGCTTGAAACGAAAGAAAATGTCACAAATGTTAAATGCAGGAGAAGAAACAGTCGTGATGGTTACATTTAAACATTTGAACAGTGAAAATATGAGACCTATTTGCCAAAGAAGGACTGAGCTTAAATTCGTAAAGTTGCGTTGCGAAATAGAAAAGTTCATTGGTTGAATAATATTTATAGAAAAAGCAGGGGATAGCCACAGCGAGATGTCAAGTCAGAACAGATTTCTCAGTATTCTTGCATATCCGACAGCGTGAAGTCGCAAGTCCAGGGATTTTCAATTCATCCAATTTATGGGACCAATTCTGATTATATATGACTACATAATGCCCAAATATCGATCGAAGTCCTCGTAGGTAAAACCACAATTCTCACTATCCCGTGTTCACTAGTTCAGCCAGATCCCCGAACAGTAAGATAAGGGACCGTTTTTCAAATCAGTATACAGGTATATAAGTACACATTCTATTGACCGTGTAATTGGGCACCTCGAGGCGGTGTTAAGGTTAGCAAGCTTGCGTCGTTAGAACATTACGTCTGAGTAGTGAGTTCGGTCCTTACTGGGTGCCATCTAATTTCAATCTTGCCACATCTAAGCTATGCTCGGAAAATCGCCATTTACCGTGTAATTTACTGAGCCTAGATTTTAACAGTTTTCTCTCTGTTTTTCTGTACGTTATGCTAAAGCCCTGACCCACACACTGGGTGATATTAACTCATTCAACAGTAATCAGTTATGTATAAAATCTCGTTCAATTCAGTAAATGTACAACACAGAACGAGGTGTAAGGCAAGGCTGTGTCTTCTCACCGGACTTATTCAACCTATACAGTGAGGAGAGAATAAGAAGCTCTACTAAAATCCGTTATTTGCAGCTCCGATCTTGACAACAAAAGATATGGAGATGACACAGTGATGATAAGAAACTAAAATAGCTCCCAAAAAGGTAATGAAGGAAAGCGAGAAGAAAGGACTAAACATGAATTTAAAGAAGACGGAATGTATTTTTGTTAGCAAAAGTCAAACAACATCTGTCTATATTTCTGTGATGAGGTATTATGTACACTATTTACATTATCCGGACTATCGTCCTCATCTTTATCGTCATATTTATTACTACGTTTCGGCCGTTGTACGCTTCGGCCTTCTTCAGGTGGTTGGAATGTCGAACTGAACCCTTTATATTGCTCACTGGAGAAGACTGTTCTAGTTCCACGTGCCCTGTTTAATGGATGTTAATTATCAGTTATCTCCTGTTAATTCACCTCTCCAAGTTCTCCACTGCCTTAACCGGGTATTGAACTCACACTCTTTGGGCCCTGTCCTCAAGGATATATGACACAGTGGATAAAGGCGTTGGTTAGATCCAGTGACAGGACCCAAACAGTGTAATAAATATGGCGACAAAGATGAGGACAATAATCCGAATAATGTAAATAAAGTCAAACAAGTATAACAAATTAAATATCTGAGAAGTGTTTTAACAGAGGACGGAAAGTGCGACACTTAAATCCGAAGGCGCATTCGGATAGCGAAATATGACTTCCAAAAGCTAAGTAAAGTATAAAGAAACATGAAAACATTGTTAGTAACAAAGAAAATACTACTGAACTATAATGTAGTATCAGTCCGCGTATATTGTAGTGAATACTGGGCAAAGTCATCAGAGAAGAAAGGACTTGAAACAGCAGAAATGTCGTTCGACAGAAGGACGCTAAGAATACCATGGACTGACCAAGTTTTTACGGAAATGGGAACAAAAAGAAAACTTACATTTAGCACTAGGAGACTATTGACATTTCTAATGCAAATAAGGGGAAAAGAAGCTTAGTAAAATTCGTTACCGACAGCAGAGACTGAAGGCAAAAGGGACAGATTAAAACAACGCATGGCCTACGTAGTAAGCTTGACGAAATGCATGGCAGAATAAAGCTTAGCAAAGAGTCATAACCGCCAACGTTCTTAATAGACGCGGTTTGTACACGTAGAAGTTGGATAAAAGTTAACAGAGCTCTATATTATGCATGTTCGCGTCCATATCACGTTGGAACTCTGGGTTTCCTACGATCACCGAGGTTAAGCAACCTAGAGCCTGGTCAGTACCTAAATTGGCGACCACTTTGGAATACCATGTGCTGTAGGCTTGGAGGATGGATTTTCTAAACGTAGCATAGACATGGCACAAAGATGAAAGTATGAACCACAAAATGAGGATCAAAGTAACTAAACAGTCGTAATCGATCTAGCGAGACAAGCTTACTGAGCCTTATATCACGTCGAAGGGCCCACTGTCAGCCTGGACGTGCGTATAGCATAATGGTTAACGGTTGGAAATCGGAGAGTCGAGTTCCAATTCCAGTCGGGTTCGTTCTATTCATATACTTGGGAAAGTTATGAATCCATCTCTTCTACTCACCAGCTATAGTTCAATTAGTAGAACTTTTACCAAAGTTTGGATTTTGACCTTATGAAGCCCCCGGTCATATAGAATTTGGGGGAACCTTTATTACGTATATCCGAGTGTCTATAAAAAAAATAAATGATATTGTTTTGGTGTAAAGCATGAAACACTTCAAGTAAACTTTTCAATAAATACATATAAAAAAGGCATCAACATCTAAATAGGGAACCATCGAATTTAAAAGAATCACTTCAACTAGAGGGGCCCAAATTGTTTGAAATTATTTCAAAGAGGCCTCAATAAATCTGAAAATAAATAAATCTCCTCTGTTATTAGGTTGGTGCAAAAATAATGACGTAATAATGTCGTTTTTTGACGTATTTGTTATTATTTTTGCACCAACCTAATATTATATCCTTACTTTTTTGTTTTGTTTATCAGGGACCCAAGGCCACTGGGTTGCAGTCCATATTATCCCATATGCAAATTGTTTCTATCAGCAAATCATTCTTATTGTCAAAAACATTCTTACGATCTAAAAATATTGCCAGCCTTTAAATAACCTGCAAAAGTGTTGATAAACCGTAAAAAACAAATCAGTCAATCAATAAATCAAACTGGAGTATACAATTATTTTATTAAAATAAATTATCTATAGATATTTTTGTAATCATTTCACCTAAGGCAATAAAGCCACTAAGACGCAAGGCGTTACCGAGGCTCAATAAATAAAGAAAGAGAACAATAAAAGAACAGGAATTAAGAAAACAAAAGATAATGATTGACATCTCTTTTGTGACCAGTTAATTATTCTCCTCTTTATATTTCATGTGTTTATCTTTCTTTGTTCTTCTCTTTCTTTCTTTCTTTTGCTCTCTTTCATTTTTCTTTCTTTGTGACGATTCTTCTTTTTCCGTGAAAAATTAATTATTCTACTTTTTCTATTTTCGTTATTTACTTTCTTTCTTCATTTCTCGTTTCCTTTCTGACTTTTTCTTTCTTTCCATCGTTCCTTTATTTTTTCTTTCTTTCTAACCATTACTCCGTTTCGTAAATATTAAATAATTCGCCTCTTGATATTTCCGTTATTAATCTTTCTTTCTTTCTTTCTTTTTTATCACTGATTCTTCCTTTCTTTCTTTCTTTCTTTCTTTTTTTTCTCGCTGATTCTGTCTTTCTTTCTTTTTTTATTACTGATTCTTTCTTTCTTTCTTTCTTTCTTTTATCACTGATTCTTTTTTTCTTTTTTTCTTTCTTTTTTATCACTGATTCTTTCTTTCTTTTTTATCACTGATTCTTTCTTTCTTTTATCACTGATTCTTTCTTTCTTTCTATTTTATCACTGATTCTTTCTTTCTTTCTATTTTATCACTGATTCTTTCTTTCTTTCTTTCTTTCTTTCCTTTATCACTGATTCTTTCTTTCTATCTTTCGTTTTTATCACTGATTCTTTGTTTGTTTGTTTATTTCTTTCTTTCTTTTATCACTGATTCTGTCTTTCTTTCTTTTTTTATTACTGATTCTTTCTTTCTTTTATCACTGATTCTTCCTTTCTTTCTTTCTTTCTTTCTTTTTTTATCACTGATTCTTTCTTTCTTTCTTTCTTTTATCACTGATTCTTTCTTTCTTTTTTATCACTGATTCTTTCTTTCTTTTATCACTGATTCTTTCTTTCTTTCTATTTTATCGCTGATTCTTTCTTTCTTTCTTTCTTTCTTTTATCACTGATTCTTTCTTTCTTTCTTTCTTTCTTTCTTTCTTTCTTTCCTTTATCACTGATTCTTTCTTTCTATCTTTCGTTTTTATCACTGATTCTTTGTTTGTTTGTTTATTTCTTTCTTTCTTTTATCACTGATTCTTTCTTTATTTCTTTCTTTCTCACCATTACTCAGTTTCGTAAATATTGAATTATCACCCTCTTTATATTTTCCCTATTAATCTTTCTTTCCTCCCCTCTTTCGTGCTTTCTTTCTTTCATTCAATTTTCTTTCTTTCGTTCTTTCTTTCCTTGTGATGATTTTTTTGTTTCGTGAACAATTAATTATTCTACCCTTATATATTTCTGTTATTCACTTTACTTTCTTTCTTTATCTTTTTCTTTCTTTCTTTCTTTCTTTCTTTTCTTTTTCTTTTTTCTTTTTTTTTTGACGTTCTTCCGTTTCGTACACATTGAATTATTCTCCTCCTCTACTTTTCTGTCTTTCGTTTTATTTTTTCTTTCTTTTGTTCTTTCGTTCTTTCTTTCTGACATTTCTTTCGTTTCATGGACATTTAATTATTCTCCTCTTTATATTTCCGCTTTTAATCATTCTATCTTTCATTAATTCTATCTTTCTGTCCGTTCCTCTAATATACACATATATACATATGTGTGTGTGTATATTTGTGCGTGCTTGTGTGTGTATGTGTGTTTGAGTGTGAGAGAGAACGATAGAGAGAGTATAGTTATGAACGTATACAGGCATGAATTAAATACATACAGTTACTTTCTTACTGCTAATATTTACATATATATATATATATATATATATATATATATATATATATATATATATATATATGTTCATTTTACCAACGCAACGAATGAATCTATTCATTATTTCTTTGTTTCTGTTGCTGTTTTTTCGGCCTCAAGCAACAAGTACTTAGCTTTCTATATCATTTCGTTCCATGTACGCTTTTACACCCACAGGACACATTGGGACCGTAATTTTCTATGGAATTAAGAGCAATCTACCATATAAGACATAAAAGATACCAATTTACTGCATAATACAGCAGCCTTTTACTTTCTTTCACTCTTTTTCGAAACAGTCGCACTAGCCTTGGCCAACTGCGTAGTTAGATGCAGATAACAATGCCAGTTGCAACGGTAGATGCAGCTGTTGGCAGTCAAGTGCTTGTATACCAAAACTCACTGCATAGCGGTTCTGTGGGCGGCCCTATCATGAAATGAGTTCCTTCGATTGCACCCGGCACATCAATTCGATTCTTTTGCCAGTCACTTTCTTTCTTTCTTTCTTTCTTTCTTTCTTTCTTTCTTTCTTTCTTTCTTTCTTTCACCTTCCTTCTATGTTTCCTTCTTTCGTTTTACCTTCTTTTTCTTTTTCATTTCATTCTACGCCTTCTTTCTTTCTACTTTTTCTTCCTTTCATTTCTCTCTTTCATTTCTTTCTTGTTTTTTCTGTCTTATTTTCTTTCTTTTTCTTTCTTTCTTTCTTTCTTTCTTTCTTTTTCTTTCTTTCTTTCTTTCTTTCTTTCTTTCTTCACTTTCTTTCTTTCTTTCTTCATTTTCTTTCTTTCTTCACTTTCTTTCTTTCTTTCTTTCTTTCTTTCTTTCTTTCTTTCTTTCTTTCACCTTCCTTCTATGTTTCCTTCTTTCGTTTTACCTTCTTTTTCTTTTTCATTTCATTCTACGCCTTCTTTCTTTCTACTTTTTCTTCCTTTCATTTCTCTCTTTCATTTCTTTCTTGTTTTTTCTGTCTTATTTTCTTTCTTTTTCTTTCTTTCTTTCTTTCTTTCTTTCTTTCTTTCTTTCTTCACTTTCTTTCTTTCTTTCTTCATTTTCTTTCTTTCTTCACTTTCTTTCTTTCTTTCTTTCTTTCTTTCTTTCTTTCTTTCTTTCTTTCACCTTCCTTCTATGTTTCCTTCTTTCGTTTTACCTTCTTTTTCTTTTTCATTTCATTCTACGCCTTCTTTCTTTCTACTTTTTCTTCCTTTCATTTCTCTCTTTCATTTCTTTCTTGTTTTTTCTGTCTTATTTTCTTTCTTTTTCTTTCTTTCTTTCTTTCTTTCTTTCTTTCTTCACTTTCTTTCTTCACTTTCTTTCTTTCTTTCTTCATTTTCTTTCTTTCTTCACTTTCTTTCTTTCTTTCTTTCTTTCTGTCTTTCCTTCTTTCTTTCTTTCTTTCTTTCTTTCTTTCTTTCTTTCTTTCTATCATATTGGCTTTCTTTTTATCTTTCTTTTTTTTATCCCCTTCGTTTCTTTCATTCATTCTTCTTTTTCTTAATCTTTCTTCCATTTGTTTATTTTCTTTACTGTTTTCTTTTTTCTTTCTTTTTTAATTTTATCCATCTTACTTTTAGATATTTCATTTCTTTTTCTTTTTCTTTCTTTCTTTTTCATAATCTATTTACATTCTTCTTTCTACAAAATACAAACCAGTTACATCACTTAAATAAATACTAACGGGCTAGGAATGTTGATGTGCTCCTGTATCTTCTCACGTGATCACCTCCTTTTCCTCCTCTTTTTCATTCTGCTTTTTATCCTCCTTTTCACCCTTATTTTCACCATCGTTTTCATCCTCTTTTTCATTATCCTTTTCACCATTCTTTTCATCCAAATTTTCAACCTCTTTTTCATCATCTTTTTATCCTCCTTATCATTCTTCTATTAATCCTCTTTTCACCATCCTTTTCATTTTCCTGTTAACCATCCTTTTCATCCTCTTTTTAATTCTCCTTTTCCCTCTCCTTTTGATCATTTTTTTAACATTCGTGTTCACCCTGCTTTTCATTCTACTTTTCATGCTCGATTTCATTCTCCTTTTCATCAGCTTTTCATCTTTTATTTCATCCTTCTTTTCTTCCTCTTTTTCATCTTCCTGTACATCCACTTTTTCATTCTTCTTTTCTTTCTTCTTTTCATTTTCCTTTTATCTTCCTTTCATCTTTCTTTTCATCTTCCTTTTCATCCCACCCATTTTCATTTTGCTTTTCATCCTCCTTTTGATTCTCCTTTTCATGCTTCTTTTCATTCACCTCTCAACCTCTTTTTCATCCACTTTTTCATTCACCTTTCACAATCCGTTTCATCCACTTTTCATCCTTCTTTTCATTCTCATTTTCCCTCTGCTTTTCATCCTTTTTTTCCACCCGGTATTCACCTTTTCAATCTACTTTTCAACCACCTTTTCATTCTTCTTTTCGAGCTGGATTTCATCCTCCTTTTCATTCTCCTTTTTCATTTTCATTCTCTTTATCAACCTGCTTTTCATCCTCCTTTTCATCCTTTTTCGTCATCTTCCTTTTCCTTCTCCATTTCTTTCTCCTTTTCATCTTCCTTTACACCCTCCTTTTACCATCCTTTTCATTCTCCTTTTTATCCTGCTTTTCCTCCTCCTCTTCATCCTCCTTTTCCTTTTCCATTTTCATTTTTATTCTCCTTTTAATCTTCTTTTCATCGTTATTTTCCTCCTTTTTCGTCATCTTTCTTTTCCTTCTCCTTTTCATCCTTTTTTTCATCTTCCTTTACACACTCTTTTTTTACTATCCTTTTCATCCTCCTTTTCATCCTCTTTTCCTTCTAGTTGTAATTTTCCTTTTCATCCTTCTCTTCACTTTCTTTTTCATTCTCCTTCCATCCTTATTATCATCCTCCGTTTCATTTTCATTTTCAGCTTTCTTTTTATTCACCTTTTAATCTTCCTTTCATCATTCTTTTCATCCTTTTTCTTCATCATCCTTTTCCTTCGCCTTTTAATTATCATCTTCATCCTATTTTTCATCTTCCTTTTCACACTTTTCACTTTTTCGCCATCCTTTTTATTCTCTTTATCATTCTCATTTTCCTCCTACTTTTCATCCTCCTTTTCTCTCTCCTTTTCATTCTCTTTTTCATCCATATTTTCATCCTACATTTCATTTTCCTTTCATTCCCCTTTTCATCGTCCTTTGCATCCTTTCTTAAATCCTCTTGTCATCTTCCTTTCACCCTACTTTTCATCTTCCATTTCACTGTCTTTTTCGTCCTACTTTTCATTCTCTTTTTCTTCATTTTTTAACCTTCTTTTTATCCTTCATATCATTTTCCTTTCCATCCCCTATTTTATTCTTCTTTTCATTCTTCTCTTCATCCTTGTTTTCATTCTCGTTTTCACCCTCGTTTTCATTCTCTTTTTCATTTATTCTTTTCATCTTCCTTTCATAATTATTTTCATCCTTTTTCTTAATCGTATTTTTCCTTCTCCTTTTCCTTCTCCTTTTCGTCCTATTTTTTATCTCCTTTTTAACCCTCCTTTTCAGCATCCTTTTCAATCTATATTTCAGCCTACTTTTCAGCCTCCTTTTCATTCTCGTTTTCATCTTTCTTTTCATACTTATTTTCATATTCCTTTACATCCTCCTTTTTATTTTCCTATTCACCATAATATTCATTCATTATTTCATTCTCTTTTCTTACTCCTTTTCATTTTCTTTTTATCCTCCTTTTTGTCCTGATTTTCATTCTCATTTTCATCTTCCTTTTCATCTTCCTTTCATTCATTTTTTCGCCGTCCTTTTCATCCTTCTTTCACACTCTTTTCATCCTTTTTTGAATTCTCAGTTTCATTCCCGCATGCATTCTTCTTTTTCATTCTTTTTTCATTCAACTAGTCATGTTTCTTTCATCCTCCTTCTGTTTTCCGCCTTCTTTTTTCTCTTTTTCATTCTGCTTTTCATCCTTCCTTTTATCCTACTTTTCACTCTCTTTTTCGTCTTCCATTCCATCCACTTTTTAATCCTACTTTTCGTTATCCTTTTCTTCCTCTTTTACATCCTTCAATTCATTCACCTTTCCACCCTACTTTCATTCTCTTTTTTATCCTATTTTCATCCTCCTCTTCATTCTCCTTTTCATCTTTCCTTTATCCTACTTTTCAGTCTATTTTTCAGCCTACATTTCATTCTTCTTTTCATCCTCCTTTTCACCCTCCTTTCATTCTCCTTGTCCTCTTGATTTCAGCATAATGTTCATCCAATTCTTCATTCTTCTTCCCTTCTCGCTCCTTTTTATCCTTCTTCTCATTCTCCTTTTCAACCACCTTTCATACTTCTTGCATTCACCGTTTATTCCTCCTTTTCATCCCACTTTTCATTCTCTTTTTTATTCTCCTTTTCATTCTCTTTTTCGTCCTTCTTTTCATCCTTTTTTCATTCTCTTTTTCATCTTCCTTTTTATTCTTTTTTCATTCTCATTTTCCTCCTCTTCTTTTCCTTTTTCATTCTCTTTTTCATTATCCTTTTAATTCTCTATTTTTCATACTTCTGTTCATCCTCTTTTTCATTCTCTTTTTCATTCACCTTTTCTTCCTACTTTTCACCCTCCTTTTCATCCTGCTTTTCACCCTACTTTACATTCTCTTATTAATCTTTCCTTTCATTCTCGCAGACGATATTGACGAACGGCTGATGACTTTGTAAACCCACACATATAAAAACGATGAAAAAATAAAAACACTTTTCATTGTTTCGATGTACAAATAGGATTAATGTTCCCACCCCTTTTCACAGGGGTGAGTGGGGCCTGTCATCCATTGACCTTAAAAAGGGTGGGTCAGGGACACTGCCTGAAGCGTCTCAAAAGAAAATTGCAGCGGATGACTGGGCAATTTTTGCTACAAATCCAATGTATGTGTGGGAATCTCACTTTAAACACGGCCTTGTGCCATGTTCTTTTCGAGCGGGAGTGTGGATGAATAGCATTTCTATTATTTGGCTTAAAATAAATGGATGATTACGCATTCAAGCAGAGAGAATATAATGAAAAATCATTGCTTCCAGAGTTAAACAAAAAGCGAGGTCCTTTCGCCAAATAAAATATAAACGCCGACCCTTTTTCTTATAAATAGTTATTTATCACTGAAATAAAATGGAGAGTTTTATTTGAAGGATAAAAGCACTGGGTGATAATTCTATTACTGTATATATAATTGTATTGTGTACATTTACGTATATAATCGTATATCATGTTATTTTTGAAAACATAATTTTGAAGCTAATTTTAAGGGGTTTGCATCATACACGAGATATATAATACGCGTAATGACCGCCTGTGTATACGCCAATTTTATATCTTGTATATGATGCAACTCTCTTAAAATTGGCTTCAAAATTAAGTGTTCGAATGTCGCATGATACTCTTATATATATGGTATGCCAAATTCTAGCGTCTATTGGAATAAAAGAAAGCAGACATTAAATAAGGTACCTTTCTTCATAGGAGACCGTATATTGAAGTGCTAAAAACAAACAGAAAAAAAACAAAAAACGCAAACATATACAAACTTTCAGTTTGATCATTCATATAAGAATTTTCTAAGCGCATCTTAGATATGTCACAAGGCCAAAAGAAAGGGACCGAACTCCCTATCCACTCGTAATTGATCTAGTAAGAGAAGCTTGCTAACCATTACACCACGTCGAAGAGCACAAAATGATTCTCTATTCGTAGCTTGGATATGGCAAACTTACTATTATGATTGTAACTGATCTAGCAATAGCAGGAAAAATACAATGTCATATCAAGTATGAAAACAACTACAAATTCATGAAGACTTTATCATAAAAGGCAAAAATCAATAAAATTATATTAAATTTAAGAATAAATGCACTGAATATAATTCCTGACAAAAATAATAATCAAGGATGTTGTAGTCTGGGGAGTTAGGTGGCCAGATGTAAAGGGCGATGCGGTCGCAGAAATTGTCTGACAGCAATGAATGAGTTCTTCTTGTGTGGCATGGTGCAGATCCTGTTGCCAGACATAGGGTTTGTGCAATAAGAATGTATAATTACTCTACATGCTTAACAGAATAATCGTGATGAAATAGATTATTAATTAATCATAGCTAATAGCTTCTGCATCAACTGATCAATTTCTTTCCATTTGGCCTTTATTTTATGGCAAGGATTGAAATAAAGTTCAAATATATATATATTAGGTTGGTGCAAAAATAATGACGTAATAATGTCGTTTTTTGACGTATTTTTAACGTCAAAAAACGACATTAATACGTCATTATTTTTGCACCAACCTAATATTATTCCAAGATCATTTTCCCAACTTATTTAAGATGATCTTTGCCCTCTCTAACCATCAAACTTTCAGAGCAACAAAGTACCTCACACGTTTCACTTACGATTTCATTTCCATGTCTTTTTTACCGCTCCTTACACTTTCATAAGTGAAAATCATCTCTCACATGCCAAATGTCTTGTGGATTGAATTGGATCTTTTCTAATTGATCTCTTTAGCTCTAAACTGAAATGATAAATCCCTCTGTCTGTTCTGACCTCCTGATCCTGTTTTCTTCTCTACTGTTCCCTCTTTTTTTAAAACTTATTCACCGTTCTTGATGATTCTTGAATAGACTTTGAAGGTGGAAGCCAGAGTATGAATGTTGGTACCAATAATGGATATCAGGATAATGCATATCTAATGGATAACGCCTTTATCAACTGTACCATGTGTCTTTGAGGACACAAGGCACAGTAGATAAAGGCGTTAGTTAGATCCAGTGACAGGACCCAAAGAGTGTTCAATAACTGGTTACGGCTAACTTGGAGAAGGGAATTAACAGAACATAACTGATATCCATTAGACACGGCACATGGAACTAGAACAGTCTACCCCAGCGAGCGAAATAAAGGGTTCAGCTCGCCATTCCAGCCACCTGAAGAAGGGTAAAGCATACAACAACCGAAACGTTGTGATAAATATAAAAATGAGGATGACAGTCCGAGCAATGTAAATAGTTTACATAATACCTCATCTAACAAATATAGACAGATATTAGATATTTTGTCTTCCAGATTATACCCACGTATGGTACAAAGTGTTATAGATGCCTTCTTAAGAGCAACTCTTGTATTTGTACCATCGCTCCATGGTTTTTATCGCCGATCACTGCAACATGAACCTCTTCAAATCTTGGATCAACTACCCTATCCTACATATTCTCATAATATACCTCCTTTTCTCCCCCTCTCTATAATTGACGCCTAAACAACAATCACATTCAGTAACACTTTATCTCGAGTACCTCTTGATACTTGTATTGGTGGAACATTAGCATAAAAATAAATTAGAAAGAAGACAATAATGCTTTTGTTTAGATTTCTTTCCGTTAGTATAAGTCTGTTTCATCATTACCTTCACAAGGTCCCCAAAATCTGAAATATTATTAGTCCTGACCTGACATCTCGACTTTAGTAATTTTCCTGCTGCTGTAACTTAGCTTCCTTGTGCATTTTCTTGTAACAGTTCCATCGTAAATGTGCTGGTGTGCTTTCTTCTATGGTACATATACTTTAGCAATTTGAACAGCAGTACATTGAGATTCATTGTATATAAAATACAATTACAGCACAAGGCCAAAATGGAGGAGGGGTTGAGGCTGGTTGTCACTATTTTATACCTAGCTAATCTGATTCACGACCCATTCACACATTAGTTTCCACATTCACCAAAAGAATTCGTCCGCCATCAATCAATCCTCCATCCACCATAATACCGCATCCTCTCAAGGGAATCTACAAAACGCCCCCGTGACATAAAAATGTAATGATAATAAATAATTATATATAAAAATCTATGATGAAAAATGAGAGGAGAGGGAACGAACCCCAAAACAAACTAAACATGAACACAAAACTAAACATAACTGATGTTAGTAGGGCTCGTCCAAACCTCAAAAAAGAGAGGCCGCTGTATTCTGCCCATTGGACAAAATCAAGAGACTCTCTCGATAAGGGAGTGGGAAAGGAGAAAATATAAACGGGCATGGGAAATATAAATGCTGACCCAGTCGAGATAAAAAAGGGCCAAAACAAAATGGGGAGGTTGGGAATTTCAAATTGGATCATAACCAAAAAGGCGCCCAGGAGTAGGCTAGGGGCAGGCCAGGAACAACAGTAGTAGATTGGCAGCAACGTCACATCATTTTACAGTTGAAATGGCTTCATGCAGCCGTAAGATTCTTCTCTCACACTTCTGACTTAGTGAAATTTACTCCGGCTTCTTGCTTTCTAGTGAGATTTGATCTTCAAAAATTTAAATGCATTGTCAATCGTTATGCTTAGTTCTTTTATTCTTCTGTCTCCTTAATAATGTTCAGTAACCCTTTGCGTCTTAGTGGCTTTATTGCCTTGTTTGGGGTTGAAATGATTAAGAAAATATATATTACCTTATTGAATGGATGGCCATCTTAGTGTTTGTCTTTTAATTACGACTTTTTATCTTATTCAAGTGGATTCAAATTATGTTAACGGCTTCTGCATCAACTGATCAATTTCTTTCCATTTGGCCTTTATTTTATGGCAAACATAATCGAATTGGTTTCTCATCTATTTACAGATGAGCTTCAAACATGAATGATAATAACTACAGACATAATATCTTGTTACAGGCTTCTTTTTACATAATGCGCAACCAGTGACCAGAGTTGAGATTTCTACCTCATTTAAGCTTTCTTTCTTTCTTTCTTTCTTTCTTTCTTTCTTTCTTTCTTTCTTTTTCATTATTCCACTTTCTTTTCTCCGTGATAAAAGCCTTATCTATCTATCTATCTATCTATCTATCTATCTATCTATATATCTATCTCTTCCTTTATCCATTTTAATGCATTCATTTTCTTACCTATCACAGTTATATTTTTTATCTACACTCTTTAGTCTGGTCATTATATCAATTGTCTTCTCACACTCCTCCTCTCTCTCCATCTGTTTTATTTATCCTCATTCCTGACACACTTAACTTCTGTTTTGTCATTCTCTCTCCCTCCTGTCTGTCTCTCTCTCTTCCCCTATTGCTACGCTCACTTCTTTTTACTCTCCCTTAAATATCTATTTATCTATCTATCTATCTATCTATCTATCTATCTATCTATCTATCTATCTATCTCAATCTATTCATATCTATCTATCTATCTATCTATCTATCTATCTATCTATCTATCTATCTATCTATCTCAATCTATTCATATCTATCTATCTATATATCTCAATCTATTCATATCCTTCTATCTATCTATCTATCTATCTATCTATCTCAATCTATTCATATCTATCTATCTATCTATCTATCTATCTATCTAATAATAATGTTTTGCTTTTTCTCATACACTTTCACACTCAGTAACCCTCATGTGTCTTTATTAATTTGTAAGAATTATTTAAAAAGACGTTGATAACCTTTTTTTGGTTAATTGATTTTTTGTTTACTATGGCTTATCAATTATTTTCAGATTATTTATTAAAGACTGAAGATTGTGTTCAATATATATATATATATATATATATATATATATATATATATATATATATATATATATAGTGACTATTTCTGCTAATAATGTAAGACTCTTCTGTAAAACGAATCGGGTTCTCTCATTCCCGCGTTTCATCGTTTAGGACTGCATTAGACTAAATTAGTTATGTTGGTGTGACTACGCATGCGCACGAGCAATGCATGCTTGAAATTTAATATATATATATATATATATGTGTGTGTGTGTGTGTGTGTGTGTTTGTGCACAGTGTGAAGCAGAAGACACGAGCAACCCAACAAAAGGAATTAATTTGCTTATTTTAAGAAGTTTTAAATATACGACAATACAACTTCAGGAATATAATCTGTGATTATTCAAGTATTTTGTATGTTACACTCGATGTGTAACATGTTGTCATGATTTTGACATGTTACTGCCTATTATTTCTGTTAATATGTTGTCCATTAGTAAATAAAGTGATTTTTGCTCTTCACTGTTGCATCGATTGTAATCTACTTTCGCGTTCTGTAGCGTTTGATGTATCCGCAAACCATTAAACCCGCACCAACAAATTTACCGTCTTTGTTATATATTTCTTTTTTTAATCATTTAACTCCCCCAAAACTGCAATAAAGCCACTCTCGTTACAGGATGAAGTAACGTCACAAAGCGGTCGTTATGCAACCAATGCGGCTATGTCAACCGAAGGGAGATAATCGCGTTTTGTCTCCTTACACCACTAAGAGGAAATAGATTAAATGACAGTGAAATAAACTATAAAATTAATGTAAGAAAGGATAATCAAGAACAGGAATATTTAAGTGACAGAATATAAAGATTGGCGTCAGATTTTAATTTTTGAAGATTGTAGTTGACAAAAATGTAAGAGATCCGGAAGGATTTTCAAAAGCAAGAATTGCGAAACTTACTGCAATTTCAAAAGTAAAAGTAAGACATTAAAAGTATTTTTTCTCTGTAAATATTTTATCAACTCACCTTCATCCCAGTCATTTTCAATGAAACAATTTGACCATGTTGGTTGAGCCACCATATTTATTACAAAGTTGTAAAAAATAAAACAAAAGGATGGCAGGGATCCTTATGCAAAATTTGAATATAGGTATGTTTCAATTTATTTTTAAATAATGTTTAAATAATGAGTAAATATCGATGTAGCGTTCGGTATTCCCTGCATCTGTTGCAGATCACGTGAAGAACATGTTTACTCATATATATATATATATATATATATATATATATATATATATATATATATATATATATATATATATATATTATTGCGTTTAGCATGACACAGTCTGTCGTCTCTGAGTGCTGACATCAATGTTCACTTTTATATTTACATACACTATTGCGATATTGAACACTTTATCCCATAAATATAGCACACCTTAAACAATATATATAAGACATTTTTATGTTCATACATTCTTTTTATAGATAAAATATTTAAGTAAATGCTCTGTTTTATAATAATCAGTATTAATAGCATTTACCGGCCTGAATGTCCGAGAAATTTTCATAGAAAACATACACTCTCCGACAGGAATCGAACCTGTATTCTATACGGAACCGTTATATAGCCTGACGTTCGATTAGCAAGGTCAATTTTACTACTTTTAAACTTGAATCTTCCATGAATCTCTCACGTACATTAATATCTGCCCAAAGCGTATCGAAATATAAACAAATGACGCCATACATTATATATATATATATATATATATATATATATATGAAGAAATATAGTCTTAAGGTGTGCTATATTTATTGATAAAGTGCTCATTATCAGAGACAGAGCGTGTGTAAATATAAAAGTGAACATAGAAGTCAACACTTAGATGCGACAGTCTGTTTCCTGCTATATGCATTGAAATATGGATTGCATATAGCATGAAACAGACTGTCGCCTCTAAGTGTTGAATTCTATGTTCACTTTTATATATATATATATATATATATATATATATATATATATATATATATATATATATATATATATATATATATATATATATATATACTGGACTCATCTTTCTAGTTTTGTTTGTCAAATAGTTTGTTTAAATGGCTCTAAATTCAAAACCGGTTGGGTTGATCAGTTCCTCTCCCTAAAACCTACTTGCTATAGCAACCCCCAGTAGTAAGAACTAGCGTGAGGATACTCTGAGCTTCTACTTCGAATTGGAAGAAAATAGGGCTAACAAAGAAATTATAAAAGTGGACATTGAGGTTACCGCCCAACGGTGACTGTATTTTTCATGCATATGGCCTTATGAATGCGTTTAAGCATGAAACATACGATTGCATGTGGTCTGACGATTGCGTTTAAGCATGAAACATACGATTGCATTAGGCCTTACCGTTGCGTTTAAGCATGAAACATAGGATTGCATGTGGCCTTACGATTACGTTTAAGCACGAAACATTCAATCTATCCCTGATATTGCGCACTTTAACTCATAAATATAGCATACCTTACAACTATATTTTTATACTCACACACACACACACATATAGAGAGAGATGTGCATGCTTGCGTGTGTGAGTGTATGCAAACTGATATGTATATATATGAATATGCGTATATATAAGTATGTGCACACACATTCTTATATTCCAGATCACCGCCCATTTGTAAGGCATGTCTATCGATTTCTGTGTTCATTATCTATCTATCTATCTATCTATCTATCTATCTATCTATCTATCTATCTATCTATCTATCTATCTATATATATATATATATATATATATACATGCATATATATATATATATATGCATGTATATATATATATGTTTATATATATATATATCTGGTTGTTAATTATCTATCTATCTATCTATCTATCTATCTATCTATCAATCTATCTATCTATCTATCTAACTATCTATCTATGCATATATATATATATATATGTATATATATATATATATATATATATATATATATATCTGTGTACTCATTATCTATTCTGTGTCCCTTATCTATCTATCTATCTATCTATCTATCTATCTATCTATCTATCTATCTATCTATCTATCTATCTATATATATATATATATATATATATATATATATACGTATGTGTGTGTGTGTGTCTTTGTGTATATATGTATATATTTCTGTGTGTTCATTATCTATCTATCTATCTATCTATCTATCTATCAATCTATCTATCTATCTATCTATGCATATATATATATATATATATATATATATATATATATATCTGTGTACTCATTATCTATTCTGTGTCCCTTTTCTATCTATCTATCTATCTATCTATCTATCTATCTATATATATATATATATATATATATATATATATATATATATATACATACGTATGTGTGTGTGTATGTGTGTGTCTTTGTGTATATATGTATATATTTCTGTGTGTTCATTATCTATCTATCTATCTATCTATCTATCTATCTATGCATATATATATATATATATATATATATATATATATATATATATATCTGTGTACTCATTATCTATTCTGTGTCCCTTATCTATCTATCTATCTATCTATCTATCTATCTATCTATCTATCTATCGTCCCTAACGTTCCAAGCGATAAAAGTTTACATGTTGATTTGTTACTGACGTCTTCCTTGGCGAATCATCACAATAACTAGCAACAAAATTTACAGCAGCAATGATGAGAGAAAGTCAGTAGGAAAGATGGTGCAGCAGAATTAAAAGAAGGAGGTGCAGTTTGAACTCCGTTTGGAAACATTCAAATAAATTGATAGGAATAAAAATGGATAAAGAATGAAATGTTGCAAAGGAAAAATAATAAATTTCTAAAGAAATGTTAAACTAGACAGAAAAGTGACAGTTGAATTCGATTAAGAAGATGAAGAAGTAGAATAATAAGAAGAAATGGGAAGAGAGAGGAGAAGAAAGTGATAAGGTGAAGAAAAGACAAAAGTCGGGAATTAAAAGATGATGATTATGATGATAAGGAGGGATGAAGACGCAGATGAAGAAGAAGAGCAACAACAATAGCAACAATATCACCAAAACCAACATCAATAAGAAAAAAGAAAAAAAAGACAAGAGTCGGCAAATTGATGAAGAAAGAAAGGAAATGAAGAAAATTAAGAAAATTAAGAACTGGAATAATAATAATAATAATAATAATAATATGATGATGATGATGATGATGATGATGATGATGATGATGATGATGATGATGATGAGAGAGGACAAAGGAAGGTAATACTGTCACTATTAGTTACTACTATTATTCTATTATTACTACTACTACTAATAATAAGCCGAAGAAGAAGAACAAAAACAACAATAAAAATGAATAGAAAGCTATAAGCAGGAGAAAAGAAAAGAGTCGAGAAAGTCTCGAAAAAGAAGATGAGGAGAAGGAGGAGTAGGAAAAGAGAAAGTAATATTATTATTATTACTTGCTACTACTGCTGCTACTACTACTACTACTACTATACTACTACTAATAATAACACTACGAACAACAACATCAACAACAATAAAAATGAATAGAAAGTTATCAGGAGAAGAATAGAGAAAAGTCGAGAAATTCTCGAAAAGGATGATGATGATGATGATGATGATGATGATGATGATGATGATGATGATGCAGAGGAGGTAGAGGAAGAGGAAGAGGAGGAGAGAAGACAAAGGTAGTTAATACTATTATATTAATAATACTATTAAAACTACTACTACTACTACTACTACTACTACTACTACTACTACTAATAATAATAATAATAATAAGAAGAAGAAGAAGAAGAAGAAGAAAGTGATAAGAGAAAGAGAGAGAGAGAAAGAGATAGAGAGAGCGAGAGAGAAACCTAGTAAATAGGAGAAGGCAAAATAGAAGTCATATAATTGAGAAGTGGAAGACGTATATGAAGGTGGTAAGAAGAAAGAAAAGGCAAGAACAGGTAACTGGAAGAAGAGTCAGCGGATGGACGCCATTGGTAATAAAAATAATAAGATTAAGAATTAAAACGTAGTAGGCTTACAAGTAAGATAAATGAACAAATACCGGAAAAAATAGGGATGATAAAATTAAAAAAAAATCATGCAAAGCAATCAACAAATAAAGATCAAAAGAAAAGACGACATAAAAATCAAAGAGAAAAAAATAAAATAACTGAAGAAAGCTTTAAGCGAATTCAACGAGGCGGAATCGGGACATATACAAAGAGAAGAACATAAAAGCGAGAAGCCATATTTAGTACTGTGGAATTTTTGAATCAACACTTCTTTCAGGTCGGGTCAATTTCTTCTGAATCTTGAACACTTTCTCAGTGTTTCTCTAAGATATATTGCGCAATGCCTGGAATCGATAGGCTATTGACCTACAAGAGTTAGCTTCCTCGAAGAAATCCGCGCATGTTATTAATAACATGGTTAAAAATACTCGTCTTAGGTCCGTCTCCAATCTTGGCCCGGCAACTATTTTTTTTAAGAACGGTAATATGAAGAAATCTTTTAACAAAAGCTGAAGTTAGTTCATAAAAAATCTCATTCGTATATGTCATTCTAGAAAATAGAAATCTGTTTTTCGTTCGGTTCAGTGTAATGTGTTATTAAATATTTCGTTGAAACTATTCTTTTTCTTTTGCGAAACACGTACGACACAAAGGCATTTTAGATGTCAACAATAACTGCGTCTTAATTTTTCAACGTTTAATCGTTGTTAATTAAATAGAGTTTTAAATATTCTGAATGAAATTAATTAGAGATAAGAACGGATATACAGGGTTCGATGAGTAAATCGTCGCCATATTATATTTTTAATTTCGCGCCTGCGCATTGTTTGTTTTTAATTTTGTCGACTTCGCTCTAGAGGAGCATCAGTTGGGCATCGAAAAAGATCACTATGACGCAATTCACTCCGCAAGAAATTTTGAAAATGGCATGATGTACTGCTTGGCATTCCCGCCGGCAGCTCCAATGCAGACATTTCATAGTGTTTGGTGTCAATCTAAGGAGAGTGTAGAGGATTTGGAAAGTGTTGCCTGATTCTAACGGGGATTACGAAGGTATAGTAGTTTGGAAAATTCGTGCTGATAAGAACTCCCGAATTTGTTGGTAGTGCTGCTCTGGGTCAAGAGGGTGGCTGCTGGAAGACCCTATGTCTAGCAACATGATTCTACATCATGCCACACAAGCAGGATAACCCAATAATGGCTGCCAGACTATTTCTGCGACCACATTATCCCTTACATCAAGCCACCTAACTCCTTAGACTGAAAACCCCTTGTTTATCATGTGTGGAGCGCAGTAGAGTGAGAGACCAACAAAATTCATTGTAACACCAAGATGTATTGAAGGCATAGGTTATGGCAACATTCACCAACTTAGACAAGGAGACCATCCAGAAGAGTTGTAGATTTGGAGGCGTTGGTTGAGGCAAATATCGATTTGATCGACCTTAGCGCGTTATCTAGCTTTGAGTTTACAATGCCAATGGTAATGATAATATTAGATGTTTCCTTATAAGGAAACAGCATCCATTGACCGATTAATCAGTGGCATTTTCGTTTGAAATTTATAAAATATCACTCTTAAAATAATTTTTCCGGAAAATATGTATCTCAAGCGTTGTACCTGTTAACGCCCTTTTCATTATTGATGGGGGTTTCCTTCCTAACATTTTGTTTGTAGTTGTGTGGAACATCGACACATTGATTCTGCCATTATTTTCTGTTCCTGTTACATGAGCTATTAATTTTTAGTCATCTAATGAAATGATTTTTTTATTTGGTGATTCTGTAGCGCCACTCTACAAAGTTTGAATCTTCACTATGATATACATGCTTCATTTGTTCAAAACCATTTTTAACCATTGTTCTGAGAAAGTGGTCGTATGCAGCTGGTAGCTTAGATATTTCTGAACGGGTCTGATGCCATGCATGGCATCCATCTAAAAGTCTCGATCAGATGTAGCTATTTAAAAACTGTTCGGTTAATTTTTTGCAGCGTTTTACAGCGTTGGATGAAACTAGCCAGAGCGCAACCTATTCTATGTTAAGTTTATAATCTATATTAAATTTTGAAACAACTGATCCATAGACTGGTGTATTTGAAGTATTTCTTATTTAGTAAATCTACATTTATTTTAAGACATTTTCATGTTTATACATTCTTTTTATAGATACAAATATTTAAGTAAATGCTCTGTTTATAATAAACAGTATTAACATTATTTACCGGCCGGAATGTCCGAGAAATTGTTAATATTTCTGATGGATTCACTGTTGGTTGGCTGATTTTGTTTAGCAGCATATCAACACCTCTATGTTTATTTAATTGCCAAAACCTAAATTTATGCATTCAAATATAGATAGACAATTTTCTACTTTCAGGGCAAACGTATATTTTTTAGATGCATTATTGATCCTGATCTGGTGACTCATCTACAGTAACTTTCCCACAGTAAGTTTGCCTCTTCGTGTCTTTTCTATAAATACATTCATGGTCATTGTTCTAATGAACTCTTCGAACTCTTCATTGAATTTAAGTAAGGCGGTAGACTGGCGTCGAGATCTCATCAATTAATAATTGAGCTGGCTAGATGTAACCGTAAGTTCTATGCTAACTGTTTCTTCTCTCGCACTTCTCACTTGGGGAACTTCCCTTCATGCATTCCAGCCAACTTTAATCTGTAAAAATTTTAATCAAATGTCAATCGCTAACTACTGTTCATCTCAGTACTATCTTCTCTTTCTGTTCATCATTAATGTTTCTGTTACTAATTCTTCCACGCATACTTACAGCTTGTATTAACGCTTTGCTTAGGGGTGGATCCGTTTAAATAAAAAAATGTATTTTTGGTCATTTTCTTATAAAATTATATTGGTGGACATTATTACTGGTATTTTTACTCTAAAAATGCACTTTTATACTTTTGTAGTGTTTTGATATTTGTCACGTAACTATTTGTCCCTAGTTGGGTCCTACCAAGCATTGCCACACCCTATGTCAGTATAGACCTGACAACAACAGCAATTAATAAGTGCTCCCAGGCTCTTAATTACCTCCATTCTCTCGATCACTTGCTTTGCCACCGGTTGTATCGATTCAAAGGATTAGGAAAAGAGAGTTTAGGTAAGAATATGTATCCAGTGCCAATTATGCAAATGAATATGATTTGAATATGTACATAAATAGATTTGAATGGATAGGAACATCAATTCTGTGGCAATTGTGCAAATGAATGTGATTTAATTACGTCAATAGAAAAATAAATTAGTGTAAACAATTAAGACTGCGGTGGTAGAAAGTAGATCATATACTAAAAATGATCATACAAATATATCCACCATGATGGGTCCTGATGACCCGGATGGGTACTGAATTAAATGCTGTTCAAATTAAGAAGTATCATCCAGTCCCGTCCAAGAGGCCAAATATTTCCACCTAAACATGTCAGCCGTTTAGATCGAGAGGGTTGCTACGAAAAGTTAGAAAGATCCCTGAACTTTACTCGAAAACAAAGGAGATGACGATAGTTTATAAACATTTTCAGCGCACTTGAAACAAATCTGAAAACCTTTCAAAGATATTGGAACACCTAAAATTTCAAAGGAAAATCGAAACTACACCATTGTGCAAATTAATTGAATCAAAACGAATAATTCCGTTATTATTTACCTTTTTTTCTCGTATTTTTCCAATAAAACATCACCCATGTTAATACTTCATATGTCCATTCCACGAAGTCGTTCCTTACAGATTGACAACAGATTGTTGATTGGGTTTAATTTAGGAGAGTTTCTGGGTCCGTCTTTAGTACTTTGATCTGTTCACTGGTAAGGCTTGCCAGTAAGTTCATGCAGTGTTACAATTTCGTACGCTTCCTTGGAGTACCATCCATTGCTGTCAAAGGCCGCAGGACAACTAATAGACATTCGAGACAATAGTGTCTGGGTGTGATAAACATGTAATCCAATCACGGATGGCGTAATCTTATTCTAGGCCAAATAAATTTAATCTTACACCCTGAAAATAGATTAATATTCCTGCACACCACTGCAAATGACCTAATCGGAGGAAAAAATGGGTCTAAAACTGACCGTATGGTAAAAGAAATGAAACTAATGTGGTTGTTTTAATTAATTTGCACAAGGGTGTATACTGCAAACTAGAATTCTATGAACTAAGGCTTGACTGTTAATCAGACTTGCTGTCATCTGATCTCCAGGTTAACTTACCGGGCAGAAGTGACCTGAAAAGTTAACGATAATCAGAGGGAAAGTGAAGAAATCGTATGCGATTTTTTTAAATTTAACTCTTTATGGCTAAGGTAAACAGTCTGTCTGACGCGTCTTAGAATGTCTTCCAAACAACAGCAACAACAGCGATTGAAAAGAATAATGTCGAAGGCCAAGTAGGAAAAAAGACGAAGAGGACAAAAGAAAGATTTGACCCGGGCTATTATCATAATTGATCAATTTCAGGCCTCTCTTTAGGCATTATTTCCGAAGCTCTAAAAATGCCTTCAGGCAGACGAATGGGGTCGTTTACCATTAACAAACACCCTAACAACCAGTTTCGATAGAGACAGATCGGCGTCTATGCACAAAGCACCATTTTCTGACTTATTGATTTATTTGTCATTTAAATATTTTTTTAGACGCGGGTAACCCGAAAAGCCGGCACACGCAAAAGATAAATTATAATAATAATAATAACAATGGCTGGTTATTACTTTGCGAGAACACCCATCCGCTAGGGCAGCTACCCAATTCCCGTTAAAGACGCTTGCTTATACGGTAACTATGATGAGCTGATCTTAATTAAATATGAACATGGTCGGTGCACTCAAACTCTACACCACCATGACTCTTGTCTATTCCTGCTATGATTTTTTCAATGGTACCTCATGCTTGTACCGCTGTTTAACTGACAAATCCACCATAGTTAGAATCAAATCTAAGTCTCATGGCCAGAAACGGAACATTGTAACCACTCTCATGCCCTCTTGAATATATATATATATATATATATATATATATATATATATATATATATATATATATATATGTATACTACCAGCATGGCCCGTAGGACTCGTACAGCAATCGCTATCACTTGATTTAAATATGTTTGCCCTTACTTACCTTTAAAGGAGTGCCCTATGCCGTGCTGATGTTGCTACATGCCTTACTTCATGCCTATCTCACATTGTGAATTTTTCTAAGCTCTATACTAAACATTAAATCTGTTACGAAAAAAGAACTAAACAAAATGAACGCAAAACGATCAGCTTTATAAAAAGGACTCGTAACTGGAAAAACCGAATGAAAAAAGAATGTTAACCACAAATACTTTTTCACATCCAACCCAGTTCTGCAGAATCAGAATCAACGTTGAGTTTAAGCAAGCGAATGAGCTAATTGGAGTAAAGTGCCATGCAGATTTAAATTTTTCCCACTTGTAACGAATGCAGCTATCGATTTTTTTTTGCATGCTAGCATTCTAGTTAACATTCGTATCAGTCAGCTGATGGCTCTCACGCTGGCCAATAGAATCTTCCTGCCTATTCGTGGCGGCCAGCTATTGGCTCTCACTCTGGCCAGTACATAATGGCCGCAAACTACATGAAAACTGCCGTAGAAGCATAAAAAAAATCGATTATTTCCACTATCGATGGAATTTGGGAAATGCAAAGTCGGTCTTAGCCTTACTGCTAACTTGGAGCATGTGCATGTAAATTTTGATGCAAATCCGTCGCAAATTGCGGGCGTGCATTCGTTACACACACACACACACACACACACACACACATCCTGCCTTTTTTATATATATATATATATAGTATTACACAACATAATAAAAAAAATACCACATATGGGGGATAGATCTATTTCAGTGTTACTCAACCCCGGTGTATAGACTGATTTCATGTCGGAATTAAAATTTAACTGTGACAGCCGTCGAAAAAGTGACACAGAATTTATCAATTTCAATGTTTCAGTCAGACGAAATGCACGAAAGGGTGTTCAGGGAGGATGGAAGGTATTAGAATTAAATGGAAGAGGTTTTATAAAATAACCCCGGATATTAACCTCATAACATTAAATTGGGGTTATATCAAGAATGAAGTGTTAATTTGAAACTAAAAGAGTATCGAAAAGGGGATTTTATAAAAATATTTATATATATAAATTTAGGTTCCTACTTCAAGATTCCTACTCCAAGGATATTCTTCCAAAGATAAATTATAAATTATACTTAAAAATAGGATATATTTATAAAATTAAAAATAAATCATATTTAGATAATTTATATTAAATTTATGTAAAAATATACTTTTAAAAAATTAATATTAAAGAAATAAACATTATATATTAACGGATTTATTAACTTTACACACACACACACACACACACACACACACACACACACACACACACACACACACATATATATATATATATATATATATATATATATATTGATGCATGTTCATTAAATAATACAGACAAGTTTTGTCTATTTATTGTATGCAAATTCTTTTCATATCGTCTGATATGCTTAATAACATTATCATTAAAAAAAGAAAGTAAATCACAATATTGATACATATTTTTTAATCATATTTAAGCTTTCGGCTTGCATAAGCCATTATCAAAGATGACAATTACATTACAATATATTAAACAATACACGGATAGTCTGTTTTTGTTTACATGGAAGATTTCCAAGCAACGACAAACTCGTGCATACGAGACGGTGGAAGCGAAAATCGACCCACATGACATCACACATGACACGCGATTTTGAATATATATATATATATATATATATATATATATATATATATATATATATATATAGATTGTGCCTATTTAGACATTTAAATAATATAGACAAGCTTTGTCTATTTATTTTAAGTAAATTCTTTTCATATTGTCGAATAAGCTATTTATCATTATCACTGAAACACGAAAGAAAATCACTATGTTGATACATGTTTTCATTGTTAATCCTGTCTAAACAATTATGAACTGTAATGCGATATTTTGTTTCCTGCATTTCATATGCACGAAAATCGAAAGAAACACTTAGCTTTTGTCCATTGTCTGAAATAAAACATGTTTTGTCTTTTTTCTTTCTCTCTCACTCTTTATCATATTTCTCTTTTTTCCTCTCTTTCGTTCAATCCATTTAAGTTCTGCTTCTCCCTTACTGTTACAAGTTTTGACCCCAAGTTATGGTACTTTCCCTTTCACGCCTTCAGCAATATAAAATTTATCTTTCAGTTTCGAAGATTCGAAGCCGTTGCTTTCTCCAGTTCGATAACTGGATGAATCACACGTACTCTTGTCCTCGGTGAATAAAATGTTGCATTTGGTCTAGGACTATTTGATCTATCAAATATACGCCCACATGAGACATATTATGTGTGAGTTAACAAAAGTAAGGGTGTTGATCGCTCGAGCTCCGCAGTCCAACTGACTCTTCAAATATTCTTCCAGAGCAAATTAGCTCCCGTAATGATTCACATTTCTAGGGTCAGTTATTTGGCTGCCCAACAGTGCATCCAACATCTGACTTTAAAAAGTTGATATATATATATATATATATATATATATATGTATGTATGTGTGTGTGTATGTGTGTGTGTGTGTGTGTGTATGTATGTATATATGTGTATATATATATAGTTAGAGAGAGAGAGAGTGCGTCGGGGGAAAGTCACAGTTAGAGAGAGAAGGAAATAGATATTCGCTATATGTGTATGGAGGCCTAGGAGGTTGCTTACTTGCTTGGTAACGTAAAACTTTACTGGTAGCCAGTATTGTAGAAAGAATATCTCAATTCCATTTCTCTATTATCAATTCTGAAATGTGTTGATGGTACTTCCTTACTAGCACTTGAATAAAATCTGTGTGGATGGTCCAGTAGTTTAGATTGAAATGGGAATATTTGGCCTTCATACGTCGAAATCGACGGATGAAGTGACTATATATATATATATATATATATATATATATATATATATATATATATATATTATATATATATATATAATTTCTTTTCACACGTGTCTGGACATACAGTCTGGACGATTTCATTCGGTTCCTCTATGCTTTTGCGGCCAGGTTCTTATAACATTTTCCCGGCTGAACTTCTGTTATCACAATGTCGGATAATGAAGAAAAAAATACAAAATAAAAAAATAAATAGTAAATACAATTTCAGATCTATGCGGAAACATTAGAAGAATAAAGTTGACGTATACACAGATACACAAACACAGAAACACACAGCCACACACACATACATACGCAAACATCTTTTATCAATTCACCCCAATTATAAATTATTTGAATGTAAATTTTTTAAATAAAAATCAACTGAAAGTACAATTATACTAAAGGATAATTTTTCGAAATACAAATATCGTTAATACAACAATTTAGTAAAAAAAATCTTTACAGCCTTAAGTTATATAATACTGCATGCAAATAGTCAATTTAGTAAGAAAAATCCTTATAGCTTTAAGTTATATGATACTACACGCAAATAGTCAACTATTAAAGAGTACTCGTTAAAGGATGTCAGTAATTTTTTTTAACATTTCCGTTTATGTCGCGGTTTTTCTTGGCGCTCTTGATATTTTGGCAATATACTCTTACTTTTGCAATATGAATTTCTTGCAAGTCCTGTTCACTTTTAAGAGCGTCTAAGAATTTCTATATTGTAGAATGATGGGATAATACTTGCTGCAAAAAGTCCTATGCTATTCTTCAGAGTCAGATTCATTCGAGGTAAATCGGCTTTGATTCTCTCAAAGCAAGACCATGCATATGTATTTCAAACATAGGTATTTCGAATAATTATCATTTATTATTAAATATTCTTCTCTTGCTGATAGTTTTTTTTTTACTCCTGTTGCAGTGGAAACTTCTGGGGTTATTGGCCCTCGTTCGATGGCATTCCTACGAAATGCGAAACGCAGTGGCTCTTGAAGCGTGTCCCA
>OZ010581.1:116900239-116945239 GCA_963932145.1 Acanthosepion lycidas | reverse complement strand
AAAAAATAAGGAATCAGCGCATATGTTATGCCACAAAAACCTCTAAGAATACCTCATCTTAAAAATATAGACACCTTTGTAGTTACAGGAAATATCTTTACCAGCAGGAGTCATTTTAAAAAGTATTTTCCTCAAAAACATTGTAATTAAGGATTTCGGCGTTAAATTATTGTCCGTCTACAACTAGTATTTGCTATGCAATCCAGGTGAACATTCACTATTCAACTTTTTTTTTTTTTTTTTTTTACAGCAAACGATGAAGAAGACGTCCACTGTTCCTTAGCAGGTCTGTCAAGAATACTACTGAGAAAAAGAAAGGCGAAAGTGGTTAAAAACCGGGTCGCAAATTAATATTTATAATATTAATTAGCGTCATTGTCTTCTTCACAATAAATACATCGGGGAAATAAGCATGAATAAAAGAAAGTGTCTATCAACACACAAAAAAAAAGACATTGTAAATTTTAAAAAAATAGTCATATACAGAAATAAATTCGAGGATATATATATATACATAAGATGACGATAAGCTCTATCTATCTACACACACACACACACACCATATATATATATATATATAAATTTAAAAACTTAGCCATATACAGAAATAAATTCCAGCACAATTTTGATCTAAAAAATGCAACACTTAATCAAAAGAAAATCAAATAAAGTCTTTAATTAATATATCTCTATCTATCTATCTCTTTATATATATATATATATATATATATATATATATATATATATATATATATATATAAGATGACGATAACCTCTATCTACTCACACACAACATATATATATATATATATATATATATATATATATATATATATCAATTGGGCATTGAAGTCAACACCGAAAGGCAACAGTCTGTTTCATGCCTGACGATGTCGTCCCTGGGTGTTGACTTCAGTGTCTTCTTTTATATTTACATACGCTCTGTCCCTGATATAAACAATAAATACAGCATACCTTAAAACACGTCTATATCAGACTGCGTTTCCAGATTGAAGGCAGGTGAGTCGTCCAACCGTTGCAACTCTTTATCGTCGTGTTTCTGAGACAGGTGCCGTAGCACTACAAACTATGGACCGAAATATATATATATATATATATATATATATATATATATATATATATATATATATATATATATATAATATGTGGTGAAATTTAATTTATATTACAATGAATCATTCATACAAAAATTACATTACTAAAGGTAATGAGATAAAATGTCGAATTCACTTCGATGACTAAATTTTAAAAATGAATTAACCTACTAACCACTAGATGAATGTTATGATACCCGTTCTTAAAATTATAAACTGTATTACGTCTTCCTTCAATATGCAAGTACTTTCGACAGGTTCTTCGGTCATCATCAGACATAGAAACCATTTTCTTTTTGATAAAATTCAGGTAGCATACGAGAGTAAAATAATAGAATGAAAATCGAAATGTTTTTTTTTCAGTATTTTATTGATAACAGACACAGATTTGTGGAGCGTCCGGTCGCAACGCTAGGGGTGAAGTTTTGAAAATTTAAGTGAGAGCCTTTTTTTGCTAATATGGCAATTTAAGTATTTTTGGTTTTATTTTCGTTTTTCTTTTTATCTACTTATATGATTTGGATTGATATTTCGCTCTGCTGTGATTTTCCGTCTTCATATATATTCTTCGCTCCATTCACACACACACACACACACACACACATATATATATATATATATATTGTGTATTTAGGCAACAATCCCTCATTTGTGCATGTTACATTTAAAACGACAGACAAGGTATTACTGTTAAGCTTATTATTTAATTTTTCTTGTGTTCTCACAAGAGCTTTCTTTTTTGGACACACAGTATGTAGAAACTGTTAAAAATTTCGGCTATTCGTTTAGCCATTATCTCTTAGAAATATTATAAAGACATACACTACTCCAATCGACCCGAATAAAAAATCAAATTAATTATGTACTATAAAAAATTTCAGACAGCTAACCTTATCCTAAAAAATAACAATACACCAGCTAAATCAAAATTAGAACGGACAAACATTATCTATGAGTTCAAATGACTCTTAAGGTTTTTGATCAAGCCGGATTCATAAATAATTACATCGCTCACACAACTACATGCCTATCCAGACGCCTTACTTTACATCTATCTGACCAGAGCTTTATTAGAACCCATTTAAACACACACACACACAAATCTACGAGACTCCATTCGAAACATACTAGTAGAAAACACAATAACCTCATCCACTTGTAAAAAAAGTTTAAAAATAATGGAAGCCCTAATAATAAAAAAGAACAAGCCAACTCTTGACAGTATTGTGTACGAATTAAGCCACAATATGCTCATCGTGTTTGGAAAAAAAAACATATCTATAACACACTAAAATATACACATAACACACACACTCAATTAAACTAAAAAAAATAAAATCATTCTTGATAATGGCTAAAAGTATAGCTGAAAGCACTCAGAACTATAGAACATTTGAACAGTTTCTACACACTCTGTGTCCAAAAAAGAAAGCTCTTGTGCAAACACAAGAAAAATTAAATAAAAAGCTTAAACGGAGTAACTTGTCTGTCGTTTTTAATGAAATATATATATATATATTTAATGGATTAAACCGGACAAATATTCTAATATATTTACGCTATTTCTACAGCTAAAACTTATTTGGGTAAATGGTCTGTTTTTAATTAAACAGTATTAATTATATTTACCAAGTTGAATATTCGAGCAATTTCGCAGAAAATAACCGTTCCCGGCGAGGAATCGAAACTGTATCCCCTACGGTAAACGTCATTTCGTCTGACGTGCTGTTAACCATTCTGCCACAGGAGACTTTCGGTTTCGCAAAGTTCAAATTACTGCTTATAAAAGCACATATTCGACGATCTCTCTTGATGGTTCATTTCTGCTCTGAAACGTAACCTAACGTAAACAAGGATAACATATTATATCTAATATATAACATTTATTGCGAGATTTCTCGAATATTCAGGCAGGTAAATGTAATTAAAAAAAAAAAGCATTTACTCAAATACGTTGTACCTATAAAAATAACATAAACAGAAAATATCTATCTATCTATCTATCTATCTATCTATCTATCTATATCTATATCTATCTATCTATCTATCTATCTATCTATATATATATATATATATATATATATAAGGTTGGTGCAAAAATAATGTCGTTTTCTCACACAGTAACATATGCGAGAAAACAACATTATTTTTGCACTAACCTAATATATATATATATATATATATATATATATATATATTTTTTTTTCTCATTCCATCTTAGATTGACCAAATTGCACTTAGCGCGCATATCAAATTCCAGGTTCACGTTCAGTTGTTAAACAAACAAGATAGAAGTTTCGTTGATTTAAAAACACACGTTAAACCAGAATACTTTTTAAAGGTTATGGGTTATTGCCAGGGCTTCTACCGATCCTTAGGTTCATTCGAAATAAGCTGAGAAGAAACGAGAGATTAGAAGAAAGATGGGTGGAAAGGGCAAGGTCAGAATGAGCCAGAGGTTTAAAGCCATGCAAATGGCATTACTAATCTAAAAATACCCATCTTCTCGAAGAAAATCTAAACAAAACACTTCAACGTAAAGTGAATATAAACTTTAAATAAACCACGATCATATTAGGTTGGTGTAAAAATAATGTCGTTTTCTCACATATGTTACTATGTGAGAAAACGACCTTATTTTTGCACCAACCTAATACTTATTTCAAAAAGAGACTAAATGAAATGAATTTTACCCTGATGAACAAAATATTTTGAGTTATTTAAACCAATGATCCACAATGTTTGGCGCATGCCCCCATCAGTGGGGCGTGTTTAAATTTTGGTGGGGCATGCGTATGATGTGCACCCTTCGGCTCACTATACCAACAGAAAAAGGAGACAATTCGAGAACGAGTTATTAACAGTTTTCTTGTCAGTCTGAGTGAGAGTGTTAATGTTAATGCGTGTTAATACACACAATGCATATACAGTATGCATATATAATAATATTTTGTGTGTATATACGTACATATGCAAGTGACATACAGGGTATTTTCCGTCTCCCCACACTCGAGTATCTCGGTCAACAAAGGAAAGAGCTTAATGTGTGCCGGTGCAAGAGCCCATGTTTTGTGGGCCAATCAGCGCGTATGAGCATTCAATTTGCTTCCTTCACGTGAATTGCAGTAACATTTTGAATATGTAAGAATTAAGTATTACGGAGAGGTGGCGCCAGAATTTTAGAAATACAAAAGTTGTGTATGTCCCAAAATCGTTTGGGAACAACTGATTTAAACAATGGACTCAATAATAAGTCGTTTAAAATGATTAAATTGAAAATTATAATCTGATATGTCCCGGAAAGGGATACATATATATGTTCGAAGAAGCAAAGTGGTTGTTGACTACTGTAACCGGGTAGAATAATCTAGCAGGTAACCGTAATGGACTGGTCCTCGTCGTAGTGGTAGACAATAGACGTAGGCAGTCTGTATTTATGGCTGACACCAGTCAATCATATTACTGCGAGGGGGAACCCAGGTGTATGCATATTCATTACATCATAATCATATATAGATATAAATGTAAATTCGTAAATACGAAATACATCAAATATGCCAGTATATGGATTAGTTGTTATAGATTTAGTATTCTATGGTATATAATTAGGAAAGTTGTCTTGGAAAATGTAATATTCACAGGATTGAATGCAAGAAAGTCAGAAGAAAACAACAGCAACTTCGTAACGGGTGTCAGTAAAGAAATAGCGGCGCAAATATTAAGAGAGTTAAAATTTATTAACAGCTACAAATGACAGGATACTGTGGAGAGCAATGAAAGCCAAATGCCTGTGGGGGGTCACGGCACATAGTTGAACATAGAATAGGCTACGCAAGAAATCGTTTTTTCAACGCTGCAAATTGTTACTAAACCAAAACATCTAAATTTATGTTCTTAAATAACCTCGTCATATCGAGACGTTCATATTGAGGTCATACAAGAAGCCCGACTCGTTTCGAAATATCTAAACTGTCAGATCAATGGTTAGTAACGTTCTATATGTTTTGGTAGGGACACGTGAACTCGCGCTACACAATCAAAGACAATAACTGCAGCAAATAAGAAAAGCCACGCAACTTGAGGATTTTCAATAGCATCAACAATTAAAATAGATAGCTCACGGAACTGAAACAGAAAAAAAACGACTTAATTAATATGTTGACGTTCCAGACTACTTAAGAAAGCCCCTATCACTACTGGAAAGAGCAATAACAGCTACTGGACATAAGAAACTTATTTTCTGAAAAATTGTTTTAATAGAATGATTTTATACATTTCAACCTAAAGACGCACTGTCTGCTCATTTAATGAATGCCATTACCATCAATCTGATAATTAAATTCCTCAGTAGGTTTACTTTAGCGTTCCATAGAGTCTAAAGCCGTAGATTGGCTGCGCTAATTTCTCAGTAAGAGGATCCTGTTCTATTTGAAAACCAGACTTCATTTCCTGATTTTTGCCAAACTGGAAACAAGTCATCGATACTGGAGGCAAATGCGGAACCACCTAAGCTGTCAAAGACAGCCGCACATGCATATACACAAATACACGCAAACTCCCACAGACATAATCACACATACAAACAAGTAAATAAACGCGCAAACATTCACAAGTTCACACACATACTCACGCAAAAACACTTACATACAGACATGTAAACACACACACAGATATATTGACCAAATGGAGTGAATAGAAGCATGCAAGCATTACCTCTCTCTCTCTCTCTCTCTCTCTCTATATATATATATATATATATATATATATATATATATATATATATATATCAGTCTATTCCTATCTAACTATATTTTTCATTATCTATCTAATCATTTCATCCATTACACATATACCCAAACATAAACACATACATATACACACACACACGCACACACACATAAATATATTGAGCAAATTGGCTGTTTAGAAACATGGAAGCATACCTCTCTCTCTCTCCATATATATATATATATATATATATATATATATATATATATATATATATGTCAGTCTGTTCCTATATATCTATCTATTTTTTTCATTATCTAGCTAATGAACAAATACACACAGTCACACACACACACATACACACACATACATATATATTATGTATATAGTTTTGGCAAGAATTATTATATATAACAGGAATAGACCTTGAAGAAGTTAATATAGAGAATACACACACATATACACACGCATGTATCTACCTATCATACATGAACATATATATATATATATATATATATATATATATATATATATATATATATATATATTGTGAATGTGTGTGCGTTTGTGTGCGCGTGTGTGTGTATATGTATGTGTTTATGTTTGGGTATATATGTAATGGATGAAATGATCAGAATAACACATTTTTGGAGACGTGTCTTCCTGAGAAAATATTCTCTCCCTCCAATACATAGATTTATATTTTTTTATATTTTTTTCATAGAATTTCACCTCAAGCAAGGCGGGAATGCTTCCAGTGCGGAGGGGGTTGCAAAAAGTGAAAGTGGGAGAAAAGAATGGGTATAGGGGGGAGTGAGTAGACGATAAAAGTATTCAAGATAACAAAATATGTCGATTGACGTTGCTTTTAAATTTTTGAAGATTTTAATTATCAGGGAAGCAAGTAAGAGAAAGGAAGTTCCACTTTCGGGAAGTGCGAGAAAATAAACTGTTGGAGTAGCTGTTTCAACAGTAAATCTGTGGGACCTAGATGCCAATTAAGTATCACGCTTAAGTTCATTCAGTCGGGCCACTAGGAATAAAACAAGCTCATCAGAGTAGTTATAATGAAAACATTTGTAGAAAATACAGAGGCAAACTACATCACGTCTGTGAGAAAAGGATATATATATACACACACATAAAATTATGTTTCAACACTACAAATGTGTCTCCTCGAGCGATGTTAAACTACTGGCGAGTGAAACAATATTTTAATTTCAAAAACTTATATAATAAAAAAAAATATTGAGTTTGAATTTAGCGTAGGTCGCATTCGATTGGTTAATCGCGGTAAAGCACACAAAATTCAATTTTTTCTCGAGAATAAATAGAAAGTATTCTGATTTTAAAAATTGAAATAATTATTCACTCGCCAGTGGTTTATCATCGGCCGTGGAGACACATTTGTAGCGTTGACACATAAGTGTAATTGTGTAGCGATTTTTCAATATGTTTTTGTTTTAATATTCTAAAATAAATAATATTTTGCTCTACTTTGTATGGAGCCGTTTTTTAAATTAAATGTTACGGATAGAGGAATTTTACTCCATTTGTTATCATTTTACTTGGATATATATATATATATATATATATATATATATATATATATATATATATATATTTATATATATATATATATATATGTATATAATAGGATGGGTTGAAAAGTTTCGGGAAAAGGAGTGATACTAGAGCTGTGAAATCTTGCATGCATTAATTGGTATTCTTCTTATTAATAACTACATTTTTTTCTTTCCAGGTAAACTGATATCTGACTCAAAGAAGACTGTTCATCTTCATGGTAAAAAAAAAAAAAAAAGTAATCAAAACCAGATATGACATCATCCTCACCGCCATACTGGTTCACATTCATTTCTTTTTTTCATTCTGAGTGAAAGATGATAGTCAAATCAGGAGAATAGAGGGGGAGTGATCAACTAGTTGAAAGCCAAAGTCATGCAGAGAAGCCATTGAAGCCAAGGATACGTCTGCTGGAACATTGTCCTAATGAAACAAGACCACTTTCGTCAGTTTTTTCCGGGCGTTTGATTTTCATAGACTTTCGTAACTGGCTCAACAAGTTGGAATTGACTCTTTTGAAAGTAATTGTTAGCATATCTAACCAATCCATATTTCCAGCCTTCCTAAATTTCAAAGTCGTTTCTGCGACCTTGTGTGGGATGACAGTTTTTCTACTTTCCCCAGGGGCAATGTCAAACGCTTCTCATATATCCAAAGCATAAACAAGAAAATGTCTAAATAATTAACGGATTTTAATCTCTCTCTCTCCCTCTCTCTCATTCCCTCCCCATCTATCTCTTTATGCACATACACACACACACACACACACACACACAAACACACACACACACATATATATATATATATATATATATATATATATATATATTATATGAAGAGATTACTTAAATTCTAAATATAAATTGATATTTAAAAGTTAGGTAATATTTTCATATAATAAATATTATTAACGCTCAGTTTTCAATATTATTATAATATTTTTAATATTGAGCAATATATATGCAAATATCTGCTATTTCTAAAACTTTAAATCTGATATATATATATATATATATATATATATATATATATATATATATATATATATATATATATATATATACACTCCGTGCCAAATTATTATCAAGATAACATTTGCGCAGATCAGTACGAAAATTTCAGTGATTGCGCAGGTCAGTGTTGCCAACATTGTGTGAAAATTTTGTGTGAATTGATTCGACGGTTTTGAAATATTAGTTATCTCGATAATAATTTGGCACGCAGTGTGTTTGTATATATATATATATATATATATATATATATATATATATATATATATATATATATATATATATATTTATATATATAAAGAAAGAACAGTAAGATAAATAATCCGGTGTAAAAACCATATTTTAAATCAATTAATTTATAATATATATATATATATATATATATATATATATAAAATTCTTCAGCGAGAAGAATAGAAAAGCAAGAGTATATTGTACACTTGCTTAGAGTTGATGTATATGTTGCATATTACTCTCTCTCTCCCTCTCTCTCTCTCTATATATATATATATATATATATATATATATATATAATTGAAACGAAATTTTATTTATTCTTCAAATTTTATTAACCGTCTTATTAAATCTATTAAATCTATCCATCTATCATGTATTTCTCTCTCTCTCCCCCCCCTCTCTCTCTCTCTCTCTATATATATATATATATATATATATATATATATATATATATATTTAGGATGTGCTTGGTAACCTGCGTGGGAGAAGGAAATAAATCTAAATTCTCAAACGAATGTAGCGTTGGGCGGCGAGAAAAATTAGACTGTTCACTGAGTCCGCAGGTTACGACATGGAGCCAAGTAGATGGCAACAACACACACAGACACAGGCACACACACAAACATACACCCACACATACACACACATACACACACACACACATATATATTCAAAACAACAGAAAAAATAAAATGCGCCTGAAACAGTCAAAATAAGAATATAAATTAACAAAACCTAAAACAAAACCCCTTGAAAAGGGCTAATGAAATGTTCGAAAGTGATTCGGACAAGGAAAGTTAGGAGAAGACTTGATATATTCTTACACCGATAAAGCGAAAAAAAAAGGCAGCTGTACAAGTAAATAAGAATATAATTAAATCTTCGTTCTCTACCATATTTAATGAAAGAGATTTAAAAGAAAGATTGCTGCATATATATATATATATATATATATATATATATATATATATATATATATATATATATATCCAAGTATGGGATTGTTGTATACGGAATAAATTCCAATATCTAAAAATACTATTTTTATAAGAGTGCTCAATCCAGAGAATAATCACTTGATAAGACACCAGAAATATATATATATATATATATATATATATATATATATATATATATATATATATATATATATATATATATATATATATATATACATACATTATCATTATAATTTAAGCTCTACTTCTGTATGGAGCAGTGTTTTTTAAAAATACTTTTTTAATACTAAAGAACACCGGAGTATTTACCTAACGTACTCTTTCCTATTTGTTTTACATATCTGCACACACACAAACGCACATATATATATATATATATATATATATATATATATATATATATATATATATATATATATTATGCACTGTTACATTAGAACGTGTAAATATTCACTACGAAACTGTATATATTGTTTCAACGTTAGATCAAAGTTTCTTCAGGTGGCAAACAAGGATGGTACTAGACGATTTCATTCAGAATTACGATTAATAAAACACTGCTTCACACTCCGGCTTCGGAAAATTTAGCATAAAAGGTAATAAGGATATATATAAAGAGAAGGAAAGAATAAAATGGAAAGAGGAAAGGAAAAGAGAGAGAAAAACAAGAGAAAAGGAAAAGAAAAGGAAGGAAAGTCAGAAAAAAAAAACATGGAAATTAAGAAAAATTACCCAAAGAAAAGACAAGAAACAACACAATAGACATTGGTAAAAAGATGAAAGTGTAGGAGATAAGAGATAGAACTGGTATTGAGCCCTTTTTTAAATTAATGCTTTGAACGATGAAATTTTATTCTTCGTTCTTCTACATATATATATATATATATATATATATATATATATATATATGTATATATATATATATATATATATATATATAATGTGTGTATTTAGGCAGCATCTTTAACATTTTTATGCATTTAAAACAACATGTCTGCCCGCACACACAATTCCGTAAAATACTTGTCGAAAACACAATTATACTTCGACATGAAATCAATAGACAAAAACTAAAAATCCTTGAAGCATTATACATCAAACTGTTGAAACCCAACCTAAACAAAATCAACTATGGAATCTTTACAAATATCCTTAAATATCTATAATTGCTGACAGAAGCAATTGGTTTATACTTACGGCATTCCATACTTCATACTTCTCCAATTCACTCTCGCGTGGTCATGTGTGGCGTCATGAGATGCGGTGCGATTTTCGCTTCTAGCGTCTTTATACGCACGTGTTTATCGTTGCTTAGAAATCATCTATGTAAACAATGATATACTATCATCACTGTCTTGTCCGTATATTGCTTAATATGTTGTAATTGACATCTTTGATAATGACTTATGTTAGCCGAAAGCTTAGATTGTATTAAAAAATATCGATCAATATTGTGAATTTCTTTCTTCGTTCACACTTGTCTATATTATGAGGCAACACTTGTCTATATTATTTAATGAAACATGTATGAATATATATATATATATATATATATATATATATATATATATATATATATATATATATATATATATATTTGGATTGATATGAGTTTTGTTGAGTTTCCAATAAGTACCGCGCGTATATAATTTCTAAATAATATATATATAAAATTACAGACACACACACACACAATATATATATATATATATATATATATATATATATATATATATATATATATATATATACATATATATATATATATATATATATATATATATATATATATATATATATATATATATATATGAAAATGGATAAGTTCGACCTAGGATACTCACTGAAACACATCCCTATACCCATCCAATCGTCGTATAAACTTCAACTAACAGAGAAAATCGAGTCTCATAATAAGGTTGAGATGGAAGGCATGTTTCTTCCTCAACGACCCCAAAACGAAATCCCTGAAAAACCCGAGACATTTGACTTCAATACAAGGAAATGCCCACCAAAATGCCGAAATTCGAGGATGACATGAGAAATATAGTCGGAAACTTGAAATTCAAAAACACTTGGATAATTTCCAGAAGAGAATTATAGAAGACAAGAAAAAGATAATGAACTGCAATAAGTTATTCATATTTCCTGAAAAGTCTACGAAAATATACACAATGGAACCTACAGACTAGAATAAACTAATTACTAACAGCATCTCAAACAAACTCACATCAATCCAACTAAATATGTTAGCTCTATCACTCATGTTGAGCACTTCCAATAACTACCGCGCATATATAATATATAAATGATATATATATAAACATTACATATATATATATATATATATATATATATATATATATATATATATATATATATATATATATATATATATATATATATATATATATATACAAACCCACATACACCTACGGATATATATATATATATAAGCGTCCGGATCTTTTGTAAAATCTTTTTAGGACCTACTATTCATATTCCTCCTATTCTGGAATAATGTGTACATGTTGTGAAAACATTGAAATATATACTTATACTGTGAGATAATTAACTGGCAGTGAAACAGAGATGATAGGAGTCAGTCAGAAATGACTAGTAGGTAATGATTCGGCCCCCGAAACGTTATTGAATTATATATATATATATATATATATATATATATATATATATATATATATATATATATTGAGATAGGGAGAAATGAGATAGAAGGAGATGGACAGTGATTAAATATAAAAGAGAGAGTAGGAAGAGAAAGATGCAATGAAAATACAAAAGTTATATATATATATATATATATATATATATATATATATATATATATATATATATATATATATATATATATATATTCTGTTTTTTTTTCACCATGAGAAATATATTACATTCTACTCAGATCTTGATTTCGCTTTTGATCAACTCGTTTAACTTCCATCATTGCATCTCCTCGGCCACCAACCCCCGCCCAACTTCATCAGCCTCAAAAAGATATATTAGCATTTGTTTCATCCGCACACCACCCAACCATGAAACCAGCTTAGAATTCGCTCTGTTAGTTTTCGTCCATTTTGCCGGATCATTAAACACGACATGGCGCTCAGGCGCCATTATCAATTTGTTCGCTAAATATGTTGCACATCATTAGTACGTCTTCGGCATTTTAATGTCATAGCTCCGCTCATGTTTTTCGATTCTGTGTCGCGTCCTTGACGCACTGATGTTTTGTTGCTTACATGTACGGAAGCATAGTGGTTACACTGTTACGAGTGGCAAGTAAAATAGTTACGAGTAAGTTAACCTAAAAGGAAACGAATATTGACCCATCCTCATCCCTTAAATTTGTTTTCTATTATAGTATATACGACATTGACCAAGGATAGGGTTTGTGGTTAATGTATTCAAAGAACAAGTTTGTGCCACACGTGGTCGATCGAAAGTAAAGAACGCAGCTGAGTTTGAATAGCACATTAAATAACTAGAAAAGCAATATTTAAATGCTGTATATTTAGAGATTCTTGATAAAATCCAAAGAAGAATCTGCAATGTTATTAGTCATTAACTACCATCTCGGTTTCAGTCAGTTTTTTACCGCCGTGACGTAGATTCATTTTGGCTTTTCTGCAACCTCGTTTTTCTCTTTTTTTGTGGCTTTTTCATGGCAGTTGTTCTGATGAACTTTTCTCTATGGTACCTAGATATTATGATTTTAAGCACCGTACTAGATCAGTGGTAAGATCTCATCATTTTTCAATAGATCTGGCTAGATGTAACCGTAAGTTCTATGCTAACAGTTTCTTCTCTCACACATTTCTCTTGTGGAAGTAACTCCTGGCATCTCGCTGAATCATGAACATAGAACTTCAAAAATTTTAATGTAATATCAGCTGTTATCCTCTGTTTTCTTAATTCTACTTCTTTTATTGTCCTTTCTCCTTAATAGTGTATTTTCTCATATTCTGTAACACTCAGTAACCTCTTGCGTCTTAGTGGCTTTATTGCCTAGGTGAAATGATTAAATTAAAGAAAAAAAGCAACTAGTTAGTGTTGGAAAACCAAACTAGCAGGGCATTCATTTATCTGTCTTTTGAAGCACAATTAAAAATGGATATCACATGTAACTTGAAGAGAAAATAATGACATAATCAAGATATTGACGTTCTACACTACTTCATATAAAAAGTTAGGAAGGAAACTCCCATGAATACGGGAAAGCCCGATAATAGTTACTGGACATAAGAAATTTGTTTTTCTGAAAAATTGTTTTAAGAGAAAGATTTTAATCGTCATCAGTACAATTTACTCGGTCAATGAACGTCGAGAATTTACTTATTAGGAAACGGCTAATTTTCCTATTATCATTACCACATTTAAGATCAGAAAGGGATATAAAGAAGAAAGACAACTTGGAGAAGACAACTCATCATACATATTGAAACCAAGATGGCGGACGGGAAACATAATGTAACCAATCTACCGATGACGTAAGAATGGATGGCAGAGGAATGACAAAGAAGGACTGTAAAGGATCAAACGTTGCTTAGAGCTACGAAGGATAGGAAGTTGTAGTGAGACATGACCGTCCAAGTACCGATAAGTTATGGCTCATAATAGAAAGTACCTCATGATCAAAGCAATATCTCATTTCCATGTAGTTAGACGAGGATTTCTGACTGACACATAGAGGCTGCGATGGGTAAATTGTCGCCAGCTTATATTTTTAATTTCACGCATGCGCGTTGTTTGTTTATGATTTTGTAGACTGCACAGTATAGTAGGCTCAGTTGTGCACCGTCCATGAGAAAAAGAACACCATGGCACAAATTACACCATCAAAAAATTGGAAACGGCAAGCTGCAGTACAAACAGAGTATTTAGGTGTCAATCAGAGGAGAGTGCAGAGGATTCGGAAAGACTTGGATGAATCTAATGCTGATTACGATAGTTCGAAAACCTCACTGTGATCATCCTGATAAGAAAAGAACTCCCGAATTAGTTGGTGAGGGCCCAAGACTGAACACGGAGACCTACATCAAGTTCCTTGAAGAGTTAGTGCTGCCCTGGATCAAGAGAGTGCTGCTGGGAAAACCGGTGTTTGGCAATAGGACTCTACACCATGTGACCATATCTCTCCTTAAATCTGGCCACCTGACTCCCTAGACTGCAAAAGCCTCGGTTATTTTGTGTGGGGCGCAGTTGACTGAGAGACGAGCAAAACTTGTAATACCTAAAGATGAACTGAAAGTAAGGATTATGCCAGGATTCACTAGTTTAAACAAGGAGGCCCTCCAGAAGAGTGGCAGGAGATTCTGAACATGTCTAGAGGCCGTGGTTGAAGCCAATGGCGATATTATTGAATTAATTAGCTATTTGGTATTTCAAGATAGTTTTGTATAATTTTGGTAAATATATCTTTTAGAATTTTTTTTTTTTCATTTTTGCTTTATTTATACAACAATTTATCCATCGCACTCTGTGCATACATACATACATACGTTTCGATGTGGTTTAATTTTTGACAAGCTTGTCTAGTGAGTCCGATTGTAACTGAGTGCTCCATACATGGATTCTTATGTTAATCTAAGCACTGTTTAGTAAAACTATACTACGTATATGTATTTATAAATATAAAAGTGAACATTGAAGTCAACACTTAGAGGCGACAGGCTGTTTCATGCGAGACGCAATCGTCAGGCCGCCTGACGATTGCGTCTAGCATGAAACAGCCTGTCGCCTCTGAATGTTGACTTCAATGTTAAGTTTTATATTTATATTTGCATACGCTCTGTCTCTGATATTGAGCGCTTCATCCCATAAATATAGCACACATTAAATTATATTTCTTCATATATATATTTATTATGAAATGGACAAAGTCCGACAATTAATTTAAGACGTTGTCCATGTCATAATGTGTGACGTCATTTCTTTACATTTAGATAGGCATTGAGCAGATTTCAATGTACGAGTGAAAATCATGGAGAATTGTAGTTTAAAAACAGTAAAATTGACACTGTTACACGAAACACTCCTCTGTGGCTAAATTGGTAAAGCACCTCAGGCTATATGACGGATCCCTATAGGATACAGGTTCGATTCCTATCGGAGGACGCATACTTTCTATGAATATTTCTCGGACATTCAGGCCGGTAAATGTTGTTAATAGTGTTTATTATAAACAAATCATTTACTTAAATATTTGTATCTATAAAAAGAACGTATAAACATAATAATGTATTTACTATTACTCCAAAGACTATTTCAATGGATACCCATTTTTGAGTAAACACATTTTTAAGCAGTGATTGAGATATATATATATATATATATATATATAACAGCTCATAATAAACTACACCTAGCTGATTCCACCAAATGCAAAGCAGAGACTTCAAACCATGGATATCCGGCTTTGCCGCTGATCTTGATTTATGGCCCGGCTTAATCCACGATCTTTTACGCTTAGTGTTATCATAGTGTACTCATTTTTCATCGTCGGTCACGATACGATTCAAAAAACCTTTCCTTTTCTTGGCGAAGCAGCTAATAACACATGACAAGACGCTGTTCGACGTCTCTCGGCTTCATTTCGCACGGCACCCAATGTCCTTGCATTTGAATCATTCCTAATGCTTTCAAAATTCTCGAAACTGTTGTGTGTTTAACTCCTAATGGTTCTGTAAGTTCAGCTTGCACATGACATGAGTCTTCATGAAGTAATGCCTCAAATTGTTCGTCTTCAAATTTTTCGTTATTTTTGAATCGCCTAAACTAATCTCTGCGTGTTGTTTGCGACAGAGAATGGTCGTCGTAAGTCTAAACCAGATGTGGTCTTAAACCTTAATGCTATGTCCATAGTTTTGTTCGCTGTTTATTTCTTATTACTCTTGAAGGCCAAACTTTTATGATTTTTCCATTTTCTATCTTTGTATACACTTGAACAGGGTGCAATTTACTGCTTCTATCTCTTTTCTTCCATATGCTATAGTTAGTGAGGTTTAGCTTTTCTTTCATTACAACGGATATTTGAATTAACTTTATGCCTGTATTGGGTTTCATACAAGTTATATATTACAATGGTCGTCATGGGAAGAGCGTCCCTTTAAAACAGCTGTCTCCAGCTCGAGATAAAGCAACCCCTGGTCTATCCAATGTGGTTTCGTTTACTAGACAAAGTCTTCAGTTGTCCCCGCCATGAGTTGTCCGATTTTTTAAGATGTTCCATAAAAGGAAAACGAGGAGAAATCTTGATCATATCTTCATGGCGTGAAATCCGCGCGGAGAGAAACTTGACGCATAAGTAAAATTTAACAGCCAGTAAAAATTATGTTTTGGTTATTTTAGCCGCGATAAAAGCTACCGTCTAATAAAGCTTTCCCTGATCCATCTGTCACAATCAAATGGTTGATATCGGTAAAATTTGATTAGAATTTGTGTAGCCGATTTAGTTTCCTTGTGAATTTCTTTTTAAAAATCGGCACTGGAAACTAGATTTCATGTAGAGTACCTCCAATAATTGGAACCAGTTGTTATGGGGATGGAATATAATGTTTTCATCGTGGAAATCATAAAGATATTATCAAATCTACGGAGTGTAAAATTGAATTTAAATAAATTAAGTTCTAAAAAATATTTGTTCAGTCGAAAATTTACTTAATTTGAGACGCAAACTAATCAACCCGACACCCATACATCCTGCTTTATTTACGCTTCTATAAACACATACATCTACCTCCGCTTGAACACATGAATTTATGTATTACTCTCTCATATTCTCTCCTTGCTCTCACTCTCCCTCACCCTCTGTGTATATATATATATATATATATATATATATATATATATATATATATATATATGTATGTATATATATATATATATATATATATATATATATATATATATATATATATATATATATGTGTGTGTGTGTGTGTGTGTGTGTGTGTATCTATATCTCTCTCTCTCTTTCACCCTCTCTCTATATATATATAGAGAGAGATAGAGACACAGAGAGAGTGAGAGAAAGAGAGAGAGAGAGAGAGAGAGTCGCTCTGAGTAGCGGATTTTGATTTTATTGTAGTAATAATAATATTGTTACATTATATTAAAGCACTGCCGAATTTTGTGTTAAACCCTGAGTTTATTTTACAATTTAAGATTTTCGCTTATTTTAAGCTTTTAAATGTATTATGTTAAGCTTATATATATATATATATATATATATATATATATATATATATATATATATATATAGTCATCCACAGAGAAACTGTTTCGATCACAGCACATCAATGTGGCTAGAGAGTCGATTGCTTCAGGCCGCAATGAAAAACCTACCTATTTGGCTTTAGTCAGAGATTCGAACATCGTTATCGTCACACGACAGATCGGAAGTGAAATTTTAACGTTTTTACGATACAAAAGACATCAGTACCTCGGAGAACACGATTCGAGTAGCATTAGCAGCAGCAACCACTTTATAAAATCACCCCTTCCTCGTGATATATATATATATATATATATATATATATATATATATATATATATATATATATATATATATATATGGTGGACGCTCCTATCGTGAAAGTCAAGTAAGGGTCAGCAAGAATACGTTTTACATGATGTTGAGCCAAAGAGACACCCGTATATTTGCACACTATAAACAGATCAACATGTCTGTTTGTTTCAATAAAGAATTATATATATATATATATATATATATATATATATATATATATAGATAGATATATAGATATATATAGATAACGAGCTATTCATTGCCTTACTATTATGTGGCAGGCATTTAGATGAACGCATATAGTTCTAATAAGATCTCTAGTATATACAGTCCGATAGATGGAAATAAATCCCATGTGAAGATAACATGGGTCGAACAATGTGAACAACGATGAGGTTTTGAAGAAAATGGAAATAAAAAGCAAATATAATTAACATCTGGTAGAATCAGTTGAAATTTCAGCGACATAACTGAGGGGAACTTGTAAAATCTGGTCCTCACAGAACAGAATAAGTGACAGTTGAAAGCAGCGTGTAACATACTTGATGAGCTTAAGCAAATGAATTGTAGAAAAGGGTTTGGGAGAAATAACGAAAAGACAAAACTTATTAAGTGCTACAATAGACAGGAAGATGTGGAGGGCCACGAAAACATACGACCTGAAGTGACGCGGCACATAAAAGAAGAAAAACGAGGAAAATATAAATGTACCATTTTATAAATGAACAGCATTTACTCAAATATGGGTACCCTCTAAAAAATAATGTTTAAGCAATAAAATTGAAATATGTCTGATTAATAAATGAAAACGCTATTCTTATATATATATATATATATATATATATATATATATATATATATATATATATATATATATATATATATATATATATATATATATACATTTTTTTAGTTATAAGGAACTTGGTAAACCGAATTGGTAAATCCAAAGAGGTTGAAATCCTGAGAGCTCAATGTTAGAGGACAGAGCTAATATGTAATGAAAAACAAACCACTTCAGGAACATCAGGTAAATCTTCCAACAACGAATTGAGAAAAAAAATTCGTTGTTGGAAGATTTACCTGATGATCCTGAATCCTTAAAAAAGGATTTAGGTGAAATAAATTATCGTAATGGTACATTAAAGTGGTTTGTTTTTCATTACATATATATATATATATATATATATATATATATATATATATATATATATATATATATATATATATATATATATATATAAGTATAGGATTGGTGTATACGGAATAATTTCCAATAACTAAAAATACTATTCTTATAAAAGTGCTCAATTCAGAGAATGATCACTTGATAAACTAGAAATAAACTCTCTCTCTCTCTCTCTATATATATATAGAGAGAGATTTATTATATTTATAAAGTCACTACAAAAATATCCATTTTGTTTCATATATATATATATATATATATATATATATATATATATATATATATATAAACAGATTTCTAGTACTGCCAAATCTAATCAAACATTTGAGGAATAAAAAATATGGGATCATATTAAACATAAGATATTAGGTTGGTGCAAAAATAACATATGTTAAAAAACGAAATTATTTTTGCACCAACCTAATACAATAATATCCACGTTTAAAATGTAAGGTACCTTTCGACCGACACATTTTCAAACACAATCGTCGGTAATCTAAAACGGGGTACTAACAAGAAAATTTTTTATTAATACCGTAATAAAACAGGATGGTAAGGGGGGGGGAATTGTTTTACCTCAAATCATGTAACCGTTTCCCCGAATAAGGCCAACTTAAACTTCATCTCCCGTTGTACGCAAAGGGCCGGCGTACGTATGTTGATGATAACAGACTCCAAGATGTCGAGGTGCAGTCTGTTCCTAGCCCTGTGCAATACCGAAAAGAAATGGGGAGAATATTCAGTCCTACAAACACCAGAATTTAATAGATGTTCACCGTTAGCAGAGGCGTGAGTCTGCGAACACCCGGATGTCACAAGCTCATGCCTGCGCACACAGCCTGGGACATGTTGGGCGATTCTAACCTCAAGCCTCTGGATAATTTTTACCCACATAGTCGAGCCCTCATCGACATTTAAATTGATAAATAACTAAATTATTATGGTAGGTAGGCAAAACATCCTTATGGCAAGGGGGGAAAGCCCTCCTAGTAGTAAATATGTTCCTGACTGTAACGGCATTGTAACACCGTTTAATGGATGAAGAGATCTTATCGGCGTATGTCTGACTCTCAGGACCAATCCAAGGGAGCCTGACATATATAGGACATTTGGAAGGCCTGTATTTCTTAATTTCATTGAACTTCCTGATCTTACGTTCAATGACAGTTTTAATAACTAATTCGGGGTAACTGTTCTTAAGAAACAATTCCTTAATTGTTCTCAATTCGGCATCAAGTCTACAGTGATTTTCCAAGCGCAGCTCAGATGTTGCACAAGGCCCAACATAGGGCACCCAGCGAAGATCGAACTCACTACTCAGTCGTAATTGTTCTAGCAAGCTAAACATTACACTGCATCGAGCTGTCCCCTGTTTATACATATATACGTCTATGTCTACTGAGTGATTAAAAAGTAACTACCCATTTTAAAAGAATTATAATTTGTTTATTAACTATAATTTTTACAACAAGTGGATATGAGAGGAAATCGTTTAGAGTGAGGTTTTATTTAAAATTCGATATGGGCATCAGATTTCACTACCGGCTTCTCGAGCCGCCCAGTAATCGCGTCAAGTATGGTATGCAAGTTCTTCTAAAATCCTTTTGGTATAGCAGACTGTCTCCATTAAACAACTCAAAAGAAAAAACAAAAAACAAAAAACGTCACATCGTGTGAATTCAGAACTCCTGGTAGGCTACTCATACATAAAATAGGGAGTTACTTTTCAGTCACCCTGTATACAGTATGGACAAATTAAATAAAATAATTTATTAGTCCAAAACTATTTCAGATATTGATACACACGATGAAGATTTTTATAGAGAAATTCTTGAGGTTTATTACAGCCACAATATAAACATCTAGTTTTTGGCATTCAGCCATTGAGGCTTCCGGTAGAAACAGTTTTTTTTTCTATTGTCGGTGAGTATTCGGTAAGCCGTTAGAAAAATCTATCGATGACAGAGGAAATATGAGGAAATTTGAAACAAAAAAAAAAACTTACGAAACCTTTAATATGTATAGAAAGATTTCATCTTGTGGTGAAGAGCGCACATACCGAGCATCGGTCAAAAGCTTCCAGGGCTTTTGACAAAACTTCACTGTGAATTTTAGCGTATCATAATTTCGGTTTAGATTTATAAAAAATCTAAACACGACTTCCTTTGTTTATATAAGAAAGGAATATATCACTTTTAATATATCAAGAATAGTTTTAGTGAAATCTATGTATAAAAATATGCGAATTCGGTTAGTCCGTCTGTCACTCTAAAATAGCCATAGAATGACCGATCGAAGCCAAATTTTGGATAGAAGTGCGAACAGGTAAAGGGGTACAAAGCAAAGTTGGTTTTACTACGGTGTGTTGCTTAGTACAATGGATTTTCATTAATGTTTTAGGAAAAATTAAAATTAAAAATTTTACTATTTAAAATACAAAATACTCCCTGCTTCCTGGGTATATCGATAAACTACGTCCAGCAGCAAGGCCTCTGATCAGGATGTTTTGAGGAGCGTGGAACCAGCTCTTAATTGCTGGTGTTCCCAGGTCCGCCATGACCCGAGGTGGTAGCAGCTGTTAGGGTCCCAGCTACGGGCAAATAGTTAACCCTGGAACTGGGGTAAAAACATTATGAAAGTGTAAAAATAGTTTTTAATACCACATATAATTTAACAAAATTATTACCAGTAATAAATTTTTGAAAAAAAAAAAAAAAACTATTACCAGCAATACATTTTTGAAAATTGAAAAAAAATTATCATCAATAAATTTTGGAAGGAAAAATATTACCAGAAATAGATTTTTGGCAAAATAAAACATTACCAGCAAAAGATTTTTGCAAAATAAAACATTACCAGCAATAAAAATTTTATTGGCATTAAATAACCCATTGAGGTTGACATGCCGTAAACCAAACCAAATCAAACCAAACGAAATACTCCCCTATTTTAAAAACATTGTCACAAGAACTTGTAAATATAAGTTAGACTGTGATCTACTCAAGAAAGAAAAACATATACTCAGTGAAGATCAATACAAATTCCCAGTTTTTAACGAGATGTTCGGTTATTTTATTTATCTTTTTAAAAAAAATTAATGATTAAAATGACAAATCTTTATTTAATAAAAATGCAATATTGTTTTTTGCGTATATTTACTTTAAGTTTTTGTATATAAAAAGATGCAGTTTTCAGTTCGCCCTGCGTTTATGAGAATAATCCAAAAATCACAAGACCAAACACTACAAAAATTTGAAACATGGTCAGTTGTATGTTGCTTTCTCAAGAGTAAGAAATCCTAAGAATTTATTCTTCGCTGTTAAAAAGAAAAGAAAGGAGAAAAATGAATTTTCCTAAAAAATATTGCTTACCATGAAGTTTTATAACATTAAATTTTCGTCAAAATATTTTCCCAAACAAATCAGCTTATTCAAATTTCATCGATTGGTTTGCGTAACTGAACGAAACCTAAAGTATCGACAAAATTGTTAGCGATAACTTTAACACGTGGGCGAGAACGTTCGCTTTCTGGTTATGAAACAGGGTTCGAATTTCACCATGGTCGATTTGCCAGGAAGTAACTTCATGAAGTTATCGGTCTGGAGAAGACTAAACCAGTGTACTTTAGAAAGCTCTGTGAGGGCAATTGTGTAGACGGAGCCCTTAGGAGACGTTGATTGTCGTGCTAGCACGAAGTCATAAGTCATCGTGACCGAATGTTTGAGCGTGTTCAGACCGTTGATCACGTTAGATAAGGCGCTGGATCTGTAACTAAGGTCTGCTCAGCATAGTTGCAGGTGTTGGCTCTGTGGGTGTTGAAAAACATAAATGTACCTGAGCAGTTGTCTGCAATGGGGATTAGCTAGCCGCCCTCTGGATACGAGTGGCTTGCGCCATTTGATTTTATTTACTTACTAAATATTCTATGTAAAAGCGGAAAAGAAGTTTTCGCCTGACTCTTTTCATCATTCAGGACTTCATAGGATCAATGTGATGTTTACGTTGACGCGACTACGCATGCGCAGGAATATGAAGAGACTCTGAAATTTTAAACTTCATTTGAAAACATATGTTTTTGGTATATAGTCTAGCCGATTACATTTTGTTTGTTTTTGTTTATTTTTTATCCTTTTTGTTATTAAATATCCCACCAAGAAAGGTAAAATGTTGTAAGAACCTGGTTGTACATATATCATGGATGATTTAGCGATTAAAGCACTTTCTATATACATTTTTAATTTAGTAAATTGCTTTCTCTTTTAATTAAAATAAGATTTTTTTAATCAAAATTATGGCCAGCAAGTAATGTACTGATTGTGTTGTTTTGAAAATTATCCCGTAATCTTTTATTTAAATTCCTAGAAGTTTTACCCATTTATTCCTTGTGACAATCATTACAGGTGATTGATTAAATGCCCACTAAAATCTTTAGCCTATTATGTTTTTGTTTTGTATTCATTAAGTTTTTGATTGTCTTAGAAGTAATTGTAGCACGTTTTATGTCAAGCTTAGATAAATTATTTCCATTTTTAATTGTCCTAGAGTTGGCAGGCAGTCGGATGAAAACTTAAAGGTCGAAAACCACCACAGGAAAACGTTTTCTACTTCGTAGTAGTTTTTAGAATTTTTTAAATAAATAAATAAATAATACTAATAATAATAATAATAAGAAAAATAAGAAGGAGAAGAAGAAGAAAGGTTGACCCTCGTAAGAAAAAACAAAATGAAAAATATATTTATGTATGATAATATGACAGCCTTCTATTTTGTGCAAAATGACATAGAGGAATCAAATAATGTAAATATATCTTCATTAGCCGAAGCGAGTGATATCATTTCAAGAATATCTAGAAGGAGAAAAGATACACACATGGGACATCAACCCAAAATTGAAAAAAAAAACATGTTACAGGAAAGAAACAAACAGAAACAGAAGAAAAATAAAAAGGAAAATACTAAACAATTAATAAACGACATAAAAAAATAAATAAATTAGGTAACACACTGAGAAAACAATATCTCTGAAAAATTGGAAACGAAAGGAAGGCAAGCAGCATAAAAAAAAAACGTGTTAAATAGATGAAAAGGATAGAAAACGCAATAACAAACTAACACAGAAGAAATGTCCTGGTCTCAAGTATAATCCTTTAAGTCACATTTTTAGCCTGGCCACTCTGAACTAAATATTCCCGCAGGAATAAAACATATACCAATATACATGATTACAAAGGCCGTCTCCAAAGATAAACAATAATGGATCTATTGATGAAGAAATTAAAAAAGATATTAAAAGATTAACGAATATTAAATATCACTTGACATTGAGGCTGACATTTTTAAAAATAGCCTTGACTTTTCCCAGAATTCAATATCAATGTTCCTCTATTTTATGATAAATATTTGAACTCAGAAAAAATGGTGTTTATCGTGTATTATTGTACTATGGAAACAAAATTTAGCCGTCAAGACACTCACTTACACAGAGTTATCTCAGTTGCATCCATCATGGTGAAAGTATGAATAAACAACGTATCAACTAGATTCTCATTGTTTTATCAAGGTCGACTACTCAGAAACGAGTCTGGTTTTCGTTCTGGTAAGTGTTTAATGATTACGTATAAGTCATTAAACAACTCAAGTCAAGATCTTTTCTTAGGCTATGCCTTACGTATTTACAAGCACAGATGTGAAGAGATAGGCTTTCATTATTTACGTCTTCTATATCAGATCCTAAATGAATCTAAATATAGTAGACAGCGATTCTGTGCTAATGAAAAGAGGGTTATGCTGAAGACATAGGTATTCATATTTGGGATAAGAATAATCTTGAACAAAAAAAAAAAAACAAAAACATCCTAAACACGCTCCAAGAATTAGCACTCAAGATAATTTTTTCCAAAGCAGGAACTATTAGGTTGGTGCAAAAATAATGTCGTTTTCTCACATATGTTAATATATGAGAAAACGACATTATTTTTTGCACCAACCTAATATGTTCTGGAACTGGAATGAAAGCGGTGATGGAACGTACATTGATTCCATCAGCAAATATAGAATTAGTAAATAAAAGTCACTTCAATTACCTCTGTCTATGGGTCACTTATAACAAAATTAGTATAGGAGATAAGAAAATTGAACATAGAATGGGCGTATTTTCGACGAACTAGCGTCGACTGGCGCTACAGAATCACGAAGAACTGTACCAGATGTCAGAAAGCACTGCACTTTGAGGACTACTAACAGCAGCAACACTTAAAATGGATAGCACATGTGACTCGAAGAGAAAATAATGGCATAATCAAAATGTTGACATTCTGCACTAGGTTAGTTTTGTGATGTCAAAGAACACTCGTTGCCACTTTTGTAATCCCAACGAACTCTTGTCACTTTCATAATGCTTGTTGTAGTAGAGACTTTTTAATCGCAGATACAGCTATATAATACACCGTTGAACAATGCTGGTGCCAGACACCTTCGAATAACGCGCTAATAGTACTTGCTCGATAATACTTGTTCGTATAGTGATAAAGGATAGAATAGAAATAGTTATCTGTATAGTAATAGAGAATAGACTAGAAATGGCGATCAATTAAACGCCAAGCTGCTACCTACTTATACGTTTCCTCTATAGTCACGTGATACATTTAATTCAATAATGGGATCACCTGTGTTTGCTCACTGGCAATCTACGTTCAAACTCAAGTGTCGGCAGCGACACTTTATTCCTATAGAACAGTTCAGAAGGAAACCCCTTCATTACTGGAATGAATGATAACAGTTATGAGTTTTGGGAAACCATTTTTCCGGAAAAAATTCTTTTAATAGAAAGATGGTATACGTTTTAACGGACAGTAGCATTGGCTGCTTGGTTAATGAGTTCAGAATATTTACTTATAACCAAGCAGCTAATGTCACGATTACTATTAACTGAGAGAAAATTATGGCAAAAAGATCCAGCTGTACGAGGCCAAATGTGGCCATAATAACAAAGGAAACTTATATGGTTATAACAGGCATGCACCACAGCTAAATGTGCTCGATATTGCGAAATGGTTTTGATAAAAGCAACCTGCATGTGCGATACAGTTAGAAATACCCCACCTTTCACCCGGCATTTGACAGAAGGTTTTACCATGTATCTAGATGCGATTTCGAAGTCGACTTTGCTTTGTCAACTTTCAAACTTTAAAAAAAAATTATCGACACCTGGCAAAAATGCTCCCTCACTAATCCTCCTCCTAAACAGAGATGCACATATTATTATTATTATTATTATTATTATTATTCATTTCAGGGCTTATATTAAATATTTGGATGTTATGGCTGGAGACGGAGTAGCGTTTTATGCTAGTCTCCAGTGGTGTATTTTTTCTTTGAACATCTCCACAATGTCTAGACATTCTCATCTTTTTATTCAAAATCTAATTTGCTTTCATCTTGTATTTAATACTTTTGATATTATTCCAACAGCACAGACTAATACATATGCTTACAAGTATTCTGGATCATTTTGAACAAGTTCAGCGCACTGAATACCAAAATAATTTCCGTTTCCAACAATTAGTGTGAGTGTTTCCTGTTCCACGATGCCATATCCTACGTAAAAAAAAAAGTTATCATTTGGCTAGGTCAATGTAAATATGAAAAGGAAAAAAAAAAGAATTAAATCATCATTTGAAATTTGAACACAATTTTAATGTGAAATAAATCACAACTTCTGAAAGACTTAAAAAGTATGGTTGATCCCTTGTACCGCTTCAGCTAGTCGCTGACTCCTGCTATCGGGTCGAAAATGAAACACTGCTTCCTTATAAGAGCGGGAGCTGCCCAGTATACACTTCCCAGTTTCGATAGAGTCTAAAAGCTTCCCTGAATTATTTTTTTACCGTGCAATCCCTTTCTCGCAGAGAAAACATCGCAAGCCTCTTACTACTCTATCGCTATTTCCATGGAAAATGTTCAGACGAACTATCTACCTAAGTTCCACAGGTTCTTATCTTCACGGCTAAAACCCACTATGCCACGCACATTTCCTTTGTATTCCATTGGTGAGATGTAAGTTCAACTTCCTACGAACTGTTGTTTTATGGAACCGACTCCCAGAGTTTGGTTCTCCTATCACTAAAATATTAACCTGTTCAACTCTAAGGTCAACAGTTATTTCCTCCCCGCCCACATATCCACATAAATTCTACCTTTAAATCTGTAACCATCTACCTTGAGTGGCTCTTAGGCCTTGTTCGGGGTTAATATCTTTGCAAAGACATTAAGTAATTGAAATCAGAATACTGGGAACATTTGGAAGTCATTGCAAGAACTTTCGCTTATTTGATTTTAAAGCTTAGTCGATTTGACTCGTTTAAGATCCAGTTGTCAGCCATCATTCTTGTTCTTTGCTACCGCGCTTCCATGACTTTAATATTCCTGCTGGAATCTTTCAACTTGCTAATCACAAACATCGCCCAAATTTAATTACATCATTGACAAAGTAAATGATGTATTACAAATATTTCATGAAGACTATTTAATGTGATTATATCAAACAACTTTGTATTATGATAATTCATATATGAGAACAGGAAATCACTGCCATTATACCCATGTATTAACATAATATAAAACCAGAAACCAAGAAGTCAATGAAAATTATTGTCTTTTTGAAAGATGTATTAACAATTAGAGGTACGGATAGCGGCTCGGATTGAAGAATCTGAGAGCCGAGTTCGAATTCCATTCAAGATCATTATATTCACTGACGTGCTAATATCCTTGGGAATGGTATGAAGGCACGTAATCTTCCCCCTAGATTGGTAAATAGTAGTACAGACTGGATTTTATAGCCTTAGATGGAAAAGGTCAAAGAGAAAGAAAACTCTGAATTCAAACCAACCTGGGGAGGATTGTGATTCCATATGCTGTCTTACCCAGGTAACTTTCCTACTGCTGTGGCTGAAATAGATGTGATGACTCCACGACCCTTCTAAGATGACTCGTGATCGTGATTAAGAATTAATTTGAACATTATGGAAAAATTGTAAATAATAGTTATTTTTCTTTTAACAAATACTCAAGTAAAATTTATATGAATGAATCACATCGGGAGACAATTCCAAAATCAAACAAATTCTACAAAATATTCCAAACGTGAATTCTTAACTTCAGTTATACTTCATATGTCCATAAAGTTAGTGTGCACGTTAAAGAATTTATAACTTAAAAGTGAACGCCAACTTTATGGACACGCTCTATTTAAAAAACATATCACAAGAAATGTTTTGACTGCAGACACGATCGGAAATTCTATTGCTCTACTTACAAAGATATCTCGATTTCAAAGAAAAATAACGATTAATCGGTGAATTATAACTAATAAGATTTCTTTACATGCAGGTAGTACAATTTAGAAACGACGAGATAACACCAAAATTTGCATAATAATTAAGAGATGAAATAACCAAGCAACAACAACAATAATAATGATAATAATAAATAAATAAATACACATAATTCTTCTTGTGTCGTATCTTTTAGTGCATTGGCAATCATTGTTCGTCAACATTTCTTGTCGTTTGTAACTCTTAATGTATTCTCTTTGTTATCTCTTCTAAACCCTGTTCTTACATCAATTTACACAAGCAAAATTTGAAACTAACCAGTGAAAAATGGAGTTGATTATATATATATATATATATATATATATATATATATATATATATATATATATATATAATCAACTCCAAACGACAAAAGCCGAGGACATAACACCAACAGAACCAATAAACACCAAATTATTGGCTATCCGTATGAATAGAGCAACCAACAAATTAGCCAGGTATGAATCACACCAGGAATATATTAGGATATGCCTAAAGGATCAATTAGTACCGACCAATTTCAGGATTGATTTGGAACCATCAATAGGTAACCACAATGATGCGTTTCTAGCATCATGGTACCGTAAATTAGAAGACTTCTCCAGGGAACTCATGCAGGATACCATGCAGTTCTGCCAGGAAAGCATAACGGCAACAACAGCAGAAATTAACCTGCTCGACGAAAAAATAAAAAAAACAAACCGAGACGGAAGAATATACCAACATAAAGAATGTCATAAAAGCTCACACAAACCAAACAGTGAGGGAACTACAAAAACTGAAAAACAAAGAAAATTAAAATAGAATATTTCCTCCAGACAGAAGAACAAAAGAGAAATGAAGCCAAACTCTGAAAAAAAGCGAACGACCATACCCCAAAAGAAAACAACAAAACTACACTGACCACCACACAACAAATGCAAACACAAAACAGACCAAATAAATACACCAACAGAAAACAATAACAACACCGCCACCATCAACGATAGCTGGAACCTCAAAAAAAAAAAAAAAAAAAAAACACACACACACACAAAACAAACCACTAACTTATGCGGACATCCTTAGGGTGCTGTACAAACATACAGAAACCAAATCACAGCAGCCCTTCTACAGAACGCATAACCCCATTAGACATCACAGTCCGCCTAGATTAGCCCCTACTAGACAATCAACAGCAAACACACTCAACCTTAAAAAAAACCCGGAATAAGCCCCCAACCAGGACACCTGGATGGGGGTATAGCATCCCTAATAGGAGATGTGATGCAAGCTTTCGAGCTTTTACGAAAGAACTTCGCCATGCTTCAAATTTGACCCATACGAGCGAGTTATAAATTTAAGTAATAATAAATTTTCACTCAATACATTCAGGGTATTAAAAAAAGGACTAAGCTTTTGCCCTAGTCCCCCAAGGTTTGATAAAGACACCTTAGCAAAGGACCTGAAATCCTTCTTTAGAAGAATACGGTTAAAAGCCCACTATGGGGACAATGATCATACACCTTCCATACTTGATACATTTTGTACTAGCCGTCGCAAATGACATAAGAAAACAACAGCACGTAAGCTGCCACGTGACAATATTACTGAAGGGAAACGTATAGCCCTCGACACGCTGACACATAGAGATGACCTAATCATAACTTAGGCTAACAAAGGGGGTGCGACAGTGATCTGGGGAATCGAAGAATATATTAAAGAGACCAACAAACAGCTAGCCGACAAAGAAACCTATAAAAGCTTACCTACGGATCCCCTTCCCGAATACCAAAAAGAATTAACTAGCTCACTAAACATAATGCTTCGCAACAATCTAATCGACAAGGAAACATGCACAATACTTACACCCACAAACATTACACCTGCTCGTTTCTATCTCCTTCCTAAAATACACAAAAGCTACAACTCCGGCCGGTTATTTCATCGTTCAACTGCCACACGACAAAAATTTCCAAATACATAGATCATTACGTACAACCGGAAGCTAAGGAAGTAAAATCCTACATCAGAGACACAACAGATCTACTGAACAAAATTAATCACATACAAACAGTTCCAGAGAATGCTATTCTAGTGACTATGGGCGTTAGGTCACTATATTCAAACATTAAAAACATCGAAGGGCTAACCGCCCTTCAGGAAGCACTTACTAAAAGAAGAAAACAAGACCCCCCCCCCTACAGAAGTTATCATAAAACTCATGGATCATGTCCTTACATTGAATACTTTCAACTTCAATGGAGCACTCTACCTTCAAATAAGTGGTTGTGCCATGGGCACCATTGAAGCTCCATCATATGCTACAATATTCATGGGAAAATTTGAGGAGACCCATATCTATCCTCTCATTGGTAGCGACTGCGTATTCGATGCAAGATATATCAATAATATATTCTTTGCATACACGGGTAGTGATGACAAACTTACCCAATTCCTTATGACCCTAAACACAGTGCACGACTCAATTAAGTTTGACTATGAAAAATCCACAACATCAGTAACATTTTTAGACACCCGCATTTACATAGATAAAAACAGTAAACTACAAAGGACACTACACACTAAAATCACCGACACCCCCAACTATCTACACTTTAAGTCTTCCCACCCTAAACACCTCAAAGAGAACCTTCCCTATTCACAAGGACGTAGACTCAGAAGGATATGTTCCAGCAATGAACAATTAAATAAAGACATTGAAAATCTAGAGCATTAATTCAAAATACGTGGCTATAAACAACACCTAATTAGGGAACAAATAAATAAAGCAATTTCCACACCTAGAGAAGACACCCTAATGTACAAGATTAAAAATAAATCTAGCCGCATTTCTCTAGTAACCACTTTCAACCCCACTCTGCCTCCACTATCCCAAATAATCAAACGTCGCTGGGAAATACTACATCTCAAAGCAGACCTAAAAACTGTTTAAGGAACCTGGCCTTCTTGCATATCGTAGACCTAAGAACCTAAAAGAAATCATAAGTAGTAACCACATTTCAGGGGACAAGGTAATCCGTAATAAACTAAGAACAAAAACAACAGGATTTTCCCAACCATGTAACAACAAAAGAAGTTTATGCTGCAACCATATTAAACACACGAATTCATTGACTAGCTCAGTCACTAAATCTACTTTCAAAGTCTACCACGATTCTAACTGTAGAAGTCATAACATAATTTACCTCCTAGAATGCACACTATGCCAGAAACAATCTGAATGGCCCTTTCACTACAGAATTAATAATTATCGCAATCGAATTAAGTCGACTACCCATGAAAAAATTATTACCAGTAGAACAACATTTCCGCCTAGAAAAACTCGATTTCAAAACATATGTCAAATTCACTATAATTGAGAGAATAGAAAGGTTCAGAGCAGATAACATTAGAAAGATTTTAGAGTTCCATGAAAATAAGTGGATACAACGTCTAAAAACACACTATCCAGCCGGGCTAAAATAATTAATTTAACAATATAGATAGTACTAATATATAACTCTACAAATCAAAACCTACCCACATTTCTCACCCACTGAAGACAGATATGCTTACGGAGGTGTTGAGGCCTGACAGTTATACACACACCCACACGAATATACACACTAACACACATCATACTCACTGACTCCCTAATGAGCCAAATGATAACACACACCCACAGCAATATACATGCTTACACATATCATACTCACTCACTCACTCCCTAAGAACCAAATAACACACACACAAACACTTAACAGAGACACATCCCCTCTCCAGAACCAATGAAACTGTCAAACTGACCAGGGGAATTCAGAGCAGCATAGATCCATCCAGCGCTTATCTCAAATAACAATCTTAAAAAGACTGTTTGACTAACACAAAGAATGTTAAAAGATCCATGTTAAAAAGATAAAAAAAATAAAAATAAAACAAATGAAAACTACAGTCAAAAGTTAATTTTTTTTATGAACACATTCATTTCTGTAGTCCACTGCTACCAGCAAGCAGAAATATTTCTTCTCCTGATGATGGCTATTTTGGCCGAAACTAGTCGAGGAATCTAAATGAAGTAATAATAAAAAAAAACGAAAGAATATTAATCTACAACCCAGTGTGTCTGAAGATTTAAATTTTTTTAATATTTTTTATTGTTCAATATATATATATATATATATATATATATATATACGTCGGTAAGTAATTCAAGTAGATCCTATAAATTTTATAGGATATAAAATACTAAAACCGATCCACAAAAGAGAGCTCAATATAATTTTTATTATAGAGCATATAAATTAATTTTAATAAATATATTTGCATTGATAATTCCAGGGAAAAACTACGTTCCCATGGACGAAATGTTCATCAGTATGAGCTCCCAACATTACCCAAGAAAAAAATAAGTTGGCGTGAATCTAAACACGTGTCGGCCAGTGACATTTGCAAGCAATGAACGTTTACCGTTTTCACCTTCTTTGTAGCTCACGGGCAAGATACTGGTATTTTCTAATTTTCTTCATCTGAACTCTGTTGTCCTCTAACACAATATAACAAGTTTTGTTCCTTGTGATATATTTATATACAGGGTGTTTCAAAAAGAATACGCCAAAATCATTACGCTGTTTTTTCAGGCCTATAGCATTGTAGTGGACTGAATCAGTGGTTATTTGATAGAGTAGTTATCAAAGTTTGATTGGGTGTCAGTTTCACCACTGTCGTTAGTATAACTTCTGGTTCAGCTGAATTGTGGGAAGATCAATCAATCAAAATCGCGACTCCTCAGAAGAAGGCGTTTTGTGTGCTTGAGTTCGCAAAAACAAACGCAATTGTCACGGTGCAGTGTGCTTTCAGAACATAGTTCGCCATTGATCCGCCCCATCGTGAGAGCATTCGACGGTGGGTAAGACAGTTTAAAGAGAATGGATGCCTGTGCAAAGGAAAGAGTCCTGGAGGACCACGTGTCACAGAAGAGCAAGAGAAGAAGATTCATGATGCATTTGAGAGCAGTCCACGTGTCCGTACGTCGAGCAAGTCTTCAGCTTGCCATCCCTCATACCAGTGTCTGGCGTGTGTTAAAGAGACGATTACACATGAAACCATACAAACTAAGCCTTGTCCAAGCACTTACTAATGATGACAAGGTGATGCGGAGGACATTCTGTGAGTCAATGCTGGAGATGGAGGAAGGTGATGAAACTCTCCCGTTTCACGTTTAGTTTTTAGTCACGAAGCGAATTTCCATTTGAGAGGCACAGTCAATCGTCACAATGTGCGCATTTGGGGAACAGAGCACCCACATGAAACTGTTATGCATGAAAAAGATTCCCCATAAGTGAATGTCTTCTGTGCTGTGTCTCAAGACGAGGTCTATGGTCCCTTTTTCTTTGAAGGAAACACCGTTACAGGACAAACCTATGTCGAAATGCTCCCAAACTGGCTATTCACTTTACTGCAAGCAGATTCAAATGACTTCATTTTTTAGCAAGATGGAGCACCACCCCATTGGCATCTCGTGGTTAGAGCTTATTTGAATAAAAACGTGCCTCAGCGATGGATTGGGAGGAGAGGTGCTAAAGACCTTGCTCTCTGTGCTTGGCCTGCCAGATCCCCGGACCTCACTGTGTGTGACTTTTTCTTATGGGGGTATGTTAAAGACCAAGTTTATGTTCCAGCACTTCCAGCAAGTATCGATGACTGAAAGATCGAATAACAGCTGCAATCAACACGGTGGACCATGACATGCTGAGGCGCGTTTGGGAGGAATTCTCATATCGGCTTGATGTTGTCTGCGCTGCCGGTGGTGGCCACATTGAGCACTTATAAAACATGAAATGAAACTTGAACACATCATACAACACATGTGTTCATGCTAGAGGTTTGTAATTTTTTTCGTTTTTGACACATCACGTGATGATTTTGGCGGATTCTTTTTGAAACACCCTGTATATTTAGACATATCCATTCTGTCAATCTTCGTGGGACTATTTTTCTGGGGAGTGATATTCTCATGCCTTCCTCTTAGACTTATTGCCACTCAAATCAAGAGACACCATATGTATTGTGCTATTTAATCCATAGTTATAGGGAGAAGAGATGAATTCTTACTTTTCCAAAGAAATCAAAGTGAACCAAGCAGATATCAAACCGAAATATTTAGGTGGAAGTTTTTCTTTTTTCTTTAAATATTTCGTTGGCAGTTTTCAATTCGCGTTCTTACTGTTTTTTTACACGGTTTAGCACGATTTGGTTGCACTGTTCCCAGTTGATTACTGTTCCTACTCATTCTGTTTGCATCATGATGAGATTTAACATTTGACTCGTTTCTCTAGGAAGTAGTATTGGTAATTTTTCTAGGTTTGTACAATCCGTCTTCAGTCATTTGGTCATGTAAATGATTTCCGATTTAATACGAGGATTTTTTTTTAATATCAATGTTACAGCACCTTGTTAAAAAAAATATAAAATGTAAAAATATTTAAATGCCTAGTGGTAGCCTAGTTACAAAGCACATTGGAATTGAATCAGATTATATAAAAGTAAACATATGGAACACATAATCACGTTTTGTTTAGTGCCAGAACATAAAATTTGTTATTCCGGTAATTAAAATACGTCGTAAAAAAGCTCCTCGATTATTATTTTTTTACTCTAGCTCATAAGAACATTTCCGGTAAGATAATGTTATGATGTGTCTACTCCAACGATCATGATATGCCTGTCCGTTGATTTTTGTGATGGAACCGCTTCGCTTATTCCAATATTACTTCGCCCTCCTGTATTACAAGCAGATAGAACAAGAGCATTTTGACTGTATATTTTCGTATCGAAGAAGAAAGTTCGCTAAATTTAGGATAACACAAACAAAAAAAGACGGAAAAAATAATTACCTTCCGAGCATCCGATGACCGGGCATCCACAAAAAAAAAAAAAACCCCGGAAAACAATTTAAATAGAGCTCACACCATTGCGATTGGCTGTTGGTCAACTTCCAATCAAATGAGTTATAGCGGGTTATAGTTTGTCAGTGTCTGCAGGCTGTTAATTTTGGAGGGAGGATAAGAGATGATGAAGGCAGTATGATGTCTGAAATGACCCAAATAAGAACATCACTGACAACGCCCTCTAGCGCTCATGAGCGTATATTCAAAGTAGTTTTTTCCTGTTGAAACTGTGACGTCCGGTGAAGGCGGGATGACTTCTAGGAATAGACTAGATAACAAATTGGAAAAGTCAATTGACGGTGAGGAGAGACCACAAATGAAAACATTCCTGGGCTAGCTTCCCGGTTTGCAGATCAAACTTGCTACAGACACACAAAATAATAGACACCGCCAATGGTTTCCGAGAGTTGGGGAGAATGAGATCCCTATTAGGACGGACCAACCGTAGACAAACCAAGCCTTACAACCACGGACAACGATTATGACATGCCTATGCGAAAAAAAATGCAAGAATATACGCGACCTAAAAATCCATCAAGCCAAAACGAAATGTCAAATGGAAACTAGCCAGATGGAGCGCACAGGAAATCCTCCTGGTGAGACGCAGGAAATACAGGACCGGGAAGCTCACCACAGAACCCAGTTCTTCCAAGCAGAGGCACAAGTGTCCCTCGAGTTACCAGCTGAGATATTTCGGGAAAAGATCAAAGTAAAATCGCCAATGTTTTGGATAGCAAATATTTTACAAGACAGTTTTGATAATTTTCATATTTAAATTTTATCGAATGACCACTATTTTTTTTTCGTTTATGTTCAACTAAAACCAAGATCTACTCAAGGTAGAGTGTTAACGAATGAGCTTATTGTAAGGGCGTAGAAGGAGTGTGTAAGTGGTGCATATTACGAGGATATTTCGGATTGATAAGGTTGACTCTCGATTTGAAGATGCTAAGTTTCTAATGATCGGGGGACAATATCCTCGAGTCCCTTTTCGACGACGTATAAGTTCTGAAGAATATGTTATCAGAGTAGAACTCCTGACTAATGATCATAAGAAAAGAGTAATACACGTGCTATCGTTGTTCGTAGCTGCGAATATCAGGACTGGTTAAACTGAGGAATATCTACAATAAAAAATAACGATACAGTATTGAGAGGCTTGAGATGTTGTATACACTTCATTGGGTGGTGTTTTTGGTTGGTCTCATCTCGTCTTGCTGGCAATCACTGGTCGTTTTAGTCCAATTCTCTTCTTCTCTTGGTCGGTGTCGCGAAATGTTCTTTGGGTTCAGAAAGGAAACGCATCAACAAAGAGAACTGTTAACTATTATTTTCTCGACTGGTACATCTTCTATCAAATGGGGGTTATTACAACTCCTATTAGGGAACCGTTTCCAAACACGAAATCTCACACATCCATTTTTTTTTTTTTGGCGTGTAACAACCAACTCTAGAAATACTCTTCTCCACTGGGGTATGGGGATCGGGTTTGCATAAACGCAATCTATCAGCCAAGAAAAATCGACTTCTATATTTTGTTTACCATCTGAACTCAAACGTCAGTCTTAGTAGGTTTGACCCAAAATACAATGCCACTACAAAATAACAGCCTGAAACTTTTATTTAACTCTCCTTACTCAACCATAAAACAAATTTATTTATGAATTTTATTTCAACTACATTATATTTAACAAAGACGTTCATCTGCAGGAAAGGATGGGAAATAATTCCTCAACCACAAGGCTGCATAAATGCTTTCGAGCTGGAATAGATGCATTCGGGTTTCAATTTCTTCATAAAAAAAACAAAAAACCTTCCAACCTTCTGGTTCTGCTATATATGAATTGCACCCAGTTTTCTGTTTTAAATTTTTGTTGTCACCAAATAAATGGATAAAGAAATAACAAAACAAGTGTTGCAGATATATCATATTTTAAAGTACAACAGAACAGTATTATACGTTTAGTGAGTGTGTGTTGGTCGACCCAGCGTTCAATCTATTCGACTTATATTTACCAGCTTCTCCACAAGGCCACATCCTACCTCGTGGGGAAATGTGAAACAATCCGAAACCGTAACCTCGGCCAAAAATCCCCCAGTAGCTGTTTACGAGACGAGACTCTGCCCTTCGACATAGCCTCCTCTGGGGATACTCTCTGTCCCGAGGCAAGTAGTATGACCAGCACAGGCGAATATATCTATTCGACCTTTCCGCGAAGGCCTTCTCACCTACTAATCTCACAGTAAGCGTAAGAGTCAAACATTGACTTTTTAGAGGGAAGACACCACAACAATATTTTGTTATTGATGACCAGATGTTATTTTGTTTATGATGATGTTTTCTTATTATTAATGACCAGATGTTATTTTGTTATTGATGATCAGATATTATTTTGTTATTGATGACCAGATGTTATTTTGTTAATGATGAGCAGATGTTATTTTGTTACTGATGTCCAGATGTTATTTTGTTCAAGATGATCAGGTGTTATGTTGTTATTGATGGCCAAATGCTATTTTCTGAATGATGACCAGATGTTATTTTTTTAATTATGATCAGATGTTATTTTGTTATTGATGAACAGATGTTATTTTTTTAACGATGATCATATGTTATTTTGTTATGGATGAAAGATATTAATTTTTTTAATGATGATCAGATGTTATTTTGTTATTGATGACCAAATATTATTTTGTTAATGATGATCAGATGTCATGTTGTTATTGATGATCAGATGTTCTTTTGTTATTGATAACCATATGTTATTTTTTATTGATGACCAGATGTTAATGATGATCAGATATTATCTTGTTATTGATGACCAGATGTCATTTTCTTGATGATGGCCCGATGTTATTTTGCTATCGATGACCAGATGTTATTTTGTTAATGATGATCAGATGTTATTTTGTTTTTGATGAAAACATGTCATTTTCTTAATGATGATCAGATGTTATTTTGTTAATGATGGCAAGATGTTATTTTCTTATTGATGACCAGATGTTATTTTGTTAATGATGATCCTCATATTATGTTGTTATTAATGACCAGATGTCATTTTCCTAATGATGGCAAGATGTTATTTTGTCATTGGTGACCAGATATTAATGATGATCAGATGCTATGTTGTTATTGATGAACAGATGTTATTTTGTTAATGATGATCAGATGTTATGTTGTTATTGATGAACAGATGTCATTTTCTTAATGATGGCAAGATGTTATTTTGTTAATGATGATCAGATGTTATTTTGTTCTTGATGAACAGATGTCATTTTCTTAATGATGGCAAAATGTTATTTTTTATTGCCGACCAGATGTTATTTTGTTAAAGATGATCAGATGTTATTTTGTTAAATGATGATCAGCTGTTATGTCGTTATTAATGACCAGATGTTATTTTGTTAATGATGATCAGATTTTATTTTGTTATTGAAGACCAGATGTTTTTTTTTAATGATGTGGCGATGTTATTTTGTTAACGATGTCAGATGTTATGTTGCTATTGATGATCACGGCAAGATGTTATTTTTTTTTTATTGATGACCAGATGTCATTTTCTTAATGATGGGAAGATGTTATTTTGTTATTGATGACCAGATGTTTTTTCTTTCATGATGATCCGATGTTATGTTGTTAATGATGACCAGATATCATTTTCTTAATTATAACCAGATGTTATTTTGTTATTGATGACCAGATGCTATTGTGTTATTTATTCAGATGTTATTTTGTTATTGATGTCAAGATGTTATTTTGTTAATGATAATCTGATTTAATTTTGTTAATGATGACCAGATATTATTTTATTAATGATGATCAGATGTTATTTTTTAATAATGACCAGATGTTATGTTGTTATTGATGACCAGATGTTATTTTGTTATTGGTAATCTGATTTAATTTTGTTAATGATGACCAGATGTTATTGATGACCAGATGTTATTTTGATAGCGATAACAAGATGTCTATTTGGTAATGATGTATTTATAATCACTTATATATTGCATACTTGTACTTGGGAATTTCTTTATCTATTAATGCATATACGAATTTTATTGATGACCAGATATTATTTTATTAATTTGAATATTAAATTGAATTTATTATTCTTTAATTGATTAGTACGACGATTAATTTCTTGCTGACTAACTAGCTGTAATTTTTCTTAGCCTTTTTACTTAATACTATCTCTTTTAATAAAACCATCGTCCGAATGGTTCAGATCCGTTTTTGGATTTTCAGTGCCTCCCTCTTTTTAACCAGAATCTTCGGAGCTCTTCCAAGTGTACCAGTAATGATTGGTATAACTATAAACAACATATTCTAAAGCTGTATCAGATTATTTTAAAATAAAAAAACATTTCCTCCAAGGAAGGCAATATTGCCACAAAGATTCAAAAAGTTTCCTGGAAGTGAAAGAGAATAAGAAAAATTTAGTGAAGAGAAAATACAATTAAAAAGCAGGATCCAGCAAGATAGAAAATGGTTATAGAAGCGGCATTTAAATTTTTGGGTTTTACGCGGTAAAAATCTGAAGGGAGTTCCACAAGAAGGAGTGCGAGAAAAGAAATAATTAGAATAGAACTTACAGTGATATCGAGTTAATTTATCATTAAAAGTTTCCTAGATACTTGTTAAGTTAGCGATATTTAGTTCATATTGAGTTTAAATTAATTCTCTTTATGCATTTGTAACGATCTGTTTTTATAAGTAGTAGAGAATGAATGTATTTTCTCGGGGTAATTCTAACGGAATATGGATTTCTATTATATATATATATATATATATATATATATATATATATATATATATATATATATATTATCCCAATCGCTCACTCCTTTAACTTTTTTATTACTATCTATATTTATTTATCATTTGTTTTCATTCATTCGTCGCACTATTCTCTTCAAAATTATATTTATTTATTTATTTGGGTTTTACCGGAAATTCTTTCATTTACGTTTCGTTAAAAAAAAAATTTTTCTTCTTTCTTGAAATCATTGGTATTTTATAAACAAGCATTTTGAAAAGCGGCCTTTTTCTCGTTTTAGTACAACAGCCAAAGAATAAATGAAAGGAAATAGAAAAAAAGTGGTGGTGAGGGGTGGGTAGCACAAAGAAGGAAGAAACAAAAATCAAGAAAAACGAAAGGAAACAATAGAAAACAAGAACGTCATCAAGTAATCCCCGGTAGAAAAATAAAACGATGAACAGAACCTGGAAAAAAAAAAAAAAAAAAAAAAAATGAATGTGGTTGAAGTGGGTAGGAAGGAAAAAATTCTTTAAAACTAACCGAGAAGATTGAGTCCGCCCACGAAAATATATAAGTTATTTAAATATGAAAAGAACAACAATATATCTATCTGTTTCTCACACACATGCTCACGCGCATTAACTAAACACATGTAATTACGCTCTATTTACATCTTTGTTGTTATACGGAGATACACACAGACGCACGTGTATGCACACTAAAAGTTTGATTTTAACGAAACCATATATATATATATATATATATATATATATATATATATATATATATATACATAAACGCATACATGTAAACATGTTACACACAATGTATTTTTTTTCCCCAATTTCAGTTTTTCTTCATGTAAACACGTAAATACACGAAGGCATGTTTCTCTTTCTAACAAACTGGACTGCAAACAAATTTATAAAAATGCATATCGATTCTTTTTTAAATGGCAAAATCTTATGTGAGTTTATTCGATATTCTGACTCTCCATAGATTACTTTTCTTTATTAAATTTGAAATGCGATGTTTTTTTGGAAAATTATAATAATTTGGTTTCCAGATGCCATTTCCACGGTTTGAAACTCAGTCCTATCCTTAGCTTAGACTGGATTTCATCCAAGAAGAAAAATATACAGAAAAAACAAACAAATTTCTTATATGCAATTATGCAACGTCCGACGTTGACATTATATTAACATTAAAACAGCATAATTGCATATAAGGATTTTTGTTTGTTTTTTCCGTATATTTTTCTTCATACTGTCGGATCTATATCCATATATTTGCTATATATATATATATATATATATATATATATATATATATATATATATATATATATATATATATACACGTTCTTTTTTATAGATTTATTTTATAAACATATTAAAAATGGCTTAAGTAATTGTCACTTGCTTACATTTGGATACGCATTGAGCAGATATGAATGAATGAGAGAAAATCACTGAGAATTGTTTTTAAAAACAGTAAAATCGACCTTGCTATCCGGTAAATGTTGTTAATACTGTTTATTTTAAACAGAGCATTTACTTAAAATATTTGATCTATAAAAAGAACGTATAAATATATAAAAAATGTCTTAAAGATATATATATATATATATATATATATATATAAATGGAATAAATCTGAAAGCAGCCGAGGTAGTGTGTTCCTGGCACTTTAGGATTTATTCCTGCTTTACTTAGGGTTCTGAGCACTCTAAGTTTTAGCTTTATTACTCGCTTGGTTTTTTTTTCTTTCGACTCGAAACTTAAGGCAATGGACGATTTATTTCGCCCTGTTGGGTTGTTTCTAGTTCTTTCTTTTTTTTTTCAATTTTTTCCTCGGTTAAAAATTTGTTTTGATATGCTTGAAAGTTGTTCTATCCGAGGTTTTGTCCAGCCGAGTATTACTAGCAGTTTAATGCACACACACACACACACACGCGCACACACACATATATATATATATATATATATAAACACAAATGGATAGGATAAAAATTTACATATGCACAAATACTTTTAAGTCAGTCAGGTAATGATTTTCCAAGCGTAGCTAAGATGTGGCACAAGACCGAAAGCAGTCAGGTATGTGCCATTCGTGATACACGCTAAAGTGATCGTGTATCTTTCGATACATAACTGACGAGGCAGAATTTATTACCGCAGTAGGTTGCCATTTCTTTCTGCGGCAATAATACCCGGTGTGTCCTGCTATTTACCCATAGCTAACTATGGAAGAAGAAAAAGATTCATACCTTTCTCAAGTGTAATAGCGCGTAAGCGAATGTAATTATTTAGAGAGGAATTCGAACTCGGCTCTCCGATTCCTCAATCCGAGCCGCTATCCATTACTCCACCGTGCCTCCTTTTGCGTTCACAACTATATCTATTCCTCAGGAGTTACAAAAATACAGTGATCAATGTTATGAAACAGAGCTAGAAGTATATATTAGTTTGACAACCATGAGAACGCAACAGATAATGGCCACACCTGAAACACACACACATATATATATACATATGACTTGACTTGTATCGGTTTTCACTCTGGTCGGGTTGAATTGGCTTCCTCCCGAGCAAGTACAGCATCACGGACCATTGCTGCCCATGTTCGTCGATCCTGAAATGAAATGAAATGGCGAGCCAGCCGCGATTCCATGGTCGAAGACCAAATAATATAGTACTGCTCGGTCATCCTTGACTGTGCTAGCACACGTCCTCAGCTGCCCACCGATACGTTTTCGCCAGCCAGGAAGAGAAGGAGGGAGAAGTACATCGCGGATGAGCTCTCTCACCGGGCGTCGAGCTGCGTTCGAACCATCGGAGACGACGCTGGAGCAGGACGGGTGGAAGAGGACGGAGACTCAGGCGACGACGTAGAGTGGCTGTGGGCATACGATCGATTCGGCGGCATCGTAGAATGCAATGAAGGCAATCGTTGTCGAACACTTCAAACCTTCGAAGGTCAACCGCTCTAAGTGGCCACGTTTCACAGCCACAGAGAAGGATATTTCGAACAATAGCCTCATAGATGCGCCCCTTCGTAGCCGTGTAAATCTCCCGTCTCCTCCATAGTGACCGCTTGAGACGCACGAATGCGGACCTTGCAGCTCCTATACAGCGTTCAAGCAGCCTGCCCGGATGGTATAATGGTTGAACCTAGATAGACAAAAGACTGCACGCTCCCCAGATCGATCCCGTCCAGCGTCAGTGGCTGCCAGTTGACTGGATCAACCAGGGACAACATAACTTTGGTCTTCGAGGCATTGCTGCTCATACCCACATCCCCTGCTGCAGTTTGCACACGGTTGAGTAGAGCTTGCACATCGTCACAGTTCGATCCGCCCAAGACAATGTCGTCCGCGTAGGCCAGATCAGACACCCTGACGTTCTGACCAACTGCACTCCAGCGTAGTCCCGAAGGGCCTTGCCGAGGACGTAGTATATATATATATATATATGTATACACATACATATATAAGGCAGGATGTGTGTGTGTGTGTAACGAATGCACGGCCGCAATTTTCGACGGATTTTTCACTAAAATTTACATGCACATGCTCCAAGTTAGAGGAAAGGCCAAGGCCGACTTTGCATTTTCTTAACTCCCATCGATAGTGTAAATAATAGATTTGTTCATGCTTCTACGACAGTTTTCATGTTGTTTGCGGTCATTTTCTACTGGACAGAGTGGGAGCCTATAGCTGGCTGCCGCGAATAAGCAGGAAGATACTATTGGCCAGCTTGAGAGCCAACAGCTTACTGACACGAATGTTAACTAGCATGCAAAAAAAAAAATCGATAGCTGCATTCGTCACAAGTGGGAAAAATTTAAATCTACATGACACTTTACTCTAATTGGCTCATTCGCTTGCTTAAACTCAACGTTGATTCTGATTCCGCAAAACTGGGTTGGGTGTGAAAAAGTACTTGTTGTTGACATTCTTTTTCATTCGGTTTTTCCAGTTACGAGTCTCATTTTTAAAGCTGATCGTTTTGTGTTCATTTTGTTTAGTTCTTTTTTCGTAACAGATTTAATGTTTAGAATAGAGCTTAGAAAAAATTCGCAGTGTGAGTAGCAAGTAGCAACATCAGCACGACAAAGGGCACTGAATTTAAAGGCAAGGAAGGGCAAAAAAATTATAAGTCAAGTGATAGCGATTGCTGTATGAGTCGTACGATTTTTGAATCAAGCACGGGCAACGCCGAGCCATGCTGCTAGCATATATATATATATATATATATATATATATATATATGTGTGTGTGTGTGTGTGTGTGTGTGTGTGTGTGTAGTTGAAAGAACTCCCTATTCAAAATTACTTATGTTTGTGTTTTAAAGTGACAAATGTATCCCAGAATGGCACAATTCCTGGAACTGCAAGAGAGTGCGAGCTAGCATCCTTTTTCAAAGGTACCAGTGCAGAGATGATAGCGCTGTGTTCTTCAGAAATCGTCATCTAATAAGTACGGGATAGATAGTCATAGAAGCGGTCGTCTTTCAAGATCCAGATTTGAGGAAAATCGGCAAAAAGTTGTCAATTTAACGTTGTTCTT
>OZ010581.1:116877739-116895239 GCA_963932145.1 Acanthosepion lycidas | reverse complement strand
TTTTCAGATCAAATTTCTGAAATACGATATATATATATATATATATATATATACATATATATGTATTGATGCATGTTTCATTAAATAATACAGACAAGTTTTGTCTATTTATTTTATGTAAATTCTTTTAATATCGTCTGATAAACTTAATAAACTTATCATTAAACGACGAAAGAAAATCACCATATTCATACGTTTTTAATCCTATCAAAGTTTTCGGCTTACATAAGCCATCATCAAAGTTGACAATTACATTACAATATATTAAACAATACACGGACAAAACAATAGTCTGTTTTTGTTTACATGGAAGATTTCCAAGCAACGACAAACTCGTGCATACGAGACGTTGGAAGTGAAAATCACACCGCTGCTCGTGACATCTCACATGACCAAGCGAGAGTGAAAACGAGAAGTATTAAGTATGGGATGCTGTTGGTATAAAACATTGCCTCCTGTTATCAATTATAGGCATTTGGGAATATTTGTGGAGATTTCATAGTTTATTTTGTTCAGGTTAGGTTTCAACTATTTTACGGGTATAGCTTCACGAATTTTTAATTTTTGTTTATTGTTTTCATGTTTAAGTATAGTTGTGTTTTCAACGAGGATTTTCCGGAATTATGTATCCGGGCATGCATGTTGTTTTAAATGCTTAAGAGTTATCATTCAAATGTAGAATCAAACGTCGTGAAAGTGAGTTTGTGTTGTGACTAACATAAATATTATTTAATCCGTTGGAGATACAATCTCCCAAAGGGGACTTGAATTTGTAAATTATGTTGTTTTTTTTGCAGTATATGGATAAAGTTATATAAACGATTTAATGCGTATTGATATAAATATGATTAAGTGTAATTCGTGGTATACACATACATATACTGACCGACGCAGAGACGCACACACAAACATTTTGCATAAAAAAAATAAGCAAAATCTGAATTAAATGTTCTTGTGCCTGACCTGAAATAAAATGATGGAGATTCCTAGATATTAAATAAGTTCCCAAGCCTAATGTTCAAATTGTACGATGCAGAAGATTTTTATTTTTTATTTATCAGGCTTTGTTAAGCAAAAAAGAAAGAAAGAAAGAAAGAAACCATAGCAAACCAAAACATATGACGCAATATACGGCTTTATCGATCTATTTACCAACCCCGATTGTAAATGGAAATGAATGAACTGCGACATTAATAGTTATTTTCGAGACTCAGAGAGAGTAGAATTTAAACAACTCGATGTATTAATCAATAGACATTACAAAAAAAGAAAAAAAAAATCTGTTTTCTCATGTATGCTTAAGCGACATGACGTCACATTTGTTTGGTTAAATGAAAAAAAAGATACAGCAATTTCTAAAAAAAGCTGTAATCTTTCTTATGGCTTGACGTATGTTGTATTCAATAAGATCTGGCATTTGTATTACGGACGTTTTTTTTACGTCTCTGTCTCTTTCGAAATAAAGATATAATTCTTTATATCTTTCGATGTTACAGATTTTATTATCAACCAAATCTGGAGGGCTACGCTTTATAAACTTTTGTTCGAAACATGGAATTTTATAGAAGTAAAAAATATGCGCAGTAAGATTACTTGGCTGTTTTCATTTTTGTTTTATGTCTACCTTCACAGCAATGAATGCTTTAACTTTTTTTTATTATTCACTCAACCCGACAGCTATTGTTAAGACTGTACAATTAGAAAAACCATTCTGCAACAAGGAATTGACTCTACTAATTGGCAAAGCCGGGTTCATGGTCTCGAATTATAACTAATGATAACTTTCATAAAAGAAACATTCCCATATATATATATATATATGCAAAGAAATATACATAATGCCTTCCATGCCATTCGGTATTATACACCCGCCCACACACACATATATATATATATATATATATATATATATATATATATATATATATATATATATATATATATATATATATATATATATATATATATATATATATATATATATATATATATATATATATATGCACCTCGAGGTGGTGTAATGATTAGCAAGCTTGGCTCACTAGAACAATTACGACAGAGTAGTGAGTTCGATCCACACTAGGTGCCCCCTAATTTGGGCCTTGTGCCACATATAAACTACGCTAGTAAATCACTATATATATATATATATATATATATATAAAATTGAGCATGGAAGTCAGCACTCAGAGGCGAACGGCTGTTTCATGTTAGACGCAATCGTCAAACCTTCTTTCGGTTTGATCATTGATATATATATATTTATATATATATTTATATATATATATATATATAGTAGCACAAATCTGAGTTTCATGCACTGACTATTGCATAATTATCATTACAGTATAAATATCAAGTGTTTATGAAACGATCTGTTTTCTAACAGCACCTGATGATTGCATCTCGCATGAAAGTCTGGTAACCGGTGCGGAAAAATGTGTATTTATTATTGATAGTTTAGAATGGCTGGACGATCTTATGCCTGAGGCAGATAGACAATCCCCTTTGCAGACACACTCTCAGTCACTACTGGGCGGGCCACAGCTATGCACTAACAAGGCTTGCGCCAAATGGTTGTATGATTTTAAGGCACTTTCCAAAGATAGTTTATTTTGGTAGCATCTAATCAGAACGATAATATCAAGATGGGACCTTCCTGAAAGCAAACATTCTAAGCATTCAAATCTCTCTCTCTCTCTCTCTCTCTCTCTCTCTCTCTCTCTATATATATATATATATATATATATATATATATATATATATATATATATATATGAGTTAAAGATCAAATACAGATCAAATATGAATCGGAATACGAAAGGATGACAAAATAAAGAACAAATAGGAAACCTATATCAATCTAACATGTTTCATGCAGACATTATGGTTAAATGAGAATTTGTTTTAGTATGTATATTATATTTTATTTTTACATTTCTGCTACACGGGTTTCAGTTCTGGTAACCTTCTTCAGGCAAATAAGAGGAATACATTTTTAAAAGAAATTAATTTTCCTTATGTTCTTTTAATGTCACATTGTTCGTTTTCTGTATTTGTTAGTGATCCTTGAACTCCTTTCTGGACTATTGACAAAAGTGAATTTCTACCTAAGCCTTAATAAAACTATTCGTTTTGTTATGAGTGTCGGTGATGATAGTTGTGTTGAGGAAAGATGTCTTCTTCTCCCTGTTAATATGCATATCTAAATTTTAGAATATTCATTTTTCTCTCGTTGGAAAGACTATAACCTTTTCCCTATATATGTATGTGTGTGTGTGTGTGTGTGTTTGTGTTAAATATAATAGACAATGAATGTCGCTTATGTTTAATCATAAGCCATTCTAAACTTCGTATGGTTGCTTTAATTTCAAGTGAAAATTAAGACAAAAATTCTCCAACATTTGGATATTTTTTTTATTAAGCTCTTCCTTGATCTAAGCTTCCGGCTCACATGAACCATATTCAGAGTGTTTATACGTACATTTAAATAAAATATTCACCATCAAAGACGATATTCTGTTATGTTGACATAGAAGATTGCTATGCGACGATAACGGTGGCGGAATGACGCGGTTCTATGACGTCTTACCACGTGAGAGACTTAAATATTAACAACAGAACCATATTTCTAGATGCTAGGTAATGTGTTGCGACTAATTTCAAATGTAATTTTGTTGAGTGTGGGATTGCTTCGTTATAATGTAGATGGCCTTTAATATCTAAAGGTTCTTTTTACTGTGTGTATGTGTGAGTATTATTGTGTTATCAACTAATATCTAATAATTGTACATGGCTATGTCTTTCTAAGAAATGTGTAATAGAACTAAGGTAAGAAATGTGACAGGTAAGTCTACGGGAGAGCGTGTTTGTAGTAAAACCAATATATGTAGTGGATTTATTATTAGTAACAGTGATATAATCTCTGAACAGGAATGTAACCTGATACACTACATTGGTTTTTGTGGAGGATTTTGTTGTGTGGTTGTAGGGTTATTAGTGACTAGGAGGTTAATTTTTAAATTTTTTATAATATATAATGAGTTTAACTTGTTTATTATTATTAATGGGTTTAACATTTCTGCCTATTATGTTCTTGAGTGTTGTTTCATCATGTTTGTAATTATTATGCATTTAATTACAATAGTATAAGTTAATAGCGTTATGTTTATTTTGACATACACTATTATTATTAATATTATCGATTTTGTTAGAGGTATTATTAAGTTTATTGAGAAACATTTTAATTTGTTGATCTATGACGGAATTAGGAAATCTATTCTTAACAAGTGTTTGTTTAATGTTACGTGATTCTTTAGAGAATATGTTTTTGGAAGAAGATATCATATGTGTGCGTTGGATTAAGTTTTTTTTATAACGGCTAACTTATATCATTGGGGTCATTCACTGTTATAATAAAGAAGATACCAGTTGTTGTTAGTGTGTTTTCTATATAGAGAAGTAGTAAATTTATGTGTGCAGGGATCAATAAATGCATCAAGGAATGGAATTTTACTATTAACATTAAGTTCTAATATAAATTTAAGGACGGGGTGACTTTCAAATTTGTTTTTAAGTTGTGTAATGTCATTAAACTGTGCTCTAAATTTTAAGTTTAATATTGAAATTAAATTTTAGTCTTTGAAATTCAGTTTCGAAACAGTAATTTCTGTGTCACGATGGAATCATGTTTTTTTTTTTTTAAATAATTCTAATTTTAAGCTCTACTTCTCTATGGAGTACTGTTTTTTAAAATAAAAACATAAATACTAAAGAAATTTGGATCATTAATCTAACTATTCTTTCTTATTACATCAATATACACACACACACATACATATATCATTCGCAGACAGTACTGTTTCGCAGCTCCTCAGCGAAACCCGACTAATTTGGTGTTAGTTACAGTTTCTACCGCTGAGCTATCATTATTCAGCAGAGAGAAGCAGCTAATTCTAGCATATTGTTTTTACAATTGCAAACAAACGCCGATCAGTCAGATAATTTTGCTGAAGAGCTTTGCATATAAATTAGTTTCAGCTACAGTAGACCTGTAAAGTCACAAATTGGATAAAAAGACTACAGGAAAGATTATTCTTAGCCGACGCGTTTCGTCTCCCGAGGTACTTTATCAAGGCAAATGCGCTTTACCGTGATAAAGTCCTTCGGAGGACAAAACACGTCGATTCATAATATAATGTCGACTGGAATATATATATATATATATATATATATATATATATATATATATATATATATATTCCAGTCGACATTATATTCACTTACGTGCTAATACCCTTGCGAAAGTTATGAATCTTCTTCTCCCTCCAGCTATGGGTAAATAGCAGGACAGACTAGGTTCTATAGCCTTGGATGGCAACTGGTATAGGAGAAGGACAACTCTGAATTCAAAACCTGCGCAGAGTTGTTTGGGGACCTTGTGGCACGTAATGCACCAGATCTCTGTATTCGGCCCTTCAAAAAGTGTGGATGGTCCTGCACGAAACCTTCACCACTATAATCAATTCTCAAGTCCTGTTATCAGGCTGTCGGTTTCCTGGGAACTGATCTGCTTGACCCTCAACATCTAATTCGACAGGAGAGGATATATATATATATATATATATATATATATATATATATATATATATATTAGGTTGGTGCAAAAATAATGTCGTTTTCTCACATAGTAACATATGTGAGAAAAGGACATTATTTTTGCACCAACCTAATATATATATATATATATATATATATATATATATACACACACACACACACACATATATATATATATATATATATATATATATATATATGTGTGTGTGTGTGTATCTGGCTATACTCTTATTGAATACCAAGTTATATCGTGAAGCATTAGTCATCCAACAATTTTATGATTCTTAGTGGTATCCAAGAAGTCGAGCAACGTATAAGAAGTAGATGGTAAAACTCATGTTTATGTTTTTATGAGTAAAATTATATGTCTCCCTTCCTCATGCCCCGAATAAAATTGACGCGATCTCCTTTACTAAGTTGCTCTTCTTAGCTGGCATCAACTATATCACAGCACGAATGTTTGATGCTTTTATCCGTTAGAAATTTAATGTCTCCTAAAATATTTCCTTTTAAAAATATTATCTTTGATGAGCCTCACCAGCCTATAGTAATTTTCTAAGTATAGATTAGATGAGGCATTAGGCTGAAAATATGGGACACGCCGTGAGGATCAAACTTACTATACTATTCAACCCTATTTGATGTAGCGAGATAAGTTTGCTAACCATTACAGCACGCGAAAATGTCCAACCTTCTCCATAACATCCCTCTGCACGCTCAAATCTAAATTTTTTGATAAAGTTTCGAATATAAAACCGCAATCGCTTTGATTATTATTATTATTATTATTATTATTATTATTATTATTATTATTTCCTTTGATTTTTGGCGTTTACTCGTTTCTTTACGGGTCCGGCCCAGGGACCTAAGGTTAGAAATGGCATCGTGACACTTTCCACAGACAAAAACAAAAACAAAAAAAAAATTACATAGATAAAATTCTTCGTAAAGTGTGGGCTGTACTTGTGAGAACAAATTTTTGTATCACTTTGAGGCATGGACTTCCAGGGATTCCTTCAAATAGTCTACTGGAATCTTTTCCAACCAATTCTAGGGTTCCAACTATAACAGGGATTGTTGATGTTCCCACGTGCCACATTTTTGAGATTTCTATTTCAAGGTCCTTGTATTTTGATTGCTTTCTAATTAAATTGAAAGATATATTGCAGTCTGCAAGGACTGTCATATCAATAAGGAGGCATTTTTTTGTTTGTGGTCTTTAATAACAATGTCTGGGCTGTTGGCTTTGATTGCCCTGTCAGTGTGTATTGTGTAGTCCCAAAGAATTGTAACAGCTCTTATCTCCGTAACCGGGTCTGGGTCGTGTTCATACCAGTTTCTTTCAGTTTCCTTCCCGTAGAAGTTGCATATTTTCCAGTGCAGATATTGGCCCACTCTGTCATGCCGGGTTTTATACTCAGTGGGTGCCAATATCGTGCAACCTGATACAAGATGATCAATTGTTTCTGGATATTTATCACAGAATTTGCATTTTGGGCTAACACAATATTTTAGTATATTTGCTTGATAATTCCTAGTTAAGAAACATTATTATTATTATTATTATTATTATTATTATTATTATTATTATTATTATTATTATTATTATATTTCCTTTGATTTCTGTTGTGCACTTATTTCTTTCCGGGTCTCAATCAGAGACTTACTGTCAGAAGTAGCATCATTTTCTACTGAGCAATTAAAAACAAAAAAACTAAGATCACACATATTTTACATAGATAATGCCCTTCGTAAGGTATGGGGCGTACTTTTAAGTACAATACTTTGTATTTTTTTAATGCTTCGACTACCAGGAATCGCTTTAATGTGTCTATCGTAATATTTTCCAATCAATCCGAGGGCTCCAACTACAACTAGAATTGTTGATGTCCTTATGTGCCACATTTCTGAGATTTTGATTTCAAGGTCCTTGTATTTTAATAGCTTTTTGAAGATCTTCAAAATTACATTGCAGAAACTGCCATATCAGTAAGGAGGCACTTTTTTGTTTTCGGTCTCTAATAACAATGTCTTGGCGATTAGCTTTGATTGTTCTATTCGTGTGTATTGTGAAGTCACATAAAAATGTTATAGGTCCTATCGACGTAACCGGGACTGGGTGGTGTTCATACCAATTATTATTATTTTTATTTTTATTATTATTATCATGATTATTATTATATTTATTCCATTGATAAATAATAGAAAAACAATCAACTATGCAGAATAAAGTGTAAAAATAGACGTTAAAAATGAAATGTTAATATTCGAAACTCATCTACAAAATCGAAAAAATACGCCCTCTTTTCCATCTCATGTATGAAATAAAATAACAGACAGTAACAGCGCTAAATTAATAAATAAATCTACAGTTGTTTATCGTCCATCTTCGTTAAAATGTATTTTGGTAACGTTTACATATTTGAATGTTTTGTGGATCGGTGCGTTTATGGTTGCTGTTGCGAAATCATTTACGTACATGTTTCAACGCGACTCACGAACATAGACGCAAAAAGCAATATACCAAAAAATAAATAAATAAATAAATTAAAAAAGAATAAAGTAGCATTTAGTAAAAAAAGGTTGCTAAGACATAAATAGATAAATAAATGAAGCTTGGTGATTTGTGCTAAATATATAAATAAATTAGCAAATGTAGTCAAGATTCGTAATATAATAAAATAATCTGATTTAATTTACATTTATTTTCAAATAAGATAAACAATGTTTACGAATTAACATAAACAAACAAAAATGACTAAAATTAATAAATAAAATAATATGATAAAAGACAGAAACGAATAAATAGATAATAAGTAATTATTTATTCGCCGTTATCTTCGGTTGATGAGAAAGATGACAGTTTCTAACTACACTCGTAGCTAATTCCTTTTGCAGACGTCCGTCCAGGCTTGTTTCTGTTTATTAGTTAGAGATTCTGGAAATGAAAGCGAAGTCCGGTGTGATCAAAACTTGGAACAAGGCTAGCACGCGGAAACTCTAGGTCATGATGACTTCTCTGTGTTTGGTTTGGGACAATTTAGTTTTTTTTTTTTTTTTTTTTTTTTTTTCATTTTCACTCACAGGCCTCTGGTCAACATAAAATATTACGGCTAGTAACTATACAGAGTATCCCCCGAACACATACACACGTGCGCGCACACGCACGAACACACATATATTTATTTATGTGTGTGTGTGTGTGTGTGTGTTTTATAGCGAAACAGCAGTGTCTGCGAATGACATAATTTAGCTCTTGAAAATATATTTCAATTGAGCACTGTTGAGTGATAACCTAAATCTATAAACAACAGACACCTGCGCTAATGCAAATCTTTTAGTAAAATGAATGGAGCACTTTGGCTGACTGGCATTTGTTTACATTTGTAAAAACAATACGCTAGATTTAGCTGTGTAACTCTGCCGAGTGACGATAGCTTAGTGGTAGAAACTCTGACTGACATCAAATCGGTTGGATTTCGACCCTAGCTTGAGACATTCGGATGTGTAGTCGCACTGGGGAGCTGCAAAGCAGTTATGTCTGCGTAAAGATATATATATATAGATAGATAGAGAGGTGATCTTTATGTATTTTATATTGCCTAAGACATCCCTCTCTGAAAATCTTTCTGCCAGTTAAAGAATATGGCATTACACCCATTATTACGTGGAATATTGTAAATAAAAGCAATTTTTAGAATGGGAAAGGCAATAAGTATGATTTATGTTTTGTTGAAAAATTAGTTATGTTAAAACACTTAACCCTCGCTTAATAAGCAAGAGAAATGAATTGAGGGTTACACGTAGGCATAAAAATACATATCTGTTTAAATATGTTGAGCTAGATAGATTTTTAATGAAAACTCTTCTTTTTTAATGAAACATTACAATCTCTTTATGCTTAATATAAAAAAAAATCCAGCCCTAAAATAACTTTTTTTTTTTACATATATATATATAAATCGCGTGTATTTTAAATGTCAAATACATATTTTGAATAAAACATTGTAATCCCCGTATAATATTTGACAGCTCCAACATTACGATAACAAAATATATTTAAATTACGTAACGCTCGGTCTATACTTAATACCTGAAGATTGCGTTGTGCAGGAAACTCTGTGTCGGTCGTGCTACCAGAGAGCGATAATATATATATATATATATATATATATATATATATATATATATATATATATATATATATACTATAAAAGGAGGAAAACGCAGCCATTTTCCCTATATATATATATATATATATATATATATATATATATATATATATATATATATATATATATATATATATATAAGATTGCTCTCTGTCAGTGGGATACTGGGAGAAGACATATTTAATGCAATCAGCCTTGCAATAAAAATTGCACCAATGATAAGTACATATAAAAAATAGAGAGTGTATAATGAGTGAATTGATGATATCCCATGACGAATGGACGGACGTGTCCGTCTACGAATCTCTAGAGTCGGGATGCTGAAGTTAATATCATTCAGCTAAGTGATAAACCTTTAACTTAAATTAACCCTCTCTCCTTCTCTCTGTCTCTCTCTTTATATATATATATGCATCTATCTATCTATCTCAGACTTCATGAATTCAAGCTCCCTACGAGGCTGGCATTCCGCTCTCACCCTCTCAATGTAGCCGTCTCTTCTACTCCAATACCTTCATATCTCGCACCTCTCACCTGTTTCCTATTTCAGTTTCCCTGAGAGCTATAATCTCCAAATATTCAAATGTAATGTCAATCGACATCTCCAGTTGCCTTGATCTATTCACTACCCGCCTCCTCATCCTTTCTTCTATCACTCCAATCTGATCTTGCTCCAAATCTTCTGTAACCCCTTGCGTCCTAGTGGCTTCTCGCCTTGCTTGAGGTGAAACGCTGAAAAAAAAGCTATCTATCTATCTATCTATCTATCTATCTATCTATCTATCTATGAGTGTGTGTGTGTGTGTGTTGTTAAATTTAAAGTTTGTTAGATGCATTTTGGCTTGATGCCGAGACGCATGTAGCCGCTGATTATATATGAAGTGGCAATGTCTGAAGTTGAGATAATTGAGAGGAAAATCAGTAAATGCGTAAGGAATTGGCTTGGTGTTGCGAGGATTCTGTCGCCGGTTGCTTTGTATGGTTTGGGGTGGTGGCTTCAATTACCTGTTATTTCTTTGGTGCAGGAGTACTAGGTGAAAAGGTGAGATTGCAATCTACGTCGTGTGAAGCTAAAAATGCTGTAATCCGGGAAAATGTACCGGAGTTGAAAACAACAAGGAAGTTGAAAGTGTCAGACATGATGTCAGCATTGGAAGGGATGGTAAATCAGGCAGAATTTCAGAGTGTTACAAGGGAGGTACTTGTTGAACTTAGTCTAGATCAGAGGGAGCATTTCTGGTCAGAGGGCGGTGCACAGGAGCAACGCAAGTTACAGGAAAAGGGGTTTCGGAAGTTTGTGGAGGAAAGACGATTGGTGCAGTCGGTTCAATAGGCTCAGCAGGGTCGATGGCTTAACTGGGAGGGTATTGATGATGTTCAGATCAGTTGGTCTGACTGGTGGCGTCTCAGCGCAGGACATTCAAGCAGCATATGATGTGACGTCATCACCGGCAAATTTGAAGATATGGGGGGGTGCAGGAGGTACCCTACTGTCGGTTGTGTGGTGTATACAGAAACCTGCACCATATACTCTCATCCTGTCCGAAGGCGCTACAGAATGTCTGGTACACCTTTAGACATAACTTGATCCTGGAGATTGTGGCAACAGCTTCGAGTAGTGCTAATATATCCTCGTCGGACCTGTAAAGGATTGCCTTCCTGAAGCAAGGTGTGACTGACACAAAGCAGAAGACCTGGTCGGAGGAATCAAGGAAGTGCACAGTGTTGGTTGATGCTACACTGATAGGGGGGGGTTATTGTGTCTGGACTGAAGCCAAATCTAGTGTTGATTAATAGCGAGAAGAAACATCTGTTGCTTGGTGAGCTGGTAGTGGCATGGGAAGTGATAGAAGAGGCTCATGAAAGAAAGCTGGCTCGGTATGAGGAACTGCTGGCTTACGTCCGTGAGAGAGGATACGGTTACACCCTAGTGCCGTTTGAGGTTGGCTGTAGAAAATTTCCTGATGTTTGCTTAAAGAGATTCCTCAAGTGTGCTGGCATCAAAAGCCGAATAAGGTAATAAAGGCCTGTGACGAGAAAGCGGTTATACATGCAGTGCATGGTTTATCCAGAAATTCTAGCCGTTTCCAGCTAACAACATAGACCGGTTGCAACGTAACATCATCCGGCTGTTGCAGGCTCACTGAGCTTAATGGGCCGAAACTTTGTTGAAGCACGGTGCACGGCTGAAGATTGCAGTTTATCTGGATTGCTTGAAGTGTAAATGTGTTTTTATATTTTAAAAAACAGGAGATCAGTTGAATCCGCTACCTTAGTTTCAGCGTTACGGCATCCTCAGGCGATTTTTATGAAAGGACCTCTTAACGATTTATTTAAAAAAAAAAGCTAATGAACGCTATATTATTTTTCCGAAATAAATATAAAAAGGGATTATAAAATTTTCAATTGTCGAAGGAAGAGTATTTGAAATGTATATTTTTTATCCAGCCTCATATATGCTTAATTAACCCCTCACAGATACTTTTATAATACCCTCCCTTTTCTCCTCTTTCCTTTCTTCTTTTTCTTTCTTGCTTTTTATTATATATATATATATATATATATATATATATATATATATATATATATATATATATAAGCGTTTCACCTGAAGCAAGGCGGGAAGCCACTAGGACGCAAGGGGTTACAGAAGATTTGGAGCAAGATCAGATAGGAGTGATAGAGTAAAGGATGATGAGAAGGGTAGTGGATAGATCAAGGCAACTGGAGATGTCGATTGACATTACATTTGAATAGTTGGAGATTATAGCTCTCAGGGAAGCTGGAAAAGGGAAGGGAGTTCCACAGGCGAGAGGTGCGAGATATGAAGCTATTGGAGTAGAAGAGACGGCTACATTTAATACTGTCGGCAGTGAAAGGGTGAGAGCCCGATGTCAGCCTCGTAGGGCGCTTGAATTCATGAAGTCTGATATATATATATATATATATATATATATAAATATATATATATATATATATATATATATATATATATAGAGAGAGAGAGAGTGAGAAAGAGAGAGAGAGACAGATACAGAGACAGAGATAGTGGATAGATCAAGCCAACTGCAGGTGTCAATTGACATTACATTTGAATAGTTTGAGATTATAGCTCACAAGGAAACACGAAAAGGGAAGAGAGTTCCACAGGCGAGAGGTGCGAGACATGAAGCTATTGGAGTAGAAGAGATGGCTACATTTAGTAGTTTCGACAGTGAAAGGGTGAGAGCGGGATGCCAGCCTCGTAGGGCGCTTGAAATCATGAAGTCTGGGAAAAGCGAATCCAGCTCCTCGGAGCAATTACCATGACAGTATTTGTGAAAAATACAGAGAGAGGCGACGGCGCGTCTGTGAGAGAGCGACTGTGGAAGAGATGCCAGAACACGGTCAATTATATTGCATATCCGCCTCTGGAGCTTATCAAGAACCCCGAGGCAAACAGAAGGGGCTCCAGGCCATATATGGCAGCAATACTCCATGCAAGGGCGAATTGTTGATTTGTAGATCTGAAGGATCGATTCCGAGGAGAAAAATTTCCTGGAGCGGCACAGGGAGCCAACTTTCCTAGCGGTGGACGAAGCAATTGACTCAATGTATTTATTCCATCTCAGGTCAGCCGTCAATGTGAGGCCGAGCAGCCGCAGAGAGTTGTTCTCGTGAAGTTGAGCGTCAGGTATTCTAATATTCTGTGGTGATTAATAGAGAGCAATTTTGGTTTTGAGGCATTAAAGTTGACCAGCCAATTCCTGCCCCAGTTCACAACCGATTGGATGTCCTTTTCGAGACGGACAGACAGGTTAATTTTTTTCAACGACACTAGATTTGTTTTTGTGGCAGGAGTAAATTGTGATGTCATCCGCGTAGATGCCAACTTGGGAATTTATGGCGTCAGGAAGGTCATTTATGTAGATAAAGAAATAGAGTGGGGCCTAGGATGGAGCCTTGCGGAACACCTGCGTTCGTGGGATAGGAACTGGAGGAGAATACGTTGAGAACGACCTTCAATTCACGGTTTGACAGGAATGATTGTATTAGGTCAAACAATGTACCTGTAATGCCTCGAGCTTGCGAAGAAGGCCAGCATGCCAAACACTATCAAACGCCTTGGATATGTCTAGGGCCACGGCAAGAGCTTCCCCGTTATTTTGAAGAGCTTGGTAGACAGTTTCAGTCATGGTCGTAAGCACATCAGCTGTTGATCGGTCAAAGAGACATCTATATATAGTCGACATATGGCTACGGAATAGGTGAAAGAAGTGGTTCCTATGGGCGATGGCGGCTGAGCAAGCAGCAGAGAACCAAGATGAGGAGCGCGACTTGACCCTATATTTACTTGTGGAGATGAAAGCGTCGATGCCAGCTTTAACCTAGGATGGGACCTCAAAAGCACATTCTTGGACGCGGAGCGTAAAGACAACATCCCAGGGGACATCGCGGAGGAAATCACAGAACGAGTCCCAGTCAGCTCATTGATAGTAGAACGAAGTTCCTAGTGGTAGGAGGTTCTCTGCTGTGGGTAGAGTTGAAGGAGATTTTAATAGATACTACAGCATGATCGGAGTTACCAAGAGGGCAGAGTTGCGTGGCGCTACAAGACTCGGGGATGGAGGTAAAACACAGATCGAGGAGAGTGGCAAAACGATTGGGGAAGTTAACTATCTGCGTGAAGGATTGAGAAACTGAAAAATTAAGTGTTTGAATGCCTAGGTGGTCAGTAGCTACTACTGACCACGCAGGCATTTAAACACTTAATTAATCCTTAATCCACTTGGTATGATGGGCGTTAAAGTCGCCAAACACAAATGTGTGAGCAAATGGCTGGGGAGAGAGAGCCTTGTCTATGCTGTCAGAAATACTATCGAGTATCCCAGTCTTGAGATGACGGAGAGCGGTAAAGGAAGAAGAGATAGCTTACCGCATTGAGAAGAGATAGTCAGAGACACATGTAAGACTAGTCTGGCGATTTGAGAGACAACTCTCTGGCCAGAGGAAGATGGTCCTTGACGTAGACACCAAGGCCGTGCATGTGGGTTAGAGATTCCTTTCTGAAGAGAGGAAGGTAGCCTGGGATCGAAAGATCAGAGGAGGGGATAGACGAGACACGGTTGGTCTCACAGAGAGCCAGTATATCCTGGCAGTTTGCAGTGAGGAAAGATTCCATACTGCAGAAGTTTGTTCTGATGCCACGGATGTTGGAGAACGAAATGTTGAGGGTTTAGGTGATTTTTGAGGAGCTGGTTTAGGATTAATTTTTCGGTCTTTGTAAGTCATCATGTGGAATTATGGTTGGAAGATAAGAAGGCCCGAAGAAAAGAAGCAGACGGTTATCGACCGTGACGTGGGCAGAGAGGAGTTGGGACAGCTTGCATCATAATGTGGCCTAAGGGTTACCGACAGGAGTTGACTACAGGGACACCTTTCCATGCACGACATGGCACTGCAAACACCCCGGTATTATACAACTGTTGATCAGAGCGGCCTCTCAAGACGCTACGCAAGAGTTAGGGCTCCTAACTACTAGTCGGAAACAGCAACCAGAGAACTGTCAACCGTGTACCCTCAGAATGAAGAGGCAATGCCACAGACTGCGCACATCACAGGAGAAACAGAGCTGCACTAGTACAGAGGCCAGAGAGAGGGAGAGTGCCGGGAACACCTTCCTAAACAAGAAACAAGGCGTAAGGCTCTACTCATGTCCAAGAGAAGGGGGACGAGTGTTGACCGGGCGGTAAGAAAGCCTACCTACTCCTATTACATATAACACATACAGGAACGACAAAAAGTGTCCAGGCTGACACTTGGATTTTACCATTTGACAACACTAAGTTTTAACTTAGTATAAGTCCCATTGTCCTATTCTAAAAAATAAATTGAAGAAAATAAGGTTATCCGGCTTTGTTGATATGTCATAATAAATGCCACATCATCCGTGGCAGCGTGTGTTTGTCCGCTTCCTTTCTCATGATAACCTGTGAATGTACCGAGTATGGGGAGAAAAAAAATTAAAATTAAAAAATGAGTTTTCGGTAGAGTGAAATTATACTCACACATGGCAGCAAGTGTTTGTCCGCTTTCTTTCTCATGATAACAAGTGAATGTACGGCTTACCTTAAGTCCAAGCATCGAGTTTCAATGAAACGAAGAGCTGGTGGGAAATGAGGGTAGGAGGATCAACGGCCAATCCTCTGCCCCCACCAACAGTGGGCTTGGGAGACATGCTTTCAATAAAATTAAGAACAACAGGTGAAATACACGGCAAAAACAATTCCATGTTTTATCTAGCAAAAAATCGGCCAACTATATATATATATATATATATATTAGGTTGGTGCAAAAATAATGACGTAATAATGTCGTTTTTTGACGTATTTTTTAACGTCAAAAACGACATTATTACGTCATTATTTTTGCACGAACCAAATATATATATAGAACATATGTGAAGATCAGCAATTGGGATGAGAGCATAAATCATAAAAATACAGGCTCTTTTTACTAAACGCTTCTAGTTTATCGCTGTTTGGATCAGTTATAACAAATTTAGTGTAGTAGACAATGCGATGGAACATGAAGTATGTTTGCTAGTATTAGTTGCTTTGAAAACAAACAATTAATCTGAACACTCGTATCATGTTATTAAAATGCACAGTTAGGTGTTCAGAAATATTTAAACTGTCAGGTATATAAAACTGGTTTTTGAGATGAATAATTAAAAATTGTTTTGAGAAAATGAAGCATGTAGGTCTTAGATAGGACCATCATATCACTTGAGAACTTTCAACGTCAGCAAAATCCTTCATATATAACCAGAAGAGAAAATAATGATATAAGCATGAGGCTGACGTTCTATACTACTTGAAACAAAAGGTTAAGAAGGAAAACTCTATTAGTAATGGAAAGAGCAATAACAGTTATTGGAGAATCCTATTTTCATGAAAAAAATTCAAGAGAAATATTTTATAAATTTCAACCAAAATTAGCAATGGCTGTTTGATCAATGAATGCTGAAATTTCCTGATAAGGAAACGGTTAATAATACAATAAATGCGAAAGCACATTCAAAGAAAATATTTCTATATTTAAAAAAAAAAAAAAAAAAAAATCCCAGTAATTACTTTGTATTTGCTTTTATCTTGGCATAATTGAGTCCTTAAATAAATAAATATTATTATACAACAGAATCATATTTTGTTTTCGTCAATAAAACCACCACCTGCCTTAATTATGGCGTTATAAATACTTGCCATTCTTTCTAACATTTTTTGAAAAGACATTCTCAAGCATTCTTCAAACATTGAAAAAGCTAACTCTCTCTCTCCCTCGCTGGATGTTCTGTCCGATTCTTCCAAAAGTAATTCTGTGGGAAAAAAGATAAAAACATTGAGGCCAAATCATAATTTCCCAAATTTAAAATTTTTTTTTGATTCGAGGTAATTTTGTTATAATTTAGAAGAGTGTTTTGGATCGTTTTCTTGTTGAAAGGTGATGCTTTCCAATTATGCACAAACCCCATTGTGGAGCATGTCTTTGCTAAATCGAATGATATTTCTCTTTGTTCATGATTGCATTAACCTGAATCAGATCTCGAGCCATCACTCTCCCAAAACACACCCATAACATAACAGGCTCACCAACAGGCTGATGGAACCACCCCCTCAAAATCCAGTCTTTCTCCTGGTTTTCTTCTCACATATACTCTCCTGTTACTG
>OZ010581.1:116850239-116872739 GCA_963932145.1 Acanthosepion lycidas | reverse complement strand
TGTTCCAAATTAGGATGTCGTTCTTTTTTAGATGATTCCAGATTAATTTTCTGATTAGTCTTAGTAATAATTAAAAGTATTGCGTCATTCTTTTCCTGTCAAGAGTCCTTTAAACATTGGCAAAATGGAGAAAAGCAAAATAATTGATCATTTCTTCCGTAAATGTATTGTTGACATTCATACAAATGGACTTCCTCATAGGAATATATCTAGTCAGTTACATGTGCTATTGAGTTCATTTGGTACAATAGTTCGTCAATGGAAGACGTATCATTCCATTCGTCCTCCCAAAAAGCTCTGGTCATCCTAGAAAGGTAATGGAACATACGGCAAGATTACTGGCGAGAAAAGTTGGCAACGAGCTTCGAGTTACACTTAAAGAACTTCAGAGAGGGCTAGAAGTAAGCTGAGTAGAAGTGAGTATGGATACAATTAGTTGTTCACTGCGACGATATGGGAAAAAAAAAAACACTTTTTAAGCGAAAGCACGTTCTTGCTAGACTGGATTTTGCAAACAAGCAGCATTTTGGGGAAATGTACTTTGGTCAGCCGAAAAGAAAATTGAAAATTTAAGCAGAAATGCTGTGTCAAAAGTTTGAAGAAGAGGGGTATTGATTATTCGCCGAAGAAGACTATCCCAACAGTAAAAGTTGGAGGCGGTTCAATCATGATCTGGGGTTGCTTTCGTGCCCAAAGTGTAGGGGACATTGAAATAATAGAAGGGAGGATGAATAGAGCATATTATAGGGATATTTTGGAGAGAAATCTACGTCAGAGTGCACATTCGCTAGGCTAAAAAACCAGGTTGAGTCTTTCAACAAGACAACGATCCTAAATATACTGAAAAGCTTCTAAAATCACGTTAAGTTGAAATAGAATATATGTTCAATCTATTGGCCAAGTCAATTTCAAGATCTCAATCCGATTGAAAATCTATGGAGAGAGCTCAAACTGAGAATTCAAAGAAGGAACCCGCAAAGTCTGCATGAACTAAAGGAATTTTATCTTGAAGAATAGAAAAAAATATTAGCGAAGAAACATTCAAGAAATTTGTAGGGGAGTATTCTAAATGCTTACATGCTGGAATTAACAATAACGGTTACGCTACGAAGTATTAATAATTTATTTAGTAAATGTATTGTAAACATTTGCGTTATTAAAGAGTCTTTGTTCTTCTTGGGATATTTTTATCGATTATTTTTCTTAAATCTGATTGTTTGTATATAGGCTTAAACATATATATTATTACCAGTAAAAGTTTCATTAATCTGTGTTAGAATTACCTACAGAAATATTTTTTTGTATTTTTGTAAAATTTTTTGTGGCACCGTACCTTTCTACAAATAGTATTTTCTTTTTCAATTTATTATTCACACATATATATATATATATAACAATTCAATATATTTCGTATTGGAATAACATCAAGTGGTTAGTTCCTATTGTGGTTTCTCCTTTGTTGTTACTTTCTCATTATATAAGTTTCTCTCTGCAAATTCCCAGCAGTGGACATTTGGTTAAATTTCTACAATTATCTTTTTAGTAGAATTTTTTTGGCTGCTATTAATATTTTATTGTAAAATATTTTTCATTTTTTTTAATATTATGGTTCTTTTATTAGCTTCTCTCATTAATTTGATTGATTTATTGAAATAAGTTTAAAAATAAGTTCCTCAATTTGAATAACAATTATAAATTTTTAGTGGCTTAAACCGTAATATTCCGTCCTGGGCAAGAAGATAAACTACATCCAAAAGCAAGGCCTCTGATCAGGAGGTTTTGAAGAACGTGGAACCAACTCTTAATTACTGCTGTTCCCAGATCCACCCTGGCCCGGGGTGGTAGCACCTGTGGTGTTCCCAGCTATGGGCAAAATATGTAAAACCAGGTTTTAATACCAGAATACATTTCTGTAAAAAAATATTACCAGCAATAAATTTTTCAAGAAAAATTATTACCAGGAAAACAAGAAGAGTAAAAAGAAAACTCACATTCGTAGACAAACTGCGAGAGGAGTCAGTGATGGGGATGACACAGGAGTTAAGACCATCATGGTTGTGCCGAATGGAAGAAGTGTGTGGATGTTATGAGGCCTCCCGAAGGATGGCCTCGTCTACTTTTTAGTCTCCCCAGTGTTATTTGTATGGCTTCTCTTTCAATGGCTGCCTCAACTCCATTGATTATTGCAATATAAACCTTATCTTTAGTGTTTCCCATAAAACAAAAATGAATAATGATGTTAAGTCCGATGAACGCGTTGAATATTCAATATTACCTCTTTGTCCAAATTCTCTTTTCGGTAGATATTAAGCAAGATATGAGCTAACATCACGACAGTGAGAATAAACTTTGATGAGAGAGAGAGAGAGAGAGAGAGAGAGAGAGAGCAAGAGAGAGAGAGGACTAATGTTGTTATCACACATTCCCAATGAACACGCTTCAGAATGCGAGGAAAACTAGATTTTGAAATGCATATCTCACAGGCCATTTGTTGAACAGGTTATTTATGTGATTGACTTCAAGTTTCAAGTTTTCTTCTCTAGTAGAGTTCGGTGCCATCTGCTTTCTTTTAGAAACGATTTTGTGGACGGCTTGACAAAAGTTCCTTCGGCTTGAAACATCTTTAATGTAAGCTATGTTTGGTTCCACGAAAAAAAACAAAAAAAAAAAAAACAGGAAAATTTTGCTATAAATTGCTGGAAAGTTTTGCTAGAAAAGTTTTCTGAACTGTTATGAAATATTAATACTCCTATATTGAAAATTGGACAATTTCCTCATATGATAAGACGAGACTTGAAGCAAAATGTATGTGATTCTACAAAAAGATGCTGATATATATATATATATATATATATATATATATATATATATATATATATAATGTATTATAATATTTTTTTTCAAATATGATTCCTTCGCTACATAAGAATTCCTAATAAATAATTCCTAAATTTTCGCTAGAGGATGAAATGGTATCGAACACCTTGATTCAACTTAATTTTAATAATTATATTGATGGTTTCGGCTCTCAGTTTTGAAACATGAGAACTCTTATGTGGCGAAGGAATCATATTTTTTTTAAAAAATATTATAACATAAGCTCTAATTATGTATGAAGCACTGTCTTCTTAAAAATAAAAACAAAAATACTAAGGAACTCCGGTTTATTTACCTGACGTGTTTCTTCTTATTTGAAACGTCTTTCTAAACTCTATTTACCCCATTCACTAGCACATAAGAGTAAATTTCCTTTTCTCAAACTTGGATTTCAGTGGTTTAATTTAAAGAAATTCTATTTAGAAAACAATAAATTTATAATGAGTTATGGTTTCTAAAACCGATATATTCATAACATATTTACAATATTTAACAGATATATAAAATAAATTTGAAGACATAATAATAGCATAATTACCTTAAAATATATTATAAAAGCGAACATTGAATTCAACAATCAGAGGCGACAGACTGTTTCGTGCTAGACGCAATCTGAGTCAATCCTAGTAATATAAAAATATTAAAACTGATCCATAAAAAAAGAGTGATATATTTTATAAGTACAGAGCAATATGAATGAATAATAAAGAAAAATCTTTTTATCTTATATGGGCAATAGAATATTTCGGCAGACGATGAAACTGGACGTTTGTCTTTTCATTCCTGATGTGGAATGAACTTCATGTCCGTGGAGAGAAGTTGTAGTTAACTGTAATTATGTGATATTAGAAGCTAAAGGGTTAACCTAAAATTTAATCTGACGAAGATACCGAACATCATGTTCATACTTTTCAATATTTTCAATAGGTCAGACGATATGCACCAGATAGGAGTCAGGGCGGCTGGTAACTATCTATCTTAAAGGTGAGACGGTATATTAAATAGGTTGGAGAATATTAATTGAATGAAGGCAAATAGGGGTAATTAGAAATAGGAAAGAAAAATTTAAATTTAAAAATTTAAAATAGATTTAAAATAAATTTGAAACAATTAAAAAAAAACTATATTAATGGTAAAAGAATTAGGCGAAAATTCTAAGCAGAGCAAAGTTTTGAAGATTTAGAAGGAATGGGAATCGGGGAGTGATTTAGGGTAGCTAATTAAGGACAAATAATGGAAATTTGAATTTGTTTTTATGTCGGCATTTGAACATTAGTTCGTTCATTTGATTCAATACTGGCTTTCATTATTGCATTTTATTATTTAAATTTTTTTATTTTAAGCATAAGTTATACGTGTCTCTAAAGCTGATAGGAGCTCGTGCAGAGCTTAAATTTTTCAAAATCACATATATATATATATAAATAGGACATTGGAATAAATACTCATTTCCCATGTCTCTCACGATTATGTTTAGCATGAAACGGTTAGTTTTCATAAAACCTAGGCAACTTCCATTAAGATATAGTTAATCATTTCTGAGATACAACGGTTAAAAGTTTAATCTAACAATTGAATAATTTTTGTGTTACACGATTTGGACAATTTTGGTGTTACATACTGTATATATATATATATATATATATATATATATATATATATATATATATATATATATATATATATCAGGACTGGCGATTGCGACCAGCATGAAACAGACTGTCGCCTCTAAGTGTTGACTTCTATGTTCACTTTTATATTTACACCTGCTCTATCTCTAACATTGAGCACTTTATCCCATAAATATTGCACACCTTAAGATTATATATATATATATATATATATATATATATATATATATATATATATATATATAAAACCGCTCCAGGAGCCGACAACCAGACACCAGCACATGTGATATGATTATAGTGGTGAAAGTTTTTGCGCAGAACCAACCACACTTTTTGAAGGGCCTAATACAGAGACCTGGTGCACTACGTACCACAAGGTAACCGCAGGTTTTCAATTCAGAGTTTTCCTTTTTCTAGACCAGGTGCCATCCAAGTCTATAGAACCCAGTCTGCTCTGCTATTTACCAATAGCTGGAGGTAGAAGAGAGAATTAATACCTTTCCTAAGTAAGTGAAAATAATGTATTCGTCTGGAATTCGAACTCACCTCTCTCTCTTAAAGTGGTCTGTTTTTCTTTAAATTATATATATATATATATATATATATATATATATATATATATATATATATATCGAGAGAGAGAGAGACAGATAGATAGATAGAGAGAGAAAATGAGAGAAGATGGGAGATAGTAGTCAACGAGACGCAGAACGAGATATATATAGAGAGATACACAGCATAAAATATATGAATATTTAAGGGTAAAATAACCCATTTGGATAAGCTAAAAAAAATTAGATTAACGAAAGGAAAAACAATACAATCTGGGGAAAGAGGTCAAGAGATATAGAATCTAGTAAATAAAGATTTTTGGTGTGATGTGTTCAATCAAAATGAATGCCCCTGACCGATAGACCATCAAGGTTGCCTATCCACATCAGTCGTCGCCTTCATTACACGGAATACAAGAGGCCTGGAAATCGTTGCCAAGACCTAAAAGCAAGTTAGTGTCACTAGAGTAACTGTGTAAATAACAATCAGTTATTATAAACAGACTACTTCAAACGAATAGAAGCAGGAAAGATGCCAACATAATGTTAATAACCATTCATTAGTGATTAGCTATAAATATTTTGGGTTATTCCAGCCTTTTCTGTTCATTCTCACATGACTACTTGCCGTTGTAAACCAATTGCTTTGACTAGTTTCATCAGTATAGCCATCACTGACAACATTATCACAATATATATATATATATATATATATATATATATATATATATATATATATATATATATATATATATAGCATTTCACCCCAAGGAAGTGGGGAATGTCACTGGTATGCAGAGGGTTACAGAAAGTGAAAGTGAGTGAAAGAACTGGGTAAAGGGGGAATTGAGGAAAGGATACAAGTGAACAGGTTTCAAGAATATATATATATATATATATATATATATATATATATATATATATATATATATATATATATATATATACAAATATAAGGAAAGAACCGTAAGATATATAATCAGGTGTTCTTATAGATATTTTTATTTTTACAAAATAGTCCTCAATGTAAATTTACGGAGCATTAATATTATAAATTAATTGATTTAGAATTGGTTTTTTCGCTACACAGTTCTAACCATGTTTCAAAAATGGAAGCTGAATGCTTCGAATTTTATTTTGTAAAGACATTAGTTCCATTTCATCCTCAAGCGAATCTTGGAGTAACTTTTAAAATTACTGGGTTTTAAATACACAGCAAAAATCATAATTCACGTTTCCAAAGATACAGAGAATATATATATATATATATATATATATATATATATATATATATATATATATATATATATTTCGCCTTCAGATATTCTTAGACGAACCCTCTAGGAACCATTCCGTTTACTCCTCAGGGGATATCATATTGATTTTTCTTATTTATATGCTCTTTTAAATAGTACAACTTTTTTCATAGTGTATGAATTAAAATATTACAAGAAACTACATACACACACACACACACACACACACACATACATATATATATATATATATATATATATATATATATATATATATATACATGAAGTAGTAAGCCGGAACCTATCTATCCTGAGGATACGTCAGGTGAAACCTTGAGAGGTTGGTTCTGGCTCTCAAGATTTTTTCATTTGGTTCTCCTTAGTGTATTATCGGTGTTTTTTTTCCTTTGGCTGGGCATTGCCGTTCTGACTGATTATTTTCCACCAACATGGACGTCTTTAGTCTTTTCCTTTTTTTACTGAATTTTTTCCCTGATATCACATTGTTCAAATATATTTTCATTTACAAATTGTATCCGTTTTTTACACACCGCCAGAGTGTAGCTATTAAAATAATGCACGCGCACACACACACACACACATACACACACACACACACACACACACACACACACACACACACAGTGAGTGCTTGATAAAAATAGTGAATCTTGAACTTGGTTCAATGTAAATAGCCATAGTGCGTGTATTGCTAATAACTTGGCCGTGGCACCTGATAAAGGATTTTACTGCACCTCCCCCATTCTTTTCCCCAGGCGGGTCTGTCTGTCACTTCTCTCAGAAAATGTCCCACTGTTTATTCTTCTGACTCATGTTAATTAAAAAGAAAAAAAGAAAAATATACGAGATTATTCTCGTCATCCACTTTTTTGCATAACATGAAAATCATACGTGTTTATTTAATATCAATATTAACAAAGACACATACACAGACACAGACACAGACACACACACACACACACACACACACACATATATATATATATATATATATATTGAGGAGTTAGAGCCTATGTGTTATCGGATCAATTGAAAAAGAAGAAAGTATAGTAGACTTACATAATTAATTGGACAAACGCATTGTTGAATGTTTAGAAAGAACAGTGTTCAATATTAAAGTGAGATACTGTCACGTAATCACCATTGCGGAAAACAGGATGAAACTGTCGACTATATTATCTAAGGATATCCGGAAAGCAGGAAATGAACATACTCACAGTCATAACAAGGTAGTGGCATATGTGCATTGGAAGATATGCAAGAAGCACAAAAGCGAAACCACTGAGAGATGGCCTGAGCACCGCCAGGTACATAATAATAATAATAATTGTACCTGTCACAGTAGGTGCACTTGGAATGATAAAAAAAAGGAAGACAACAGCACATTGAAAAAAATCTCTGGTCATCTCAGCTTAAGACAAATCCCAAAAAATATCTTAGTAAGTATAGCTCACGCATTAAAAAGAACTATTTCCATGTAACTCTAGTGATGTTATGGAAGTTAGAATCTCCAACTACAGACCAACATACAGTATTTACTACTGTATTCATGTGAATGGGAACATTACCCATTATCGTCCGTAGGTATGCTACAACAAACTTGTAATTAATTTGTTTTATTGGTACTGATTTATTTACTTGCTATTGATTTATTTAATTGCTACTCTTTTATTGATACTAATGTATTTGATTTATTGCTATTGATCTATTAACATAAAATAATTACATTTTATTGTGTTCTTAGAGAGTTATATAAGGTGCATATGAGTATTAGTATGTCATAAGTGGGTCGATAACTGAAACTTTATTTCAAAGTATCTACGACTCATTAATGTGTTCAGGCTGCACCCAGGCCAAAATCTGCATCGTCCATATTGTAACATTCATCTAGAGATATTTAACCCTTTCTTGTGGGCGGCTGATGGCGTATTTTACACGGTACGATCTCAGACACAGCATCACAATTTCTATCTCAAACCTTCTCATCAGCTCCATCCGTTACCAGAAAAAGAGGAAGTCAATAATGGCTACCATATATGGCCAGAGTCAGCCTAGTATTCACTATCCTGTCTCGATAAAGTTCCAAAGACTCTCCACGTCATTTATGTTGACAAATTGTTTTCCACTCTACAGTCCCTTTCCTCACTGACGAAACGTTGCAAGCTTCTCGCTGATCTATCGCTATTTCCATGGAAAATGTTCAGACGAACTACATTCCTTTGTTCCATCAGTTTTAACCTTCGCAGCTAAGTCTCGCCATGCTATGCACATTGTAGCGAACCACCCTCATTCTCTTCGTATTCCATTCGAGCAGCTTTTGCTCACAAAGCGTTAATTTGAGGAACTGACTCCCAAGAGGATACTTCCCCGATCACTAAAATCTTAACCTGTTGAAGTCTAGAGTTAACCGTTACCTTCCCCACAATATCTGCATAAAATGTCCATAAACCTCTACCTTGACAGTCTCTTGCGCGTATGCTTCTCTGAACAATACAGGTTTACTGTTAGATCATGTTAAAACACTGTTCTCCTTAGGATAACCGAAGTTAAGTAACGACGAGCCTGGTCAATATCAAAGTGGGTGCAAACTTTGAAATACCAGGTGTGGCAAGCTTGGATATGCGGCTGCTGTAATTGATAGAGAGTCGAGTTTCAATTTCAGTTGGGTTTGTTATAGTCACTTAAAGGAAAATACTCTTGGGAAAGGTATTAATGCACTTCTTCTCCCTTCAAACATGGGTTAATTAGTAAAACTTATATCACTATACGAATATGATCTGCCAAAACTATTCCTACAATCTAGAAAAATATTTTCTGGTTTTAAATTTGTTTGTTTGTTTAAAGGCATATCAACTCCTCATGGGTATTTATTGACGAAATTTAATATTCTTGCGTGCTTTGAAGCAATAAGAATATGATGTGTGTTATTCTGCTTTCACAATAGAATACATGGTAAATGATTCTTAGTTTTTGTGCACATACATGTTTTGTATGCAGATAATTTTTATATGTCTGTTTTATGTTGTAGTTTTCTTGAAGTTATATTTTTGAATACAGTTTCAGAAATTGTAGGATATTATATGGATTAATGGATTAGGATATTATATGGATTAATGGATTAGGATATTATATGGATTAATGGATTAGGGTATTATGTGGATTAATGGATTAGGATATTATATGGATTAATTCCTTGAAAGTGTTATTTTATGTTGGTTGATTTAAGCGCCTATTAACTTCTATGGGTTATTTAATACCGAAATGTAAATATTTTGAAAACAATTTTATGGCTAATTGAACGGAATTGTATACCTTATTCACAGTTTTTATAGATGGTACCCTAACAGGTGCTACCACTCGTGGGCAAGGTAAACCTGAGAACAAAAGCAATCCCTTTAAATAACCTACAAAGTGTTGGTAAGCAGTAAAACCGAACCAATCAATCAATCAATCTGAATAATTTTTTCAAGGCAAGGGGCGATCCCTACCTCCTTATACACATAATCTTTCTTTTCCAAACACCACTTCTTATATCCGTAGCACATACGTCATTCAGCTGGTTTGCAGCTTCGTAGACTCTCGAGTTTTATATTTGGTTTACTTTTGTATGAAAGAATGTGTGGCCTTGGACCAGACACTACTAAACTTAGTAACTACCTACATATACATTATCGCAGAAAATATTTTAAAAAAAAGGAATTCTTGGGTCAGAAGTGTTATCCATCCGATAATAAATAACTGAGAAATTATCTTTTTTTCCCCAAAGTGCAATAGCAAGCGACATATTTTGAACGAAATTAATCTCTTCTTCCTGTGAAGTTATGCCAAGGAACACGAAGCCTTGTTTGTAAATAATCCATTATACAAGCATATATATGTGTGTTTGTGTGTGTGAGAGTTTGTGTGTTTGAGCATACATTGGAACAAAAATGTTTAAATATCAGTTTATTAGTATACCTTCCTTATATATTTTAAATATATGCATGTATGCACGTGTCTGTCCATATATCTATCGCAGTCTACTCAGTCGTTTCATCTCGGTTTACTTCTTTCTGTTCATATCTATCTATCTATCTATCTATCTATCTATCTATCTAAAGTTGTTTATATCTCATTCTGTTTATATATATATATATATATCTTATTATGTATATATTATTATATATATATATATATATATATGTATATCTATCTATCTATCTATCTATCTATCTATCTATATATATATATATATATATATATATATTAAGGTATGATATATTTATGTATTAATGTTCTCAATATAAGCAACACCCAGAGTCAACAGACTGTTTCATGCTAAACACAATCTTAAGACACATGAGTATTGATTTCAATGTCCACTTATATATATACATACATATATATATATATATATATATATATATATATATATATATATATATATATATATATATATATTGAAATCCCTACTCAGAGGTGATAGAATATTTCATGCTAGACGCAATCGTTAGGCCAGACGATTGCGTCTATCATAAAACCATCTGTCGCTTCTGAATCATGAGTGCAATGTTCAAGTTTATATTTACATACGTCTTATCTCTGATATTGAGCACTTTATCCCATAAATATAGCATACCTTAAAACTGTATATATATATATATATATATATATATATATATACAATCATCGGTCAATATCTATTTATTGATGTATCTATCTCTTATTCATATCTACAGATGCTAATAGGTAACAGGTTAGGGATATATGAGCATGATATCAATACTTTATCAGAATATGTGATATTGATGAAGTTTGCATACAAAAAATAGAAAAAGAGACTTCGCAAATGGCGACGTGGTAAAGCATATGGATTCATTTCAAAGAAAGTGACTTGGTGAAAAAACTAAGAATGAAAGAAAGAAAAAGAAGAAAGAAAATCTAAAGAAATAAAGGAAGGTAGAATGAAAAACGATGAAGATTGTTGTTATCAATAACTACAACCCTCTGTGTAAATGGAGGGAAAATTGAATAAGAAAGATAAGAAGAACAGAAAGAAAATACGAGAAAAACAAATCTAGTAGAGAGTGAAAAGAAGAAGAAGAAGAAGAAGAAGAAGAAGAAGAAGAAGAAGAAGAGGAAGAATGAAAAATGTATAAAATGAATAGTAAGAAAAACAGTTATGAATGAACAAATTTCGTAAAATTATGGACGAAAAAATAATTAAAAAAAATTCATAAAATCAAAGACGTAGATTAAGATGTAAAGAACATAAGCAAAATAAAAAATCGAAAATCACGGAGAAAAACAATAAAAAAATAAACAAACCAAATTAAATGCCACATTGCTAAAGAATGTAAAAGAAAACGAAAAAGACAGAATAATCTGTTTACCATGGGCATAAATAACTCTGAAGTTGATAAAAAAAGAATTTAGAGAAACAATCAGAAAGCTGAGTTCCGATTTTGCCAAGAAATGTACTTGAAGTGGAAACATTCTTTTTAATGATATGGATAATTTACTGTTAATATTTCCCAAAATGCAAAGACTCCGTTCCACTGGCATCTTCTCAAAAGACAGATACCAAAGTCTAAGAATAAAAAAAAATACCAAGAAGCGCATTAAATACACAGAATCCGGAAATAGCTATTTATCTCATCTCTGTATGCACTTCTGCATATCAAATGCCATGATAAATACGCAAAGACATGGAAACATGCATCAGACGTTAACAGTAAACACACGGAAATATTTCACTTATCAATGTGCATAAAGAATTCAATCCAAAAATGTACATATATGTACTTTGATATAGGTATACTTTACCGTAGTCCGGTAAAAAGCCATATATATATATACATACATACATATATATATATATATATATATATATATATATATATATATATATATATATATATATATATATATATATATACACATACATATATATATATATATATATATATATATATATATATATATATATACACATACATATATATATATATATATATATATATATATATATATATAAATATAAAAGTGAACATAGAAGTCAACACTTAGAAGCTCTAAGTGTTGACTTCTATGTTCACTTTTATATTTACACACGCTCTATCTCTGATATTGAGCACTTTATTCCATAAATATAGCACACCTTAAGACTATATTTCTTTATATATATATATATATATATGCGTGTGTGTGTGTGTGTGTGAGTCTGTCTGTCTGTGTGTTTGTGTGTGTCTGTCTGTTTATTTTAGTCAGGAATATTTTTACGGAAAAATAGAAAGTACTCCGGAAATAAAAATTGTGACAGTGCATTTCTTTTGATTTTAATATAAAGGAAATATATTCGTGAATATGAAAGGATTATGATAAAAATAAGCACGCATAATGTTTGTAATTTATTGAATCAGACATATATATATCTATCTATATGTATATATATATATATATATATAGATATATATATATGTATACACATACATACCTACATATATATATATATATATATATATATATATATATATATATATAGAGAGAGAGAGAGAGAGAGAGAGAGAAAGAGTGACAGAGTTAGAGAAAGAGGTCAATTTGTATTGTAATCCTCTCGAATTCCCTCATCAATTTCTTAATGTTGATATTAACTTCATTAACAAGTCGATTAGAGAATTTGAGAGGATTACGATATACCCAAATTATTCAACCAAACACACACACACACACACACACACACACATATATATATATATATATATATATATATATATATATATATATATATATATATGCAAGGCAGTAAAGCTGAAGAGCAGAAACAAGTAAGAATAGTCAGGAGGACAGTAAATAGCGACTGACATTTCATATATATTTTTGTAGAGTAAAATTGGCTGGAAATCATTGGACCAGAAGTCAGCTCCTCAAGCGGGAAGTTCTAGTAAAGAAACTCCTAGCATAGAATTTACTGTTACATCTCAACTGTAAATTTAAAGTCTCGACGTCAGTCAAGTACTGCGCTTAAATTCAAAAATGTACCATAAAATGTGTTTTTGACCAGAATTTTTTTGAGGTTTTTTTATATTACTTTAACCAGGTAAGTCACACGTGAGGCGTCTACTGAAGCAGGTGGTATTATGTTAGATGTAGGTAATTGTACAGGGCAGTGACATTGATAAACTACATTGGTCTTTGTTACTTAAGATTTGATGTGGTTATTTTAATTATTGACAACAAGCTTTACTGGTTTTCCATTTCAAGTAATATATTTTAAGCTTTCACAAGCTTATAATATTATAATGGAGAATACAGACAAATTCTTCACTCACTTAATTCCACCAAACAAAAAAAAATGTAAGAATGGTGTAAAAACAAAAAATAACAAAAAAAAATTATTGTCTGTAATATTCAATAATAAAAAATCGATTGCTATTACATACAAAAGACAATGATTAAACACAGGAAAACATAAGGAAAATTGATTCCATTTTGTAATATGTGGAAATAACCATTTTTTGCCTGATGAAGGTCGCGATACCGGAAACCCAAGTAGCAAACATATGTAAAATAAATTATAATAAATATTTAAAATACTCACATTATAACCAAAAACGTTAGAGTGTTCTCTCTTTCCTTTTATATATAATGATCACATACAAGTAACCACGAATAATCGAACTAAACACAAGTGATATTTTTCATACTAATTATATATATATATATATATATATATATATATATATATATATATATATATATATATATAATTGATATGTATAGTGGCTATAACTGTTACATTTACTGTCCTAATTTTCGAATGTCAAAAAATATATATACCCTGCTATATAATTTTTCATGGCCTTCTTTCGAATACAGAATACAAGCGAGCAGAAAAATATTTTTTATTACTTATGATGATTGAACGTAATTTGTTGACTGGGAAGTTATCTAAACAATAAATATAAGAGTTTACTTCGTTTTTATGAATGCAATTGGAATATTAATATCATAGTAGCGGAGGTAAATTCAGCAACATAATTTAAATCGCGCATTGGAGGCTGAATTAAATCTGAAAGAACTATCAGACGAAGTAGTCTTGGAAACCCAAAGAATGGTTAAACATTAATTTTAAGAATGCATATTACATGAGCCATTTCATAACTTTATTCGCACACTATAAAAAGATCAACAAATATAATAGACATAATATGTCTATTTGTTTTAATAAAGAAATATATATATATATATATATAGTTAAACATATCGTTAAATATAACATACAATGAATGCCGATGACATTCATTGTGTGTTATATTTAACAACATATGTTTAAATAATGATCCGCAGACACAACGTATATATATATATATATATATATATATATATATATATATATATATATATATATATATATATATATAAATGGCCTGACGATTGCATATAGCATGAAACAGACTGTCGCCTCTGAGTGTTGAATTATATGTTTACTTTTATATTTACACACGCTCTATCTTTGATATTGAGCACTTTATCCCATAAATATAGCACATCTTAAGACTATATTTCTTCATATATATATATATATATATATATATATATATATATATATATATATATAGTCATCCACAGAGAAACTGTTTCGATCACAGCACATCAATGTGGCTAGAGAGTCGATTGCTTCAGGCCGCAATGAAAAACCTACCTATTTGGCTTTAGTCAGAGATTCGAACATCGTTATCGTCACACGACAGATCGGAAGTGAAATTTTAACGTTTTTACGATACAAAAGACATCAGTACCTCGGAGAACACGATTCGAGTAGCATTAGCAGCAGCAACCACTTTATAAAATCACCCCTTCCTCGTGATATATATATATATATATATATATATATATATATATATATATATATATATATATATATGGTGGACGCTCCTATCGTGAAAGTCAAGTAAGGGTCAGCAAGAATACGTTTTACATGATGTTGAGCCAAAGAGACACCCGTATATTTGCACACTATAAACAGATCAACATGTCTGTTTGTTTCAATAAAGAATTATATATATATATATATATATATATATATATATATATATATATATATATATATATATATATATATATAGATAGATAGATAGATATATAGATATATATAGATAACGAGCTATTCATTGCCTTACTATTATGTGGCAGGCATTTAGATGAACGCATATAGTTCTAATAAGATCTCTAGTATATACAGTCCGATAGATGGAAATAAATCCCATGTGAAGATAACATGGGTCGAACAATGTGAACAACGATGAGGTTTTGAAGAAAATGGAAATAAAAAGCAAATATAATTAACATCTGGTAGAATCAGTTGAAATTTCAGCGACATAACTGAGGGGAACTTGTAAAATCTGGTCCTCACAGAACAGAATAAGTGACAGTTGAAAGCAGCGTGTAACATACTTGATGAGCTTAAGCAAATGAATTGTAGAAAAGGGTTTGGGAGAAATAACGAAAAGACAAAACTTATTAAGTGCTACAATAGACAGGAAGATGTGGAGGGCCACGAAAACATACGACCTGAAGTGACGCGGCACATAAAAGAAGAAAAACGAGGAAAATATAAATGTACCATTTTATAAATGAACCGCATTTACTCAAATATGGGTACCCTCTAAAAAATAATGTTTAAGCAATAAAATTGAAATATGTCTGATTAATAAATGAAAACGCTATTCTTATATATATATATATATATATATATATATATATATATATATATATATATATATATTTTTTTAGTTATAAGGAACTTGGTAAACCGAATTGGTAAATCCAAAGAGGTTGAAATCCTGAGAGCTCAATGTTAGAGGACAGAGCTAATATGTAATGAAAAACAAACCACTTCAGGAACATCAGGTAAATCTTCCAACAACGAATTGAGAAAAAAAATTCGTTGTTGGAAGATTTACCTGATGATCCTGAATCCTTAAAAAAGGATTTAGGTGAAATAAATTATCGTAATGGTACATTAAAGTGGTTTGTTTTTCATTACACTTTATATATATATATATATATATATATATATATATATATATATATATATATATATATATATATGTACGTATATAACTGTATGTATATACATATGTATATATTTATATATATATGTATTTATATATATATATGTGTATATATATATATATATATGTATGTGTATATATATATGTATATATATGTATCTATATTTGTATATGTATATATATGTATATGTATATATATATATATATGTGTTGTATATATATATATGTATGTGTATATATATATGTATTTATATATGAATATAAGTATATATATATGTACGTATATACATGTTGTATATATATATGCATATATTTATATATGTATGTGTATATATATATATGTATGTATATATGTATGTATATATATATATATATATATATGGATGTACCTATATATATATATATATGTATATATATGTATGTATATATATATGTATGTATATGTATATATATATGTATATGTATATATGGGGGTGGTAAACGAATTTGTGCATTAAATGTTGCCGCAGAGTTGTATGTAAAGGTTGAAATCTGTTCGACGACGCTGTTTCAAGGTAAACTCTTAATCCTGTTAAAGTAAATAACAATACCAATAAATAAAAAAAAAACTAGAACAGAGATAAGCACTGGGCCAGCCACTGACAAAACCAGCTTCTTGGATAATCATCAACATGGCCGTACTCTATTTTCTTACATTTCATACGGCTTAATGAAAACAAATAAGAAATAAGCATTAATAAAGGTAAAGAATAAAAAAAAAATTACCTTCAACAGTTTGAATTCAGTGAAGGTCAACATGACATATAAACTTTTCCTCTTTATTTTTATTTTTTTTCCTATTCACACACACACACACACAAAGATACACACACGCTTACCCAGATTAGTCAAATCACAAAGTAATATTATGAGGTGGGTACTGAAAAATTCCCAAGTAGTCTTCCTTTCCAAAATCTGATAAAACTGCCCAGCAGCATATCATTTGAATCACTTCTCGTTTAAGATAAGATTTTAGCAAACCGGTTGTACCTATAAATACTAATATAAAAGAGAATACATACAAAAATTCCCACATATTTATAAAAAAATAAAAATAGTATAAAAATACTAAATACAGCTAAATTACTAACGTCAGAAAATAATAATAATAATAATAATAATAATAATAATAATAATAATAATAATGAAATCGAAATCTCAAAAATGTGGCACATGGGAACATCAACAATCCCCGTTGTAGTTGGAGCGCTAGGATTGGTTGGAAAAGATTCCAGTAGACTAAGTGAAGGGATCCCTGGAAGCCCAGGCCTTAAAGAAATACAAAAGTTTTTTCTCACGAGTACAGCCCACACCTTACTAAGGACTTTGTCTATGTAAACTTTTTTTTTCAGTAGAAAACGTCATGATGCCATTTCTGACATTAGGTCCCAGGGTTCGACTCGGAAAGAAATGAATACACATCAGAAATCAAAGGAAATAAATTATAATAATAATAATAATAATAATGATAATAGTAGTAACAACAACAACAACAACAACAACAACAATAATAATATTAGGTTGGTGCAAAAATAATGTCGTAATAATGTCGTTTTTGACGTTAAATAATACGTCAAAAAACGACATTGTTACGTCATTATTTTTGCACCAACCTAATAATAATAATAATAATAATAATAATAATAATAATGAACTGGACTCTAAATGGTTTCAGACGAATAAATTCTAAACCAAGAAAGCTACTTACTAAAAATAACATAAACCATTCAAAGGCTGATGCAGACCGTCTCTACATATCCCGTTAAGAAGGTGTAAGAGTTCTTATTCAGCTCAAATTGTCTTACAAGACAACAACTATTGACTTACTAACATAGATGGAAACAACAAAGAACTGAATGATACGTTTAATCAAACAACACGCTAACAGAAGGAAAAAAATATTCAATCATGAAAGAAGGTTGTAAATACAAACGAGATTTGCATTCATTAGATTCTGTAGAAAAACAAAATAGAACCCAATAACCAACTTTTGCAGTAAAAAAATAAATAAATATGTAAAACAAAACCAAGGATAATGAACAAATGAAACGAACGCAGGCAAGACAAACCTCTCCATGGCCAATATCCAGAACGGGATAATAAAACCGATGTTGATAATGTTAAAACTCATCGATGCTTACGGGCACCTGGGTTAAAGGTTAAAACGGAAGCGAAAGAACGGAGTATTTGCAGCGAAAGAACGGAGTATTTTCAGGCAAATATCATAGATTATAACGGAGGCCCAAAATGCAGATTCTGTGACAAATATGAGGAAACCATAGACCATCTACTCCCAGGATGTTCTGTACTTGCGCCAAATGAATGAATGGGGCAATACTTACACTGGAAAACGTGCGAACCTTTTGGAAAAGATGTTAATAAACACTGGTATGAACATCACCCAACACCGGTTACAGAAATAGATATCATAAGTCTATCGGATTACGCCATCTTTGATGTTATGGAAGTTTGAAAAAAAAATGAAATGTAGCCATAACAACACACCACTACATGCCTTAGACCTTCTCGTAGACTTGTTAGGTAGTGTGACCATAGCAGAAATCGAATAATAATAATAATAATAATAATAATAATAATAATAATAATAATAATAATAACAACATCAATAACAACAACATATAGGCCCTGTGACAGAGATAGGTTCTGTAACAATTTTATGAGCCTTACAATACACAGAATAATGATAATAATAATAAGAAGAAGAAGGAGAAGGAGGAGGAAGAAGAGGATGATTTGAATAATAATAATAATAATAATAATAATAATAATAATAATAATAATAATAATAAGAAGAAGAAGAAGAAGAAGAAGAAGATTTTCTGGTGTCCATTCTTTTCTTTAATTATTTGTGTGTAGACAGCCATTATTTGAGAGATGCTTTTTATATTTCTTCATTAGGAAAAGTTTTCATCTTCAACGATGAAAGAATGTTATAAAATTTCATACATCTATTCTCCAATCACTGCTTAACAGTATTATTTTCAGTTGTTTCTACAAAATTATATTAATGCACCTTTAAATAAAATGCGTCTCTAAAATTTTAAAATCTTATTTAAAATTGATAAAAGACGGGAAATGAATTATAATTTCTGACCAAAATTGCTGTGAGCTTCAGTGCAGTATTTTTTATTTTCCTAGCCAGGACATTTTACTATAATTTTATTGACATTTACAATCGCTGCCATGTTGAATATCATTCTTTAGGCCGTGAAGTGCGGCTATTAATTCAGTTTATTTCCTTCGTTCTGTAGAGAATTTTATAGCTCAGGCATTGTGATCAAAGACCACAATAAAAAAAAAAAAAAACTGAATGTGCTTGTTATTGACATGGTAGTTCCTGAAGATTACAATGAATCTTTGAGGTTCTTCAAAAAGCTAGCAAAATACAAGGAATCTTGAAGTGGAAATATAAAAAAAAGTGGCAGACGAGGACATCACTAATTGTATTTGTAGTTGGAGCCCTCGCATTGATTGGAAAAGGTATCAATATAGGCCTGGTAGCCCATGCCTTAAAGTTTTCTATGATATTAAGTAGAATAATTATCGATTAGTAAGTCTGCTGCTAAGAAAGACAATTTTTCTTGCCAGACTCCATCTAGCACATTTTAGGTCTACAATTTATCCAAGTATCGAATATTACCGTCACATATAGTCTGGTGCTTCAGCTGTGTATCTTAAAACATTTTTTATAGAATCCAAAGAAGAATCTTGAATATTATAGGTCCCGACCTTGCATCTAGGCTTCAATCAATTCCCCACAGTAGTAACGTAGCTTCTTGGTATTGTTTTCCATAAATATTCAGTTCTGGTGAATTTTTATCTTTGGTACCTCGAATACAGGAATTTAATCGCAGTACAAGTTTAGGCCTCATAATTACAGTCGAAATTGCCAGTTGTAACCGTAGTTTGTGTCCTATTAGTTTAGTCTCCTGCACCTTTCGAGGGAAACACACTTACAGCTTCCTGCTTTCCTGTCAGCTACGATCAGTTTCTTTCGGTCTTAGCAATCTGTTGCATTTTAGTGAACTTTTACCGCCTTACTTGGGGTGAAATTAATAATAAAAGTTCAGAGATAATTTAAATGTTATGCCCGTGAATGTGCAAACCAAGGAACTAGAATAAAGATGAGTGCTGTTGAATGAGAAAAGTGAATATATATATATATATATATATATATATATATATATATATATATTATTGTTTTTGAGTGTGTGTGTGTGTGTGTCTGAGATAGATAGATAGATACACCACAGATATAGTGAAGTGAATTGGATATATATATATATATATACCCAAGTATATGATTGGTGTATATGGAATGAATTCCAATAACCAACAATTACTATTCTTAAAAGAGTGCTCAATACAAAGTAGAGCAGATATAATTATTTATTTTTAAAGAAAAAAAAATTTATAACATAAATATGTTATAAAAACACTACAAAAATCTAACGTCATCACTTGATAAGACACCGAAGGTGTTGAAACAAAATGGCTATTTTTGTAGTGATTTTATAACATATTTATGTTATAAATTTTTTTTTCTTTAAAAATAAATAATTATATATATATATATATATATATATATATATATATATATATATATATATGTATATATATATATATAAAAATTGAACATTGAAGTCAACAGTCAGGGGCGACAGACTGTTTCATGCTAAACGCATGGAACGGTCTGTCGCCTCCTAGTGTTGATTTCAATGTTCACTTTGATATTTGCATACTAACTATCTCTGATATTGATAACGTTAACCGATAAATATAGCAAACCTTAAAACTATATCTTTTCCTATATATATATATATATATATATATATATATATATATATATATATATATATATATGTGTGTGTGTATGTGTGTGTGTGTGTGTATCTGTGTGTGTGTGTGTATAGAGAGATAGATCTAGGTAGATGTTCTATGCTCGTTTACTGTGCAAGGTAATGCCATGAGGGAAGTTATCCAGTTGACTTGTTTCTATCTACCTAAACTTATTTTCTTTTCAAACGAGGCAATTGCTCTTCCTTCCTCACGTTCCAGAAGCTGTTAAATCTAATTACATTAGAATCCCACCAACGGTAGAATATAGATTTCCCTCGGATAGATACCTTGTTGAAAAACGTGTTAAATTTAAGCTGGCTTTCCATGGCTTTATATTCTCGTTAAAAATCCATTTCTAACACCACCGACTCTCTTCAACATCGTTGTTCTTTATGAAGCAAGAAGAGAGCGACAAGTGTTTAAAGGTGACTACGATACAATGGTAAACTCATAAATATGTAGAACCTTTGCCAAAATGCAGCAACGCTAAAACTGATCGACAATGTTTCTCATCTGTTTCCCCACCCACTTGAGAAAGAATTTGCCGAACATCCTTAATGAATATAAAGTCTAAATATAAATGAAGTGTGCCATTTCTGTTCGGGACGCTGGGGATTGCGGTTCTCCAAGGATAAGTTTTGCGTAGCATCGGTAAATTTTCATGCATTCTTGGGAAAAGATTACTTTCTCCAATGTTTGGAATTCAGTTTTCCGACTCCTAGAATGGTCTCTAGCCACATCTATGCGGCTTAGTTTGCTATGCTGGTGAGGAGGAGGGGAGAAGGATTCTTGCTTTTCTCAAGGACATTAGGGCAAAGTGAAGATTGAGACAGACAGATTGACAGACAGATAGATAGATAGATGTAAACAGACTGCGATAGATGAAATAGGAGTAACAGATAGATAGAAGAATAGATAGATAGATTAAGAGTGGCTAAGATAGATAGAAAAATAGATAGATAACAGGTTGAGATAGACAGTGCAATACATACATAGATTAGGAGAGGCTGATATATATGTGTATGTATGAATGTATGTATCTATGCATATATATATATATATATATATATATATATATATATATATATATATGTATATATTTTATGCTTATACATTCTTTTTATAAACACATATATATATATAGAGAGAGATAGATAGATAGATAGATAGATAGATAGATAGATAGGTAGCTAAATAAATAAATAGGTAG
>OZ010581.1:116655239-116845239 GCA_963932145.1 Acanthosepion lycidas | reverse complement strand
ATAAGGCTACGTCTGAATATCTTTCTGGCTTTCAACCCAGAGATGAAGAGGGAACTGGCCAGTTTTACGACAACCTTACGATAACACCCATACTCGAATGTGGTCATAGGTTTGCTGCATAACTGATATTAAGGAAATTTAAACAGAGGAGAAACGGAAGGAAGTGATGAAGAGCCATGGCTGACCACATCCTGAAAAACAATTCGTATTTTTTATTAGGTTGGTGCAAAAATAATGTCGTTTTTTCACATATATTAATATGTGAGAAAACGAAATTATTTTTGCACCAACCTAATATAATTTTTTTTTACAGTATTGTTTTATACAGTTATGCACTGTACAAGGCTTGAGTACCACTCAAGGTAGACGTTGACAGTGTAAGAAATATACTTTATTCAGATATGTGTGGGAGATAACGGTTACCTCTAGACTTGAACACGTTAAGATTGTAGATATCGGGGAAGTCTTTTCGGAGTCGGTCCTTCAAGGTAGTCGTTCCTAGGAAGACGCTGCTCAAGTGAAACATATCTCATCAGAGTAATATGAAGAGAATGACGAACTGTGAAGGTTAGGGCTGGTAGTACTAAAGCGTGTATTTCATTTGAACATTCTCCATGGAAATAGCGATAAAGAAGCGAGAGGCTTGCGTGGTAAAGAGTTACTCGATGGGGTATATGATGCAAATATATAAAGAGGTGTGAAGAAGTATAGTGGCCAGTGATGGTGGCCAGTTAATCAGGTTTCCACACTCCAGTTGGCCTTACGTCAAATTATGCGTATACATCTGATTCCAGAGGTGGGGATTAAGCTACAATAACATTAATAAAATGCCGCTTTTTGTATAACAACTTCGAATGCCTGTAAACTGATCGACTTTTATCTCCTGGGTAACAATTGTACCCATTTTGCATTGCCACCTGGTGGTTGACTCCACAATACTTGCTTCTGCTTTACGCTTAGTCTCCATCCCTACCCTCTCTACCTCATCTATAACAGTGTGCGTCAGCCCACTCAGGAGATCTGTTGGTGTTCAGCGTTGTACAATTGCTACAGCCTATATATAATTACCAGGGACAAATCGATTATCAAGTACCCGAGATCGATCGGGTGGTGTGTTGTAGATGTGGAGGTGTGTTGTAAGATGAAAGGTAATCATTGATTCATTGGTTCTGTAACTGAACAAACAAAAATAGAAAGAGAGGAAAAAATATAGGAGAAAAAAATATAAAGTGTTTTTCTCATTTAGAAATTACTTTTTTTTTTCCTTATTTTAAAATTTTTTTTCGTTCACGTCTTGTTTCTCTGTTTGTTTGCGGAATCGACGAAAATCACTTTTGATGTATGCGTTTGCACATGCGCAATAGCGATCGAATTGTGTTCCCGGCTTGCAAAGTATGTACATGTCGTTTGAAAGGTAAAAAATTACCGTACGATCACAACAACCATCTCACCACTTAAAAGATTCGCTCTTTGTCTTACTGAGCTCCGCATACAAGGCTTAAATATTTCATAAATATTTTATATATAAGGCCTGTACCACGAGCTAAGATTGAACTCGGCATGACGTAATGTGTACATTTTATTATTAGCTTCGCTATAGTTGGATCAGATACCACTGTATTTCTTTTTCTTTCTTTCTCTCTCTCTCTCTCTCTCTATATATATATATATATATATATATATATATATATATATATATATATATATATATATATATATATATATATATATATATATATATATATATATATATATATATATATATATATATATATATATATATAATTGAACATAGAAGTCAACATATAATTGAACATAGAAGTCAACACTTAGAGGCGAATGTCTGTTTCAGGCTAGATGCAATCGTCAAGCCTGTCGATTGATCTAGCATGAAAAAGACTGTTCTAAGAGTTGACTTCTATGATCACTTTTATATGTACACACGCTCTATCTATCTCTTATATTGAACACTTTATCCCATAAATATAGCACACCTTAAGATTATATTTCTTTATTAAAATTACACAAAAATATCTTGAAATACTAAAGAGTAATTTTTTCAATAAAAAACAGGGCCTTCAGACGACTTAGGAATCTTCTGGAAGATCTCGTTGTTTAAATTGTTGTATGCTGCCATAATCCTTGATTTTACACCATCTTTGGTGTTAAAATGAGTTTTCTTGGTCTATCACTCAATTGCACCGCATGCATAATATGCAAGCGGGTTGCCGTACGGGGAATGAGGTAGCAGGATATGAAGAGTGATGTGGTCGCAGAAATTGTCAGGGTACTTCTGCTTGTATGGCATGGTGCAGAGTCCTGTTGCCAGTCATAAGGTCTTCCAGAAGCCACTCTCTGGACGCAGGCCAGCACTACCTCCTCAAGGCACTTGGTGTAGTTCTCCGTGTTGAGGCCCTGTGGGGCATATAGTAGCCATCACTGGGGGTCACTCCAAACACCATGATGCTTACTGGATATATCATCCAACTTTTTCCGAATCCTCCGAATTATTCTCAGATTGACTCTCAAATGTTCATATTGGAGCTTTTGGCGAGAATTCCAGGCAGTACAGCATGTCGTTTCCGAATTTCTGTCTGAGAGAATTGCGTCATGTTGCTCTTTTTCTCACAGACGGTTCCCATTTGACCCTACTATACTGTGCAGTCGATGAAATAAAAAAAAAAACAACACGCACGCGCGAAATTAAACCCATGAAATGGCGAAAATTTACCCATCGCATCCTATATCATCAGGTTAGGTAGAGAAAAATGGTGACTTTCATAAAACTGGTAAGTGTAGTGGCGGCTACAAAAATGTTCTGAGGTAGATGCGAGTTTTATGTGGGTACATTTATTTGTTTATTTTTTAAAAAAATTATATGTATTTAAGGATGCAGACTCTTAAATTATAATTGTTTTTATGTATAGATAGTTGTTTTTATTAATTAAGATTCATATATATATATACATATACATATAAATATATATATATATATATTGATAAAATATAATTTTAAGATATGCGATATTTTAGGGTTAAATTGCTCAGTACCAGGGATAGAACGTATATAAATATAAAACTGCACATTAATGTCAACACCATGAGGCGACAATATATATATATATATATATATATATATATATATATATATATATATATATATATATATATATATATATATATATATATATATATAAAAGTGAACCTAGAAGTCAACACTTAGAGGTGACAGTTTGCTTCATGCTAGATACAAACGTCTGGCCAGACCGTGGCCTGACGATTGCATCTAGAACGAAACACACTGTCACTTCTAAGTGTTGACTACTATGTTCACTTTTATATTTACACACGCTCTATCTCTGATATTGAGCACTTTATCCCATAAATATACCCCATCTTAAGACTATATTTCTTCATATATATATATATATATATATATGGAGAAAAAATATTTATATCCATTTATATTTGCTTACATATATTATATATATATATATATATATATATATATATATATATATATATATATATATATATATATATATATATCTCTTTAGACGTTATGTTTTATAAATACGACTTATTTGAGTAAATAAACAATTTTTAATTGAGCAGTATTAATTAGATTTACCGGTCTGGATGTTCGAGAAATTTCGTAGAAAATGTGTGAAATCCAACAGGAACCGAATCTTTATCCGATACGGAAACCGTCATTTGTCCGGACGTGCTGTTAAACATTCAGTCGCAGTGTACTTCCGGTTAGTCAAGCTTAAATTAGCGCTTATAAACAAACATCCTTGACGATTTTCTCGATATATATGTGCTCCGAAACTTAATCGTCGAGGAAATGCGTTTATAAGCAGTAATTGGAACTTTGAAAACCGGAAGTCATTTGTGACTGAATGCTTAAGAGCACGCCAGACAAAATGACGATTTCCGTATGGACACAGGTTCGATTCCTGTCGGGGAACGCATATTTTCTACCAAATATCACAAAAATTCAGGCCGGTAAATATAATTAATAATGTTTAATTAAAAACAGAGCAGTGACTGAAATAAGTTGTATACATTAAAATAACGTGTAAGCAGAAAAAATATATATAAATATTTATCTCCAGAATCACCCATATCTATATGTCTACCATCCGTGCACGTTTTTAATATTGTTACCAAATACGTTCATGGTAATTTTTTCGGATGAGCTCTTCCCTATGGTTGGGGTGAACAGTGTGTTCTTTGCTTGCTAGGAGATATGGGAGTCATGATTTGGACTACCAGTCAGAAGGGATTCTATGGAGACGAGAAGCTCATTTTTCCCAACTGATCTTGTACTTTAAGCATCAGCTTTAAGTCGAGATTGGGAGAGAAAAGACAGCGGCTCCCGCCATCAGAATTTGGCAAAACGTGGTTGAGTCTTAGTTGTTGTGTCGAGTAAGTGGGGCCGCCTTAGAGCGGCACTTTGATGTCGGTTAGGTTTAAGAATAATGATCCCACTCTAATAAACATTAGTATCCCCGCCCGGAATTAGTCTAGTTTAGTGTTGTTTGGTCTTTTGTTTCTTCTTGCAAGATTAATTTAGCTAGGGGATGTACGCTCATTGGCCCTTTTATTTCTGTCCCCATTTTTATATTCCCCCCTCCCCTGTATAGGTGGTCAGTGATGTCAGTTCTCTGGTGGAGGGCCTTTCATTTCGGGTGTGATTTTAGTATTTCTTGTGTTTGAATGAGTACATGTTTGAGTCAGTGCTTGGGATGAATGACTGTTTTATATAATTAACGTCACGCATTGTCTTCGTCCAGTAAATTGATGTTTCTGCCACATTTAATGATTGTGTGCGTTGGGGGATATTACGAACATTATTTTGTTTGGTTTCTTGTAAAAACACATTAGGGTTTAGATTTTTTAAATTGTTGTTTTATTCCTCTCCCTCCACAGACATGAAATGCACGTATGGAACTAGTTAGGATTTACATAGAGACAAGAGGTATTATGGTGATTGTAGTAAGAATGGTAAGTAAGAATGCGTTGTTTTGATGTAAGGAATATTGTGGTATGTTTGGGTCAGTGATTGTGGCTAGTTAAATTTAAGACAGCTGAAGACCGTTCTTTTCACCATTTCTCATTTTGTCCTTGTGACACATTTTGCATTATTTATACAAATAAATATTGCTCTTCGCTATGGTACCTAACCCTTTTGAATTTTAGCGCAGTACTTGACTGGCGTCGAGACCTCATGTATTTACAGATGAGCTGGCTAGACGTAACCGTAAGTTCTATGTTAACATTTTCTTTACTTGCACTTCTCGCTTGCGAAACCGTTTCTGGTTCCATGTTTTCCAATCAATTTTAATCTTAAAAAAAGGTCAATGCAATGCCAATCGCTATCTACTCTCCTCCTGATTACTCTCTCCTCTTCATGCTTATTATTAATGTTGTTGTTAACTAATATTTAAGGTATCTTCGTTGTCTGTATTCTATCAGCCAAATTTGATATTCTTGATCGTCTTTTTTTGTTCTCGCTGCTTAATAATGTTTCTGTTTTTACTTATTCTTCAACATTCAATACCCCCTCCCCCTGCGTCATAGTGATTTTATTTACTTACTTCGGATTAAATAATTAAAAAAAACTGACTAGTAAGGCAAGCTTTCTAACCCTTACACCACAACGAAGTGCCCAAGTAAACTAACCGGTCGGAATTTGATCCGTATATTTTATAAGTTGCAAGCAATGACACCTAATGTTACCCGTAGGAATGTCTCTTTTATTTGCCTACATGCGCTACACATTCGCCTCTTCGTTGTTCGATTTTTCGTGTGCTTAACTATATAGATATTATTTATAATCATCCACATAAAGACCTGTTTCGCTGTATCACAGCTCATCAATGTGGCTAGACATCCAATTGCTTCAAGCCGTTATCAAAACCCGACCGTTTTGGCATCAGTCAGAGATTCTACCCCTAAGGTATCGGAGAAAGAGAAATAGGAGAGAAAGGGAAAATTTAACGTATTATATACGGATTTATACAAACGTAAGCAGCCAGAGGGCTCAATTCATTAATAAAGAGCGGTGCGTTAATAGAGGCGGCAGCTACTGTTTTGAAATTATCCTTTTCTCTATGGTGCTCGATCAAATAACGAGAACATAATATAGTCCTCGACATACAAGCCTGTTTCTCTGCATCACAGTTCAGCAAAGTTTTTACTTTCATTAGATCTGCAAACGATAAGAAAGTAATGTCTAGATACTCATTTTCTAGAATGCCTCACTCCTACAGTGGCTAGCTTATCCTTATATGAGATTCTTGTGTAGGTATATCTGTGTTTTGTCAACGTCCAGAGTCAAACTGTTGTATATGCTTCAAAAATATTGAGTTGACTTTTGTTAGTTTTGGAAAGAATGTATAATTTGTCGTAATCAGTAGCTGAACACAAACAGCACAGTCACACTCTCGGCTACGATTGCAACTTGTACAAACATCTACGGATTTCGAAAATTTAACTCGCAATCTGGGGTGTTCAGGACGTTTGTAACTCTGTTGGGATCACCTCCCTAGGCTGATATTACAAGAAGTTATCTCCATGACAAAATGAAAATGGAGAGATTCAAATTCGGCTTTCATGGTCGGAATGCTAACGTTCTAGCCACTGGGCCGCGCGTTTATCTTCAAATAAATAAATGTTTCTAAAATATTTTTCAAACTTTGATATAAATCCCCAAAAATTTAAATTTAAGAAAGTTTAATATAAAAACAAAAAAATATGATATATTTCAGAAAAAAAAAACAAACTATATTTCAGAACTGATAATATATATTTCTTTCAAAATTGTTTGTTAACATTTACGGAGAAGTTACTTTCATTTTCTTATAAGCTGTCATCTAAATGCTAAGGTAATTGACATTTTCCGTAAAGAAAATAGTTTTACTGGAATAACAATGAAATTTAAATATAAAAGCAAATAAGAAACTATGTTTTATTTACAAAGATTACAAAGAATTAAAAAAAGAAATATTTATAAAAATTTGATTTATTCAAAGTAAATATGCAAATGAAATATCGGCTTTAACAAAAAATCGCTAAAATCAGCAATATTTAAAATATATTCTGGTATAATCGCATTATAAAAATATATTTATTTAATGTTGCAGTTGTACGTAATATTTTTAAAAAGATGACTGCGACTGAATCGCTTGGATCAAAGCCACATGGTACTGTATGTCGATACACATATCTCGATAAACAAGTTTACATTTGGAAGTTTGGTATTATTATATAACCATACCAACCATCATGGTATTTTGTGTTTGGAAAATATGCTGTAGATCTATCTATCTATCTATCTATCTATCTATCTATCTACCTATCTATCTGAGTATGTTCATCTATCTATCTATCTATCTATCTATCTATCTATCTATCTATCTATCTATCTATCTATCTGAGTATGTTCAACTATCTATCTATCTATCTATCTATCTATCTATCTGAGTATGTTCAACTATCTATCTATCTATCTATCTATCTATCTATGTTCAACTATCTATCTATCTATCTATCTGAGTATGTTCAACTATCTATCTATCTATCTATCTATCTATCTATGTATCTCGGTATGTTCAACTATCTATCTATCTATCTATCTCAGTATGTTCAACTATCTATCTATCTCTCTCTCTCTCTCTCTCTCTCTCTCTCTATATATATATATATATATATATATATATATATATATATATATATATATATATATCCGGATAGCTAGTTTAAAAAATGTTTGGCCTCGAGAAAGGTATCGTGTTAACTCATCCTGCCAGAAATCAGTGTCAGAGTACAAGCAGAGATAAGTGATAAAATGTCGATTTACAACATTGGCAAACATCTTCGTTGCAACTGCGCAGTACAAACTTATTCCTATTTGGCAATAAGTATAAATATAAACTTGAAAAGCTGCAATATACATAAAGCACCATGCACTATCTCCTGGGCTTAGAATCAATCGATTGCGTCGCTTGCAGAGCGGTAACATTCTTTCGCCTAAAAGATTTCCCGCGTTCCGCGAGGATAATTGCAGACTAGGTAATAAATCCGACCAATCTTTCTTTTTTTTTCTCAACCGTAGACACGTTCTATATCCACTTTTGATTCAAATGTAAACTGAGCGCGTGTTTAAGTATATATTAATTCATACTGAATTTATGTTCAATAAGACATATATTCGGAATTACAGGAATTCCTACAGAAGGTAGTAAACGGAAACTAGATAAAAATATTAAGCGTCAACTGTAAGAAGAGTGAATGTATGGCTTGCGAGTTAAGAATTGGAGATATAAAAATTAAAAAAAAAATGTTTTAGCAGGCGATGGGAAATGCGAAACAAAATCCAAAGAAGTACTGAGGTAGCCAATAATGCCTTCCAAACGTTAAGCAAAGTATTAAGAAATATGAAAATTTCATTGAAAACAGCGAAAAGACTACTTAACTCTTATGTTATATCTTTCCTCCAGTATGGCACTACTGCTAGACCATCTCATCGCAGACAGAGAAGAGACATGAGGCAACAGAAATTTGCTTCTACAGTATCAAAAAAAGACAAATTTAGGAATAACCAATCCTGAAATTTTGGACTTTTGAAATTTCAAGATTGGTCATTCCTAAATTTTTGCTTGAGGATGAAACAGGGCTTGATAGTTTAATTCAATTGAATTTCAATAATTATATTGAGGTTTTTGGCTCTTGTTTTTGAAACATGAGATATGTAACGAAGGAATCATATTTTTTTAAAATATTTATAATATATATATATATTTATATTTATTTATATATATATATATATATATATATATATATATATATATATATATTTACATTATATATATATGTATATATATATATATATATATATATATACAGAGAGAGAGAGAGAGAGAGAGAGAGAGCAAAAAGGCAAAGTATACTGAGGATTACAAAGGACAGCACACGTTGTGATGTGCTATGTTCTCCCACGTCCCAAAAGGACACGGATTATAGAGAAAAAAAAGAAGAAGCGGAAGAAGAAGAGAAGAGGAGGAGGAGGAGGAGGAAGAAGAAGCGGAAGAAGAGGAGAGGAGGAGGAGGAGGAAGAAGAAGAAGAAAAAGCAGACGAAGAAGAAGAAGATGAAGAAAAAGAAGAAAAAAATGACTGCTATGGCTGAAGTTCATATTTTCTTGATTTCAGATGAAAAATGAAAAATTTCCCAACATATTTCAGACAAGCATTGACTTTCAAATATTATATTCGGTTAAGTTATTAATAATTTATGATTTTTTTTTGTTTATCCATTACAAAGCCCTGTGTCCCACCCTATGTAGATATTTCTGGGTCAGATTTATGGGATGGGGAAATATACAGTAAGATTATTAAGAGGAAGAATATATGTTGACCCGGGACTTGAAGAAACCAAGATTGGGGTTGTCAAGAAAATAATTGTCTTGGGAGTTTGTTCCACAAAGTAACAGTTTTGGAGTGGATGACATGTGAGTGGAACATGCTGTTCATCAAAATATCACGAAAGCTAATGGCAACAGTTTGCCACTATGAAACATTTCCTAGCTCGAAATTGGTGGCACGAAACAAAGTAAGACGACAGAACAACTGGCATAGTAATAGCGATATACCAGTTAAAGACTCGCGACAGTTTGGGAAGGATGGGGAACCTATTAGTTAAAGCAGGAATGATGCGATATGAAGGGCTAGCAAACATTTTGAAGAACCGAATACAGAGACCTGGTGCACTACGTGACACAAGGCCCCTAAACGAACCTCCGAAGGTTTCCAATTCAGAGTTGTCCTTCTGCTAGACCAGTTGCCATCGAAGGCTATATAACCCAGTATGTCCTTCTCTTTATCCATACCTATCCATGTTAGTACTTCGTATGTCCATTCCACGAAGTCGTTCCTTGCACATTGACCTGAGATTTTCGATTGGATTTAAATCAACAAGTACTCGTTGCTCGTTGGTAAGGCTTGCCAATGTGTTTGTGCAGGTTCCTTGAAGTAAAGTCAATCGCAGATAATGGCCATAGGACAGGTAATCAACATTCGGGACGATAGTGTCTGGGCTTGATAAAAATCTAATGCAATCACGGATGACGTAATATTTTTCAAGGTCAAACAGATTTCATGACACACCCCGAAAATTGATTCATATTACTGCACACCACGACAAATGACCTAATCTGAGGAGAAAATAGAAATCGATTACACCCTGTCACTCGAGTAGCTGTAAAATTGACCACATGTTGAAAGAAAGGAAAATAAATCAGTTTTTTCAATTAATTTGCATAGGTATATCTATCTATCTATCTATCTATCTATCTATCTATCTATCTATCTATCTATCTATCTATCTATCTCTCTCTCTATATATATATATATATATATATATATATATATATATATATATATGTGTGTGTGTGTGTGTGTGTGTGTGCAATTTGATTGAAAATAACTGCATATTTTATGTATGAGTGGCTATCTAAGAGCTCTGACTTAACGCCCTGTGACTTTTGTTTCTTTGGGGTTGGTTGAAGGAGCAAGTCTACTATACCAAACCAAGACTTTGGAAAAACTTGAAAGGCTAATAAAGAAGAATTGTATTTCATGCCACAAGAGTTCCTAGTGAAATCAATTGACGTGATTCCTGGGCTGCTCGTCAATCTGGTAACGAAATCTGGTGCCCATATCGAATTTCATATAAAAACACATGCTAAACGCTTTCCTCTCATATCCATTTCATGTAAAAATTAAAGCTAATCTATAAATTTTAAGGATTTTAAATTGGATAGTTACTATTCAATCATTCGCCATTCTCTCTTTTGTCGATTACATTAAATCTTCGAAAGATGCCAAATAGGCTTCGGTCTCGGCTTGAAGCGATCGGATGCCTAGCACACTGACGAGCCGTGATACCGCGAAACAGTCTGTCTGTGGATGACGACATATAAATATATATTTAATTAATTCATCGAGTCTGATAGAAACCTCAACAGATTGCAGAAAGCACTGGACGGCCGTTTCGTCCTATATTTGGGGCTCATCAGCAGTGCGCATCCAATGCCGAGAATTGAAACCCGTTACGATACGAGGCAAACGTTATACCAACTGTACCAACGGGCCTCGGTAACGAAAAGGTAACGAATTAACCTCGATAATGTGCCGCTAGTTCACATATTCCAATTTTCCCTTACCAATAGGGGTTTGGCCCCGAGAAACAAACCCTGGGTTTCACGCTATTTGCAATCGCCAGACAAAGAGTTTGACGATCGCAAATCACAAACTCATATCAATCCAGCTAAATGTTAGTTCCATCATTATACATATAAAAAATTGCAAATATATATATATATATATATATATATATATGCACACACAAACTTATTTTATATATATATATATATATATATATATATATATACACATATTTTATATATATATATATATATATATATATACATACACACACATATTATATATATATATATATATATATATATATATATATAGAGAGAGAGAGAGAGAGAGAGAGAGAGAGAGAGAGAGCTGGGCGCTACTTATGTATGCCATTCTGCTGTGGATTTATATAATAATTATGTTGAAAAAGTGCGCTCAGAATCTAACAATAAAGAACTTAACTTATCGAACCCGGGTTTCATAGTTGGAACGTTAATGTTTTAACCACTTCACGTTGTTCACGGCCAGTTCTCCGATGCCATAGCAATTAACGCAGGCAATACCCAGGTTTCGCTTCTCGCACCAATCATAATTTTAATTTCCATAAATGACCTGCCTCAGAGTTATACTCCGATCATTTGTGAATATCTATGCCAATGATACAACGTTAGATGGATGCACCTCCATCACTCTAGATGACCATAGATTTTCATCTATATTTATGGTGATTATTGCAATATTCTGTTAAAGTTGTTAAGCTCAAATATTTAACGATGCTATAGGGGAATTCCTACGGATATAGAACTTGTCATGAGCTTATTCAATCATTAACTGAAGAATTAAGATTCATTATAAAATTCCAATAAAAAGAGCGTGAAATTTTCTACGCCTACATTTAGTTATCCTAATTCTGCTTCAGTTCATGGGTTAGTTATCGTATTTGACGGCATATAAGGGGCACTTTTTTTTTTTTACTAAAAATATCTTTAAAAATATAAAATTCCCCTGCGTCTTATATGCCATATGGAGGTTTAATAATTTTACTTATTGATTAAATGTTTTTTTATTTGCCCTGCTGAAATTAGGGTGCGTCTTCTACACCCGTGAGTCTTATATACTGTCAAATACGGTAGTTAGCACGTACGTTACAACTTGCCATTACCTCAGGTAAATAATAGACAATTCCATTTTGTTTGCTTAGAATGAGGGAGGAAAATGTTATATCAGAAACGTAGTTTAGTTGAGGAGAAATAAATAAATAAATAAATGAATAAAAAAAGAAAGAAAGAAAAAATGGGTTTATAGAAAGAAAAGAGATTAATTTAAAAAAAAAAGAGTAAAAGCATGAAGAAAGTTAAGAAAAAAAGAAAAAAAAAAGAAAGAAAAGAAACCTGAACGATGAAATCGATTTAAAAACTGTAAAGGAAAACTTTGAGAAGGAAATGTAAACAAAAAAGCAAATTTTAACAAGGAAAAAAGGAAAAATGAAGATAGATTTAGAAGAATATTGATAAAGATAGAAATGAAGAAAGACATAAGGAAACAAACACATGAACAAAGGTGAATAATGAAAATATAAAAGGAAGATTAATTCAATTTAATTCATTATTGTACTTAACAGACTAATGATGAGAAAGAAAGAAAGAAAGAAAGAAAGAATGATTAAATAACATAAATATAAAAAGAAGAATTTAGTGTGTACAAAACAGAGGTATGGCCTAAAGAAAGAAAGAAAGAAAGAAAGAAAGAAAGAAAGAAAGACAGCAAGAAAGAAAGAAAGAAAGAATGATTAAATAACAGAAATATAAAAAGAAGAATTTAGTGTGTACAAAACAGAGGTATGGCCTAAAGAAAGAAAGAAAGAAAGAAAGAAAGACAGCAAGAAAGAAAGAAAGAAAGAATGATTAAATAAAAGAAATATAAAAAGAAGAATTTAGTGTGTACAAAACAGAGGTATGGCCTAAAGAAAGAAAGAAAGAAAGAAAGAAAGAAAGACAGCAAGAAAGAAAGAAAGAATGATTAAATAACAGAAATATAAAAAGAAGAATTTAGTGTGTACAAAACAGAGGTATGGCCTAAAGAAAGAAAGAAAGAAAGAAAGACAGCAAGAAAGAAAGAAAGAAAGAAAGAAAGAAAGAATGATTAAATAACAGAAATATAAAAAGAAGAATTTAGTGTGTACAAAACTGAGGTATGGCCTAAAAAAAGAAAGAAAGAAAGAAAGAAAGAAAGACAGCAAGAAAGAAAGAAAGAAAGAAAGAAAGAAAGAATGATTAAATAATAGAAATATAAAAAGAAGAATTTAGTGTGTACAAAACAGAGGTATGGCCTAAAGAAAGAAAGAAAGAAAGAAAGAAAAAAGAAAGAAAGAAAGACAGCAAGAAAGAAAGAAAGAAAGAAAGAATGATTAAATAACAGAAATATAAAAAGAAGAATTTAGTGTGTACAAAACAGAGGTATGGCCTAAAGAAAGAAAGAAAGAAAGAAAGAAAGAAAGAAAGAAAGACAGCAAGAAAGAAAGAAAGAAAGAATGATTAAATAACAGAAATATAAAAAGAAGAATTTAGTGTGTACAAAACAGAGGTATGGCCTAAAGAAAGAAAGAAAGAAAGAAAGAAAGAAAGCAAGAAAGAAAGAAAGAATGATTAAATAACAGAAATATAAAAAGAAGAATTTAGTGTGTACAAAACAGAGGTATGGCCTAAAGAAAGAAAGAAAGAAAGAAAGACAGCAAGAAAGAAAGAAAGAAAGAAAGAAAGAAAGAAAGAATGATTAAATAACAGAAATATAAAAAGAAGAATTTAGTGTGTACAAAACAGAGGTATGGCCTAAAGAAAGAAAGAAAGAAAGAAAGAAAGAAAGAAAGACAGCAAGAAAGAAAGAAAGAAAGAATGATTAAATAACAGAAATATAAAAAGAAGAATTTAGTGTGTACAAAACAGAGGTATGGCCTAAAGAAAGAAAGAAAGAAAGAAAGAAAGAAAGAAAGAAAGCAAGAAAGAAAGAAAGAATGATTAAATAACAGAAATATAAAAAGAAGAATTTAGTGTGTACAAAACAGAGGTATGGCCTAAAGAAAGAAAGAAAGAAAGAAAGACAGCAAGAAAGAAAGAAAGAAAGAAAGAAAGAAAGAAAGAAAGAATGATTAAATAACAGAAATATAAAAAGAAGAATTTAGTGTGTACAAAACAGAGGTATGGCCTAAAGAAAGAAAGAAAGAAAGAAAGAAAGAAAGAAAGAAAGCAAGAAAGAAAGAAAGAATGATTAAATAACAGAAATATAAAAAGAAGAATTTAGTGTGTACAAAACAGAGGTATGGCCTAAAGAAAGAAAGAAAGAAAGAAAGAAAGAAAGAAAGACAGCAAGAAAGAAAGAAAGAAAGAAAGAAAGAAAGAATGATTAAATAACAGAAATATAAAAAGAAGAATTTAGTGTGTACAAAACAGAGGTATGGCCTAAAGAAAGAAAGAAAGAAAGAAAGAAAGACAGCAAGAAAGAAAGAAAGAATGATTAAATAACAGAAATATAAAAAGAAGAATTTAGTGTGTACAAAACAGAGGTATGGCCTAAAGAAAGAAAGAAAGAAAGAAAGACAGCAAGAAAGAAAGAAAGAAAGAAAGAAAGAAAGAATGATTAAATAACAGAAATATAAAAAGAAGAATTTAGTGTGTACAAAACAGAGGTATGGCCTAAAGAAAGAAAGAAAGAAAGAAAGAAAGACAGCAAGAAAGAAAGAAAGAAAGAATGATTAAATAACAGAAATATAAAAAGAAGAATTTAGTGTGTACAAAACAGAGGTATGGCCTAAAGAAAGAAAGAAAGAAAGAAAGAAAGAAAGAAAGAATGATTAAATAACAGAAATATAAAAAGAAGAATTTAGTGTGCACAAAACAGAGGTATGGCCTAAAGAAAGAAAGAAAGAAAGAAAGAAAGAAAGACAGCAAGAAAGAAAGAAAGAATGATTAAATAACAGAAATATAAAAAGAAGAATTTAGTGTGTACAAAACAGAGGTATGGCCTAAAGAAAGAAAGAAAGAAAGAAAGAAAGAAAGAAAGACAGCAAGAAAGAAAGAAAGAAAGAAAGAATGATTAAATAACAGAAATATAAAAAGAAGAATTTAGTGTGTACAAAACAGAGGTATGGCCTAAAGAAAGAAAGAAAGAAAGAAAGACAGCAAGAAAGAAAGAAAGAAAGAAAGAAAGAATGATTAAATAACAGAAATATAAAAAGAAGAATTTAGTGTGTACAAAACAGAGGTATGGCCTAAAGAAAGAAAGAAAGAAAGAAAGAAAGAAAGAAAGAAAGCAAGAAAGAAAGAAAGAATGATTAAATAACAGAAATATAAAAAGAAGAATTTAGTGTGTACAAAACAGAGGTATGGCCTAAAGAAATAAAGAAAGAAAGAAAGAAAGAAAGACAGCAAGAAAGAAAGAAAGAAAGAAAGAAAGAATGATTAAATAACAGAAATATAAAAAGAAGAATTTAGTGTGTACAAAACAGAGGTATGGCCTAAAGAAAGAAAGAAAGAAAGAAAGAAAGAAAGAAAGCAAGCAAGAAAGAAAGAATGATTAAATAACAGAAATATAAAAAGAAGAATTTAGTGTGTACAAAACAGAGGTATGGCCTAAAGAAAGAAAGAAAGAAAGAAAGACAGCAAGAAAGAAAGAAAGAAAGAAAGAAAGAAAGAATGATTAAATAACAGAAATATAAAAAGAAGAATTTAGTGTGTACAAAACAGAGGTATGGCCTAAAGAAAGAAAGAAAGAAAGAAAGAAAGAAAGACAGCAAGAAAGAAAGAAAGAAAGAATGATTAAATAACAGAAATATAAAAAGAAGAATTTAGTGTGTACAAAACAGAGGTATGGCCTAAAGAAAGAAAGAAAGAAAGAAAGAAAGAAAGAAAGAAAGCAAGAAAGAAAGAAAGAATGATTAAATAACAGAAATATAAAAAGAAGAATTTAGTGTGCACAAAACAGAGGTATGGCCTAAAGAAAGAAAGAAAGAAAGAAAGAAAGAAAGACAGCAAGAAAGAAAGAAAGAATGATTAAATAACAGAAATATAAAAAGAAGAATTTAGTGTGTACAAAACAGAGGTATGGCCTAAAGAAAGAAAGAAAGAAAGAAAGAAAGAAAGAAAGACAGCAAGAAAGAAAGAAAGAAAGAAAGAATGATTAAATAACAGAAATATAAAAAGAAGAATTTAGTGTGTACAAAACAGAGGTATGGCCTAAAGAAAGAAAGAAAGAAAGAAAGAAAGAAAGAAAGAAAGAAAGAAAGAATGATTAAATAACAGAAATATAAAAAGAAGAATTTAGTGTGCACAAAACAGAGGTATGGCCTAAAGAAAGAAAGAAAGAAAGAAAGAAAGACAGCAAAAAGAAAGAAAGAATGATTAAATAACAGAAATATAAAAAGAAGAATTTAGTGTGTACAAAACAGAGGTATGGCCTAAAGAAAGAAAGAAAGAAAGAAAGAAAGAAAGAAAGAAAGACAGCAAGAAAGAAAGAAAGAAAGAAAGAAAGAATGATTAAATAACAGAAATATAAAAAGAAGAATTTAGTGTGTACAAAACAGAGGTATGGCCTAAAGAAAGAAAGAAAGAAAGAAAGACAGCAAGAAAGAAAGAAAGAAAGAAAGAAAGAATGATTAAATAACAGAAATATAAAAAGAAGAATTTAGTGTGTACAAAACAGAGGTATGGCCTAAAGAAAGAAAGAAAGAAAGAAAGAAAGAAAGAAAGAAAGCAAGAAAGAAAGAAAGAATGATTAAATAACAGAAATATAAAAAGAAGAATTTAGTGTGTACAAAACAGAGGTATGGCCTAAAGAAATAAAGAAAGAAAGAAAGACAGCAAGAAAGAAAGAAAGAAAGAAAGAAAGAATGATTAAATAACAGAAATATAAAAAGAAGAATTTAGTGTGTACAAAACAGAGGTATGGCCTAAAGAAAGAAAGAAAGAAAGAAAGAAAGAAAGAAAGCAAGCAAGAAAGAAAGAATGATTAAATAACAGAAATATAAAAAGAAGAATTTAGTGTGTACAAAACAGAGGTATGGCCTAAAGAAAGAAAGAAAGAAAGAAAGACAGCAAGAAAGAAAGAAAGAAAGAAAGAAAGAAAGAAAGAATGATTAAATAACAGAAATATAAAAAGAAGAATTTAGTGTGTACAAAACAGAGGTATGGCCTAAAGAAAGAAAGAAAGAAAGAAAGAAAGAAAGCAAGAAAGAAAGAAAGAATGATTAAATAACAGAAATATAAAAAGAAGAATTTAGTGTGCACAAAACAGAGGTATGGCCTAAAGAAAGAAAGAAAGAAAGAAAGAAAGAAAGACAGCAAGAAAGAAAGAAAGAATGATTAAATAACAGAAATATAAAAAGAAGAATTTAGTGTGTACAAAACAGAGGTATGGCCTAAAGAAAGAAAGAAAGAAAGAAAGAAAGAAAGAAAGACAGCAAGAAAGAAAGAAAGAAAGAAAGAATGATTAAATAACAGAAATATAAAAAGAAGAATTTAGTGTGTACAAAACAGAGGTATGGCCTAAAGAAAGAAAGAAAGAAAGAAAGAAAGACAGCAAGAAAGAAAGAAAGAAAGAAAGATAGAAAGAATGATTAAATAACAGAAATATAAAAAGAATTTAGTGTGTACAAAACAGAGGTATGGCCTAAAGAAAGGAAGAAAGAAAGAAAGAAAGAAAGAATGATTAAATAACAGAAATATAAAAAGAAGAATTTAGTGTGTACAAAACAGAGGTATGGCCTAAAGAAAGAAAGAAAGAAAGAAAGAAAGAAAGAAAGAAAGACAGCAAGAAAGAAAGAAAGAAAGAAAGAAAGAATGATTAAATAACAGAAATATAAAAAGAAGAATTTAGTGTGTACAAAACTGAGGTATGGCCTAAAGAAAGAAAGAAAGAAAGAAAGAAAGACAGCAAGAAAGAAAGAAAGAATGATTAAATAACAGAAATATAAAAAGAAGAATTTAGTGTGTACAAAACAGAGGTATGGCCTAAAGAAAGAAAGAAAGAAAGAAAGACAGCAAGAAAGAAAGAAAGAAAGAAAGAAAGAAAGAATGATTAAATAACAGAAATATAAAAAGAAGAATTTAGTGTGTACAAAACAGAGGTATGGCCTAAAGAAAGAAAGAAAGAAAGAAAGAAAGAAAGACAGCAAGAAAGAAAGAAAGAAAGAATGATTAAATAACAGAAATATAAAAAGAAGAATTTAGTGTGTACAAAACAGAGGTATGGCCTAAAGAAAGAAAGAAAGAAAGAAAGAAAGAAAGAAAGAAAGAAAGAATGATTAAATAACAGAAATATAAAAAGAAGAATTTAGTGTGCACAAAACAGAGGTATGGCCTAAAGAAAGAAAGAAAGAAAGAAAGAAAGACAGCAAGAAAGAAAGAAAGAATGATTAAATAACAGAAATATAAAAAGAAGAATTTAGTGTGTACAAAACAGAGGTATGGCCTAAAGAAAGAAAGAAAGAAAGAAAGAAAGAAAGACAGCAAGAAAGAAAGAAAGAAAGAAAGAATGATTAAATAACAGAAATATAAAAAGAAGAATTTAGTGTGTACAAAACAGAGGTATGGCCTAAAGAAAGAAAGAAAGAAAGAAAGACAGCAAGAAAGAAAGAAAGAAAGAAAGAAAGAATGATTAAATAACAGAAATATAAAAAGAAGAATTTAGTGTGTACAAAACAGAGGTATGGCCTAAAGAAAGAAAGAAAGAAAGAAAGAAAGAAAGAAAGAAAGCAAGAAAGAAAGAAAGAATGATTAAATAACAGAAATATAAAAAGAAGAATTTAGTGTGTACAAAACAGAGGTATGGCCTAAAGAAATAAAGAAAGAAAGAAAGAAAGAAAGAAAGCAAGCAAGAAAGAAAGAATGATTAAATAACAGAAATATAAAAAGAAGAATTTAGTGTGTACAAAACAGAGGTATGGCCTAAAGAAAGAAAGAAAGAAAGAAAGACAGCAAGAAAGAAAGAAAGAAAGAAAGAAAGAAAGAAAGAAAGAATGATTAAATAACAGAAATATAAAAAGAAGAATTTAGTGTGTACAAAACAGAGGTATGGCCTAAAGAAAGAAAGAAAGAAAGAAAGAAAGAAAGACAGCAAGAAAGAAAGAAAGAAAGAATGATTAAATAACAGAAATATAAAAAGAAGAATTTAGTGTGTACAAAACAGAGGTATGGCCTAAAGAAAGAAAGAAAGAAAGAAAGAAAGAAAGAAAGAAAGAAAGAAAGAAAGAATGATTAAATAACAGAAATATAAAAAGAAGAATTTAGTGTGTACAAAACAGAGGTATGGCCTAAAGAAAGAAAGAAAGAAAGAAAGAAAGAAAGACAGCAAGAAAGAAAGAAAGAAAGAATGATTAAATAACAGAAATATAAAAAGAAGAATTTAGTGTGTACAAAACAGAGGTATGGCCTAAAGAAAGAAAGAAAGAAAGAAAGAAAGAAAGAAAGAAAGAAAGAATGATTAAATAACAGAAATATAAAAAGAAGAATTTAGTGTGCACAAAACAGAGGTATGGCCTAAAGAAAGAAAGAAAGAAAGAAAGAAAGACAGCAAGAAAGAAAGAAAGAATGATTAAATAACAGAAATATAAAAAGAAGAATTTAGTGTGTACAAAACAGAGGTATGGCCTAAAGAAAGAAAGAAAGAAAGAAAGAAAGAAAGACAGCAAGAAAGAAAGAAAGAAAGAAAGAATGATTAAATAACAGAAATATAAAAAGAAGAATTTAGTGTGTACAAAACAGAGGTATGGCCTAAAGAAAGAAAGAAAGAAAGAAAGACAGCAAGAAAGAAAGAAAGAAAGAAAGAAAGAATGATTAAATAACAGAAATATAAAAAGAAGAATTTAGTGTGTACAAAACAGAGGTATGGCCTAAAGAAAGAAAGAAAGAAAGAAAGAAAGAAAGAAAGAAAGCAAGAAAGAAAGAAAGAATGATTAAATAACAGAAATATAAAAAGAAGAATTTAGTGTGTACAAAACAGAGGTATGGCCTAAAGAAATAAAGAAAGAAAGAAAGAAAGAAAGAAAGCAAGCAAGAAAGAAAGAATGATTAAATAACAGAAATATAAAAAGAAGAATTTAGTGTGTACAAAACAGAGGTATGGCCTAAAGAAAGAAAGAAAGAAAGAAAGACAGCAAGAAAGAAAGAAAGAAAGAAAGAAAGAAAGAAAGAAAGAATGATTAAATAACAGAAATATAAAAAGAAGAATTTAGTGTGTACAAAACAGAGGTATGGCCTAAAGAAAGAAAGAAAGAAAGAAAGAAAGAAAGACAGCAAGAAAGAAAGAAAGAAAGAATGATTAAATAACAGAAATATAAAAAGAAGAATTTAGTGTGTACAAAACAGAGGTATGGCCTAAAGAAAGAAAGAAAGAAAGAAAGAAAGAAAGAAAGCAAGAAAGAAAGAAAGAATGATTAAATAACAGAAATATAAAAAGAAGAATTTAGTGTGCACAAAACAGAGGTATGGCCTAAAGAAAGAAAGAAAGAAAGAAAGAAAGAAAGAAAGAAAGACAGCAAGAAAGAAAGAAAGAATGATTAAATAACAGAAATATAAAAAGAAGAATTTAGTGTGTACAAAACAGAGGTATGGCCTAAAGAAAGAAAGAAAGAAAGAAAGAAAGAAAGAAAGACAGCAAGAAAGAAAGAAAGAAAGAAAGAATGATTAAATAACAGAAATATAAAAAGAAGAATTTAGTGTGTACAAAACAGAGGTATGGCCTAAAGAAAGAAAGAAAGAAAGAAAGAAAGACAGCAAGAAAGAAAGAAAGAAAGAAAGATAGAAAGAATGATTAAATAACAGAAATATAAAAAGAATTTAGTGTGTACAAAACAGAGGTATGGCCTAAAGAAAGGAAGAAAGAAAGAAAGAAAGAAAGAATGATTAAATAACAGAAATATAAAAAGAAGAATTTAGTGTGTACAAAACAGAGGTATGGCCTAAAGAAAGAAAGAAAGAAAGAAAGAAAGAAAGAAAGACAGCAAGAAAGAAAGAAAGAAAGAATGATTAAATAACAGAAATATAAAAAGAAGAATTTAGTGTGTACAAAACAGAGGTATGGCCTAAAGAAAGAAAGAAAGAAAGAAAGAAAGAAAGAAAGAAAGACAGCAAGAAAGAAAAAAGAATGATTAAATAACAGAAATATAAAAAGAAGAATTTAGTGTGTACAAAACTGAGGTATGGCCTAAAGAAAGAAAGAAAGAAAGAAAGAAAGAAAGACAGCAAGAAAGAAAGAAAGAAAGAAAGAAAGAATGATTAAATAACAGAAATATAAAAAGAAGAATTTAGTGTGTACAAAACAGAGGTATGGCCTAAAGAAAGAAAGAAAGAAAGAAAGAAAGAAAGAAAGACAGCAAGATAGAAAGAAAGAAAGAAAGAAAGAAAGAATGATTAAATAACAGAAATATAAAAAGAAGAATTTAGTGTGTACAAAACAGAGGTATGGCCTAAAGAAAGAAAGAAAGAAAGAAAGAAAGAAAGAAAGAAAGAAAGACAGCAAGAAAGAAAGAAAGAAAGAATGATTAAATAACAGAAATATAAAAAGAAGAATTTAGTGTGCACAAAACAGAGGTATGGCCTAAAGAAAGAAAGAAAGAAAGAAAGAAAGACAGCAAGAAAGAAAGAAAGAAAGAAAGAATGATTAAATAACAGAAATATAAAAAGAAGAATTTAGTGTGTACAAAACAGAGGTATGGCCTAAAGAAAGAAAGAAAGAAAGAAAGAAAGAAAGACAGCACGAAAGAAAGAAAGAAAGAATGATTAAATTACAGAAATATAAAAAGAAGAATTTAGTGTGCACAAAACAGAGGTATGGCCTAAAGAAAGAAAGAAAGAAAGAAAGAAAGAAAGAAAGAAAGACAGCAAGAAAGAAAGTAAGAAAGAAAGAATGATTAAATAACAGAAATATAAAAAGAAGAATTTAGTGTGTACAAAACAGAGGTATGGCCTAAAGAAAGAAAGAAAGAAAGAAAGAAAGACAGCAAGAAAGAAAGAAAGAAAGAATGATTAAATAACAGAAAGATAAAAAGAAGAATTTAGTGTGTAAAAAACAGAGGTATGGCCTAAAGAAAGAAAGAAAGAAAGAAAGAAAGAAAGACAGCAAGAAAGAAAGAAAGAAAGAAAGAAAGAAAGAATGATTAAATAACAGAAATATAAAAAGAAGAATTTAGTGTGTACAAAACAGAGGTATGGCCTAAAGAAAGAAAGAAAGAAAGAAAGAAAGAACGACAGCAAGAAAGAAAGAAAGAAAGAAAGAATGATTAAATAACAGAAATATAAAAAGAAGAATTTAGTGTGTACAAAACAGAGGTATGGCCTAAAGAAAGAAAGAAAGAAAGAAAGAAAGACAGCAAGAAAGAAAGAAAGAAAGAAAGAAAGAAAGAATGATTAAATAACAGAAATATAAAAAGAAGAATTTAGTGTGTACAAAACAGAGGTATGGCCTAAAGAAAGAAAGAAAGAAAGAAAGAAAGAAAGACAGCAAGAAAGAAAAAAGAATGATTAAATAACAGAAATATAAAAAGAAGAATTTAGTGTGTACAAAACTGAGGTATGGCCTAAAGAAAGAAAGAAAGAAAGAAAGAAAGACAGCAAGAAAGAAAGAAAGAAAGAAAGAAAGAAAGAAAGAAAGAAAGAATGATTAAATAACAGAAATATAAAAAGAAGAATTTAGTGTGTACAAAACAGAGGTATGGCCTAAAGAAAGAAAGAAAGAAAGAAAGAAAGAAAAAAGAAAGAAAGAAAGACAGCAAGAAAGAAAGAAAGAAAGAAAGAATGATTAAATAACAGAAATATAAAAAGAAGAATTTAGTGTGTAAAAAACAGAGGTATGGCCTAAAGAAAGAAAGAAAGAAAGAAAGAAAGAAAGAAAGACAGCAAGAAAGAAAGAAAGAAAGAATGATTAAATAACAGAAATATAAAAAGAAGAATTTAGTGTGTACAAAACAGAGGTATGGCCTAAAGAAAGAAAGAAAGAAAGAAAGAAAGAAAGAAAGAAAGAAAGACAGCAAGAAAGAAAGAATGATTAAATAACAGAAATATAAAAAGAAGAATTTAGTGTGTACAAAACAGAGGTATGGCCTAAAGAAAGAAAGAAAGAAAGAAAGAAAGAAAGAAAGAAAGAAAGACAGCAAGAAAGAAAGAAAGAAAGAATGATTAAATAACAGAAATATAAAAAGAAGAATTTAGTGTGTACAAAACAGAGGTATGGCCTAAAGAAAGAAAGAAAGAAAGAAAGAAAGAAAGACAGCAAGAAAGAAAGAAAGAAAGAAAGAATGATTAAATAACAGAAATATAAAAAGAAGAATTTAGTGTGTACAAAACAGAGGTATGGCCTAAAGAAAGAAAGAAAGAAAGAAAGAAAGAAAGAAAGAAAGAAAGAAAGAAAGACAGCAAGAAAGAAAGAAAGAAAGAAAGAATGATTAAATAACAGAAATATAAAAAGAAGAATTTAGTGTGCACAAAACAGAGGTATGGCCTAAAGAAAGAAAGAAAGAAAGAAAGAAAGAAAGACAGCAAGAAAGAAAGAAAGAAAGAAAGAATGATTAAATAACAGAAATATAAAAAGAAGAATTTAGTGTGTACAAAACAGAGGTATGGCCTAAAGAAAGAAAGAAAGAAAGAAAGAAAGAAAGACAGCACGAAAGAAAGAAAGAAAGAAAGAAAGAATGATTAAATTACAGAAATATAAAAAGAAGAAATTAGTGTGCACAAAACAGAGGTATGGCCTAAAGAAAGAAAGAAAGAAAGAAAGAAAGACAGCAAGAAAGAAAGTAAGAAAGAAAGAATGATTAAATAACAGAAATATAAAAAGAAGAATTTAGTGTGTACAAAACAGAGGTATGGCCTAAAGAAAGAAAGAAAGAAAGAAAGAAAGAAAGACAGCAAGAAAGAAAGAAAGAAAGAATGATTAAATAACAGAAAGATAAAAAGAAGAATTTAGTGTGTAAAAAACAGAGGTATGGCCTAAAGAAAGAAAGAAAGAAAGAAAGAAAGAAAGAAAGACAGCAAGAAAGAAAGAAAGAAAGAAAGAAAGAATGATTAAATAACAGAAATATAAAAAGAAGAATTTAGTGTGTACAAAACAGAGGTATGGCCTAAAGAAAGAAAGAAAGAAAGAAAGAAAGACAGCAAGAAAGAAAGAAAGAAAGAAAGAATGATTAAATAACAGAAATATAAAAAGAAGAATTTAGTGTGTACAAAACAGAGGTATGGCCTAAAGAAAGAAAGAAAGAAAGAAAGAAAGAAAGAAAGACAGCAAGAAAGAAAGAAAGAATGATTAAATAACAGAAATATAAAAAGAAGAATTTAGTGTGTACAAAACAGAGGTATAGCCTAAAGAAAGAAAGAAAGAAAGAAAGAAAGAAAGAAAGAAAGAAAGAAAGACAGCAAGAAAGAAAGAAAGAAAGAATGATTAAATAACAGAAATATAAAAAGAAGAATTTAGTGTGTACAGAACAGAGGTATGGCCTAAAGAAAGAAAGAAAGAAAGAAAGAAAAAAGAAAGAAAGAAAGACAGCAAGAAAGAAAGAAAGAAAGAAAGAAAGAATGATTAAATAACAGAAATATAAAAAGAAGAATTTAGTGTGTACAAAACAGAGGTATGGCCTAAAGAAAGAAAGAAAGAAAGAAAGAAAGAAAGAAAGAAAGAAAGAAAGACAGCAAGAAAGAAAGAAAGAAAGAAAGAAAGAATGATTAAATAACAGAAATATAAAAAGAAGAATTTAGTGTGCACAAAACAGAGGTATGGCCTAAAGAAAGAAAGAAAGAAAGAAAGAAAGAAAGAAAGAAAGACAGCAAGAAAGAAAGAAAGAAAGAAAGAATGATTAAATAACAGAAATATAAAAAGAAGAATTTAGTGTGCACAAAACAGAGGTATGGCCTAAAGAAAGAAAGAAAGAACGAAAGAAAGAAAGAAAGACAGCAAGAAAGAAAGAAAGAAAGAAAGAATGATTAAATTACAGAAATATAAAAAGAAGAATTTAGTGTGTACAAAACAGAGGTATGGCCTAAAGAAAGAAAGAAAGAAAGAAAGAAAGACAGCAAGAAAGAAAGAAAGAAAGAAAGAAAGAATGATAAAATAACAGAAATATAAAAAGAAGAATTTAGTGTGTACAAAACAGAGGTATGGCCTAAAGAAAGAAAGAAAGAAAGAAAGAAAGAAAGAATGAAAGACAACAAGAAAGAAAGAAAGAAAGAATGATTAAATAACAGAAAGGTAAAAAGAAGAATTTAGTGTGTACAAAACAGAGGTATGGCCTAAAGAAAGAAAGAAAGAAAGAAAGAAAGAAAGAAAGAAAGAAAGACAGCAAGAAAGAAAGAAAGAATGATTAAATAACAGAAATATAAAACGAAGAATTTAGTGTGTACAAAACAGAGGTATGGCCTAAAGAAAGAAAGAAAGAAAGAAAGAAAGAAAGAAAGAAAGAAAGACAGTAAGAAAGAAAGAAAGAATGATTAAATAACAGAAATATAAAAAGAAGAATTTAGTGTGCACAAAACAGAGGTATGGCCTAGAGAAAGAAAGAAAGAAAGAAAGAAAGAAAGAAAGACAGCAAGAAAGAAAGAAAGAAAGAAAGAATGATTAAATAACAGAAATATAAAAAGAAGAATTTAGTGTGTACAAAACAGAGGTATGGCCTAAAGAAAGAAAGAAAGAAAGAAAGAAAGAAAGACAACAAGAAAGAAAGAAAGAATGATTAAATAACAGAAAGGTAAAAAGAAGAATTTAGTGTGTACAAAACAGAGGTATGGCCTAAAGAAAGAAAGAAAGAAAGAAAGAAAGAAAGACTGCAAGAAAGAAAGAAAGAATGATTAAATAACAGAAATATAAAACGAAGAATTTAGTGTGTACAAAACAGAGGTATGGCCTAAAGAAAGAAAGAAAGAAAGAAAGAAAGAAAGACAGTAAGAAAGAAAGAAAGAATGATTAAATAACAGAAATATAAAAAGAAGAATTTAGTGTGTACAAAACAGAGGTATGGCCTAAAGAAAGAAAGAAAGAAAGAAAGAAAGAAAGAAAGAAAGAAAGAAAGAAAAAAGAAAGAAAGAAAGAAAGACAGCAAGAAAGAAAGAAAGAAAGAAAGAATGATTAAATAACAGAAATATAAAAAGAAGAATTTAGTGTGTACAAAACAGAGGTATGGCCTAAAGAAAGAAAGAAAGAAAGAAAGACAGCAAGAAAGAAAGAAAGAATGATTAAATAACAGAAATATAAAAAGAAGAATTTAGTGTGTACAAAACAGAGGTATGGCCTAAAGAAAGAAAGAAAGAAAGAAAGAAAGAAAGAAAGAAAGAAAGACAGCAAGAAAGAAAGAAAGAAAGAAAGAAAGAAAGAATGATTAAATAACAGAAATATAAAAAGAAGACTTTAGTGTGTACAAAACAGAGGTATGGCCTAAAGAAAGAAAGAAAGAAAGAAAGAAAGAAAGAAAGACAGCAAGAAAGAAAGAAAGAAATAAAGAATGATTAAATAACAGAAATATAAAAAGAAGAATTTAGTGTGTACAAAACAGAGGTATGGCCTAAAGAAAGAAAGAAAGAAAGAAAGAAAGACAGCAAGAAAGAAAGAAAGAAAGAATGATTAAATAACAGAAATATAAAAAGAAGAATTTAGTGTGTACAAAACAGAGGTATGGCCTAAAGAAAGAAAGAAAGAAAGAAAGAAAGAAAGAAAGACAGCAAGAAAGAAAGAAAGAAAGAAAGAATGATTAAATAACAGAAATATAAAAAGAAGAATTTAGTGTGTACAAAACAGAGGTATGGCCTAAAGAAAGAAAGAAAGAAAGAAAGAAAGAAAGACAGCAAGAAAGAAAGAAAGAAAGAAAGAATGATTAAATAACAGAAATATAAAAAGAAGAATTTAGTGTGTACAAAACAGAGGTATGGCCTAAAGAAAGAAAGAAAGAAAGAAAGAAAGAAAGAAAGAAAGAAAGAAAGACAGCAAGAAAGAAAGAAAGAATGATTAAATAACAGAAATATAAAAAGAAGAATTTAGTGTGTACAAAACAGAGGTATGGCCTAAAGAAAGAAAGAAAGAAAGAAAGAAAGAAAGAAAGAAAGACAGCAAGAAAGAAAGAAAGAAAGAAAGAAAGAATGATTAAATAACAGAAATATAAAAAGAAGAATTTAGTGTGTACAAAACAGAGGTATGGCCTAAAGAAAGAAAGAAAGAAAGAAAGAAAGAAAGACAGCAAGAAAGAAAGAAAGAAAGAAAGAATGATTAAATAACAGAAATATAAAAAGAAGAATTTAGTGTGTACAAAACAGAGGTATGGCCTAAAGAAAGAAAGAAAGAAAGAAAGAAAAAAGAAAGAAAGAAAGAAAGAAAGTCAGCAAGAAAGAAAGAAAGAAAGAACGAATGATTAAATAACAGAAATATAAAAAGAAGAATTTAGTGTGTACAAAACAGAGGTATGGCCTAAAGAAAGAAAGAAAGAAAGAAAGAAAGAAAAAAAGACAGCAAGAAAGAAAGAAAGAAAGAAAGAAAGAATGATTAAATAACAGAAATATAAAAAGAAGAATTTAGTGTGTACAAAACAGAGGTATGGCCTAAAGAAAGAAAGAAAGAAAGAAAGAAAGAAAGAAAGAAAGAAAGAAAGAAAGAAAGACAGCAAGAAAGAAAGAAAGAAAGAAAGAAAGAATGATTAAATAACAGAAATATAAAAAGAAGAATTTAGTGTGTACAAAACAGAGGTATGGCCTAAAGAAAGAAAGAAAGAAAGAAAGAAAGAAAGAAAGAAAGACAGCAAGAAAGAAAGAAAGAATGATTAAATAACAGAAAGATAAAAAGAAGAATTTAGTGTGTACAAAACAGAGGTATGGCCTAAAGAAATGAAGAAAGAAAGAAAGAAAGAAAGAATGATTAAATAACAGAAATATAAAAAGAAGAATTTAGTGTGTACAAAACAGAGGTATGGCCTAAAGAAAGAAAGAAAGAAAGAAAGAAAGAAAGACAGCAAGAAAGAAAGAAAGAAAGTAAGAATGATTAAATAACAGAAATATAAAAAGAAGAATTTAGTGTGTACAAAACAGAGGTATGGCCTAAAGAAAGGAAGAAAGAAAGAAAGAAAGAAAGAATGATTAAATAACAGAAATATAAAAAGAAGAATTTAGTGTGTACAAAACAGAGGTATGGCCTAAAGAAAGAAAGAAAGAAAGAAAGAAAGAAAGAAAGAAAGACAGCAAGAAAGAAAGAAAGAAAGAATGATTAAATAACAGAAATATAAAAAGAAGAATTTAGTGTGTACAAAACAGAGGTATGGCCTAAAGAAAGAAAGAAAGAAAGAAAGAAAGAAAGAAAGACAGCAAGAAAGAAAGAAAGAAAGAAAGATTAAATAACGGAAATATAGAAAGAAAGAACTATTAATGATAAAAATATAAAAAGAAAAAGAATTCAGTGTGAGCGAAACAGAGGAATGGTCCTAAAGAATGAAAGAAAGAAAGAAAGAAAGAAAGAAAGAAAGAAAGACAGCAAGAAAGAAAGAAAGAAAGAAAGAAAGATTAAATAACGGAAATATAGAAAGAAAGAACTATTAATGATAAAAATATAAAAGGAAAAAGAATTCAGTGTGTGCGAAACAGAGGAATGGTCCTAAAGAAAGAAAGAAAGAAAGAAAGAAAGAAAGAAAGAAAGAAAGAAAGAAAGAAAGAAAGAAAGAAAGAAAGACAGCAAGAAAGAAAGAAAGAAAGAAAGAAAGATTAAATAACGGAAATATAAAAAGAAAAAACTATTAATGATAAAAATATAAAAGAAAAAGAATTCAGTGTGTGCGAAACAGAGGAATGGTCCTAAAGAAAGAAGGAAAGAAAGAAAGAAAGAAAGAAAGAAAGAAAGAAAGAAAGAAAGACAGCAAGAAAGAAAGAAAGAAAGAAAGAAAGAAAGAAAGAAAGAAAGACAGGAAGAAAGAAAGAAAGAAAGAAAGAAAGAAAGAAAGATTAAATAACGGAAATATAGAAAGAAAGATCTATTAATGATAAAAATATAAAAGAAAAATAATTCAGTGTGTGCGAAACAGAGGAATGGTCCTAAAGAAAGAAAGAAAGAAAGAAAGAAAGAAAGAAAGACAGCAAGAAAGAAAGAAAGAAAGAAAGACAGCAAGAAAGAAAGAAAGAAAGAAAGAAAGAAAGATTAAATAACGGAAATATAGAAAGAAAGAACTATTAATGATAAAAATATAAAAAGAAAAAGAATTCAGTGTGTGCGAAACCGAGGAATGGTCCTAAAGAAAAAAAGAAAGAAAGAAAGAAAGAAAGAAAGAAAGAAAGAAAGAAAGACAGCAAGAAAGAAAGAAAGAAAGAAAGACAGCAAGAAAGAAAGAAAGAAAGAAAGAAAGATTAAATAACGGAAATATAGAAAGAAAGAACTATTAATGATAAAAATATAAAAGAAAAATAATTCAGTGTGTGCGAAACAGAGGAATGGTCCTAAAGAAAGAAGGAAAGAAAGAAAGAAAGAAAGAAAGAAAGACAGCAAGAAAGAAAGAAAGAAAGAAAGAAAGAAAGAAAGAACGACAGCAAGAAAGAAAGAAAGAAAGAAAGATTAAATAACGGAAATATAGAAAGAAAGAACTATTAATGATAAAAATATAAAAAGAAAAAGAATTCAGTGTGAGCGAAACAGAGGAATGGTCCTAAAGAAAGAAAGAAAGAAAGAAAGAAAGAAAGACAGCAAGAAAGAAAGAAAGAAAGAAAGATAGAAAGAAAATAAGACAGCAAGAAAGAAAGAAAGAAAGAAAGATTAAATAACGGAAATATACAAAAAAAAAGAACTATTAATGATAAAAATATAAAAAGAAAAAGAATTCAGTGTGTGCGAAACAGAGGAATGGTCCTAAAGAAAGAAAGAAAGAAAGAAAGAAAGAAAGAAAGAAAGAAAGAAAGAAAGACAGCAAGAAAGAAAGAAAGAAAGAAAGAAAGAAAGACAGCAAGAAAGATAGAAAGAATGAAAGAAAGAAAGAAAGAAAGAAAGAAAGATTAAATAACGGAAATATAGAAAGAAAGAACTATTAATGATAAAAATATAAAAGAAAAATAATTCAGTGTGTGCGAAACAGAGGAATGGTCCGAAAGAAAGAAAGAAAGAAAGAAAGAAAGAAAGAAAGAAAGAAAGACAGCAAGAAAGAAAGAAAGAAAGAAAGAAAGAATGATTAAATAACAGAAATATAAAAAGAAGAATTTAGTGTGTACAAAACAGAGGTATGGCCTAAAGAAAGAAAGAAAGAAAGAAAGAAAGACAGCAAGAAAGAAAGAAAGAAAGAAAGAATGATTAAATAACAGAAATATAAAAAGAAGAATTTAGTGTGTACAAAACAGAGGTATGGCCTAAAGAAAGAAAGAAAGAAAGAAAGAAAGAAAGAAAGACAGCAAGAAAGAAAGAAAGAATGATTAAATAACAGAAATATAAAAAGAAGAATTTAGTGTGTACAAAACAGAGGTATAGCCTAAAGAAAGAAAGAAAGAAAGAAAGAAAGAAAGAAAGAAAGAAAGAAAGACAGCAAGAAAGAAAGAAAGAAAGAATGATTAAATAACAGAAATATAAAAAGAAGAATTTAGTGTGTACAGAACAGAGGTATGGCCTAAAGAAAGAAAGAAAGAAAGAAAGAAAAAAGAAAGAAAGAAAGACAGCAAGAAAGAAAGAAAGAAAGAAAGAAAGAATGATTAAATAACAGAAATATAAAAAGAAGAATTTAGTGTGTACAAAACAGAGGTATGGCCTAAAGAAAGAAAGAAAGAAAGAAAGAAAGAAAGAAAGAAAGAAAGAAAGACAGCAAGAAAGAAAGAAAGAAAGAAAGAAAGAATGATTAAATAACAGAAATATAAAAAGAAGAATTTAGTGTGCACAAAACAGAGGTATGGCCTAAAGAAAGAAAGAAAGAAAGAAAGAAAGAAAGAAAGAAAGACAGCAAGAAAGAAAGAAAGAAAGAAAGAATGATTAAATAACAGAAATATAAAAAGAAGAATTTAGTGTGCACAAAACAGAGGTATGGCCTAAAGAAAGAAAGAAAGAACGAAAGAAAGAAAGAAAGACAGCAAGAAAGAAAGAAAGAAAGAAAGAATGATTAAATTACAGAAATATAAAAAGAAGAATTTAGTGTGTACAAAACAGAGGTATGGCCTAAAGAAAGAAAGAAAGAAAGAAAGAAAGAAAGAATGAAAGACAACAAGAAAGAAAGAAAGAAAGAATGATTAAATAACAGAAAGGTAAAAAGAAGAATTTAGTGTGTACAAAACAGAGGTATGGCCTAAAGAAAGAAAGAAAGAAAGAAAGAAAGAAAGAAAGAAAGACAGCAAGAAAGAAAGAAAGAATGATTAAATAACAGAAATATAAAACGAAGAATTTAGTGTGTACAAAACAGAGGTATGGCCTAAAGAAAGAAAGAAAGAAAGAAAGAAAGAAAGAAAGAAAGAAAGAAAGACAGTAAGAAAGAAAGAAAGAATGATTAAATAACAGAAATATAAAAAGAAGAATTTAGTGTGCACAAAACAGAGGTATGGCCTAGAGAAAGAAAGAAAGAAAGAAAGAAAGAAAGAAAGACAGCAAGAAAGAAAGAAAGAAAGAAAGAATGATTAAATAACAGAAATATAAAAAGAAGAATTTAGTGTGTACAAAACAGAGGTATGGCCTAAAGAAAGAAAGAAAGAAAGAAAGAAAGAAAGACAACAAGAAAGAAAGAAAGAATGATTAAATAACAGAAAGGTAAAAAGAAGAATTTAGTGTGTACAAAACAGAGGTATGGCCTAAAGAAAGAAAGAAAGAAAGAAAGAAAGAAAGACTGCAAGAAAGAAAGAAAGAATGATTAAATAACAGAAATATAAAACGAAGAATTTAGTGTGTACAAAACAGAGGTATGGCCTAAAGAAAGAAAGAAAGAAAGAAAGAAAGAAAGACAGTAAGAAAGAAAGAAAGAATGATTAAATAACAGAAATATAAAAAGAAGAATTTAGTGTGTACAAAACAGAGGTATGGCCTAAAGAAAGAAAGAAAGAAAGAAAGAAAGAAAGAAAGAAAGAAAGAAAGAAAAAAGAAAGAAAGAAAGAAAGACAGCAAGAAAGAAAGAAAGAAAGAAAGAATGATTAAATAACAGAAATATAAAAAGAAGAATTTAGTGTGTACAAAACAGAGGTATGGCCTAAAGAAAGAAAGAAAGAAAGAAAGACAGCAAGAAAGAAAGAAAGAATGATTAAATAACAGAAATATAAAAAGAAGAATTTAGTGTGTACAAAACAGAGGTATGGCCTAAAGAAAGAAAGAAAGAAAGAAAGAAAGAAAGAAAGAAAGAAAGACAGCAAGAAAGAAAGAAAGAAAGAAAGAAAGAAAGAATGATTAAATAACAGAAATATAAAAAGAAGACTTTAGTGTGTACAAAACAGAGGTATGGCCTAAAGAAAGAAAGAAAGAAAGAAAGAAAGAAAGAAAGACAGCAAGAAAGAAAGAAAGAAATAAAGAATGATTAAATAACAGAAATATAAAAAGAAGAATTTAGTGTGTACAAAACAGAGGTATGGCCTAAAGAAAGAAAGAAAGAAAGAAAGAAAGACAGCAAGAAAGAAAGAAAGAAAGAATGATTAAATAACAGAAATATAAAAAGAAGAATTTAGTGTGTACAAAACAGAGGTATGGCCTAAAGAAAGAAAGAAAGAAAGAAAGAAAGAAAGAAAGACAGCAAGAAAGAAAGAAAGAAAGAAAGAATGATTAAATAACAGAAATATAAAAAGAAGAATTTAGTGTGTACAAAACAGAGGTATGGCCTAAAGAAAGAAAGAAAGAAAGAAAGAAAGAAAGACAGCAAGAAAGAAAGAAAGAAAGAAAGAATGATTAAATAACAGAAATATAAAAAGAAGAATTTAGTGTGTACAAAACAGAGGTATGGCCTAAAGAAAGAAAGAAAGAAAGAAAGAAAGAAAGAAAGAAAGAAAGAAAGACAGCAAGAAAGAAAGAAAGAATGATTAAATAACAGAAATATAAAAAGAAGAATTTAGTGTGTACAAAACAGAGGTATGGCCTAAAGAAAGAAAGAAAGAAAGAAAGAAAGAAAGAAAGAAAGACAGCAAGAAAGAAAGAAAGAAAGAAAGAAAGAATGATTAAATAACAGAAATATAAAAAGAAGAATTTAGTGTGTACAAAACAGAGGTATGGCCTAAAGAAAGAAAGAAAGAAAGAAAGAAAGAAAGACAGCAAGAAAGAAAGAAAGAAAGAAAGAATGATTAAATAACAGAAATATAAAAAGAAGAATTTAGTGTGTACAAAACAGAGGTATGGCCTAAAGAAAGAAAGAAAGAAAGAAAGAAAAAAGAAAGAAAGAAAGAAAGAAAGTCAGCAAGAAAGAAAGAAAGAAAGAACGAATGATTAAATAACAGAAATATAAAAAGAAGAATTTAGTGTGTACAAAACAGAGGTATGGCCTAAAGAAAGAAAGAAAGAAAGAAAGAAAGAAAAAAAGACAGCAAGAAAGAAAGAAAGAAAGAAAGAAAGAATGATTAAATAACAGAAATATAAAAAGAAGAATTTAGTGTGTACAAAACAGAGGTATGGCCTAAAGAAAGAAAGAAAGAAAGAAAGAAAGAAAGAAAGAAAGAAAGAAAGAAAGACAGCAAGAAAGAAAGAAAGAAAGAAAGAAAGAATGATTAAATAACAGAAATATAAAAAGAAGAATTTAGTGTGTACAAAACAGAGGTATGGCCTAAAGAAAGAAAGAAAGAAAGAAAGAAAGAAAGAAAGAAAGACAGCAAGAAAGAAAGAAAGAATGATTAAATAACAGAAAGATAAAAAGAAGAATTTAGTGTGTACAAAACAGAGGTATGGCCTAAAGAAATGAAGAAAGAAAGAAAGAAAGAAAGAATGATTAAATAACAGAAATATAAAAAGAAGAATTTAGTGTGTACAAAACAGAGGTATGGCCTAAAGAAAGAAAGAAAGAAAGAAAGAAAGAAAGACAGCAAGAAAGAAAGAAAGAAAGTAAGAATGATTAAATAACAGAAATATAAAAAGAAGAATTTAGTGTGTACAAAACAGAGGTATGGCCTAAAGAAAGGAAGAAAGAAAGAAAGAAAGAAAGAATGATTAAATAACAGAAATATAAAAAGAAGAATTTAGTGTGTACAAAACAGAGGTATGGCCTAAAGAAAGAAAGAAAGAAAGAAAGAAAGAAAGAAAGAAAGACAGCAAGAAAGAAAGAAAGAAAGAATGATTAAATAACAGAAATATAAAAAGAAGAATTTAGTGTGTACAAAACAGAGGTATGGCCTAAAGAAAGAAAGAAAGAAAGAAAGAAAGAAAGAAAGACAGCAAGAAAGAAAGAAAGAAAGAAAGATTAAATAACGGAAATATAGAAAGAAAGAACTATTAATGATAAAAATATAAAAAGAAAAAGAATTCAGTGTGAGCGAAACAGAGGAATGGTCCTAAAGAATGAAAGAAAGAAAGAAAGAAAGAAAGAAAGAAAGAAAGACAGCAAGAAAGAAAGAAAGAAAGAAAGAAAGATTAAATAACGGAAATATAGAAAGAAAGAACTATTAATGATAAAAATATAAAAGGAAAAAGAATTCAGTGTGTGCGAAACAGAGGAATGGTCCTAAAGAAAGAAAGAAAGAAAGAAAGAAAGAAAGAAAGAAAGAAAGAAAGAAAGAAAGAAAGACAGCAAGAAAGAAAGAAAGAAAGAAAGAAAGATTAAATAACGGAAATATAAAAAGAAAAAACTATTAATGATAAAAATATAAAAGAAAAAGAATTCAGTGTGTGCGAAACAGAGGAATGGTCCTAAAGAAAGAAGGAAAGAAAGAAAGAAAGAAAGAAAGAAAGAAAGAAAGAAAGAAAGACAGCAAGAAAGAAAGAAAGAAAGAAAGAAAGAAAGAAAGAAAGACAGGAAGAAAGAAAGAAAGAAAGAAAGAAAGAAAGAAAGATTAAATAACGGAAATATAGAAAGAAAGATCTATTAATGATAAAAATATAAAAGAAAAATAATTCAGTGTGTGCGAAACAGAGGAATGGTCCTAAAGAAAGAAAGAAAGAAAGAAAGAAAGAAAGAAAGACAGCAAGAAAGAAAGAAAGAAAGAAAGACAGCAAGAAAGAAAGAAAGAAAGAAAGAAAGAAAGATTAAATAACGGAAATATAGAAAGAAAGAACTATTAATGATAAAAATATAAAAAGAAAAAGAATTCAGTGTGTGCGAAACCGAGGAATGGTCCTAAAGAAAAAAAGAAAGAAAGAAAGAAAGAAAGAAAGAAAGAAAGAAAGAAAGACAGCAAGAAAGAAAGAAAGAAAGAAAGACAGCAAGAAAGAAAGAAAGAAAGAAAGAAAGATTAAATAACGGAAATATAGAAAGAAAGAACTATTAATGATAAAAATATAAAAGAAAAATAATTCAGTGTGTGCGAAACAGAGGAATGGTCCTAAAGAAAGAAGGAAAGAAAGAAAGAAAGAAAGAAAGAAAGACAGCAAGAAAGAAAGAAAGAAAGAAAGAAAGAAAGAAAGAACGACAGCAAGAAAGAAAGAAAGAAAGAAAGATTAAATAACGGAAATATAGAAAGAAAGAACTATTAATGATAAAAATATAAAAAGAAAAAGAATTCAGTGTGAGCGAAACAGAGGAATGGTCCTAAAGAAAGAAAGAAAGAAAGAAAGAAAGAAAGACAGCAAGAAAGAAAGAAAGAAAGAAAGATAGAAAGAAAATAAGACAGCAAGAAAGAAAGAAAGAAAGAAAGAAAGATTAAATAACGGAAATATACAAAAAAAAAGAACTATTAATGATAAAAATATAAAAAGAAAAAGAATTCAGTGTGTGCGAAACAGAGGAATGGTCCTAAAGAAAGAAAGAAAGAAAGAAAGAAAGAAAGAAAGAAAGAAAGAAAGAAAGAAAGACAGCAAGAAAGAAAGAAAGAAAGAAAGAAAGAAAGACAGCAAGAAAGATAGAAAGAATGAAAGAAAGAAAGAAAGAAAGAAAGAAAGATTAAATAACGGAAATATAGAAAGAAAGAACTATTAATGATAAAAATATAAAAGAAAAATAATTCAGTGTGTGCGAAACAGAGGAATGGTCCGAAAGAAAGAAAGAAAGAAAGAAAGAAAGAAAGAAAGAAAGAAAGACAGCAAGAAAGAAAGAAAGAAAGAAAGAAAGAAAGAAAGAAAGACAGCAAGAAAGAAAGAAAGAAAGAAAGAAAGATTAAATAACGGAAATATAGAAAGAAAGAACTATTAATGATAAAAATATAAAAAGAAAAAGAATTCAGTGTGAGCGAAACAGAGGAATGGTCGTAAAGAAAGAAAGAAAGAAAGAAAGAAAGACAGCAAGAAAGAATGAAAGAAACAAAGAAAGAAAGAAAGATTAAATAACGGAAATATAGAAAGAAAGAACTATTAATGATAAAAATATAAAAAGAAAAAGAATTCAGTGTGTGCGAAACAGAGGAATGGTCCTAAAGAAAGAAAGAAAGAAAGAAAGACAGAATAAAGACGCGATAATCCTCTAAAACGTTTAACCTCTACTTTTACTCTAATTGAAATGGAAAAAAAATTGACAAAAAACAATTGTCATCTTTTCATTTGTACCCTTTTACTTCTTTAAATAATGACCTGCATTCATACTTATGATTGTTACTGGAATATTTTGTTAAAGTTGTAAAGCTCAAATATTTTATAATGCGATAAATTAATTTCTACGGATATTTTATTGTTGCAAAACTCGCTCTGACCTTATTCAATCATATAGATCGGCACCTCATCTCTCTCCTGATCTATTTTTAACATCGCACTGTGGGAAAATAACTGGTTATATTTAGTGCCTTAAAAACCAGACATTACATTCCATCCTCGCTGATTGGGCCTTGAACCATCAACAGTCAACATTAATGGATATTCCCTCATGGGGTCTGCGTGTTTAGCGACTATTAGGCCGTAAAATCAACCGAAACCTAAAGTGCAAATCGTACATATGATCAGTCAGTTCTGTGCCATAAGTGATACACGCTTAGGCAATCATGTATAGAAAGATACATGACTGACGGGGCAGATTTTTTTCCCGCAGTAGGTTGCCATTTATTTCTGCGGTAGACCAGTGGCCATCCAATTCTATAGAACCCGGTTTGTCCTGCTCTTTACCCATAGCTATTGGGAGAAGAGGATTTATACTTTTCCTTAGTGTATTAGCATTGGTATTAGCATTTAATTGAATATAATGGATTGGCCTAGAACACAAACACGACACTCCGATATCTCAATCCGGATGCTAACCATTACTCCACCGCGTCGGATAGGATGTTGTTGCAATAGGTTCGCTTATTCCATCTTACACACCCTAGCCTGCCGGCCGCTGCCCTCGTTCGTTGTCGTCCTGAAATCGATAACGAAACGCACATACGTGCGTACGATACATCGCTAAAATGCAGGAAAATGGTCGATTCTCTGTACTACTCCGGTAATTACCGGACACCTGGTGTTATCAGGCGAACTGCAGTCTTTAGTTGCACTAGTCCTAACTAGGACCAGCCATGCTACTCACCTTGTAGCGAACCACTGTTATTTCCTCCGTATTGTAGCGGTGTGAAGTAAGTTCCACTCAAGCAGCTTCGTCCTGCAACCCATTGCTCTGTGGAACACACACCGTATTCTATATTTTCCCGATTTCTAAAATTTTAACCTATTCAAATCTAGGGATAACCACTATTTTCCCCACACCTCCGCATATACTGTGCCTCTTACTCTGTAACACTGTAACTCGAGTAGCTCCCGAACTTTGTACTATATATATATATATATATATATATATATATATATATATATATATATGTATGTATAGCTGGCAACATTATTCTTTCCAAAAAACGTATAGCTGGCAAAAAATTTTTTTTCGAAAACATTATCTGAAGCCTTGTTGTCGGACGTAGTGTATCGTCATACCCAGGACGCGGATGCAGTTTATCGTCTTACCCAGGATGGAAGTTAAACGGTTGCCAACTATATATATATATATATATATATATATATATATATATATATATATATATATATACAAGACTAATATAACATGTTCTAATAGAAAAATAAATTTTCAACGATTACACTGATTTATTTACTACTGATTTTGATCCGTCTTAATGAAACACCCATATTTATAATTTAAATTTATTTATAATATTATTTATAATTCGTCTTAATGAAACAACCTTTATTAGGAGCTTGTCTCCATTATCACCCCTGCATATGACAACTTTTGGATCTAAAGAATGCCACACTTATTAAAAAAGTAAGTAATTTAGTTAGAATGAAAATTCTTGAGAGTGCCGCTATGGAATCCTATCAAAATATAAGTCAGCGACCCGGATTTTTCCAATATCTCCATTCCTAAAAGATTATTACTTTCTCAAGAAAAGACTTCAAAAATGTTAAAACATCAAAAGAAAAGTCTTAAATTAATAACTTCATGTTATTCAAGATGTACAACACATAAAATAACCCCAAACTAAAATAATTTAAATACCAATTTATAAAAAGAAAATCAACAAAATCACTCATTCGTTTTCGTTTTTTAGACATTGAATTGTGCCATTTCGTGTCCTCCATAGTTTTCCTGATTTTTCAGCTAAGCCGATAATTATTACTATTTATGATCGTTCCTAAACTTAAAAATGTTGAAAAACTAATAAATTTTTTCTCTTGTATAAACATATTGGTTTAAAATAAAATCCTTGAATTTACCCTGATAAATTCCCTCAAAAGGCGAAATGCGTGGGCTAATATATATATATATATATATATATATATATATATATATATATATATGCGTCGGCTAATATATATATATATATATATATATATATATATATATATATGCGTCGGCTAATATACACACACACATATATATATATATATATATATATATATATATATATAAATATATATATATATATATATATATAGAGAGAGAGAGAGATAGGAAAAAGAAGTTGAACATGCAATTGGAGTCTTTAAGAATATTTATTTAGAATCGCTTTACCGGTTTTACACTTCTATGATTTTCAGAAGTTAAAGTGAGATGAGATATGCGTGGGTGTGCGATGATCAGTTTCACACCTAACTGGAATTGGAGAATTCTTTCTGTTTTCTGCAGAAATATGTAGTTTCGATTAATATCTGTTTTAAATGCAATCTGATTGGTTGATTATGATCACGTGATTAGGCATAGCAACTGTGGTGCCCAAAATTCATGATCCTCTGATGTTGTAAAAAGTTGGACGCTACGTAGTTAACTGACTGGCAAATGACAGCAAACTGTTAAGTTTTTCATGATAAAAAAGTTTTAGGCATCAGGGATTCGGTTTTATTGGTCCTTAGTAGCAACCCCAAAAGGTTCAATGTACAAGGATTAAAATTCTCTCTCTCTCTGTGTAGATAGTGTTTTTTGTACTTGGAATTTGGAGGATAATATGACATCAAGAAAAAAAGAAGATAATAATCATAATAATGATGTTGGAGTTGGTAAAATAAACAATTGTAAATCAGTGGCTGTGTGTATATAAATATGCTTAGTACAGTAAGTAGCCAGGTGAGCAAGAATTTTTATTTGGGCGTGTGTGCGGTTGTAGGGATGGCAGTTTATCGCCTTGAATAATGTTTATAAGAGAAGTAATAATAAAAAGAATAGATTCCATTAGTAAAATATACAAGGAAGTTATGTGTGTATAAAAGTGTATGTGTGTGTGTGTGCGTTTGTGTGTATAGTACAATTTATTTATTCCAAAATACAAACATCTTGAAAGCGTTTGACTGGGTTCAGCATACCGAGCTTCTCCACAAGTTAAAAATTTATGATATTCCTGGATGTATTTCTGTACTGATTCAGTCTTTTTTATTCAATCGCGAAATGAAGGTTGTCTTGAATGGCCACACCTTTAGATCTTTTTGTCCCCCGTGTCCTTGAGCCTACATTGTTCCTAATTTGATCAAATCAGTTCTCTACGCTGATGACACAATCATTTACTTTTATCTCGATTTTAAGTCTTATTAGTTCGATAAGGTCAAATTGATCTAAAAAAGAAGACATATAGTTTGTTGTTAACTCGATCAATGAGTGGCTTGTTAATTTTTGTCTCCAAAAACGAAACTCCTCTCTGTTAGTCAACTGAAAGACCCCTTCCTTCATCACATAAACATGGCTGATGTTGAAATGCCTGAGAGTGACTCGTTTCGCCTTATCGTCTGATATGAAGTGGAAAGACTACATTGATTCCATTACGACGTCTGCTGCTATAGTGTCATGACTGACAATTTTTTCCCCTGAAGAATCTAACTTCTATGAGTCAGCTATTCGTGCATGCTTTGACTATTGCTGCCAGATCTAGTCCTATGTTCTGGCTTATATTTAGAAATTTTTGATCGAAAGCCAAGTAAGAATAGGCAAAATTATTTGTTCTGACCTGGCCTATCAGCAATAGTTATTCGCCCACAGCCATAATGTCGCTCCGCTGTGATTTTCTATAAATACTTTCATAGTAATTCTTCGGATAAACACTGAGCTAATGTACGGAGACTTTATGAATTTAAGAGGAATGCTAAATTGGCTAGATTTAACCACACATTCTATGTTAAAAGTTTAATTTCTCGTACGTTTCGTTTGTGGAACTTTCTTTCGTCTTCATGCATTCCAGGCTAAATTGGCTATATTTAACCACAAGATTTATGCTAACAGTTTCAATATCTGTTATTTTTCGTTTGTGGAACTTTCTTCCGTCTTCATGCTTTCCAGGCTAAATTGGCTAAATTTAACCCCACGTACAATGCTAACAGTTTTAATTCTCGTACTTTTCGTTTGTGGAACTTACTTTCAGCTTCATGCTTTCCTGGCTAAATTGGTTCGATTTAACCACACGTTCGATGCTAACAGTTTCATTTCTCGTACTTTTCGTTTCTGGAACTTACTTTCAGCTTCATGTTTTCCGGGCTAAATTGGTTCGATTTAACCACACGTTCTATGCTAACAGTTTCATTTCTCGTACTTTTCGTTGGTGGAACTTTCTTCAGCTTTATGCTTTCCAGGCTAAATTGGTTCGATTTAACCACACATTCTATGCTAACAGTGTGATTTCTCGTACTTTTCGTTTGTGGAACTTTCTTTCAGCTTCATGCTTTCCAGGCTAAATTGGTTCGATTTAACCACACGTTCTATGTTAACAGTTTCATTTCTCGTACTTTTCGTTTGTGGAAATTTCTTCCAGCTTCATGCATTCCAGGCTAAATTGGTTCGATTTAACGACACGTTCTATGCTAACAGTTTCATTTCTCGTACTTTTCGTTTGTGGAACTTACTTTCAGCTTCATGCTTTCCGGGCTAAATTGGTTCGATTTAACCACACGTTCTATGCTAACAGTTTCATTTCTCGTAAATTTTCGTTTGTGTAACTTTCTTTCAACTTCATGCTTACCAGACTAAATTGGTTCGATTTAACCACACGTTCGATGCTAACAGTTTCATTTCTCGTACTTTTCGTTTGTGGAACTTTCTTTCAGCTTCATGCTTTCCAGGCTAAATTGGTTCGATTTAACCACACGTTCTATGCTAAGAGTTTAATTTCTCGTACTTTTCGTTTGTGGAACTTACTTTCAGCTTCATGCTTTCCAGGCTAAATTGGTTCGATTTAACGACACGTTCGATGCTAACAGTTTCATTTCTCGTAATTTTCGTTTGTTGAAATTTCTTCAGCTTCATGCATTCCAGGCTAAATAGGTTCGATTTAACCACACGTTCGATGCTAACAGTTTCATTTCGCGTAATTTTCGTTTGTGGAACTTACTTTCAGCTTCATGCTTTCCAGGCTAAATTGGTTCGATTTAACGACACGGTCTATGCTAACAGTTTCATTTCTCGTACATTTAGTTTGTTGAAATTTCTTTCAGCTTCATGCATTCCAGGCTAAATTGGTTCGATTTAACCACACGTTCTATGCTAACAGTTTCATTTCTCGTACTTTTCGTATGTGGAACTTTCTTTCAGCTTCATGCTTTCCAGGCTAAATTGGTTCGATTTAACCACACGTTCGATGCTAACAGTTTCATTTCTCGTACTTTTCGTTTGTGGAACTTTCTTTCACCTTCATGCTTTCCAGGCTAAATTGGTTCGATTTAACCACACGTTCGATGCTAAGAGTTTAATTTCTCGTACTTTTCGTTTGTGGAACTTTCTTTCAGCTTCATGCTTTCCAGGCTAAATTGGTTCGATTTAACGACACGGTCTATCCTAACAGTTTCATTTCTCGTACTTTTCGTTTGTTGAAATTTCTTCAGCTTCATGCATTCCAGGCTAAATTGGTTCGATTTAACCACACGTTCGATGCTAACAGTTTCATTTCTCGTACTTTTCGTATGTGGAACTTTCTTTCAGCTTCATGCTTTCCAGGCTAAATTGGTTCGATTTAACCACACGTTCGATGCTAACAGTTTCATTTCTCGTACTTTTCGTTTGTGGAACTTTCTTTCAGCTTCATGCTTTCCAGGCTAAATTGGTTCGATTTAACCACACGTTCTATGCTAAGAGTTTAATTTCTCGTACTTTTCGTTTGTGGAACTTACTTTCAGCTTCATGCTTTCCAGGCTAAATTGGTTCGATTTAACGACACGGTCTATGCTAACAGTTTCATTTCTCGTACATTTAGTTTGTTGAAATTTCTTTCAGCTTCATGCATTGCAAGCTAAATTGGTTCGATTTAACCACACGTTCTATGCTAACAGTTTCATTACTCGTATTTTCGTTTGTGGAAGATTCTTTCAGCTTCATGCTTTCCAGGCTAAATTGGTTCGATTTAACCACACGTTCGATGATAACAGTTTCATTTCTCGTACTTTTCTTTTGTGGAACTTTCATTCAGCTTCATGCTTTCCAGGCTAAATTGGTTCGATTTAACCACACGTTCGATGCTAACAGTTTCATTTCTCGTACTTTTCGTATGTGGAACTTTCATTCAGCTTCATGCTTTCCAGGCTAAATTGGTTCGATTTAACCACACGTTCGATGCTAACAGTTTCATTTCTCGTACTTTTCGTATGTGGAACTTTCTTTCAGCTTCATGCTTTCCAGGCTAAATTGGTTCGATTTAACCACACGTTCGATGCTAACAGTTTCATTTCTCGTAATTTTCGTATGTGGAACTTTCTTTCAGCTTCATGCTTTCCAGGCTAAATTGGTTCGATTTAACCACAAGTTCGATGCTAACAGTTTCATTTCTCGTACTTTTCGTATGTGGAACTTTCATTCAGCTTCATGCTTTCCAGGCTAAATTGGTTCAATTTAACCACACGTTCGATGCTAACAGTTTAATTTGTCGTACTTTACGTTTGTGGAAATTTCTTTCAGCTTCATGCTTTCCAAGCTAAATTGGTTCGATTGAACGACACGTTCGATGCTAACAGTTTCATTTCTCGTACTTTTCGTTTGTGGAACTTACTTTCAGCTTCATGCTTTCCAGGCTAAATTGGTTCGATTAAACCACAGGTTCTATGCTAACAGTTTCATTTCTTGTACTTTTCGTTTGTGGAAATTTCTTTCAGCTTCATGCTTTCCAGGCTAAATTGGTTCGATTTAAGCACACGTTCCATGCTAACAGTTTAATTTGTCGTACTTTACGTTTGTGGAACTTTCTTTCAGCTTCATGCTTTCCATGCTAAATTGGTTCGATTTAACCACACGTTCTATGCTAACAGTTTCATTTCTCGTACTTTTCGTTTGTGGAAATTTCTTTCAGCTTCATGCTTTCCAGGCTAAATTGGTTCGATGTAACCACACGTTCGATGCTAACAGTTTCATTTCTCGTACTTTTCGTTTGTGGAACTTTCTTTCAGCTTCATGCTTTCCAGGCTAAATTTGTTCGATTTAACCACACGTTCGATGCTAACAGTTTCATTTCTCTTACTTTTCGTTTGTGGAACTTTCTTTCAGCTTCATGCTTTCCAGGCTAAATTGGTTCGATTTAACCACACGTTCTATGCTAACAGTTTAATTTCTCGTACTTTTCGTTTGTGGAACTTTCTTTCAGCTACATGCTTTCCAGGCTAAATTGGTTCGATTTAACGACACGTTATATGCTAACAGTTTCATTTCTCGTACTTTTCGTTTGTGGAACTTTCTTTCAGCTTCATGCTTTCCAGGCTAAATTGGTTCGATTTAACCACACGTTCTATGCTAACAGTTTCATTTCTCGTACTTTTCGTTTGTGGAACTTTATTTCAGCTTCATGCATTCCAAGCTAAATTGGTTCGATTTAACCACACTTTCTATGCTAACAGTTTAATTTCTCGTACTTTTCGTTTGTGGAACTTACATTCAGCTTCATGCTTTCCGGGCTAAATTGGTTCGATTTAACCGCACGTTCTATGCTAACAGTTTTATTTCTCGTACTTTTCGTTTGTGGAACTTTCTTTCAGCTTCATGCTTTCCAGGCTAAATTGGTTCGATTTAACCACACGTTCTATGCTAACAGTTTAATTTCTCGTACTTTTCGTTTGTGGAACTTTCTTTCAGCTACATGCTTTCCAGGCTAAATTGGTTCGATTTAACGACACGTTATATGCTAACAGTTTCATTTCTCGTACTTTTCGTTTGTGGAACTTTCTTTCAGCTTCATGCTTTCCAGGCTAAATTGGTTCGATTTAAGCACACGTTCTATGCTAACAGTTTCATTTCTCGTACTTTTCGTTTGTGGAACTTTATTTCAGCTTCATGCATTCCAAGCTAAATTGGTTCGATTTAACCACACTTTCTATGCTAACAGTTTAATTTCTCGTACTTTTCGTTTGTGGAACTTACATTCAGCTTCATGCTTTCCGGGCTAAATTGGTTCGATTTAATCGCACGTTCTATGCTAACAGTTTTATTTCTCGTACTTTTCGTTTGTGGAACTTTCTTTCAGCTTCATGCTTTCCAGGCTTAATTGGTTCGATTTAACCACACGTTCGATGCTAACAGTTTCCTTTCTCGTACTTTTCGTTTGTCGAACTTTCTTTCAGCTTCATGCATTCCAGGCCAAATTGGTTCGATTTAACCACACGTTCGATGCTAACAGTTTCATTTCTCGTACTTTTCGTTTGTGGAACTTTCTTTCAGCTTCATGCTTTCCAGGCTAAATTGGTTCGATTTAACCACACGTTCGATGCTAACAGTTTCATTTCTCGTACTTTTCGTTCGTGGAACTTTATTCAGCATCATGCTTTCCAGGCTAAAATGGTTCGATTTAACCATACCTTCTATGCTAACAGTTTCATTTCTCGTACTTTTCGTTTGTTGAAATTACTTTCAGCTTCATGTATTCCAGGCTAAATAGGTTCAATTTAACCACACGTTCGATGCTAACAGTTTCATTTCTCGTACTTTACGTTTATGGAACATTCTTTCAGCTTCATGCTTTCCAGGCTACATTGGTTCGATTTAACCACACGTTCTATGCTAAAAGTTTCATTTCTCGTACTTTTCGTTTGTGGAACTAACTTTCAGCTTCATGCTTTCCGGGCTAAATTGGTTCGATTTAACCACACGTTCTATGCTAACAGTTTCATTTCTCGTACTTTTCGTTTGTGGAACTTTCTTTCAGCTTCATGCTTTCCAGGCTAAATTGGTTCGATTTAACCACACGTTCGATGATAACAGTTTCATTTCTCGTACTTTTCGTTTGTCGAACTTTTTTCATCATCATGCTTTCCAGGCTAAATTGGTTCGATTTAACTTCACGTTCGATGCTAACAGTTTCATTTCTCGTACTTTTCGATTGTGGAACTTTCATTCAGTTTCATGCTTTCCAGGCTAAATTGGTTCGATTTAACCACACGTTCGATGCTAACAGTTTCATTTCTCGTACTTTTCGTTTGTGGAATTTTCTTTCAGCTTCATGCTTTCCAGGCTAAATTGGTTCGATTTAAGCACACTTTCTATGCTAACAGTTTCATTTCTCGTACTTTTCGTTTATGGAACATTCTTTCAGCTTCATGCTTTCCAGGCTACATTGGTTCGATTTAACCACACGTTCTATGCTAACAGTTTCATTTCTCGTACTTTTCGTTTGTGGAACATACATTGAGCTTCCTTTTTTCCGGGCTAAATTGGTTCGATTTAACCACTCGTTCTATGCTAACAGTTTCATTTCTCGTACTTTTCGTTTGTCGAAGTTTCTTTCAGCTACATGCATTCCAGGCCAAATTGGTTCGATTTAACTGCACGTACGATGCTAACAGTTTCATGTCTCGTACTTTTCGTTTGTGGAACTTTCTTTCAGCTTCATGCTTTCCAGGCTAAATTGGTTCGATTTAACCACACGTTCGATGCAAACAGTTTCATTTCTCGTACTTCTCGTTCGTGGAACTTTATTCAGCATCATGCTTTCCAGGCTAAAATGGTTCGATTTAACCATACCTTCTATGCTAACAGTTTCATTTCTCGTACTTTTCGTTTGTGGAACATACTTTCAGCTTCATGCTTTCCAGGCTAAATTGGTTCGATTTAACCACACGTTCGATGATAACAGTTTCATTTCTCGTACTTTTCGTTTGTCGAACTTTTTTCATCATCATGCTTTCCAGGCTAAATTGGTTCGATTTAACTTCACGTTCGATGCTAACAGTTTCATTTCTCGTACTTTTCGATTGTGGAACTTTCATTCAGTTTCATGCTTTCCAGGCTAAATGGGTTCGATTTAACCACACGTTCGATGCTAACAGTTTCATTTCTCGTACTTTTCGTTTATGGAACATTCTTTCAGCTTCATGCTTTCCAGGCTACATTGGTTCGATTTAACCACACGTTCTATGCTAACAGTTTCATTTCTCGTACTTTTCGTTTGTGGAACATACATTGAGCTTCCTTTTTTCCGGGCTAAATTGGTTCGATTTAACCACTCGTTCTATGCTAACAGTTTCATTTCTCGTACTTTTCGTTTGTCGAAGTTTCTTTCAGCTACATGCATTCCAGGCCAAATTGGTTCGATTTAACTGCACGTACGATGCTAACAGTTTCATTTCTCGTACTTTTCGTTTGTGGAACTTTCTTTCAGCTTCATGCTTTCCAGGCTAAATTGGTTCGATTTAACCACACGTTCGATGCTAACAGTTTCATTTCTCGTACTTTTCGTTCGTGGAACTTTATTCAGCATCATGCTTTCCAGGCTAAATTGGTTCGATTTAACCATACCTTCTATGCTAACAGTTTCATTTCTCGTACTTTTCGTTTGTTGAAATTAATTTCAGCTTCATGTATTCCAGGCTAAATAGGTTCGATTTAACCACACGTTCGATGCTAACAGTTTCATTTCTCGTACTTTTCGTTTGTCGAACTTTATTTCAGCTTCATGCATTCCAGGCCAAATTGGTTCGATTTAACCACACGTTCGATGCTAACAGTTTCATTTCTCGTACTTTTCGTTTGTGGAACTTTCTTTCAGCTTCATGCTTTCCAGGCTAAATTGGTTCGATTTAACCACACGTTCGATGCTAACAGTTTCATTTCTCGTACTTTTCGTTCGTGGAACTTTATTCAGCATCATGCTTTCCCGGCTAAAATGGTTCGACTTAACCATACCTTCTATGCTAACAGTTTCATTTCTCGTACTTTTCGTTTGTTGAAATTACTTTCAGCTTCCTGTATTCCAGGCTAAATAGGTTCGATTTAACGACACGTTCGATGCTAACAGGTTCATTTCTCGTACTTTTCGTTTATGGAACATTCATTCAGCTTCATGCTTTCCAGGCTACATTGGTTCGATTTAACCACACGTTCTATGCTAACAGTTTCATTTCTCGTACTTTTCGTTTGTGGAACTTACTTTCAGCTTCATGCTTTCCGGGCTAAATTGGTTCGATTTATCCACACGTTCTATGCTAACAGTTTCATTTCTTGTACTTTTCGTTTGTGGAATTTTCTTTCAGCTTCATGCTTTCCAGGCTAAATTGGTTCGATTTGACCACATTTTCTATGCTAACAGTTTCATTTCTCGTACTTTTCGATTGTGGAACTTTCATTCAGCTTCATGCTTTCCAGGCTAAATTGTTTCGATTTAACCACACGTTCGATGCTAACAGTTTCATTTCTCGTACTTTTCGTTTGTGGAATTTTCTTTCAGCTTCATGCTTTCCAGGCTAAATTGGTTCGATTTAAGCACACTTTCTATGCTAACAGTTTCATTTCTCGTACTTTTCGTTTATGGAACATTCTTTCAGCTTCATGCTTTCCAGGCTACATTGGTTCGATTTAACCACACGTTCTATGCTAACAGTTTCATTTCTCGTACTTTTCGTTTGTGGAACTTACATTCAGCTTCATGCTTTCCGGGCTAAATTGGTTCGATTTAACCACTCGTTCTATGCTAACAGTTTAATTTCTCGTACTTTTCGTTTGTCGAACTTTCTTTCAGCTACATGCATTCCAGGCCAAATTGGTTCGATTTAACTGCACGTACGATGCTAACAGTTTCATTTCTCGTAGTTTTCGTTTGTGGAACTTACATTCAGCTTCATGCTTTCCGGGCTAAATTGGTTCGATTTAACCACACGTTCTATGCTAACAGTTTTATTTCTCGTACTTTTCGTTTGTGGAACTTTTTTCAGCTTCATGCTTTCCAGGCTTAATTAGTTCGATTTAACCACACGTTCGATGCTAACAGTTTCATTTCTCGTACTTTTCGTTTGTCGAACTTTCTTTCAGCTTCATGCATTCCAGGCCAAATTGGTTCGATTTAACCACACGTTCGATGCTAACAGTTTCATTTCTCGTACTTTTCGTTTGTGGAACTTTCTTTCAGCTTCATGCTTTCCATGCTAAATTGGTTCGATTTAACCACACGTTCTATGCTAACAGTTTCATTTCTCGTACTTTTCGTTTGTGGAAATTTCTTACAGCTTCATGCATTCCAGGTTAAATTGATTCGATTTAACCACACGTTCGATGCTAACAGTTTCATTTCTCGTACTTTTCGTTTGTGGAACTTTCTTTCAGCTTCATGCTTTCCAGGCGAAATTGGTTCCATTTAAACATACGTTCGATGCTAACAGTTTCATTTCTCGTACTTTTCGTTTGTGGAACTTTCTTTCACCTTCATGCTTTCCAGGCTAAATTTGATCGATTTAACCACACATTCGATGCTAACAGTTTCATTTCTCTTACTTTTCGTTTGTGGAACTTTCTTTCAGCTTCAAGCTTTCCAGGTTAAATTGGTTCGATTTAACCACACGTTCTATGCTAACAGTTTAATTTCTCGTACTTTTCGTTTGTGGAACTTTCTTTCAGCTTCATGCATTCCAAGCTAAATTGGTTCGATTTAACCACACTTTCTATGCTAACAGTTTCATTTCTCGTACATTTCGTTTGTGAAACTTACATTCAGATTCATGCTTTCCGGGCTAAATTGTTTCGATTTAACCACACGTTCTATGCTAACAGTTTTTTTTTCTCGTACTTTTCGTTTGTGAAACTTTCTTTCAGCTTCATGCTTTCCAGGCTTAATTGGTTGGATTTAACCACACGTTCGATGCTAACAGTTTCATTTCTCGTACTTTTCGTTTGTCGAACTTTCTTTCAGCTTCATGCATTCCAGGCCAAATTGGTTCGATTTAACCACACGTTCGATGCTAACAGTTTAATTTCTCGTACTTTTCGTTTGTGGAACTTTCTTTCAGCTTCATGCTTTCCAGGCTAAATTGGTTCGATTTAACCACACGTTCGATGCTAACAGTTTCATTTCTCGTACTTTTCGTTTGTGGAACTTTCTTTCAGCTTCATGCTTTCAAGGCTAAATTTGTTCGATTTAACCACACGTTCGATGCTAACAGTTTCATTTCTCGTACTTTTCGTTTGTAGAACTTTCTTTCAGCTTCATGCTTTCCAGGCTAAATTTGTTCGATTTAACCACACGTTCCATGCTAACAGTTTCATTTCTCGTACTTTTCGTTTGAGGAACTTTCTTTCAGATTCATGCTTTCCAGGATAAATTGGTTCGATTTAACCACACGTTCTATGCTAACAGTTTCATTTCTCGTACATTAGGTTTGTGGAACTTTTTTCAGCTTCATGCTTTCCAGGCTAAATTGGTTCGATTTACCCGCACGTTCTATGCTGACAGTTTGATTTCTCGTACTTTTCGTTTGTGGCACTTTCTTTCAGCTTCATGCTTTCCAGGCTAAATTGGTTCGATTTAACCACACGTTCGATGCTAACAGTTTCATTTCTCGTACTTTTCGTTTGTGGAACTTTCTTTCAGCTTCATGCTTTCCAGGCTAAATTGGTTCGATTTAACCACACGTTCTATGCTAACAGTTTCATTTCTCGTACATTTAGTTTGTGGAACTTACATTCAGCATCATGCTTTCCCGGCTAAAATGGTTCGACTCAACCATACCTTCTATGCTAACAGTTTCATTTCTCGTACTTTTCGTTTGTTGAAATTACTTTCAGCTTCCTGTATTCCAGGCTAAATAGGTTCGATTTAACGACACGTTCGATGCTAACAGGTTTATTTCTCGTACTTTTCGTTTATGGAACATTCATTTAGCTTCATGCTTTCCAGGCTACATTGGTTCGATTTAACCACACGTTCTATGCTAACAGTTTCATTTCTCGTACTTTTCGTTTGTGGAACTTACTTTCAGCTTCATGCTTTCCGGGCTAAATTGGTTCGATTTATCCACACGTTCTATGCTAACAGTTTCATTTCTCGTACTTTTCGTTTGTGGAATTTTCTTTCAGCTTCATGCTTTCCAGGCTAAATTGGTTCGATTTGACCACATTTTCTATGCTAACAGTTTCATTTCTCGTACTTTTCGATTGTGGAACTTTCATTCAGCTTCATGCTTTCCAGGCTAAATTGGTTCGATTTAACCACACGTTCGATGCTAACAGCTTCATTTCTCGTACTTTTCGTTTGTGGAATTTTCTTTCAGCTTCATGCTTTCCAGGCTAAATTGGTTCGATTTAAGCACACTTTCTATGCTAACAGTTTCATTTCTCGTACTTTTCGTTTATGGAACATCCTTTCAGCTTCATGCTTTCCAGGCTACATTGGTTCGATTTAACCACACGTTCTATGCTAACAGTTTCATTTCTCGTACTTTTCGTTTGTGGAACTTACATTCAGCTTCATGCTTTCCGGGCTAAATTGGTTCGATTTAACCACTCGTTCTATGCTAACAGTTTCATTTCTCGTACTTTTCGTTTGTCGAACTTTCTTTCAGCTACATGCATTCCAGGCCAAATTGGTTCGATTTAACTGCACGTACGATGCTAACAGTTTCATTTCTCGTACTTTTCGTTTGTGGAACTTACATTCAGCTTCATGCTTTCCGGGCTAAATTGGTTCGATTTAACCACACGTTCTATGCTAACAGTTTTATTTCTCGTACTTTTCGTTTGTGGAACTTTTTTCAGCTTCATGCTTTCCAGGCTTAATTAGTTCGATTTAACCACACGTTCGATGCTAACAGTTTTATTTCTCGTACTTTTCGTTTGTGGAACTTTTTTCAGCTTCATGCTTTCCAGGCTTAATTAGTTCGATTTAACCACACGTTCGATGCTAACAGTTTCATTTCTCGTACTTTTCGTTTGTCGAACTTTCTTTCAGCTTCATGCATTCCAGGCCAAATTGGTTCGATTTAACCACACGTTCGATGCTAACAGTTTCATTTCTCGTACTTTTTGTTTGTGGAACTTTCTTTCAGCTTCATGCTTTCCATGCTAAATTGGTTCGATTTAACCACACGTTCTATGCTAAAAGTTTCATTTCTCGTACTTTTCGTTTGTGGAAATTTCTTACAGCTTCATGCATTCCAGGTTAAATTGATTCGATTTAACCACACGTTCGATGCTAACAGTTTCATTTCTCGTACTTTTCGTTTGTGGAACTTTCTTTCAGCTTCATGCTTTCCAGGCGAAATTGGTTCCATTTAAACATACGTTCGATGCTAACAGTTTCATTTCTCGTACTTTTCGTTTGTGGAACTTACATTCAGCTTCATGCTTTCCGGGCTAAATTGTTTCGATTTAACCACACGTTCTATGCTAACATTTTTTTTTTCTCGTACTTTTCGTTTGTGGAACTTTTTTCAGCTTCATGCTTTCCAGGCTTAATTAGTTCGATTTAACCACACGTTCGATGCTAACAGTTTTATTTCTCGTACTTTTCGTTTGTGGAACTTTTTTCAGCTTCATGCTTTCCAGGCTTAATTAGTTCGATTTAACCACACGTTCGATGCTAACAGTTTCATTTCTCGTACTTTTCGTTTGTCGAACTTTCTTTCAGCTTCATGCATTCCAGGCCAAATTGGTTCGATTTAACCACACGTTCGATGCTAACAGTTTCATTTCTCGTACTTTTTGTTTGTGGAACTTTCTTTCAGCTTCATGCTTTCCATGCTAAATTGGTTCGATTTAACCACACGTTCTATGCTAAAAGTTTCATTTCTCGTACTTTTCGTTTGTGGAAATTTCTTACAGCTTCATGCATTCCAGGTTAAATTGATTCGATTTAACCACACGTTCGATGCTAACAGTTTCATTTCTCGTACTTTTCGTTTGTGGAACTTTCTTTCAGCTTCATGCTTTCCAGGCGAAATTGGTTCCATTTAAACATACGTTCGATGCTAACAGTTTCATTTCTCGTACTTTTCGTTTGTGGAACTTACATTCAGCTTCATGCTTTCCGGGCTAAATTGTTTCGATTTAACCACACGTTCTATGCTAACATTTTTTTTTTCTCGAACTTTTCGTTTGTGAAACTTTCTTTCAGCTTCATGCTTTCCAGGCTTAATTGGTTGGATTTAACCACACGTTCGATGCTAACAGTTTCATTTCTCGTACTTTTCGTTTGTCGAACTTTCTTTCAGCTTCATGCATTCCAGGCCAAATTGGTTCGATTTAACCACACGTTCGATGCTAACAGTTTAATTTCTCGTACTTTTCGTTTGTGGAACTTTCTTTCAGCTTCATGCTTTCCAGGTTAAATTGGTTCGATTTAACCACACGTTCGATGCTAACAGTTTCATTTCTCGTACTTTTCGTTTGTGGAACTTTCTTTCAGCTTCATGCTTTCAAGGCTAAATTTGTTCGATTTAACCACACGTTCGATGCTAACAGTTTCATTTCTCGTACTTTTCGTTTGTAGAACTTTCTTTCAGCTTCATGCTTTCCAGGCTAAATTAGTTCGATTTAACCACACGTTCCATGCTAACAGTTTCATTTCTCGTACTTTTCGTTTGAGGAACTTTCTTTCAGTTTCATGCTTTCCAGGATAAATTGGTTCGATTTAACCACACGTTCTATGCTAACAGTTTCATTTCTCGTACATTAGGTTTGTGGAACTTTTTTCAGCTTCATGCTTTCCAGTCTAAATTGGTTCGATTTACCCGCACGTTCTATGCTGACAGTTTGATTTCTCGTACTTTTCGTTTGTGGCACTTTCTTTCAGCTTCATGCTGTCCAGGCTAAATTGGTTCGATTTAACCACACGTTCGATGCTAACAGTTTCATTTCTCGTACTTTTCGTTTGTGGAACTTTCTTTCAGCTTCATGCTTTCCAGGATAAATTAGATCTATTTAACCACAGGTTCGATGATAACAGTTTCATTTCTCGTACTTTTCGTTTGTGGAACTTTCTTTCAGCTTCATGCTTTCCAGGCTAAATTGGTTCGATTTAACCACACGTTCGATGCCAACAGTTTCATTTCTCGTATTTTCGTTTGTGGAACTTTCTTTCAGCTTCATGCTTTCCAGGCTAAATTTGTTCGATGTAACCACACCTTCGATGCTAAGTTTCATTTCTCGTACTTTTCGCTTGTGGAACTTTCTTTCAGCTTCATGCATTCCAGGCTAAATTGGTTCGATTTAACCACACGTTCTATGCTAACAATTTCATTTCTCGTACTTTTCGTTTGTGGAACTTTCTTTCAGCTTCATGAATTCCAGGCTAAATTTGTTCGATTTAACCACACGTTCTATGCTGTCAGTTTGATTTCTCGTACTTTTCGTTTGTGGAACTTTCTTTCAGCTTCATGCTTTCCAGGCTAAATTGGTTCGAGTTAACCACACGTTCGATGCTAACAGTTTGATTTCTCGTACTTTTCGTTTGTGTAACTTTCTTTCAGCTTCAGGCTTTCCAGGCTAAATTGGTTCGATTTAACCACACGTTCGATGCTAACAGTTTCATTTCTCGTACTTTTCGTTTGTGGAATTTTTTTTCAGCTTCATGCTTTCCAGGCTAAATTGGTTCGATTTAACCACACGTTCGATGCTAACAGTTTCATTTCTCGTACTTTTCGTTTGTGGAACTTTCTTTCAGCTTCATGCTTTCCAGGCTACATTGGTTCGATTTAACCACACGTTCGATGCTAACAGTTTCATTTCTCGTACTTTTCGTTTGTGGAACTTTCTTTCAGCTTCATGCTTTCCAGGCTACATTGGTTCGATTTAACCACACGTTCTATGCTAACAGTTTCATTTCTCGTACTTTTCGTTTGTGGAACATACTTTCAGCTTCATGCTTTCCGGGCTAAATTGGTTCGATTTAACCACTCGTTCTATGCTAACAGTTTCAATTCTCGTACTTTTCGTTTGTCGAACTTTCTTTCAGCTACATGCATTCCAGGCCAAATTGGTTCGATGTAACTGCACGGACGATGCTAACAGTTTCATTTCTCGTATTTTTCGTTTGTGGAACTTTATTTCAGCTTCATGCTTTCCAGGCTAAATTGGTTCGATTTAAACACACGTTCGATGCTAACAGTTTCATTTCTCGTAATTTTTGTTTGTCGAACTTTTTTCATCATCATGCTTTCCAGGCTAAATTGGTTCGATTTAACCTCACGTTCGATGCTAACAGTTTCATTTCTCGTACTTTTCGTTTGTGGAACTTTCTTTCAGCTTCAGGCTTTCCAGGCTAAATTGGTTCGATTTAACCACACGTTCGATGCTAACAGTTTCATTTCTCGTACTTTTCGTTTGTGGAATTTTTTTTCAGCTTCATGCTTTCCAGGCTAAATTGGTTCGATTTAACCACACGTTCGATGCTAACAGTTTCATTTCTCGTACTTTTCGTTTGTGGAACTTTCTTTCAGCTTCATGCTTTCCAGGCTAAATTGGTTTGATTTAACCACATGTTCGCTGCTAACAGTTTAATTTCTCGTACTTTTCGTTTGTGGAACTTTCCTTCAGCTTCATGCTTTCCAGGCTAAATTCGTTCGATTTATCCACACGTTCTATGCTAACAGTTTCATTTCTCGAACTTTTCGTTTGTAGAACTTTCTTTCAGCTTCATGCTTTCCAGGTTAAATTGGTTCGATTTAACCAGACGTTCGATGCTAACAGTTTCATTTCTCGTACTTTTCGTTTGTGGAATTTTCTTTCAGCTTCATGCTTTCCAGGCTAAATTGGTTTGATTTAAGCACACTTTCTATGCTAACAGTTTCATTTCTCGTACTTTTCGTTTATGGAACATTCTTTAAGCTTCATGCATTCCAGGCTACATTGGTTCGATTTAACCACACGTTCTATGCTAACAGTTTCATTTCTCGTACTTTTCGTTTGTGGAACATACTTTCAGCTTCATGCTTTCCAGGCTAAATTGGTTCGATTTAACCACTCGTTCTATGCTAACAGTTTCATTTCTCGTACTTTTCGTTTGTCGAACTTTCTTTCAGCTACATGCATTCCAGGCCAAATTGGTTCGATTTAACTGCACGTACGATGCTAACAGTTTCATTTCTCGTACTTTTCGTTTGTGGAACTTTCTTTCAGCTTCATGCTTTCCAGGCTAAATTGGTTCGATTTAACCACACGTTCGATGCTAACACTTTCATTTCTCGTAATTTTTGTTTGTCGAACTTTTTTCATCATCATGCTTTCCAGGCTAAATTGGTTCGATTTAAACTCACGTTCGATGCTAACAGTTTCATTTCTCGTACTTTTCGATTGTGGAATTTTCTTTAAGCTTCATGCTTTCCAGGCTAAATTGGTTCGATTTAACCACACGTTCGATGCTAACAGTTTAATTTCTCGTACTTTTCGTTTGTGGAATTTTCTTTCAGCTTCATGCTTTCCAGGCTAAATTGGTTCGATTTGACCACACGTTCTATGCTGACAGTTTCATTTCTCGTACTTTTCGATTGTGGAACTTTCATTCAGCTTCATGCTTTCCAGGCTAAATTGGTTCGATTTAACCACACGTTCGATGCTAACAGTTTAATTTCTCGTACTTTTCGTTTGTGGAATTTTCTTTCAGCTTCATGCTTTCCAGGCTAAATTGGTTCGATTTAAGCACACTTTCTATGCTAATAGTTTAATTTCTCGTACTTTTCGTTTATGGAACATACTTTCAGCTTCATGCTTTCAAGGCTAAATAGGTACGATTTAACCCCACGTTTGATCCTAACAGTTTCAATCCTCATACTTTTCGATTGTGGAACTTTCTTTTAGCTTCATGCTTTCCAGGCTAAATTGGTTCGATTTAAACATACGTTCGATGGTAACAGTTACATTTCTCGTACTTTTCCTTTGTGGAACTTTCTTTCAGCTTCATGCTTTTCAGGATAAATTGGATCTATTTAACCACACGTTCGATGATAACAGTTTCATTTCTCGTACTTTTCGTTTGTGGAACTTTCTTTCAGCTTCATGCTTTTCAGGCTAAATTGGTTCGATTTAACCACACGTTCGATGCCAACAGTTTCATTTCTCGTATTTTCGTTTGTGGAACTTTCTTTCAGCTTCATGCTTTCCAGGCTAAATTTGTTCGATGTAACCACACCTTCGATGCTAACAGTTTCATTTCTCGTACTTTTCGTTTGTGGAACTTTCTTTCAGCTTCATGCATTCCAGGCTAAATTGGTTCGATTTAACCACACGTTCTATGCTAACAATTTCATTTCTCGTACTTTTCGTTTGTGGATCTTTCTTTCAGCTTCATGAATTCCAGGCTAAATTGGTTCGATTTAACCACATGTTCAATGCTAACAGTTTCATTTCTCGTACATTACGTTTGTGGAACTTTCTTTCAGCTTCATGCTTTCCAGGCTAAATTGGTTCGATTTAACCACACGTTCTATGCTGACACTTTGATTTCTCGTACTTTTCGTTTGTGGAACTTTCTTTCAGCTTCATGCTTTCCAGGCTAAATTCGTTCGATTTAACCAGACATTCGATGCTAGCAGTTTCATTTCTCGTACTTTTCGTTTGTGGAATTTTCTTTCAGCTTCATGCTTTCCAGGCTAAATTGGTTCGATTTAAGCACACTTTCTATGCTAACAGTTTAATTTCTCGTACTTTTCGTTTATGGAACATTCTTTCAGCTTCATGCTTTCCAGGCTACATTGGTTCGATTTAACCACACGTTCTATGCTAACAGTTTCATTTCTCGTACTTTTCGTTTGTGGAACATACTTTCAGCTTCATGCTTTCCGGGCTAAATTGGTTCAATTTAACCACTCGTTCTATGCTAACAGTTTCATTTCTCGTACTTTTCGTTTGTCGAACTTTCTTTCAGCTACATGCATTCCAGGCCAAATTGGTTCGATTTAACTGCACGTACGATGCTAACAGTTTCATTTCTCGTACTTTTCGTTTGTGGAACTTTCTTTGAGCTTCATGCTTTCCAGGCTAAATTGGTTCGATTTAACCACACGTTCGATGCTAACAGTTTCATTTCTCGTAATTTTTGTTTGTCGAACTTTTTTCATCATCATGCTTTCCAGGCTAAATTGGTTCTATTTAACATCACGTTCGATGCTAACAGTTTCATTTCTCGGACTTTTCGATTGTGGAACTTTCTTTAAGCTTCATGCTTTCCAGGCTAAATTGGTTCGATTTAACCACACATTCGATGCTAACAGTTTCATTTCTCGTACTTTTCGTTTGTGGAATTTTCTTTCAGCTTCATGCTTTCCAGGCTAAATTGCTTCGATTTGACCACACGTTCTATGCTAACAGTTTCATTTCTCGTACTTTTCGATTGTGGAACTTTCATTCAGATTCATGCTTTCCAGGCTAAATTGGTTCGATTTAACCACACGTTCGATGCTAACAGTTTCATTTCTCGTACTTTTCGTTTGTGGAATTTTCTTTCAGCTTCATGCTTTCCAGGCTAAATTGGTTCGATTTAAGCACACTTTCTATGCTAACAGTTTAATTTCTCGTACTTTTCGTTTATGGAACATTCTTTCAGATTCATGCTTTCCAGGCTACATTGGTTCGATTTAACCACTCGTTCTATGCTAACAGTTTCATTTCTCGTACTTTTCGTTTGTCGAACTTTCTTTCAGCTACATGCATTCCAGGCCAAATTGGTTCGATTTAACTTCACGTACGATGCTAACAGTTTCATTTCTCGTACTTTTCGTTTGTGGAACTTTCTTTCAGCTTCATGCTTTCCAGGCTAAATTGGTTAGATTTAACCACACGTTCGATGCTAACAGTTTCATTTCTCGTAATTTTCGTTTGTCGAACTTTTTTCATCATCATGCTTTCCAGGCTAAATTGGTTCGATTTTACCTCACGTTCGATGCTAACAGTTTCATTTCTCGTACTTTTCGATTGTGGAACTTTCTTTAAGCTTCATGCTTTCCAGGCTAAATTGGTTCAATTTAACCACACGTTCGATGCTAACAGTTTCATTTCTCCTACTTTTCGTTTGTGGAATTTTCTTTCAGCTTCATGCTTTCCAGGCTAAATTGGTTCGATTTAACCACACGTTCTATGCTAACAGTTTCATTTCTCGTACTTTTCGTTTGTGGAACTTACTTTCAGCTTCATGCTTTCCGGGCTAAATTGGTTCGATTTAACCATTCGTTCTATGCTAACAGTTTCATTTCTCGTACTTTTCGTTTGTGGAACTTTCTTTCAGCTTCATGCTTTCCAGGCTAAATTGGTTCGATTAAACCACACGTTCGATGCTAACAGTTTCATTTCTCGTACTTTTCGTTTGTGGAACTTTCTTTCAGCTTCATGCTTTCCGGGCTAAATTGGTTCGATTTAACCATTCGTTCTATGCTAACAGTTTCATTTCTCGTACTTTTCGTTTGTGGAACTTTCTTTCAGCTTCATGCTTTCCAGGCTAAATTGGTTCGATTAAACCACACGTTCGATGCTAACAGTTTCATTTCTCGTACTTTTCGTTTGTGGAACTTTCTTTCAGCTTCATGCATTCCAGGCTAAATTGGTTCGATTTAACTGCACGTACGATGCTAACAGTTTCATTTCTCGTACTTTTCGTTTGTGGAACTTTCTTTCAGCTTCATGCTTTCCAGGCTAAATTGGTTCGATTTAACCACACGTTCGATGCTAACAGTTTCATTTCTCGTAATTTTCGTTTGTCGAACTTTTTTCATCATCATGCTTTCCAGGCTAAATTGGTTCGATTTAACCACACGTTCGCTGCTAAAAGTTTCATTTCTCGTATTTTTCGTTTGTGGAACTTTCGTTCAGCTTCATGCTTTCCGGGCTAAATTGGTTCGATTTAAGCACACGTTCCATGCTAACAGTTTATTTTGTCGTACTTTACGTTTGTGGAACTTTCTTTCAGCTTCATGCTTTCCATGCTAAATTGGTTCGATTTAACCACACGTTCTATGCTAACAGTTTCATTTCTCGTACTTTTCGTTTGTGGAACTTTCTTACAGCTTCATGCATTCCAGGCTAAATTGATTCGATTTAACCACACGTTAGATGCCCACAGTTTCATTTCTCGTACTTTTCGTTTGTGGAACTTTCTTTCAGCTTCATGCTTTCCAGGCTAAATTTGTTCGATTTAACCACACGTTCGATGCTAACAGTTTCATTTCTCGTACTTTTCGTTTGTGGAACTTTCTTTCAGCTTCATGCATTCCAAGCTAAATTGGTTCGATTTAACCACACTTTCTATGCTAACAGTTTCATTCTCGTACTTTTCGTTTGTGGAAATTACATTCAGCTTCATGCTTTCCGGGCTAAATTGGTTCGATTTAACCACACTTTCTATGCTAACAGTTTTATTTCTCGTACTTTTCGTTTTTAGAACTTTCTTTCAGCTTCATGCTTTCCAGGCTTAATTGGTTCGATTTAACCACACGTTCGATGCTAACAGTTTCATTTCTCGTACTTTTCGTTTGTCGAACTTTCTTTCAGCTTCATGCATTCCAGGCCAAATTGGTTCTATTTAACCACACGTTCGATGCTAACAGTTTTATTTCTCGTACTTTTCGTTTGTGGAACTTTCTTTCAGCTTCATGCTTTCCAGGCTAAATTGGTTCGATTTAACCACACGTTCGATGCTAACAGTTTCATTTCTCGTACTTTTCGTTTGTGGAACTTTCTTTCAGCTTCATGCTTTCCATGCTAAATTGGTTCGATTTAACCACACATTCTATGCTAACAGTTTCATTTCTCGTACTTTTCGTTTGTGGAACTATCTTACAGCTTGATGCATTCCAGGCTAAATTGATTCGATTTAACCACACGTTCGATGCCCACAGTTTCATTTCTCGTACTTTTCGTTTGTGGAACTTTCTTTCAGCTTCATGCTTTCCAGGCTAAATTTGTTCGATTTAACCACACGTTCGATGCTAACAGTTTCATTTCTCTTACTTTTCGTTTGTGGAACATTCTTTCAGCTTCATGCTTTCCAGGCTAAATTGGTTCGATTTAACCACACGTTCTATGCTAACAGTTTCATTTCTCGTACTTTTCGTTTGTGGAACTTTCTTTCAGCTTCATGCATTCCAAGCTAAATTGGTTCGATTTAACCACACTTTCTATGCTAACAGTTTCATTTCTCGTACTTTTCCTTTGTGGAACTTACATTCAGCTTCATGCTTTCCGGGCTAAATTGGTTCGATTTAACCACACGTTCTATGCTAACAGTTTTATTTCTCGTACTTTTCGTTTGTGGAACTTTCTTTCAGCTTCATGCTTTCCAGGCTTAATTGGTTCGATTTAACCACACGTTCAATGCTAACAGTTTCATTTCTCATACATTTCGTTTGTCGAACTTTCTTTCAGCTTCATGCATTCCAGGCCAAATTGGTTCGATTTAACCACACGTTCGATGCTAACAGTTTCATTTCTCGTACTTTTCGTTTGTGGAACTTTCTTTCAGCTTCATGCTTTCCAGGCTAAATTGGTTCGATTTAACCACACGTTCGATGCTAACAGTTTCATTTCTCGTACTTTTCGTTTGTGGAACTTTCTTTCAGCTTCATGCTTTCCAGGCTAAATTTGTTCGATTTAACCACACGATCGATGCTAACAGTTTCATTTCTCGTACTTTTCGTTTGTAGAACTTTTTTTCAGCTTCATGCTTTCCTGGCTAAATTGGTTCGATTTAACCACACGTTCGATGCTAACAGTTTCATTTCTCGTACTTTTCGTTTGTGGAACTTTCTTTCAGCTTCATGCTTTCCAGTCTAAATTTGTTCGATTTAACCACACGTTCGATGCTAACAGTTTCATTTCTCGTACTTTTCGTTTGTGGAACTTTCTTTCAGCTTTATTCTTTCCAGGCTAAATTGGTTCGATTTAACCACTCGTTCTATGCTAACAGTTTCATTTCTCGTACTTTTCGTTTGTCGAACTTTCTTTCAGCTACATGCATTCCAGGCCAAATTGGTTCGATTTAACTGCACGTACGATGCTAACAGTTTCATTTCTCGTACTTTTCGTTTGTGGAACTTTCTTTCAGCTTCATGCTTTCCAGGCTAAATTGGTTCGATTTAACCACACGTTCGATGCTAACAGTTTCATTTCTCGTAATTTTTGTTTGTCGAACTTTTTTCATCATCATGCTTTCCAGGCTAAATTGGTTCTATTTAACATCACGTTCGATGCTAACAGTTTCATTTCTCGGACTTTTCGATTGTGGAACTTTCTTTAAGCTTCATGCTTTCCAGGCTAAATTGGTTCGATTTAACCACACATTCGATGCTAACAGTTTCATTTCTCGTACTTTTCGTTTGTGGAATTTTCTTTCAGCTTCATGCTTTCCAGGCTAAATTGCTTCGATTTGACCACACGTTCTATGCTAACAGTTTCATTTCTCGTACTTTTCGATTGTGGAACTTTCATTCAGATTCATGCTTTCCAGGCTAAATTGGTTCGATTTAACCACACGTTCGATGCTAACAGTTTCATTTCTCGTACTTTTCGTTTGTGGAATTTTCTTTCAGCTTCATGCTTTCCAGGCTAAATTGGTTCGATTTAAGCACACTTTCTATGCTAACAGTTTAATTTCTCGTACTTTTCGTTTATGGAACATTCTTTCAGATTCATGCTTTCCAGGCTACATTGGTTCGATTTAACCACTCGTTCTATGCTAACAGTTTCATTTCTCGTACTTTTCGTTTGTCGAACTTTCTTTCAGCTACATGCATTCCAGGCCAAATTGGTTCGATTTAACTTCACGTACGATGCTAACAGTTTCATTTCTCGTACTTTTCGTTTGTGGAACTTTCTTTCAGCTTCATGCTTTCCAGGCTAAATTGGTTAGATTTAACCACACGTTCGATGCTAACAGTTTCATTTCTCGTAATTTTCGTTTGTCGAACTTTTTTCATCATCATGCTTTCCAGGCTAAATTGGTTCGATTTTACCTCACGTTCGATGCTAACAGTTTCATTTCTCGTACTTTTCGATTGTGGAACTTTCTTTAAGCTTCATGCTTTCCAGGCTAAATTGGTTCAATTTAACCACACGTTCGATGCTAACAGTTTCATTTCTCCTACTTTTCGTTTGTGGAATTTTCTTTCAGCTTCATGCTTTCCAGGCTAAATTGGTTCGATTTAACCACACGTTCTATGCTAACAGTTTCATTTCTCGTACTTTTCGTTTGTGGAACTTACTTTCAGCTTCATGCTTTCCGGGCTAAATTGGTTCGATGTAACCATTCGTTCTATGCTAACAGTTTCATTTCTCGTACTTTTCGTTTGTGGAACTTTCTTTCAGCTTCATGCTTTCCAGGCTAAATTGGTTCGATTAAACCACACGTTCGATGCTAACAGTTTCATTTCTCGTACTTTTCGTTTGTGGAACTTTCTTTCAGCTTCATGCATTCCAGGCTAAATTGGTTCGATTTAACTGCACGAACGATGCTAACAGTTTCATTTCTCGTACTTTTCGTTTGTGGAACTTTCTTTCAGCTTCATGCTTTCCAGGCTAAATTGGTTCGATTTAACCACACGTTCGATGCTAACAGTTTCATTTCTCGTAATTTTCGTTTGTCGAACTTTTTTCATCATCATGCTTTCCAGGCTAAATTGGTTCGATTTAACCACACGTTCGCTGCTAAAAGTTTCATTTCTCGTATTTTTCGTTTGTGGAACTTTCGTTCAGCTTCATGCTTTCCGGGCTAAATTGGTTCGATTTAAGCACACGTTCCATGCTAACAGTTTAATTTGTCGTACTTTACGTTTGTGGAACTTTCTTTCAGCTTCATGCTTTCCATGCTAAATTGGTTCGATTTAACCACACGTTCTATGCTAACAGTTTCATTTCTCGTACTTTTCGTTTGTGGAACTTTCTTACAGCTTCATGCATTCCAGGCTAAATTGATTCGATTTAACCACACGTTAGATGCCCACAGTTTCATTTCTCGTACTTTTCGTTTGTGGAACTTTCTTTCAGCTTCATGCTTTCCAGGCTAAATTTGTTCGATTTAACCACACGTTCGATGCTAACAGTTTCATTTCTCGTACTTTTCGTTTGTGGAACTTTCTTTCAGCTTCATGCATTCCAAGCTAAATTGGTTCGATTTAACCACACTTTCTATGCTAACAGTTTCATTCTCGTACTTTTCGTTTGTGGAAATTACATTCAGCTTCATGCTTTCCGGGCTAAATTGGTTCGATTTAACCACACTTTCTATGCTAACAGTTTTATTTCTCGTACTTTTCGTTTTTAGAACTTTCTTTCAGCTTCATGCTTTCCAGGCTTAATTGGTTCGATTTAACCACACGTTCGATGCTAACAGTTTCATTTCTCGTACTTTTCGTTTGTCGAACTTTCTTTCAGCTTCATGCATTCCAGGCCAAATTGGTTCTATTTAACCACACGTTCGATGCTAACAGTTTTATTTCTCGTACTTTTCGTTTGTGGAACTTTCTTTCAGCTTCATGCTTTCCAGGTTAAATTGGTTCGATTTAACCACACGTTCGATGCTAACAGTTTCATTTCTCGTACTTTTCGTTTGTGGAACTTTCTTTCAGCTTCATGCTTTCCATGCTAAATTGGTTCGATTTAACCACACATTCTATGCTAACAGTTTCATTTCTCGTACTTTTCGTTTGTGGAACTATCTTACAGCTTGATGCATTCCAGGCTAAATTGATTCGATTTAACCACACGTTCGATGCCCACAGTTTCATTTCTCGTACTTTTCGTTTGTGGAACTTTCTTTCAGCTTCATGCTTTCCAGGCTAAATTTGTTCGATTTAACCACACGTTCGATGCTAACAGTTTCATTTCTCTTACTTTTCGTTTGTGGAACATTCTTTCAGCTTCATGCTTTCCAGGCTAAATTGGTTAAATTTAACCACACGTTCTATGCTAACAGTTTCATTTCTCGTACTTTTCGTTTGTGGAACTTTCTTTCAGCTTCATGCATTCCAAGCTAAATTGGTTCGATTTAACCACACTTTCTATGCTAACAGTTTCATTTCTCGTACTTTTCCTTTGTGGAACTTACATTCAGCTTCATGCTTTCCGGGCTAAATTGGTTCGATTTAACCACACGTTCTATGCTAACAGTTTTATTTCTCGTACTTTTCGTTTGTGGAACTTTCTTTCAGCTTCATGCTTTCCAGGCTTAATTGGTTCGATTTAACCACACGTTCAATGCTAACAGTTTCATTTCTCATACATTTCGTTTGTCGAACTTTCTTTCAGCTTCATGCTTTCCAGGCTAAATTTGTTCGATTTAACCACACGATCGATGCTAACAGTTTCATTTCTCGTACTTTTCGTTTGTAGAACTTTCTTTCAGCTTCATGCTTTCCTGGCTAAATTGGTTCGATTTAACCACACGTTCGATGCTAACAGTTTCATTTCTCGTACTTTTCGTTTGTGGAACTTTCTTTCAGCTTCATGCTTTCCAGTCTAAATTTGTTCGATTTAACCACACGTTCGATGCTAACAGTTTCATTTCTCGTACTTTTCGTTTGTGGAACTTTCTTTCAGCTTTATTCTTTCCAGGCTAAATTGGTTCGATTTAACCACAAGTTCGATGCTAACAGTTTCATTTCTCGTACTTTTCGTATGTGGAACTTTCTTTCAGCTTCATGCTTTCCAGGCTAAATTGGTTCGATTTAACCACACGTTCGATGCTAACAGTTTCATTTCTCGTACTTTTCGTTTGTGGAACTTTCTTTCAGCTTCATGCTTTCCAGGCTAAATTGGTTCAATTTAACCACACTTTCGATGCTAACAGTTTCATTTCTCGTACTTTTCGTTTGTGGAACTTTCTTTCAGCTTCATGCTTTCCAGGCTAAATTGGTTCGATTTAACCACACGTTCGATGCTAACAGTTTCATTTCTCGTACTTTTAGTTTGTGGAACTTTCTTTTAGCTTCATGCTTTCCAGGCTAAATTGGTTCGATTTAAACATACGTTCGATGGTAACAGTTACATTTCTCGTACTTTTCGTTTGTGGAACTTTCTTTCAGCTTCATGCTTTCCAGGCTAAATTGGTTCGATTTAACCTCACGTTCTATGCTAACAGTTTCATTTCTCGTACTTTTCGTTTGTGGAACTTTCTTTCAGCTTCATGCTTTCCAGGCTAAATTGGTTCGATTTAACGACACGTTCTATGCTAACAGTTTCATTTCTCGTACTTTTCGTTTGTGGAACTTTCTTTCAGCTTCATGCATTCCAAGCTAAATTGGTTCGATTTAACCCTACTTTCTATGCTAACAGTTTCATTTCTCGTACTTTTCGTTTGTGGAACTTTCTTTCAGCTTCATGCTTTACAGGCTAAATTGGTTCGATTTAACCACACGTTCGATGCTAACAGTTTCATTTCTCGTACTTTTCGTTTGTGGAACTTTCTTTCAGCTTCATGCTTTCCAGGCTAAATTGGTTCAATTTAACCACACGTTCGATGCTAACAGTTTCATTTCTCGTACTTTTCGTTTGTGGAACTTTCTTTCAGCTTCATGCTTTCCAGGATAAATTGGTTCGATTTAACCACACGTTCGATGCTAACAGTTTCATTTCTCGTACTTTTAGTTTGTGGAACTTTCTTTCAGCTTCATGCTTTCCAGGCAAAATTGGTACGATTTAACCACACGTTTGATGCTAACAGTTTTAATCCTCATACTTTTTGTTTGTGGAAATTTCTTTTAGCTTCATGCTTTCCAGGCTAAATTGGTTCGATTTAAACATACGTTCGATGGTAACAGTTACATTTCTCGTACTTTTCGTTTGTGGAACTTTCTTTCAGCTTCATGCTTTCCAGGCTAAATTGGTTCGATTTAACCTCACGTTCTATGCTAACAGTTTAATTTCTCGTACTTTTCGTTTGTGGAACTTTCTTTCAGCTTCATGCTTTCCAGGCTAAATTGGTTCGATTTAACCACACGTTCTATGCTAACAGTTTCATTTCTCGTACTTTTCGTTTGTGGAACTTTCTTTCAGCTTCATGCTTTCCAGGCAAAATTGGTTCGATTTAACCACACGTTCGATGCTAAGAGTTTCATTTCTCTTACTTTTCGTTTGTGGAACTTTCTTTCAGCTTCATGCTTTCCAGGCTAAATTGGTTCGATTTAACCACACGTTCTATGCTAACAGTTTCATTTCTCGTACTTTTCGTTTGTGGAACTTTCTATCAGCTTCATGCATTCCAAGCTAAATTGGTTCGATTTAACCACACTTTCTATGCTAACAGTTTCATTTCTCGTACTTTTCGTTTGTGGAACTTACATTCAGCTTCATGCTTTCCGGGCTAAATTGGTTCGATTTAACCACACGTTCGATGCTAACAGTTTCATTTCTCGTACTTTTCGTTTGTGGAACTTTCTTTCAGCTTCATGCTTTCCAGGCTAAATTTGTTCGATTTAACCACACGATCGATGCTAACAGTTTCATTTCTCGTACTTTTCGTTTGTGGAACTTTCTTTCAGCTTCATGCTTTCCTGGCTAAATTGGTTCGATTTAACCACACGTTCGATGCTAACAGTTTCATTTCTCGTACTTTTCGTTTGTGGAACTTTCTTTCAGCTTCATGCTTTCCAGGCTAAATTTGTTCGATTTAACCACACGTTCGATGCTAACAGTTTCATTTCTCGTACTTTTCGTTTGTGGAACTTTCTTTCAGCTTTATTCTTTCCAGGCTAAATTGGTTCGATTTAACCACAAGTTCGATGCTAACAGTTTCATTTCTCGTACTTTTCGTATGTGGAACTTTCTTTCAGCTTCATGCTTTCCAGGCTAAATTGGTTCGATTTAACCACACGTTCGATGCTAACAGTTTCATTTCTCGTACTTTTCGTTTGTGGAACTTTCTTTCAGCTTCATGCTTTCCAGGCTAAATTGGTTCAATTTAACCACACTTTCGATGCTAACAGTTTCATTTCTCGTACTTTTCGTTAGTGGAACTTTCTTTCAGCTTCATGCTTTCCAGGCTAAATTGGTTCGATTTAACCACACGTTCGATGCTAACAGTTTCATTTCTCGTACTTTTAGTTTGTGGAACTTTCTTTTAGCTTCATGCTTTCCAGGCTAAATTGGTTCGATTTAAACATACGTTCGATGGTAACAGTTACATTTCTCGTACTTTTCGTTTGTGGAACTTTCTTTCAGCTTCATGCTTTCCAGGCTAAATTGGTTCGATTTAACCTCACGTTCTATGCTAACAGTTTCATTTCTCGTACTTTTCGTTTGTGGAACTTTCTTTCAGCTTCATGCTTTCCAGGCTAAATTGGTTCGATTTAACGACACGTTCTATGCTAACAGTTTCATTTCTCGTACTTTTCGTTTGTGGAACTTTCTTTCAGCTTCATGCATTCCAAGCTAAATTGGTTCGATTTAACCCCACTTTCTATGCTAACAGTTTCATTTCTCGTACTTTTCGTTTGTGGAACTTTCTTTCAGCTTCATGCTTTACAGGTTAAATTGGTTCGATTTAACCACACGTTCGATGCTAACAGTTTCATTTCTCGTACTTTTCGTTTGTGGAACTTTCTTTCAGCTTCATGGTTTCCAGGCTAAATTGGTTCAATTTAACCACACGTTCGATGCTAACAGTTTCATTTCTCGTACTTTTCGTTTGTGGAACTTTCTTTCAGCTTCATGCTTTCCAGGATAAATTGGTTCGATTTAACCACACGTTCGATGCTAACAGTTTCATTTCTCTTACTTTTCGTTTGTGGAACATTCTTTCAGCTTCATGCTTTCCAGGCTAAATTGGTTCGATTTAACCACACGTTCTATGCTAACAGTTTCATTTCTCGTACTTTTCGTTTGTGGAACTTTCTTTCAGCTTCATGCATTCCAAGCTAAATTGGTTCGATTTAACCACACTTTCTATGCTAACAGTTTCATTTCTCGTACTTTTCCTTTGTGGAACTTACATTCAGCTTCATGCTTTCCGGGCTAAATTGGTTCGATTTAACCACACGTTCTATGCTAACAGTTTTATTTCTCGTACTTTTCGTTTGTGGAACTTTCTTTCAGCTTCATGCTTTCCAGGCTTAATTGGTTCGATTTAACCACACGTTCAATGCTAACAGTTTCATTTCTCATACATTTCGTTTGTCGAACTTTCTTTCAGCTTCATGCATTCCAGGCCAAATTGGTTCGATTTAACCACACGTTCGATGCTAACAGTTTCATTTCTCGTACTTTTCGTTTGTGGAACTTTCTTTCAGCTTCATGCTTTCCAGGCTAAATTGGTTCGATTTAACGACACGTTCGATGCTAACAGTTTCATTTCTCGTACTTTTCGTTTGTGGAACTTTCTTTCAGCTTCATGCATTCCAAGCTAAATTTGTTCGATTTAACCACACGATCGATGCTAACAGTTTCATTTCTCGTACTTTTCGTTTGTGGAACTTTCTTTCAGCTTCATGCTTTACAGGCTAAATTGGTTCGATTTAACCACACGTTCGATGCTAACAGTTTCATTTCTCGTACTTTTCGTTTGTGGAACTTTCTTTCAGCTTCATGCTTTCCAGGCTAAATTGGTTCAATTTAAACACACGTTCGATGCTAACAGTTTCATTTCTCGTACTTTTCGTTTGTGGAACTTTCTTTCAGCTTCATGCTTTCCAGGATAAATTGGTTCGATTTAACCACACGTTCGATGCTAACAGTTTCATTTCTCGTACTTTTAGTTTGTGGAACTTTCTTTCAGCTTCATGCTTTCCAGGCAAAATTGGTACGATTTAACCACACGTTTGATGCTAACAGTTTTAATCCTCATACTTTTTGTTTGTGGAAATTTCTTTTAGCTTCATGCTTTCCAGGCTAAATTGGTTCGATTTAAACATACGTTCGATGGTAACAGTTACATTTCTCGTACTTTTCGTTTGTGGAACTTTCTTTCAGCTTCATGCTTTCCAGGCTAAATTGGTTCGATTTAACCTCACGTTCTATGCTAACAGTTTCATTTCTCGTACTTTTCGTTTGTGGAACTTTCTTTCAGCTTCATGCTTTCCAGGCTAAATTGGTTCGATTTAACCACACGTTCTATGCTAACAGTTTCATTTCTCGTACTTTTCGTTTGTGGAACTTTCTTTCAGCTTCATGCTTTCCAGGCAAAATTGGTTCGATTTAACCACACGTTCGATGCTAAGAGTTTCATTTCTCTTACTTTTCGTTTGTGGAACTTTCTTTCAGCTTCATGCTTTCCAGGCTAAATTGGTTCGATTTAACCACACGTTCTATGCTAACAGTTTCATTTCTCGTACTTTTCGTTTGTGGAACTTTCTATCAGCTTCATGCATTCCAAGCTAAATTGGTTCGATTTAACCACACTTTCTATGCTAACAGTTTCATTTCTCGTACTTTTCGTTTGTGGAACTTACATTCAGCTTCATGCTTTCCGGGCTAAATTGGTTCGATTTAACCACACGTTCGATGCTAACAGTTTCATTTCTCGTACTTTTCGTTTGTGGAACTTTCTTTCAGCTTCATGCTTTCCAGGCTAAATTTGTTCGATTTAACCACACGATCGATGCTAACAGTTTCATTTCTCGTACTTTTCGTTTGTAGAACTTTCTTGCAGCTTCATGCTTTCCTGGCTAAATTGGTTCGATTTAACCACACGTTCGATGCTAACAGTTTCATTTCTCGTACTTTTCGTTTGTGGAACTTTCTTTCAGCTTCATGCTTTCCAGGCTAAATTTGTTCGATTTAACCACACGTTCGATGCTAACAGTTTCATTTCTCGTACTTTTCGTTTGTGGAACTTTCTTTCAGCTTTATTCTTTCCAGGCTAAATTGGTTCGATTTAACCACAAGTTCGATGCTAACAGTTTCATTTCTCGTACTTTTCGTATGTGGAACTTTCTTTCAGCTTCATGCTTTCCAGGCTAAATTGGTTCGATTTAACCACACGTTCGATGCTAACAGTTTCATTTCTCGTACTTTTCGTTTGTGGAACTTTCTTTCAGCTTCATGCTTTCCAGGCTAAATTGGTTCAATTTAACCACACTTTCGATGCTAACAGTTTCATTTCTCGTACTTTTCGTTTGTGGAACTTTCTTTCAGCTTCATGCTTTCCAGGCTAAATTGGTTCGATTTAACCACACGTTCGATGCTAACAGTTTCATTTCTCGTACTTTTAGTTTGTGGAACTTTCTTTTAGCTTCATGCTTTCCAGGCTAAATTGGTTCGATTTAAACATACGTTCGATGGTAACAGTTACATTTCTCGTACTTTTCGTTTGTGGAACTTTCTTTCAGCTTCATGCTTTCCAGGCTAAATTGGTTCGATTTAACCTCACGTTCTATGCTAACAGTTTCATTTCTCGTACTTTTCGTTTGTGGAACTTTCTTTCAGCTTCATGCTTTCCAGGCTAAATTGGTTCGATTTAACGACACGTTCTATGCTAACAGTTTCATTTCTCGTACTTTTCGTTTGTGGAACTTTCTTTCAGCTTCATGCATTCCAAGCTAAATTGGTTCGATTTAACCCCACTTTCTATGCTAACAGTTTCATTTCTCGTACTTTTCGTTTGTGGAACTTTCTTTCAGCTTCATGCTTTACAGGCTAAATTGGTTCGATTTAACCACACGTTCGATGCTAACAGTTTCATTTCTCGTACTTTTCGTTTGTGGAACTTTCTTTCAGCTTCATGCTTTCCAGGCTAAATTGGTTCAATTTAACCACACGTTCGATGCTAACAGTTTCATTTCTCGTACTTTTCGTTTGTGGAACTTTCTTTCAGCTTCATGCTTTCCAGGATAAATTGGTTCGATTTAACCACACGTTCGATGCTAACAGTTTCATTTCTCGTACTTTTAGTTTGTGGAACTTTCTTTCAGCTTCATGCTTTCCAGGCAAAATTGGTACGATTTAACCACACGTTTGATGCTAACAGTTTTAATCCTCATACTTTTTGTTTGTGGAAATTTCTTTTAGCTTCATGCTTTCCAGGCTAAATTGGTTCGATTTAAACATACGTTCGATGGTAACAGTTACATTTCTCGTACTTTTCGTTTGTGGAACTTTCTTTCAGCTTCATGCTTTCCAGGCTAAATTTGGTTCGATTTAACCTCACGTTCTATGCTAACAGTTTCATTTCTCGTACTTTTCGTTTGTGGAACTTTCTTTCAGCTTCATGCTTTCCAGGCTAAATTGGTTCGATTTAACCACACGTTCTATGCTAACAGTTTCATTTCTCGTACTTTTCGTTTGTGGAACTTTCTTTCAGCTTCATGCTTTCCAGGCAAAATTGGTTCGATTTAACCACACGTTCGATGCTAAGAGTTTCATTTCTCTTACTTTTCGTTTGTGGAACTTTCTTTCAGCTTCATGCTTTCCAGGCTAAATTGGTTCGATTTAACCACACGTTCTATGCTAACATTTTCATTTCTCGTACTTTTCGTTTGTGGAACTTTCTATCAGCTTCATGCATTCCAAGCTAAATTGGTTCGATTTAACCACACTTTCTATGCTAACAGTTTCATTTCTCGTACTTTTCGTTTGTGGAACTTACATTCAGCTTCATGCTTTCCGGGCTAAATTGGTTCGATTTAACCACACGTTCTATGCTAACAGTTTTCTTTCTCGTACTTTTCGTTTGTGGAACTTTCTTTCAGCTTCATGCTTTCCAGGCTTAATTGGTTCGATTTAACCACACGTTCGATGCTAACAGTTTCATTTCTCATACATTTCGTTTGTCGAACTTTCTTTCAGCTTCATGCATTCCAGGCCAAATTGGTTCGATTTAACCACACGTTCGATGCTAACAGTTTCATTTCTCGTACTTTTCGTTTGTGGAACTTTCTTTCAGCTTCATGCTTTCCAGGCTAAATTGGTTCGATTTAACCACGCGTTCGATGCTAACAGTTTCATTTCTCGTACTTTTCGTTTGTGGAACTTACTTTCAGCTTCATGCTTTCCAGGCTAAATTTGTTCGATTTAACCACACGTTCGATGCTAATAGTTTCATTTCTCGTACTTTTCGTTTGTAGAACTTTCTTTCAGCTTCATGCTTTCCTGGCTAAATTGGTTCGATTTAACCACACGTTCGATGCTAACAGTTTCATTTCTCGTACTTTTCGTTTGTGGAACTTTCTTTCAGCTTCATGCTTTCCAGGCTAAATTTGTTCGATTTAACCACACGTTCGATGCTAACAGTTTCATTTCTCGTACTTTTCGTTTGTGGAACTTTCTTTCAGCTTCATGCTTTCCAGGCAAAATTGGTACGATTTAACCACACGTTTGATGCTAACAGTTTCAATCCTCATACTTTTTGTTTGTGGAACTTTTTTTTAGCTTCATGCTTTCCAGGCTAAATTGGTTCGATTTAAACATACGTTCGATGGTAACAGTTTCATTTCTCGTACTTTTCGTTTGTGGAACTTTCTTTCAGCTTCATGCTTTCCAGGCTAAATTGGTTCGATTTAACCACACGTTCTATGCTAACAGTTTCATTTCTCGTACTTTTCGTTTGTGGAACTTTCTTTCAGCTTCATGCTTTCCAGGCTAAATTGGTTCGATTTAACCACACGTTCTATGCTAACAGTTTCATTTCTCGTACTTTTCGTTTGTGGAACTTTCTTTCAGCTTCATGCATTCCAAGCTAAATTGGTTCGATTTAACCACACTTTCTATGCTAACAGTTTCATTTCTCGTACTTTTCGTTTGTGGAACTTTCTTTCAGCTTCATGCTTTCCAGGCTAAATTGGTACGATTTAACCACACGTTCGATGCTAACAGTTTCATTTCTCGTACTTTTCGTTTGTGGAATTTCTTTCAGCTTCATGCTTTCCAGGCTAAATTTGTTCGATTTAACCACACGTTCGATGCTAACAGTTTCATTTCTCGTACTTTTCGTTTGTAGAACTTTCTTTCAGCTTCATGCTTTCGTGGCTAAATTGGTTCGATTTAACCACACGTTCGATGCTAACAGTTTCATTTCTCGTACTTTTCGTTTGTGGAACTTTCTTTCAGCTTCATGCTTTCCAGGCTAAATTTGTTCGATTTAACCACACGTTCCATGCTAACAGTTTCCTTTCTCGTACTTTTCGTTTGTGGAACTTTCTTTCAGCTTGATGCTTTCCAGGCTAAATTGGTTCGATTTAACCACAAGTTCGATGCTAACAGTTTCATTTCTCGTACTTTTCGTATGTGGAACTTTCTTTCAGCTTGATGCTTTCCAGGCTAAATTGGTTCGATTTAACCACACGTTTGATGCTAACAGTTTTAATCCTCATACTTTTTGTTTGTGGAACTTTCTTTTAGCTTCATGCTTTCCAGGCTAAATTGGTTCGATTTAAACATACGTTCGATGGTAACAGATACATTTCTCGTACTTTTCGTTTGTGGAACTTTCTTTCAGCATCATGCTTTCAACGCTAAATTGGTTCGATTTAACCTCACGTTCTATGCTAACAGTTTCATTTCTCGTACTTTTCGTTTGTGGAACTTTCTTTCAGCTTCATGCTTTCCAGGCTAAATTGGTTCGATTTAACCACACGTTCTATGCTAACAGTTTCATTTCTCGTACTTTTCGTTTGTGGAACTTTCTTTCAGCTTCATGCTTTCCAGGCAAAATTGGTTCGATTTAACGACACCTTCGATGCTAACAGTTTCATTTCTCGTACTTTTCGTTTGTGGAACTTTCTTTCAGCTTCATGCTTTCCAGGCTAAATTGGTTCGATTTAACCACACGTTCGATGCTAACAGTTTCATTTCTCGTACTTTTCCTTTGTGGAACTTTCTTTCAGCTTCATGCTTTTCAGGATAAATTGGATCTATTTAACCACACGTTCGATGATAACAGTTTCATTTCTCGTACTTTTCGTTTGTGGAACTTTCTTCCAGCTTCATGCTTTCCAGGATAAATTGGATCTATTTAACCACACGTTCGATGCTAACAGTTTCATTTCTCGTACTTTTCGTTTGTGGAACTTTCTTTCAGCTTCATGCTTTCCAGGCTAAATTGGTTCGATTTAACCACACGTTCTATGCTAACAGTTTCATTTCTCGTACTTTTCGTTTGTGGAACTTTCTTTCAGCTTCATGCTTTCCAGGATAAATTGGATCTATTTAACCACACGTTCGATGCTAACAGTTTCATTTCTCGTACTTTTCGTTTGTGGAACTTTCTTTCAGCTTCATGCTTTCCAGGCTAAATTGGTTCGATTTAACCACACGTTCGATGCTAACTGATTCATTTCTCGTACTTTTCGTTTGTGGAACTTTCTTTCAGCTTCATGCTTTCCAGGCTAAATTGGTTCGATTTAACCACACGTTCGATGCCAACAGTTTCATTTCTCGTATTTTCGTTTGTGGAACTTTCTTTCAGCTTCATGCTTTCCAGGCAAAATTTGTTCGATTTAACCACACCTTCGATGCTAACAGTTTCATTTCTCGTACCTTTCGTTTGTGGAACTTTCTTTCAGCTTCATGCATTCCAGGTTAAATTGGTTCGATTTAACCACACGTTCTATGCTAACAGTTTCATTTCTCGTACTTTTCGTTTGTGGAACTTTCTTTCAGCTTCATGCATTCCAGGCTAAATTGGTTCGATTTAACCACACGTTCTATGCTAACAATTTCATTTCTCGTACTTTTCGTTTGTGGAACTTTCTTTCAGCTTCACGAATTCCAGGCTAAATTGGTTCGATTTAACCACACGTTCTATGCTGACAGTTTGATTTCTCGTACTTTTCGTTTGTGGAACTTTCTTTCAGCTTCATGCTTTCCAGGCTAAATTTGTTCGATTTAACCACACGTTCGATGCTAACAGTTTCATTTCTCGTACATTACGTTTGTGGAACTTTCTTTCCTGCTTCATGCTTTCCAGGCTAAATTGGTTCGATTTAACCACACGTTCTATGCTAACAGTTTCATTTCTCGTACTTTTCGTTTGTGGAACTTTCTTTCAGCTTCATGCTTTCAAGGCTAAATTGGTACGATTTAACCCCACGTTTGATCCTAACAGTTTCAATCCTCATACTTTTCGATTGTGGAATTTTCTTTTAGCTTCATGCTTTCCAGGCTAAATTGGTTCGATTTAACCACACGTTCGATGCTAACAGTTTCATTTCTCGTACTTTTCGTTTGTGGAACTTTCTTTCAGCTTTATGCTTTCCAGGATAAATTGGATCTATTTAACCACACGTTCGATGCTAACAGTTTCATTTCTCGTACTTTTCGTTTGTGGAACTTTCTTTCAGCTTCATGCTTTCCAGGCTAAATTGTTTCGATTTAACCACACGTTCGATGCTAACTGATTCATTTCTCGTACTTTTCGTTTGTGGAACTTTCTTTCAGCTTCATGCTTTCCAGGCTAAATTGGTTCGATTTAACCACACGTTCGATGCCAACAGTTTCATTTCTCGTATTTTCGTTTGTGGAACTTTCTTTCAGCTTCATGCTTTCCAGGCTAAATTTGTTCGATTTAACCACACCTTCGATGCTAACAGTTTCATTTCTCGTACTTTTCGTTTGTGGAACTTTCTTTCAGCTTCATGCATTCCAGGTTAAATTGGTTCGATTTAACCACACGTTCTATGCTAACAGTTTCATTTCTCGTACCTTTCGTTTGTTGAACTTTCTTTCAGCTTCATGCATTCCAGGCTAAATTGGTTCGATTTAACCCCACGTTCTATGCTAACAATTTCATTTCTCGTACTTTTCGTTTGTGGAACTTTCTTTCAGCTTCACGAATTCCAGGCTAAATTGGTTCGATTTAACCACACGTTCTATGCTGACAGTTTGATTTCTCGTACTTTTCGTTCGTGGAACTTTCTTTCAGATTCATGCTTTCCAGGCTAAATTGGTTCGATTTAACCACACGTTCGATGCTAACAGTTTCATTTCTCGTACATTACGTTTGTGGAACTTTCTTTCCTGCTTCATGCTTTCCAGGCTAAATTGGTTCGATTTAACCACACGTTCGATGCTAACAGTTTGATTTCTCGTACTTTTCGTTTGTGGAACTTTCTTTCAGCTTCATGCTTTCCAGGCTAAATTTGTTCGATTTAACCACACGTTCTATGCTAACAATTTCATTTCTCGTACTTTTCGTTTGTGGAACTTTCTTTCAGCTTCATGAATTCCAGGCTAAATTGGTTCGATTTAACCACACGTTCTATGCTGACAGTTTGATTTCTCGTACTTTTCGTTTGTGGAACTTTCTTTCAGCTTCATGCTTTCCAGGCTAAATTTGTTCGATTTAACCACACCTTCGATGCTAACAGTTTCATTTCTCGTACATTACGTTTGTGGAACTTTCTTTCAGCTTCATGCTTTCCAGGCTAAATTGGTTCGATTTAACCACACCTTCGATGCTAACAGTTTCATTTCTCGTACTTTTCGTTTGTGGAACTTTCTTTCAGCTTCATGCTTTCCAGGCTAAATTGGTTTGATTTAACCACATGTTCGCTGCTAACAGTTGAATTTCTCGTACTTTTCGTTTGTGGAACTTTCCTTCAGCTTTATGCTTTTCAGGCTAAATTCGTTCGATTTATCCACACGTTCTATGCTAACAGTTTCATTTCTCGAACTTTTCGTTTGTAGAACTTTCTTTCAGCTTCATGCTTTCCAGGTTAAATTGGTTCGATTTAACCACACGTTCGATGCTAACAGTTTCATTTCTCGTACTTTTCGTTTGTGGAATTTTTCTTCCGTCTTCATGATTTCCAGGTAAAAATTGGTTAGATTTAACCATAAGTGCTATGCTAATAGTTTCATTTCTCGTACTTTTCGTTTGTGGAACTTTCTTCCGGCTTCATGCTTTCCAGGCTAAATTGCTTAGATTTAAAAATAAGTGCTATGCTAATAGGTTCATTTCTCGTACATTTCGTTTGTGGAACTTTCTCCCGTCTTCATTCCATCCAGGCGAAATTGGTTACATTTAACCATAGCTGCTATGCTAATAGTTTCATTACTCGTACTTTTCGTTTGTGGAACTTTCTTCCGGCTTCATGCTTTCCAAGCTAAATTGGTTAGATTTAACCATAAGTGCTATGCTAATAGTTTCATTTCTCGTACCTTTCGTTTGTGGAACTTTCTTCCGGCTTCATGCTTTCCAGGCTAAATTATTTCGATTTAACCATAAGTGCTATGGTAATAGTTTCATTTCTCGTACTTTTAGTTTGTGGATTTTCTTCCGTCTTCTCTCTTTCCAGGCTAAATTGGTTAGATTTAACCATAAGTGCTATGCCAATAGTTTCATTTCTTGTACTTTTCGTTTGTGGAACTTTATTTCGGCTTCATGCTTTCAAGTCTCAATTGGTTAGATGTAACCATAAGTGCTTTGCTAATAGTTTCATTTCTCGTACTTTTCGTTTGTGGAACTTTCTTCCGTCTTCATTCTATCCAGGCTAAATTGGCTAGATTTAACCACTCGTCCTATGCTCACATTTTCATTTCTCGCACTTTTCGTTTGTGGAATTTTTCTTCCGGCTTCATGCTTTCCAGGCTAAATTGGTTAGATTTAACCATAAGTGCAATGCTAATAGTTACATTTCTCGTACTTTTCGTTTGTTGATCTTTTTATCCGTCTTCTTGCTTTCCAGGCTAAATTGGTTAGTTTTAACCATATGTGCTATGCCAATTGTTTCATTTCTTGTACTTTTCGTTTGTGGAATTTTTCTTTCGGCTTCATGCTTTCCAGGCTAAATTGGTTAGATTTAACCATAAGTGCTATGCTAATAGTTTCATTTCTCATACATTTAGTTTTTGGATTTTGTTCCGTCTTCACTCTTTCCAGGCTAAATTGGTTAGATTTAACCATAAGTGCCATGCTAATAGTTACATTTCTCGTACTTTTCGTTTGTGAAACTTTCTTCCGTCTTCATGCTTTCCAGGCTAAATTTGTTAGATTTAACCATAAGTGCTATGCCAATAGTTTCATTTCTTGTACTTTTCGTTTGTGGAACTTTCTTTCGGCTTCATGCTTTCAAGGCTAAATTGGTTAGATTTAACTATAAGTGCTATGCTAATAGTTTTATTTCTCGTACTTTTCGTTTGTGGAACTTTCTTCCGTCTTCATTCTATCCAGGCTAAATTGGCTAGATTTAACCACTCGTCCTATGCTAACATTTTCATTTCTCGAACTTTTCGTTTGTGGAATTTTTGTTCCGGCTTCATGTTTTCCAGTCTAAATTGGTTAGACTTAAACATAAGTGCTCTGCTACTAGTTTCATTTCTCGTACTTTTCGCTTGTGGAACTTTCTTCCGTCTTCATGCTTTCCATGCTAAATTTGCTAGACTTAGCCACACGTTCAATGCTAACCGTTTTATTTCTCGTACTTTTCGTTTATGGAACTTTCTTCCGTCTTCATATTTTCAAATCTAAATTGGTTAGATTTAACCATAAATGCTATGCTAATAGTTTCATTTCTCGTACTTTTCGTTTGTGGTACTTTCTTCCAGCTTCATGCTTTCCATTCTAATTTGGTTAGATTTAACCATAAGTGGTATGCTAATAGTTTCATTTCTCGTACTTTTCGTTTGTGGAACTTTCTTCCGTCTTCATTCTATCCAGGCTAGATTGGCTAGATTTAACCATTCGTTCTATGCTATCAGTTTAATTTCTCTTACTTTTCGTTTGTGGAATTTTTCTTCGGGTTTCATGCTTTCCAGGCTAAACTGGTTAGATTTAACCATTAACAGTTTCATTTCTCCTAATTTTTGTTTGTGGAACTTTCTTCCGGCCTCATGCTTTACAGTTTAAATTGGTTAGATTTAACCGTATGTGCTATGCTAACAGTTTCATTTCTCGTACTTTTCGTTTGTGGAACTTTCTTCCGTCTTCATGCTTTCCAGGCAACTTTGATCTTCAAACATTTAAATGTCAATCAGTATCTAATTGATTACTCTTCTTTTCCTCTCACTCCCTAGTATTTCTCCTTTTTTTCTTGTTCTTGGGAACTCGAGAAACCTTTGTTTATTTGCGGCTTTACTTCCTTGCATGGTGTGATGTGATTAAAAAGAAATGTTTCAGCCTCTTCTTATTCAACTCCCTGAATCTACATAACAATAAAATTCGTGGTTACTCTCCGAACACGTTAATATATTAAACAGTGATTTTTACATATATGTTTTGTTTAGTAAAATCTATACATATATTTTTATTCTAAGTATTTTTTCGTATTGTGAATTCCTATAACTATGCAGACCCGCAGCTTTTACTAAATTGCTTTGAATATTTAGATTTCTCTGAAAATCCGCATTTATGTCTCTATTTCTGTTCCTATCTTTTCTTAAAGATAGTGTATGAAATATTCCCCCCAATGATTTGCCACGTGTTTAAATAAAGGCTTAATAAAAGATGTTATCTGTGAAAATGAACTAGTTTATTAATTCAGTGTTTGCACCGATTAATTTAAGAAAAAAAAATTAAATAATTTATATGTAAGCATTTTTGTTCATTTAAAATAAGGTTAAGTTTACAGTAAATGTTGTTTGGAAGCAATTCTTAGAATGCTGTAACCAATACCGAAACACAAGAATTCGAGTATCATTTACAATTTTGGATTTTCCTATTATACTTTCTTATATATCCACACATGCTTGATACGAACTGCTAATATATATATATATATATATATATATATATATATATATATATATAGAGAGAGAGAGAGAGAGAGAGAGAGAGAGAGAGAGAGAGAAAGAAAGAAAGAAAGAACAGTAAGATATATAATCCGGAGTTCTTAAGATATTACTAAGTTTATATAAAAAATAAAAGTTTACTAAATCAGTGAAATCAATCAACTATTTTTGGCGTCATTTTTATAAAGTTTACATAAAAAAAATTGTTACCTATTAATATACATACTTATAGTTGATGTGAAAATAATTCTACATACTGTAAGGGATTTTAATACATTTACTTGTTCTTAAAAGAAATATAGTATATTAAAAATTAATAGTGAAAATATTTTTCGAATTGGAGTTAAATAAAACGTATTCTAACCTGAAGACCCCCCCACACACAAAAAAAAAATCTTTAAATATACAAATAGAAAAAATGCCGTAAGAATTTTGGCCGTTAACAATAAAATTAAAAAAAAATCCAGACGACATGCATTTAACGGATGTCAGATTTCATTGAAGAATTCATCCCAACCCCCTACCAAAACGTAGCTAATAACGGATACATGAAAATACAGGCATAATGAACACGCAAACACCCCTATCTAGTAGATGTGAATTAATCTTTAACCTTGGAAACGTGAATTATGATTTTAGCTGTGTCTTTAAAACCCAGTAATTTTAAAAGTTACTTAAAAATTCGCTTGAAGATGAAATGGAACTAATGTCTTTAATTCAATTACAAAATTAAATTCGGACCTTCCATTTTTGAAACATGGTTAGAACTGTGTAGCGGAAAAACAATATTTTAAATCAATTAATTTATAATATATATATATATATATATATATATATATATATATATATATATATATATATATATATATATATATGATAAAAAAGCTCAAACTCTAATATTCCATGGTTATAATTTATTATACTGGAATCTCGTTATCACGATCCAATTGATCAGACCTACAAATTCAAAAAGAAATAGGAAAATATAACTCCGAGTATAAAAAACAAAATTATAGTGAGAGTGTATGTGTGGCAGTGGGAAACAAGTGTGAGAGGGAAATGTATGAAAGCTCAAGAGAGAGAGGGTGTAACAGAAGAAAGAAGAACAGGAAAGTCCTAAAGGTGAGGGTGGGACTTAAAATTTAACAGACAGAGGATTTAAAGAGAGGAGTTAAATAACGGTTTAAATGAGTGCGGTACAGATAAATATGAATTATTTTTCGATGTATAATTCGCTACGGATTCGCTGACCTAAAAAAAAAAACAGACACCGGAAACGTGTGTATACATTTGTGGTGACACTACGTACAATAAAAAAACGAAATGCTCTAAACTTAAAATGAGAGAGAGACAGAGGGGAAAAAAAACGTGGGGCTGGGTAATTTAAAAACGAAAGGCATTTATAAGAGAACTGATGTGTAATCAAGAATATTTCACAACGCAATTAATATCGCCTATAGGTCACAAACATAAACATATATTAAAATTAACGAATATTTAATCAAGTAAGGACCTACTATTTATATGCCCCCAAACACATACGTAGATTCACACATACACAACAACATATCTATATCTACTCGCACATGCATACATTTACGTGCACACACAAACACACACATATGTATATATCACTACACATACACTCATGCATACATATATACATACACACATACACATATATGCATGTACATTGCACATATACATTGAGTTCCACCTGGATTCTATCCTCTTGGGAATATATATATATATATATATATATATATATATATATATTAATGACATTTTTATGTTTAACGTTCTTTTTATAGATACAAGTATTTAAGTAAATGCTTTGTTTATAATAAACCGTATTAAATAACATTTACCGGCCTGAATGTCCGAGAAATTTTCATAGAAAACCTGCATCCTATACGGAACCGCCATTTAGCCGGGCGTGCCTAACCGATTCGGCCACAAAGGAGCGTTCGGATTTTCTGCTTATAAACTTCAATCTTCCATGAATCTCGTACATAGCTGCTCATGGCGTATCAAATGTAAACAAATGACGTCATACATTAAGAAATGGACAAAGTCCGACAATTTATTTATTAAAGACATTTTTATGTTTAACGTTCTTTTTATAGATACAAGTATTTAAGTAAATGCTCTGTTTATAATAATTATAATCCGTATAGGATGCAGGTTCGAATCCTGTCAAAGGACGAATATTTTCTATGAAAATTTCTCGGACATTCAGGCCGGTAAATGTTATTTAATACTGTTTATTATAAACAGAGCATTTACTTAAATACTAGTATCTATAAAAAGAACGTTAAACATAAAAATGTCTTTAATAAATAAATTGTCGGACTTTGTCCATTTCTTAATGTATATATATATATATATATATATATATATATATATATATATATATATATATATATATATATATATATATATATATTTCAATTAAAAGAAGCAATTATAACTTATAAATTCATGAATCATTCATACAAAAAACAAATATAGAGGTTAATGATTTAAATGGCGAGAATACATCTTCGCAAACACATATAAGATACACCAACCCCGAACCTGTATATGAATGATATGGTCCCTGTTTATAAATTCCAGTTGCATAAGATCTTTTCAATTTTTTACACAAGCTTTCGTCTGTTCCTACAGTCATCATCAGGTATGGAAGTAGATTTTGTTCTTGTTTTACTTCTCGGTAATAACACATTTCTCATAGCATTTGTTCTGATTACATCTCTATTTTCGTTGTCTTCTTATTACTGAGAAGTAAAACAAGAACAAAATCTACTTCCATACCTGAAGTTCTGTCCGAATTTTGAATAAAGAAAACAAGTGAACAAATGTTACATTTAATAACAGATTCAATAAACAATGTATTTTCCCTGATTATCTATGACTTCCTTCCATCTATTAACAAGCTTACTAACTCTATTATTCTAAAATTCTTTTGGCTTTGATGCGAAGAACTCACAAATGTCAATTTTAACCTCTTCCTGTGTTACAAAAACTGTTTCTTCCAAATGATTCTGTAAGCTGTGAAACAAATGTAGTCTGAAGGAGCAAGATCGGGAGAATAAGGTGGATGAGAAATTTTCTCCCAACCAATCTTTTGTGACGTGATTCTTGCTGTGTGGGGTCGCGGATTGTCTGATGAAACATCACCTCTTTTCGATTCACTAGAGCAGGTCTTTTTTCTCTCAAAGCTTGGTTCAAACGCTGTAATTGCTGACAGTATATTTGAGTATTAATTGTTGCATTAGGTGGTAAGAATTCAAAGTGGATTATTCCTTGGCGATCCCACCAGATTGAAAGAAAACTTATGGGATGACCTGATAGTTTTGCTCCAAGACAGGCGACAGAGGAAAAGTTGGCGTGAAGAGAGGACAATAAAAATAACTGAATTCATGGAGACAGAATATAATGATTGACGCTGCTTTTAAATTTTTGAAAAATATACTGGAAGAGAGTTCCACAAGCGAGAAGTGCGAGAGAAGAAACAATTAGTATTGAGATTACGGTTACTGCGAGCAGATTTGAAAAGTAAAATGATCACTCCAGGTAAAAATATACAACATTTTCTTTAGTTCCTTAGTTCGAACGACCGTTACGCACCGCCAATGCCTTGTACATAATGAACTATTTTGATCACATTGAAAGACAAAAGTTATATCAGTGACGCTATTTGGTTTAATTGAAAGAAAGAATGAGGCACAGTAGAGGAATCAGATAGCGGCTCGGATTGAGGAATCAGAGAGCCGAGTTCGAATTCCAGTCGAATACTTTACATTCACTTACGTGCTAATACCCCTTAGAAAGGTATGCGCCCTCTTCTTCTCCCCGCCAGCTATGTGTAAATAACTGGACAGACCAGGTTCTATAGCCTTGGATGTCAACTGGTCTACCGCAGAAAGAACTGACAACCTACTGCGGGAAAAATAATCTGCCTCCAGGTTATATATCTTTCGATATATGATCCCTTAAGCGTGTATCACGCATGGTACATTGATAACTGAAAGAAAGAAGGAAAGGGGTATTTAACGGCTGCTGTTAATAGCTGAAAGATAATGGACGATTCCGTTACGAACGCATGAGAAGACATAGGACGTAGCAAATACGCTACTTAGTTTCTGTCAGAAAATGTAAGAAAGAACAGAAAATTAAAGTTTTAACATCTGTTTCAGTGAAATGGGAAAAAGTTGTTTATATCAAATTTTTCAATTTGGATCCCCTTACTTCTTAAAACAAGGTCTATATTTATAGTTATTATTGCAATATTCTGTTGTTAAGCTCAAATATTTAACGATGCTATAGGCTAATTTCTACGTAGAACTCGCCATGAGATTATTTAATCATTAACTGAAGAATTCAGATTCATCATAAAATACCAATAGAAAGACAGTGAAATTTTCTACGCCTACATTTAGTTATCCTAATTCTGCTTGTTCATGAGTTAGTTATCGTATTTAACGGCATATAAAGCGCACTTTTTTTTTTTTTACTAAAAATATCTTTTAAAATTCCCCTGTGTCATATATGCCATATGGAGGTTTACTAATTTTATCAATTGTTCATTTTTTTTATTTACCCTGATGAAGTTGGGGTGCGTCTTCTACACGTGTGCGTCATATATGCTGTCAAATACGGTAGTTAGTACGTACGTTACAACTTGCCATTACCTCAGATAAATAATAGACAATTCCATTTTTGCTTGCGAGGAATGAGGGAGGAAAAATTTATATCAGAGACGTAGTTTAGTTGAGGAGAATGAAAGAAAGAATAAAGAGGCGATAATCCACTAAAACGTTTAACCTCTACTTCAGTGAAATGGAAAGAAAAATGTCAAGTTTAAATATTTTCATTTCTACCCTGTTACTTCTTTAAATAATGACCTGCATTGTTATGATTGTTACTGCAATATTTTGCTAAAGTTGTTAAGCTCAATTATTTTAGGATGCGATAAATTAATTTCTACGGATATTTTATTGTTGCAAAACTCGCCATGACGTCATTTAATCAGTAAGGTAAAAATTACTCACGGTGGAGTAATGGATAGGGGCGTGGATTGAATAATTGGAGAGCCGAGTTCCAATTCCAGTCCAATCCATTGGGAAAGGTGTGAATCCTCTTTTTCTCCACCTGGCTTTGGGTAAATAGCAGGACACACCGGGTTCTATAGGCTTGGAAGACAACTGGTCTACCGCAGAAAGAAGTGGCAGTCTATTGCGGGAAAAAAGGGAAAATCTGCCTCGTCAGTCATGTATCGAAAACACACGATCACCTAAGCGTGTATCACGCATGACACATAACTGAATATCTTTTAAAATGAGATGTCAGTGTTATTTTAATTTTATCGTAATTTAGTCGAGAATTTATCCCTCGCACTATTATTTATATATATATATATATATATATATATATATATATATATATATATATATATATATATATATATATATATATATATACACATTATGAAATGGACAATCTTCCATGAATCTCTCACGTACATTTATGTCTGCTCATGGCGTATCAAATGTAAACAAATGACGTCAAACATTATGAAATGGACAAAGTCCGACAATTTATGAATATTAAATACAGTAAATTCGACCTTGCTAACCGAACGCTCCTTTGTGCCCAAATCGGTAAAGGCACGTTAAGCTAAATGATGGATCCGTATAGGATACAGGTTCGAATCTTATCGGAGGACGAATATTTTCTGGTAAAATTTATCGGACATGCAGGTTGGTAAATACTTAAATATTTGTATCCATAAAAAGAATGCTAAACATAAAAATGTCTTTATATATATGTGTGTGTATTGTAATAAATATTGGTTGGAAATGTGATATCGAACAGCCGAATTCGATTTCTAGTCTTTTTGTTACATTCGCTTACATGAAAAAACGTTTTGATTAAGAATCTATTACTTATTTCGCTACTTACAGGTTTAAATAGAAGGACATACGGCGCTCTTTACATTCGATTAGCAACCAATCTAGAAGAAGGACAGATCTGAATTCTAAACATGAAATTTTCTGTTTGCGGAGATCATGGCACAATCTGTGCACTTGTTCTCTGAATTCACTTCTTACGAAAAAATGTGGATTGATTCGGGAAAAACAAACATACTTTACCGCTATATTCAAATTATATGCGCTGCTATAGACATCACAGATTTACAATAGACAACCGTGAAATTTTCATGGGTTAAAAATATGATTTACTAAGCATAGTTTAAAAAATCAATATATAATTGTAGTATTATTTATAAAGGCAAAAGTATGGGGCACTCATTAAGTATCACAGTCAACAGTTTTAGCGAGGAAATCTCACTAACCATTAAAACACGCTGAGGCTCCCAGACGCTATAATAATATATTTTAAAAATAAAGTAGGTGTTGATTTAAATAGACCCCAAGGGAATACGTGTTATTTAAGAGGTCAATTTTTTGCGAGTATGTATATGAATAACCTAAAGGAGACATGTCTCAGTGGATAAAAGCTTTGGCTGAATATATTGATTTGTACCAAAGAGTTGCGAATCCCTGGCGAATTGACTTAAACGGAGGTAACTGATACTGAGACATCCGAAAAAGCCATGGCACGTGGAACTAGAAAAATCTATCCTGGTGGATGAATGAAGGGTTCAGTTTGAAATTTCAATCATCTGAAGAAGGCTGGAGCGTACAACCGCCGAAACGTCGTGAATATTGAAACGTTGATGTGGACAACAGTCTGAACAATGTAAATAAGGTTACCCGTTAATACAGGATGACCCCCCAAAAATGGGAACATTTTAACAATCAAAAAACACCAACAGTGATGGAAGAAATTGTAATAGTAATTGAAACCTTAAAACATGCCATTTAAGAAACAATGATGGAATTTTCATTTTTTTAAAATTACGTCCTGTAGATGGCGTCCTCCTGTACGAATGCATTCTTGAAATCTGCTATTGAGATTCCGCATTGACTGCTGCAACATCTCAGCTGGGATACTGTGAATTTCATCTTGAATTCTAAATGGCGAAATGTTTACTTGCTCAACGGTCACTGTATCGCAGTGTTGCCACTTGCTCATGTCTGGCAATACGCACTTCAAAAATTCCCGTTTTTTGGGTCACCCTGTATATATTTGCCAATACTCAAAAGAAAAGAAATAAGCATACCTAACACCTATAATGGGAGATCACTATTACAATCTTTCCATCTGAATATTATACAGTCGATCTAATGTCCTTACTAATGATAAGGATATTAGTTTGGCTGTAAATAATGTAAATAATACAATCATTCATCTTATCTCTATGTTATATGTCAGATAAAGACAACGTAAGTGCCGACATTTCACGCACATACACATAGCTCGTGTTGTTTCTTCGCCTTTTTGTGTTTCACTAAAAGAAAATATCCAGTTCCCAACACATGAGAGGAAAAAACATCGGGAATGCTATAGACTTTTATCTACTTTCGATCTGTTTTATACTAATACATATATTAAGTTTCCCACGAATAAAGAGAAACTCGTCTAAGGATATCTTGTATTTCAGTCATTGTGATTATTTAGTAATGACTTGCTAGTTTATTGTCGTGTCAATCTCAGAAGCCAATAATTGAGAAACTAAATCTTTTTGCTTCTGGTATACTAAAGCTGGTGATAAGTCATTAGAATCTTCGGTGTAGAGGTTATCAGAAACAAATATCTAGTCAATTCTTTTGTATGTGAATTTATTTAGATGTGAAACGAACTGGTCTTCTCTGTTTCGTTCTTAGGCTCATACAATTATCTCTGCTTTTTGTTACGACGTAAGAGGAGCTATAAGACGGCGTAAATAGTAGTGCTACGGACATTTATATTCACTTCGCCATTAATGCTGTGTGAAAAAGTACGAATTAGAATTAATCTTTCGGCTTATTTGGTTAGGGTTCAGAGTTTCTTCTTGGAAATAGCCAGTTTGGTTTGGTTTGGTTTATTTTGTTTTACGGCACACATGGGGGCTTTCGTGCTAAGGTTTTTATTCGAAGTAATGACGTAATCAATATGTACACTTTCGACATTATTTTAAAAACAGAAGTGAAAACCTTGAAAGAAAGATAACAGTTGACTTGAGAAGCCTATTTTCCTGACAATTTGATTCTATAGAATGATTTTATATATCTCAAGCAACTGCAGCACTAGCCATTCGGATAATGTATACCGAATGTTTCCTTATAAGGAAACAACTAATATAATTATTATCATTACCATAAATATTGTTATTGGAAAATTCAAATAATGATGGACATATGAATGACTCTTCTCTAACTTACAGACTATCATTTGTTTCTTTTTTGCAATGAGCTCAACCCAAGCAAAGTTTATTGAGTGTGACATAATATATCAGAATTAAAAAAAAAAGATTATTACGAAAAGAAAACGATAAGAGAAGAAGACTTAAAAAGACAGAAAATATAGATTGATATTGCCTTTAAATTTGCGTGGATCAATGTCGGCTAGTAAGCGAGAAACCGGAAAAGAATTCCACAAGAGAGAAAGGCAAGAGAAGAACCTATTAAGAGAGAACTTACGGTTACATCTAGCTGTTTCAACTGTAATATAATGAAACTTAGCTACAAAAAAAAAGTACTGCGCTTAAATTCATAAAGTCTAGATAACAATGATGAAAGCACATCAGTGTAATCCCCATGAACATATAGTAATAACAGAGGGAAGGTACATTACAACGGTGACAAAGTGATTCTAGCCGAGATGCCATGTCAAAAACCAATAACACAACATATTCTTCTTTGTATTTTATCTAGAATCTCTAAATACATACAAGAAGTACCAGGCCAGATGTGGCAGAAATATTCAATGCATGGAAAAGTGGTAGGTTTATAAATGATTAAGATGGATTCTGGCGAGAAAAATTGACGGGTACGAAACTGTTAATTAACATTCCTCGGAGCAGACCTAGCAATTAACTCACTATAATCTGTCCACTTTCACCTTGATGCCGATCTAGAACTACGCTTAAATTCGTAAAGTCGATATGCCATCTGGTAAAGCTCATCAGAACAATTACCATATGCGAAAATGACTGAAGTCGATATATCTATTAAGGTTATTTATGTCATGCTAAAATCCGTACTAATCATCTACATAGGTATAGGCTCTTGAACTTAACGCTTCACAATTGTATATCTATCTATCTATCTATCTATCTATCTATCTATCTATCTATCTATATATATATATATATATATATATATATATATATATACGCTATAATGCATGTTGCTGATATCTTTGCTATTATGATAGTCTTCGTTTTCTCTGAAACACTGATATGGAACTATCCGATTGCCTTTGAAGAATGATAGAAAATATGTACAAAATAACTTACAACCATATCACATTGAAATACCAGTTCACGCACGATCATAGAAGTCAGAAAACGTCAAGCCTGGTCATTACCCTGATGGGAGACTATTTGGGAACATCAGGTGATATGAACTTGAATGTGCGGGTGGTGTAATGGATAGCGACAAGGAATTTGAAAATTGCAGAACGGAGTTCCTGTTCCAGTTGGGCTTGTTATATTAATTTAAGCGCAAATACCATTGAGAAAAGTAGGAATCCACCTTTACCCCAACTATAGATTAATTAGTAAGGCTTGTATCAGTAAAATCTCTAAATATCGTGCAATCTACATCTGGATTTAGATAAATTGCAAAATGTCCATAAGCTGTAAATGGCATAAGCATGTTTAACGGCAGATCAACTTCAATGTGTTATCTAATGCTAACAAGATTTTTATTGCTGGTAATATTTTTTATTTAGAAAATATGTATTGCTCGTAATATTTTCTTTATAAAATGTATTATTGGTAATTTTTTTTCTTTTAAATGTATTACTGGTAAATTTTTTTTTACGAAAATCTATGGCTGGTAATACATTTTTTCCTTCAAAAATGTATTGCTGGTATTTTTTTCAAAATTCTATTACGCGTAATATTTTTTTTCAGAAATGTATTATTGTCGTTAAAACCTATTTTTATACTTTCATAGTGTTTTTAACCCAGTTTGGGGGCCAACCATTTACCAATAGGTGGGACCTTAACAGGTGCTACCACCCCGGGTCAGGTTGGACCTGGGAACACCAGCAATTAAGAAGTGGTTCTTCAAAACGTCTTCATCAGAGACTTTGATGTTGGATGTAGTTTATCGTCTTACCCAGGACGCATCCGTATATGAAGAAATCGTTCAAGTAATTCAAAGATTTTTCGCAAACAGAGACGCAACCTGAAAGAAAAAAATATACACGGGGAAGTTCAAATCAGATTAAATTATCATCTATAGATACTATATAAATTTATTTAAAACATGAGGTTATTTGGAAAATAAGTGTTTTTTTTTAATTATTTCACCCCAAGCAGGGGAATAAAGCCACTAAATCACAAGGGTTACTGAGTGTAAAAGAGTAAGAAAAAGAGAAACATTATTAAGGATAGAGAACAGTAAATGAAGACAACTGAAGGAGCCAATAGATAACGTTTGACATTGAATTTAAACTTTTGATTTTGAACTTAAAATTTTTGGCTGGAAAGCAAGAAGCTTGAAGAGAGTTTCACAATTGAGCAATGCGAGAGAAGAAATTGCATTGTGCCAATCTAATACTTTTCATAAATCATAGAGTCTACATACTATAGCAATTACTATGAAAATATTTCTAGAAAATTCAGAAGGATCTACACTTTGGCGGTTGGAATTTGACTGAAGCTGAGATGCCAGTTCAGAGTTTCTAAACATATAGCAGGGGCGCTAGACCAGATATGACAACAATATTCATAGCATGGAAGAGTGGTGTACTTATAAATAACTAAGATAGGTTTTGTCGAGAAAAATCTGGTGCAGCAGATTTTGCAATTAATTCAATATAATCTTTCCACTGCAAGAGGGAATGCTAACCCGAGAAGACGTAACGGGTCACTCTACTTGACGTGACTCTCAGACACGATGATACAAGGCAGAAAAGATTCTCTCAGACAATTAACAGAGAGAAGTTTCATTTTGGAGGCGTTGAGGCTTGCCCCAGTTAACAGGAAATTTTAGGTCATTTTATTAGATCTATTTGACCTTATCGAATAATCGATCAGACTTACAGGAATAAATAAATACCGAGTTGAGGACATATGCCATCAGTTAGGTCATCGGTGGAAATTAGCAACAAAGTAGATCAAGAATAGATCCCAGGGGAACACCTGCATTTATGTGAAAAGATCTAGAAGAGTGGCCGTTGAGGACAACTTTCATTTCATCATTTGATAAGAAAGACTGTCTCAGTTAAAAAATTCGTCGAGAAATAACATAACCTTTTTAATTTTAAAGAAGGCCGCTGTGCCAAACGTTGTCAAATGCTTTGGATATATCCAATGCAACAACCCGAGATTCACCATTCTTGTCTATAGCTTCATAGAGTCTTTCAGCAATAATCGCTAATACATCAGCAGTTGACCGGGAGAATCAAAAGTGATATTGCTTGTCTGAAAGAAGTCCCTCTTTTGGCAGATGCTTAACCTATTTAGAATTGTTAAGGGCCTTTAGTACTTTGCCAAAAATTGGTAGAATGTTATTATTCCGATAATTTGAAGGATCAGGCGTTTCCCATGAGTTCATAATGACTGGAACTAGAGAATAGGATTTCCGCCGTGCAAGGGGATCTAGTGTAGAGATGATAGCAGAAACCTGAACCGGGGATATATGCATATTGCTCAGCATAGACTCAGGTCTAAATAAATACACAGACAAGGACACGCCAGATGAGTATACAGGGTGTTGCAAAGGAAATAAGCAATAAAAACAAAAGTCGTATATGACAGTTTGTTTAGCAACAGTTAGAGTTACCTATTACATTATTTTTCAATGTAACCGCCGGCGGCGGCGACGACCATCTCAAGGCGGGCGCGAAATGAGTCACACGCTTTGGCCACCATGCCCTTGTCCATAGCGGTGAATGCCTCCACGATGGCTGACTTCAGAGAGTCGACGGAGTTGTGGGCGTGCTTGTTGTTCTTCGCTTAGATCACGCGCCAGAAGAAATAGTCAAGGGGGTTGCAGTCGGTTGAGGAAGGTGGCCACAAGTCCGGCGACCAGTGATGAGGAATATAGTTGAGCTGCCACGCCTGGGTCGTCCTGGTCTTGTGTGCAGGAGCTAAGACGTAAGGCGTCTGGCGGTGATCTCCTCTATCCAGGACTTCACCACGCTTCTCAGCACCTCCTGGTAGATATCAGCGGTGACTCTCATGCTCTTTTGAAAGAAGAACGGAGGCATGACAACCCCCTCGCTGAAGCTGACGCCAAGGACCATGACGGAGGAGGGAAACTTCGTATGCTTCACGACGGGAACCTCCTCGTTGCAGATCCACCTGTCGTTCTGTCTGTTGCTTGTCTTGTCCTTGATGAAAAGAATTTCATCAAAGACAAACCTCAGCATCCCGGCGGACCCGTGCTTAAACTCGTTCAGCAAAGACGCTGCCTTGACCTTCCTTGACTCTTTGAAAGAATTCGTGATGAACATAACGGATTAATTCGTTTTGCTTCAATTAATTTTCACAAGAGTGTAGATGACAGAGAAGCAGATAACTGGAAGAGGGTACCACAAGCGAAAAGTGAAAGGAAAGCAACTATTAGAATAGAAATTACGGTTTCATCTAGGTATTTCAACTGTAAAACGATCAGATGTAGTTACCGATCAAGTACTACGCTTTGTTTGATTGTTTAGGCATCGTTCTCACTCTCTCTCTTCTGAAATCCATTTATGCGAGCTGATTAGCTTGCTCACTGCCTTTTTGCCTCTTTTCATCTTATTTTCAGTATATCCTGTGAGTGTTAAATTCTCCAAACACACTTTCCTCATTATGTGCCCGAGATATCTTAGTCTGTCTCTTTCTGATTCTAAGTGTAAGTGGGCTTTTTGTTTCCATTTTCCTTAAAACTTCCTCGGTGATTACATGTTCTCTTCATGTTATTCTCAGAAACGTTCTTTGGTATAGTATCTCTGTTACCTCTTCATGTAGAGAAATGTTTCAGTATTCACTACCATATCAGAGAAATGAAACTATATGGCAGTGCAGTATTCTTTTCTTTGTTTCTGATGAAATTTTCCTGTTTCTGCATACTTTCATTGGAAGACATGTTCCACTATTCAAATTCTCTTATGAATTTCCCAGTCATATTTTCTGCCAAACAATACCAGATATCTGAATTGTTGTATTTGATTTACTCCTGACATCTGCACTACGTAGCTCGCATCTTGGGCCGCCAGTCTTGTTGACAACGATCCACCAAGAAATTACAAAAGTTAAAAACAATCTTGAAATTGTGATCAATCAAGAGAACAGATGTTGGTGAAATTCATAGTAAGATTGTGGAAATTATTAAATGCTCCTGTTTTTCGATTTTATTTTGCAATTTAATACAACAGATAACTATTTCTTGTATGTTTGCCCAATATAACGTATGAACTTATTTTCTCCCTGTTTGAAATGATAATTTTCTGTTTAAGCAGAATCACAAACATAATATTGCCAGTTATTTTGAAAAAAAATTTTTTTCTGAGATTTATTCAATTAAATTAAATTATATTAAATCCAATCAAAATAACTTCAATCCAATTAAATTAAATCTAATACCATTTAAAATTAAAGTTAAAATGAATTAAAATTTATTTTTTATTTTATTGAAATTAAATCTAAAATTAAATTTAAAATTAAAATTAAGATTTATTTATAACTTAATTCTTAATTCAAATATTTTTATGAATTAATTAAAATTTAAAATTAAAATTAATCCAATTAAGTTAAATTTAATCCAATTTAAAATTAAATTTAACCCAATTAAATTAAATTAAGTTAAATCTAATTAAATCAATCTAATTAAAAAATAATCCAATTTTAAAGTTTCATTCTGTGATTTTTAATTCACAAAAATTGCTTGATTTCATTTTTTTAAATCATTTCACCTCAAGCAAGGCGATAAATCTACTAAGACGCAATAGGATAGTGGGAGTGGAATGAGAAGATTTTATTGAGGACAAAACAATAAAAGAACAGGTTAAAAGGAAAGAAAAGATTAACGCTGAATTTAGTTCCTTGAATATTGAAGGTGAAGACAGTGTGTAGTATTTGAGAGATTGTTCGCTTCCTGAACATTGCCTGTTCGTTTGTTGTCAAAGTTTGGAAAAAGCTGGAATCCACTGACGGAGGTTCTAAAACCGTAAAAAGGCCGGCTAAGGGTTCTGATAACATCTGAACACCCAAATATGTAGGAAGGCGCAGATAATTACGAATAAGAACACCAGAAAGCCAATTAATGCCATTGGTAAGGAGCTCAAGGTCTTACGACGCTCTATCGGAGCAATTGTGCATGACGACCTTTGAAACAAGTAATATGTGTCAGCAGGGACTGTTATTTCAATAAGAAAGCATCTTTTTTGTCTGCGATCTCTAACAACAATGTCTGGGCGGTTAGCTTTGATTGTTCTGTCTGTGTGTATTGTGTACTCCCATAAAATTGTAACAGGTTTTATATTCTTAACCTTGTCTGGGTGGTGTTCATACCACTTTCTTTCAGTTTCCTTCCCGTAGAAGTTACACATTTTCCTGTGCAGATATTGGCCAACTCTGTTATGCCGGGTTTATATTCAGTGGGTGCCAATATCGTGCAACCTGATAAAATATGATCGATTGTTTCTAGATAATTATCAAGTACCTTGGGCTAACACCATATTCTAGTATTTATGCCTGATAATTTCTAGTTAAGAAGCACTGATCCTATGCAGCAAGGATAAAAACTACACTTTCAGCTTTTAACTCTGCACTACGTAGCCACTGATGGGTACGGGGCTTGTTTACATCAGCTTGTTTGGTACGGGCAGAGTTTTTGCCATGAAGCGGTTTATCTTGCTATTGTTTCTGTATATGGTCGGTTACATTTGTCTTTGCTCTCTTTTGAAATATTTTTCAGGTTCAGTCGGTGTGTTGTGCTTTTCTTTTTTATTCTGCACCCATTTGAAACTCCATTTTGAACTTGTTGGCTTTCTTTATTACGCAAGAAAGATGCTTAATACTTCCATGTTCTTTGACACATATCATCATGCAGTCTTCTGCGGTTTCCAGGTCTCTTTGAAGGCCAATTGTTGTAGTTTTGTAGGACAGTTCTAGTTGAACTAATCCTCTGCCTCCTTCAGATCTGGGCACATACAGACGATCAACATCAGCTTTAGGATGATGCATGCAGTAGCAAGTGAGAAGCTTTATCGTTTTGGCAATTAAGGATGTTAAAGCTGTATTGCACCACAGGGACAGGCAAGATTTTTATGGCTGATATTCTTTTTTCAGCTCAGTTTTAGTACCAGATGCAGACGCCTGTAGTACTTTCTCCTTCATTTGGGCATGTTTTATACCATCTCCTTCACTAATTCCTAGGTACTTATAGTCTTCATCATGTTCCAGTTCCCTAATCTTTGTGACAAAGTCTAAATCTATTGAGGTTGTTTCTATAATTCTATCTTTCTTGAATGTTACTTTTGTACATTTATCTAATCCGAAGTCCATACCTATATCGTATTATTATTATTATTATTATTATTATTATTATTATTATTATTAATGATAATAATAATAATACTTCTCAGCCTTTGAATCATTAATTAATGAAATTTACTTCCAGGCAATATCCCCCCACAAAGTGCCAGGTTCAATCACTGGCGTTTGGGGAGTTCCCACATCTGCCTTTGACCCCTGCGTTCCTGAACAATTTTACGCCTTCTCCCTGAGATCCTGAGTCAAAATTCGCAATTAATTGGGATGTAATGTTTTACAGTAAATATAAAAATAGTTTCAAGTGTTTACCCATCGTTCAACCGGAGGCTGGTCCTTATGCCATTTTTCTCTACCACCGGTAAAACGGTGGTCAGGGCTCAAGGGTTAAAGAGTCTCAAGATCATTCATGCCAGTTTTTCATTCAAAGAAAGTTCTTCTTTCATGTCTTTTATTAATTTCATGCAAATGTCCTCAAGAACGGAACAAGACTCTACTACTACTACTAATAATAATGTTATCCCAACGCCCAATCAAAGCGAATATAGCACAGGACCGTGTTTAAAGTTGAAGCTTTATGCGTTCAACTGACCAGAGGCTGGATAAGAAATGTAGTTGGTAATTTTCGGTACACCCATTAGAATTAAATATGACAAAAGGCCGAAAATAAAGTGGGCGTTCAAAGCCTCCACAGGACGCGATATTAAAAAAGTGCAAAACTCTCGGCAGATTTGGGAACGCCTCAAACACCAGTAATTAAACCTAGCCCTTTTGTGGGGGTGGTATTGCAAGGAAGTAAATTTCATTAATTAATGCTTTGAAGGCCGAGAAGTATTATTATTATTATTATTATTATTATTATTATTAATAATACCCCGGATGATGTCAAAATTGCTGATGTAGTGATTATACTGTGGATTTTCCCAATCTTTACATCAGGAAAATTAATGTAACTAGACCAGACATAGTCATAAAAAAAATTCATAAAAGCATCCTCCCAAGAAAGTTGATATATCTTGCCTACAGAATTCCAGTGTTTCTAAATGAGAATTTCAAAAACCATTAAATTATCATGACGTGAAAATCGAAGCAACAGATATGTGGGAACTTAAAAATAGCATTGTACCAGTTGTGATAGGGACATTGAGTCTGATAAGGAAGGGTATTGAAAATCATTTGAGAAAAATTGTTGGACACATCCGCTTCTTAGAGCTACAGAAGATTACTTTGTGGGGGAACTGCGCATATCATCCCTAAAACACTCCTTATCTAAACGAATCGTCCGAAATGTGTATACATAACTCTCCTACAGTGCCCTTTTTACTCATAGACCTCAGAGCTGATTGATAATTCGGCACTTAAAATTACTCTCTGGCAAGGTGAGGCCAAACACAATAATAATAATAATAATAATAATAATAAGAAGAAGAAGAAGAAGAAGAAGAAGAAGAAGAAGAAGAAGATGTAAAGAATTTCTTCAACCAAAAGATATTTGCTGATGGAAACTGTGCAAGAGAAATAAATTCACAGTGGGTGACCCGGGTGCAAGTCAAGAGATAAGATATCGTTATCATAAGCCATGTGATCCACGTCTTTGATCAAGCACAAGACAGAATGGAGGTGGAATCAACATCACCGTCGGTCTCATGGTCATAGGATGTTAAAGAGAGCTGGCCATATGTCTCTGTTGAATGCCAATATTTTAGTCTCTGTGACTGACCTTCCAGTGCACTCAGTGTCATTATCAGCCTAGTTGTACCTCTATTTAATCTATTTTGACCTAAGGTCTAACCTTGTAGGATGGTTGTAAAGAGGTTGTTAGTTCTTATGATATGTCTATGATATTTCAACTTTCTCTATTTGACGGTAGTTATTAGGTCATTTCTTGTGTGATGGTGTCTCGTAATGCGTCGTTCGTGGTTATGTCTACGTAGGAGAAGGCTGTTATAAATAATCAAGAGTTGTCTCCAATCTTTGAGAGAGCTATTTTTCTTTACTGGGGCTACAAAAAGACATTATTCGTGAACCTTGTATTCTCAGTTGAATAAAGATTTCCTAAATCCTACACCTGCGTACTTTTTTCATTGCAATGATTATAATTGTTCAGCAGCATTTCATTTCTAATGATTGAATTCTTCACTTTAATACTTCTGTTAATGTCCACGATTCGCAGGTGTACAGAAAGAATTGAGTAGAACATCACAAGAACAAGTTTCATCTTGTCCTTCTAGATGATTCTAAATTCTACTTCAAATGTCATTGACTGTGGTGAACTCATTACTATTCCGGAGCCTAATTCATTGTTGGTCGAGACAATATTTTTTAATTGAGTCACAAGTTTAAGTTCTGAACCACCGATTTTTATCTTGGTTGAAGTCCTTTTCCAATCTTTGTCAGAAGTTATTTGCATTACGAACGTAAGAGAAAGACAATATATTCAAGGGTAAAAAGTCTGGACATTTTTGGAACAGTATATATGAAGCTCGCGTAAAATCAAATCAGACAGACACAAAGGAAGCATTCACGTCACCAAAATTTCTAAACAAACTTTTAGAGGATTAGATAAGTTTGAAATCAGTTGTTTGCTTGGAAAAGACATAGCGAGTGTTCTATAAGTAAATACTACTACTATTAATAATACTATTCCAATAGATTCATTGAAGGGATTTAAGCCGATGGCTTAAAGAGATACAAAAAGATGTACCCACAAGTACAGTTCATATATTACGAAGACCTTTATCTATGTAAAATGTGTGTGAATTAAGGGTTTTTTGTTTCTTTTTTAGAAAAATGATCAGCAGAAAACGCCAGGAGCCATATCCGATCTTAGGTCGCTGGTCGGAATCCGGAAGGTAATATGTATACAACAGAAATCAAAGGTAATAATAATAATAATAATAATAATAATAATAATAATAATAATAATAATAATACATAGCTTTCAAGACTTACCGTCTTAATTTATTGGAAGTGTTTACATTGTTTACCGTGGAGTCTTGATAAACGTCATCATCATCATCATAACGATGAGGGTGTGGTTGTAGGCCCGTTCTCGTTGATTCCATTGGGGAAACCCTCCGACCTAGCCGTTGACTTACGTCTAGGAAGTCCTCCCCGCCTGGCGTACCGTTATCATCAATGCTACATATATATGTGCAACCCAATCCCCACCCCCATTCTGCTAGATGAACAAGAATCTTTATCCCTTATCTATTTAATTATTTTTTGCCAGCTCTTGTTTTAAATTCAGGTGGGTATCGAGCTACAATCCTCACCAAAAAAGGCTGGTGGAGGAACCGGTTTAATCACTGATGACCTGACTATGCGGTGGTAGAACTGTATTATATCCTGGTGTAATGTCAAGTGAAGTAAATGCAAAAAATAAACGAGGTTTTTGTGTAACTTCATCTTCAAGCGATATTTAATGTGCATTTAGCTGAAAAGCCACACTCCGTGCAGGCCTTTAAGCTACTGCCTGCGCTGTGTTATTTGGGCCTTCAGCCTAAAGAAAAGAGTCGCCTCTTGACCAGTTTAGAAGACAGCAATGATAATTTTTAAGAATTAAGTTTAATTTCCTCAATTCACTCCGTGCAGCTTTGAAATATCACTTTAAATCTGATTCGGTGTGTAATCCATTTCCAGCCAAACGACTGATTTGGTCAGAAAGTCAGATTTGGACCGAAACTCTCATTTGTGAATAAATTCGAATATAGGCCGAAAAATGACTTCTTCGACTCACAAACTCCGTGGAACTTCAGTTTTTGTATGATTCTGTTGCTTCGTGAAGAAATAAAATGAATTTCCTCGATTCACGAAGTTATGGAGATATTTTAAATTGAAATTTTAAAAAAATCATTTGAAAAAAGTTTTGTTACTTTAATCTCAATGAAAATTTAAAACTTTTAGAATCACTTATTTTTTCTAGTTATTTTCAAATTTGAATGTCAAATTATCCCCTCCTCATTTGGACTCAAATGGCATTTCCTAAATGTCCAAGAACCTGATGATGGACAGATTTTTAATCCCGGGATCGTTCTTATTCCAAAAAGGTATAATATATCCAGCTAGACCAAGTGTGGCCGGAGTTAAAAAGATTTCAATTACCCGGATGGAAAGAGAGAATTTGATGTTTATTTCTGTCTATATTTGGGAGAAAAGGTATTATATACACTATTTACATTATTCGGATTATTTTTCTCATCTTTGTCGCCATATTTATTACAACGTTTCCGCTGTTGTACCCTCCGGCCTTCTTCAGGTGGTTGGAATGTTGAACTGAAACTTTCGCTCACTGGGGTAGAATAGTTGTTTAAGACAATAATTCCCAGAAATTCATACACAGATGTCCTCAATGACACACGGCACAATGGATAACGGTGTTAGACCCAGTGACAGAATCCAAAGGGTGTGAGTTCAATACCCGGTTAAGCAGTGGAGAACTTTCAGAGGGTAATTAACAGAAGATAACTGATAACTGACATCCATTAAACATGGCACGTGGAACTAGAACAGTCTACCCCAGTGAGCGAAATAAAGAGTTCAGTTCGACATTCTAACCACCTGAAGAAGGCCAGAGCGTTGTAAAAAATATGGCGACAAAGATGAGGACAATAGTCCGAATGATGTAAATAGTTGATGTTTATTTATTTAGTTCATAATTTAATAAAACTATATTTTTGTCAGCAAGGTAAACTTAGAATTACCTGTTATAACCAACATAAAGCGGAACTGTTTGAAGTAATAGATGCCAATTCATGCCGTCTCCTCAACGTTCCGAGTGATGAATTAATTTCCAGTTTACAATGCCACATACCATAAGTCACTCGCCTGTCTCTCTGTTATTTCCATGGCATTTATTTTGAAGATGTACATTCTTTTTCCCGCTACCCCTGACAAAATGGTAAATCATCTCCGTTCACTTCGGATTTCTATAGGAAAATTAAGATCCATTCAGACAGATTCTTCCCAAGAACTGCTGCTTTGTGGACCAAATTTCTGACAGGATTTTTTCCCAATCACTACAATCTTGACCTCTTCAAGTCGATGCTTAACTATTATTTTTTCTGCATTGCAGCATTAAAATATTTAGAACAGCGCATAATTACCATCTACATTGAGTGCCTCCTGAGCCTTTTGTTGGGTGAAAATTTGTGTAAAAAAACAAAATGAATCCTCTCAAAATTGAAAGCAAATTAAATTTAAGGTAAACTTGATTCAAACACTGAAAACATTATTGGTCCTTTGGGAACCGTTTATAGAGATAATTGCTAAATAACTGAACAATTTATAGTTGGATGACGTATCTCAAAGCCGGTCAAGATGGAAGTTGACGATAAGATCATCAAAATGAGTTGCTGATGAAACATACATGTGGTTCTAGATTTCATTGATTTTGTTTTACGGTATATCAACCACAATATGTTATCTAATGCCAACAAGCTTTTTTTTTATTGCTGGTAATGTTTTTCGTTTTTTTCAAAAATATATTGCTGTTAATAATTTTTTGCAAAGTATTTCTGGTATTAAAAGCTATTTTTATATTCTCATATTAGGTTGGTGCAAAAATAATGACGTAATAATGTCGTTTTTTGACGTTAAAAATACGTCAAAAAACGACATTATTACGTCATTATTTTTGCACCAACCTAATAGTTTTGACCCCCGTTTGGGCGTTAGCTATTTGCCCATATCATAATCACTAATAGGTGCTACCACCCCGACTCAGGATGAACCTGTGAACACCAGCAATTAGGAGATGGTTCCATGCTCCTCAAAATCTTCTGACCAGAGGCCTTTCTGTTGGACGTAGTTTATCGTCATATCCAGGGCGAGATTACATTGAGGACAACCGACGCGTAAGGACAGAAATAATGACTGATACACGAGGATTCTCAATTTGTTAAGCACACAATATTTTCTCTAAGAATTTAAAGTTAAGCAAACGTTTTGTTCGTGGGAGAATAAAAAATTTTGCACTGAGATCAGCAACAGAAAACAACAAAAATTTAAACGGAACTCTTAAAGAAATATGATAAAACTCCTGAGAGCATTTTAAAGGCGAATTTTAAATAGAAAATTTTAAAATTTAAATGGAGATAGCTTTATCAATATGGACCTAAAAATAAATGTGGAAAGTCAAACCAAAATGAAGTTGCTAAAGAAAAAAAAATGTTATGCAAAGAATGTTCAGTGATGCTGAAGATATTTTGTTCGTTGATTTTTTTTAAAAAGATAAATCATAACTAACATCTGCTTATTATGAAAATGTTTTGAAAAAATAGCTAACGTTTTATCAAAAATATCTAGAACTTCAGGTAAACATATTCTATCACGACAATGTACGTTTAAATCCCTATCTTGAAAACCAGCGGAACATTGAGAGAATTTTGATGGAACATTGTTAAACATCAATGGTACAGAGCTTATTTAGCACCTTCTGACTTAAATAAAATTAATCACCTTCTGACTTAAATAAAATTAATTAACCCCAAGGAAGGATATAAACTCACGAAGATGCCAAGAGATTCTGAGAGTGCAAAGATATGAGAAAAATAAAAGATTTTTAAGGAGAGAGAAACAGAACAAAAATTAAGAAGACACAAAATAACAATTGACATTTAAATTTTTCAAGATCAAACTTGACTGGAAAGCAAGACGCCGGAAGAGAGTTCCACATGCAAGAAGTTACGGTTACATGTAGTCATTTCAATTACAAGATGATGGGACTTCGCCGTTAATGCTAAATTTTCGGAGGTACTAAAGTTTATTAGAACAATATCCGTAACATATTTATAGAATAAGTACAGGGAAGCTACGTTACGGCTGTGGCAATATCACTGACGTCGAGATGTCAGGTCAGGACCAATAACATCACGTACTCATCTATGTATTTTATCAAGAATACCTAAATATATAGCAGAATACTAGACCAGATGGGGTAGCAATATTCAATTCAGAAATTTTAAATGTGTAACATAGATTTGTGACAGAGAGTGTCTGGGAAACACACACATACACATGTATATATTTTTTTAGTGAAATTGGAGTAGATTTGGACTAACGGAATTGATCAAAGCATTTCGTTTACTGATGGGCAGGAGCAGTACCCATTGGAACTGGGTCATTATCAGAAAATAGAAAATGGGTGAAACAATTTTTATTACTTAAAACTTTGAATAGAGCTGAGTAAGCAAAGAGGACCTTTAGAATTCACATGATTTTGGTTGAACTAGCCAAAACCCCGTGATAATCACGTGCGAAGTAGTAGGGCCAGGGTTCAGTTGTAACTAGCCGGATTTGTCTATATAAACGGGTAGTTATAATGAAAAAGAGGCAGATGGAAGAGAGAGACAGAAGAGAGAGACAGAAGAGAATTAGTCTGGACAAGAGTTGGGCTAGAGACAGTGGAGAGATGAGTTGGAGACTCAAGAAGGAGAGAAAGTGACGTCAGAGATTGGAACGAAGCGTCCGCTAACATGTACTGTTGATATAAGTACCGCTGCTTCTGCTACCACGAATATTACTACAACTGTTACTAATGCTACGGAGGAACGCCACTATAAACTTTACGCCGCGCACAGAAATCTTATTCCCCCATCGCAAGAGTCGTTCTGAGACGATTTAACAACAAGTTAATCATAACACACACTCTCTCTCTGTCCAGAATCTAATGTACATCTTTTTACGTCAATTACTTTTCTTTTCTGTAACCCGTTTCTTTTCTATACTATACTTTTATGCAATATAAAATACATTAGCAATTCAATCATTGAATAGTTGGTTGTCCGGCTTATTGCAGATATTAATTTTTTTTTGTTGCATTCTAAATTTCTTAGCGCAGACTCTCCAGCCGTGTCTATATCTTCAGTCGACCGTGAATGGATGAATATCACTTCTGCTTTCTAGATCAAACAAATCACAACGAGGACAGGAAGCAAGATTATACCAGTGGACCGGTCGAATAATCTACGGATGCCTAGGGGACCTACAAGTTCAGTTAGGACCAAGTAGACACCTCAACCCAGAGAGTAAGACGTCGGAGGTTGAGAGGCTGGGGCGAAAGTGTTAGAGATTCTGGTAGAGAAGCATTGTCTTATTTCTCAAGCTTAAGACTTTTTAAAGGTATTCATTTACAGATAAATAATGAAGTTGGAAAGGTTTCTTTGATATGGTTATATTCTCATGTACTTTTGTTCTTTCTCGATTGTATAAATCGTTTACAGAATACTTTTACTATTAGATTCATCGGGTAAAAAGCCACTCGAGGTAGCGTTTTAAGTTAAAGCATTGTTTTTCAACATTTTTAATTAACGGCACTAATAATCCGAATGAAAATATCTCGGAACACTTAGCAAAATTTTTAAACGATATTCATTTAAATGTTATGCAATAAAACTATAGATTTTAAATAAATACACAGAGAAATATAAAATTACTTTATTTCAATGTTTCTCTTCAATTATCTCGGCAACCAATTTAGTGTGAAACATGTGTCTTGTGTTTTTTACAATTTCTTCAATGTTTGATCGAACTTGCGAGAAGCAAACACTCATTCCTACTTCAGTTGATCTTTTTATTTTTTTATGTTATTTAAGGTTAAGAAGCCTAATTCACATAAATAAGAAATAAAAAATTGTAATAAGACTGATAAAGCCTTTTTAGCTAATGTGAGATATAACTTTTGTCTTGAAATCCCAAATGTATCAATGGGTACCATCGAATGCTTTATTTTGTACTCCTGATCTAGTGGGACCAATTCTATATCATCGCATGAATAAACTCCAATATTAGAAGCAACATTTATGAAGTGATTGAATCGTACTTTTCTGTGCTCAAGTACGGGAAATAATAGTCGATGTTTTCGTCATTACTATTTCTACACACACACACACACGTATATACACATACAAACGCACCCAGACACACGCACCCCCCCACATATATCTATATATATATATATATATATATATATATATATATATATATATATATATATATATATATATATATATGCGGAGGGACGCTTGTGGACCTTGTGGCACGTAGTGCACTAGGTCTCTGTAATGGGCACTTCAAAAATTGTCGATGGTTTTGCATAAAACCTTCACGACTATAATCAAATCTCATGTGCTGGTGTAAGGCTAACGGTTCCTAGGAACTAATCAGCTTGACCCTCATACGTCGAATTCTACCGGAAAGTCGAATCTATCTATCTATCTATCTATCTATCTATCTATCTATCTATCTATCTATCTATCTATATATATATGTTTATATATTTATATATGTGTGTGTGTGTGTTTATTCCGTGACAATATTTCGCGGCAAACTTAAGAGGATCACTCAGCGCACGGCGGTTGATAACCCCTGCGTTAAGCGATAGGATGGATAGTAAAGGAAGATAACGAGGACTTGAAATGGTTAAGGTTGTAGAGGTCGGGAAAACATCCTCCTGGCATAAGACAGTGTTTCGCGTGAAGCTGTTTGAGTGGAACTTACTTCTCACCGATGGAATACGAAAGGTATATGGGTGGTTTGTTACTATGTAAATGGCATGGCGGGTCCAAGACGTAGAGGTTAAACCTGACGAAACCAAGGAATTTAGTTCGTCCGAGCACTTTTAATGGAAGTAGCGATAGAACAGTGAGAAACTCACCACATCTCGCCTGTTAATAGAGAGTTTTGAGGATGGAAAATAATACTTCTCGAACAAAGACTCTGAAACGCTTTTGAATTCCATCCGGACTGAAAAGTGAGGACTGGTAATCTCCCGCCAAAATATAGCAAATGTACTGCGTTTTGGTGTCCTGATCAATTACTATCATATTGCTGGAACATATGTGGAAGAATAAAACCTTCCATTTAATTCCATATTTCTGAAATTTTTGTATGACACTGGTATGGTTGATCCTGATCTGGAATCTAGTCTACAATCGTTATCCCACAGACGTGCTGTGGGCTCCCTCTGTCTGTTCTACAAATATTTTCACGGCAACTGTTCCGACGAGCTGGTTCCCGGACTGCATGAATTTAAACATGCTACCAGGTTGCCATCTCGGTCCCACCCTTTCATTGTCAAATCGTTTAAATGTAACCGTCTCTTTTTCTCAAGCAGCTTCTTCTACCGCACTTCCCGTCTGTGGAACTCTTTTCCGCTTACTTGCTTCCACGATCACTATCATCTTCAAATATTCAAGTTTAATGACAATCGACATCTGACACCCTGAGCTGGTTCCCTGTCCTCCTCTGAATCCCTACCCATACACGCCTCTTTACTCTTGTTCTCGATCCTCTGTAACCCCTTCCGTGTTAGTGACACTTCCGCATTGCTTGGGGTGAATTGCCTTTAAAACAATTGCTAAGGAACTGAGCAATTTACAGATGGATGACGTATCTCAAAGTCGGTCTAGATAGAAGCTGACGATGTGATCGAGAGATCAACGAACATGAGTATCATTAAATGATAAAAAAACATATTTGTATATTTAAATGAATACTGGAAGCAAACTGTATAATAAAATCTATATAATATGTGTTGCTGTAATGAAATTTTCATATATATTCACTGTGTTTTGAATTGACACAATGACAGCGTGGGCTGAAGACTGGGGTTTCCAGCTGGATCCGAAGAAACGGTCGAAGTGTTTATCATGTGAGTCATAGACATGTTTGTAGCTCAACATTGCAAAGTCGCACATCTGTTAATTTTGAAAGGGAATTTTTTTCTCTGTTGATTTTACTGTGAGGAGAATAGAGGAACAAGTTAAAAAACACGTGAACACTTCTGTTTTCCGTCATTCCAGTGGGATTTGTTGTCTTCTTGTCCGTTTATTTAGGCGGCAATTTCGTTATGTGATGGGTGCATTTTTATAGAGACCATCTGTAGCATCTCATATCAGGCACTCTGACTCATAGACGGTTCGAAAAAGAGAACTTATCAGCCAGGAAAACCGAGTAATGAACAGAATTGTATCTTGTCCTTGAATATATGTTGTTTAGTTTCATTTTATTTAATATTACTTTTGTTCATAACATACATTTTATTTATAACAATACTTTTATTTGTTTTAATAACGATAAAAAATATGCAGATGACATAGTGTTGATATATACACAGAAAAGAAGCTTCAGGAACTCTCACAGGAGGTAGTAAAAGAAAGCAACATAAAAGGACTAACTATCAACTATCAAGATGACAAAATATATGATTGTCAGCAAGAAGACCATTTAAAGTTGCGAGTTACCATATGGAAATGCCAAAATCAAGCAGCTAAAAAGAATTAAATATCTAGGGAGTGTTCTAACAGTAGACAGAATATGTGAAACTAACTCCAAAGGCACATTGCGGTAGTGATAAATACCATAAAAAGTTGTGTAAATATTTAAAAAAAAACAGGAAAACTATAGTTGTGATATGTGCTGGAAAGGGCTATATTTGATCGAAGTAGCTAAGAGGTTTTGGGTACGGTAACCAAGAAGTACACGGTAGCAGTAATTGACTGGTACTCGTCGTAGTCGCAGGTAATAGGTGTAGACCAATAGGATAGCCAATGGCGTAGTCCAATGGGCGTCGTCATAGACTTAAACTCTGTCGTACCTACACGTCCGTCTGTATTTATGACGGACACCAGCCAATCATATTTCAGTGATGAGGAACTCAGGTGTATGCATATTCCATTATATCAAGTTGGTTTGAAATGACCGAAGTGAGAGACTGATTAGCAAGAGGGCAAATGAAGAAAAATCAATAAAAATCATTAGCACATGCATCGACCAAAGGACTGGCTATTATTGCTGTCGTGGGGCACTTGCCCAAAGTATACTTATACTGACAGAGAGAATACCAGCGGTTGAGATACGTTGAGACAGGTTGAGAGATACGTAGACAGACACAGGGTGTTCTCAGAGAGTTATACAAGAGTCCAGAGAGAGAGAAAGAGAGAGAGAGAGAGAGAGATAGAGTGAGAGAGATGATTACGGCTTTACTTACAGAGACTTGTACATATACTTTCTACTAACCCGCATTTCTGAACTAATAATCTTCACTTCAAGTTTGTATTCTTATGTTTAATACGCTTATTTTTCTATCTCAAAAACTGGTGTTGATTATTTATTTGTGCAGGATTCTATCCCCGGAATCCACAACAATTGCACTTGGGTCATAAACGTTCACTGGATTTGAAATTTAGCCCAGTTAAAAAAAACAACAATATTCAATAAAAAAACCCGCCAAAACACTGACGAATTCTACGGGTGTAGCGCGACATTTTATAATTTCCAAAAATGTTATTATGCTCCGACATGTCAGCTAAAAACAAATATGATAAATGTATAAGGAATATCTTAATACACCTCTATATAGGCGCCATTAGTTGCACAAAACACATCAAGACGGTACTCGATTTCCTGCCATGCTCTCTGTAGCATAGCCTCATCAATGGTTGCAATGGCGTCATTGAGCTTTTGCTTTAGATCAGTGATATCCCGTATCTTTGTTTGATACACGATATCTTTAACATAACCCCATAAAAAGAAGTCCAGGGGAGTGATATCTGATGAACGAGGTGGCTAGGGAATTGAGACATCCCTTCCAATCCAACCGCTCAGGAAATGTTTAGTAACCCTCAAACATGCAGTCCCCAATGTGGTAGCGCACCATCTGGCTGCAAAATGACAGTTGGTTAAAAGTCATCTAGTTCTGAGGCCACATCAGTTGACTTTGCAATATATTTTTAAATTGTAAAGAGACTTTATGGACTCGCTGTATATATGCAGGGACGAATAAGGATGACGAAATAAGCTGAAATAAGCTTATTCCTCATATGAGGTGATTTGGGACTCTATTGTGTATTATTTTTTTCTCTGTAATAATAAATACGTTCAGCTCTTTTTGTGTATCAGTTTTAATATTTTATATTACTATGATTCACTTATATGCCAACAGATTTATCACATTTACTATATATATATATATATATATATATATATGTGTGTGTGTGTGTGTGTGTATATATATATATATATATATATATATATATATATATATATATATATATATATATATATAGAGAGAGAGAGAGAGAGAGAGCAATGGATAGATAGTTTCGTTTTCCGAGTATGTCCGTCTAATAGGCTGTTTAGGTAATTACTGTTTCTCAGTAAACATCCAGCTATCCAAATTGTGCTTTATACTGTAATAGGCTGAGCGGATCTTAGTAATGGTTTCTTAATATTTTAATGTAAAACAACGCTATTAATATTAGATTTTAGCTAATTGAACTCAACTTTTGATTTTCGCAATTAACATATACATTGTTTACGTAGTAACGTTATTATTTTTAACGCCACTAAAGTAAATCGCCTCAGTGAATCTTTGTTTCCCTATCATCAGCATGATTGACGCTAACCTCCAGGAGAGTGACTTGGGCTAACTTTGTCCATTAGCAAGAATTAGAATGATCAATTGCGAGGTTTGCTGCTGGGATTGCATTTTTCACTGTGTTTAAAAGTCCACCATTGGCCCATGCATTATCTATTGCCGCCACATCTGGTACTTTTGCTTTGCAGAATTAAATTCTTGAAAAAAATAAATTAATAATTTGCAATGATATCGGTCCTAACCTGGCATCTCTTCTTCAGCCATTTTTCCTTCCTTTCTTTCTGTGGGTTTATGGTCATATCACGTTGAAACACTTGTTTTCGTACGATCAAAGAAGTTAAGCATCGTCGTGTCTTGTCAGTATCTATACGGGTGTCATCATGGGAATACTAGATGTAAGTTTGGATAAATGGGGATGTACTGGATAACGCATCGGTATTGGAAATCGGTGAGCCGAGTTCCAATTCCAATCAGGTTGGCTGTATTCACATACACGCAAATACACTTCAGAAAGGAAGTAATCCATCTCTTTTCTGCTAGCCATGAGTCAATTGACTTTCATCAGTAAATCATTATTGTCTCAAAAAACTTTACAATCTGAAAAGATATTTTCTGGCTTTAATCAACTTGTGTTAGGTTCATGAGCCGTAAAAATGATTCAATCTATCAATCGATTTTTTTTATATCTTGATATATAGAAAGGTTTCACCGATATATATTTTGGGGCAATGTTTGCCTTCTGTTTGGTAGATGCCTGCTGTTGATAGAGGATAACATTTCGGTTTCATTGTGATTAAAATCGCGACCACAGTTTTGACTTTAAAACGCAGTTTTTATAATAAAAAAAGAAAAACGTTACTTATTTTGACGAAAAAAGCAATCAAAGTACCAATGTCCCATGTATCCACTACGATCAACTTATGACAGGTTTATTTTAATTTATCGCTTGTTCTTAACAAATTAATTTTGACACATTGTGAGATAATAAATAACGAGAAAATAGAGTTGACATTTATTATGCAACTTATCTCAGGGAAAAGCAATACTCTATATACTAGTGTATAGTGGCAGTTTTATGGTTAGTTTTTTTTTGCAAGAATAGGGGGTGTCACACTATAAAAAGTAATTTTTTTGAAGAGGTTAAAAATTAGGCATGAAAACAAAATTGAGGTATCTAAATCTTCGTATCAAAAATTTTTCCCACTATATTGGAGAAGCTTTATGCAAAAAGAATGAATACCATTTATTTGTTATGGAATATGTCCAGGATGATGCTGTAGCGGTTATTTACATACACCACGCCCACAAAATACTCAATAGCCATTGGATAGAAAATAAGCACTATAAGAACAATTCATGCATCGCATGAGCCGCATCAAATTTTCTGATTTTGCCAAACCTGGTTTAGAAAAAAATCAGTGATTGGTTGATTTTTGACCAATAATATAACTCTCCTTTCAATATTTTTCCCGCTCTCGTTTCTGGAGCCTATTCAGAAAGTATAAATAACACGAAAATCAAAGAAAAGAACAGTAGTAGAACAGTAAATCTCCAGAGGTCAACCACGTACGTGAATTCTCATTCTTCTACTCACACACACAGACACAAAATTACTACGCTGTGAACTGTCTGTCCAAAAAGCCAAGTAACCAACTCAGAATTCTATCATTCTTTTGTACAACTTTCTCATATTTAAACTCATATATTCACATATTGCTGAACTCTGAACATTTTTAACAAGAAAGTTCTTTTAACACATATTTACAATCTCACATCAGTACAAGGGGAACTACATCCTCTTTCTTAACTTTGTTAATTGTTATACTCACGTGTTTTTCAATACATGTTATTGTTGATTACTGAATAATCTCTTGTTATTCCTTCTGTGTGTTTATTTGTAAAATTTAAATGTGATGTGCTAACAATTTAATACCAAATCACATTAGCACGCCACAATGCCAAGTACTGCAAGATTTGATTACGATGGCCCTGCTAGTAGTACTTAGAGGTTGTGGGGTCGTATTATCCTCGAGCTATATGAAAAATCAGGTTTTTCACGAAAAACTCAGGTTTTATCAAAAAATCTGTTTTTTATGTGAAAAAAGTTTTTTTTTCGAGAAACAAGTAGTAAATTATCATTACTGAAAAGACATTTTTTTCGAAAAATTTTTATTATGTTAAAAGTAGGCTAACAAGCTAATCATTTAAAAATACCAAAAGAAAAACTGGTTTGTCACCAATGATTATCTCCCTTTATAAGTTGATTATTTCCCTTTACTCCTAAGTTGTGATACAAAGATTACCAGGCAGAACATGATTTTATCAGAATAAGTGAGCAACTTAAATGTTAAAGCTATAAACAAACAATCGCCTAATTATAAAGATCACAAAACAAGCAAGTTGAAATGAACTACAAAAATATATTTAATGCGAAATATGTAAAATAATAAATCAACAAAATCTGCAACTTCTGATCAGCTATGAGATCCATGCTGACAGATTATATGACCAGGTACAGGGACCATCCTCTAAGCAGCCCCTGAAGGTGAAGTGTCAGCATAACCCACTGATGACAGCCGTGTCCATCGACGGATACCCAAAGGAGTTAGTAGTTTTTTTTAACCTATCCCATGTAGAAATAGGATTCCCACTTTAAATTCGCCTATGTGTCATATTCAGTTCGACTGGGCGTGAGAACAAATACTCAGAAACTCATCCATTTGATGTCATAGAATTACGTAAGATTTACACATTGCCCTCATTTAACAACGTACAGATAGGAAGCCAATTTCGAATATAGATATTTTAAGCGATTTTAGCGAACATATAATAAATTCAAACTTCTATCTATATCAATCTATCTATCTATCAATCTATCTATCTATCTATCTATCTATCTATCTATCTATCTATCTATCTATCTCAGAATATTCATATCTAGTTTGTATATCAGTCTGTTTATATGTATCTCATTGTTCATATCAATTAATCTATCTATCTATCTATCTATCTATCTATCTATCTATCTATCTCGTTTGTTTATCTATCTATCTATCTATCTATCTATCTATCTATCTATCTATCTATCTATCTATCTAAAAATCTGATTATATTCATTTGTTTTTTAATGTTTAGAATTGGGTTTCCGATTCCTTCTTAAGTTTTTCCGTTTGTTTTTTGTTTTTTTCATTCCCAGTAGCCGCTTGGATCTTAGTAGCATTTTCACCTTGCTTGGAGTGAATTAATTAAAAAATATTTTTTCTTTACTCTATGAACAAATAATTATAATGACGTAATTTGTTTTAAAGTAATTTTAATGACGTAAACTTGATATTTGTATTAAATAAAATTTTGACAGTATTTATAATAAATGAATTACGTATAAGACGAAAAATTAGACATTTATTGAATAGCAACTTTCTTCTTGTATTTTGTAGTCAATTTATCTTTAATATTAGATTTGTAACAACCAACCGTACTATTTGCGTGTGTGTTTGTGTCTGTGTGTGATTTTATATATGTGTGTGTGCGTATGTGTGTGTGTTTCTTAAGGAAAAAAATCTATGACAAATTGGAAAATGTTTTCATGACGCTTTTCATCCTTCAGTTTTTTTTCAAAGCAATACGTTAAGGGGTTGATGAGATTTTTAAATTTAATTTTTTTTTTAAAATATGTGTTTTCACCCATAGAGTCCTAGCCGAATTCAATTAGTTTCTTTACCTTTCTATTTAGGTCTCCATCGGATTTGCCATTAAACATCCCATATTGTGAAAATAGGAAATCTGCCAAGAAAGGTGAAATATTGTAAAATCCTGGATGTAAATTTACTGTGGATAATCCAACGATTAAATCCTTTTTATACTTTCTCGCCCTAGTAAATTGCATTCTCTTTTACTGTGAGCATATTTTTAAATCAAAATTCTGGTCAGAATATTTGCGGTAAGCAACTAATGCATTAGGTGTGTTCTTTCGTAAAATATCCATAATCTGTATGAATATATGCATGTATGTGCTACTGAACAGCATCCCAGGTATTTCTAAATACCGCACATGACTCCCACCCCCGGTGTCTCTGAACAGGTATCCGTTTGTGAGAAAGAAAACTCCGATGTAACAAACGACTTAGCTCTAATCTGGCTATCTCGCATCTGCTTGAATCTGCTTAGCATTATTGATGTGAATTCTTACAATACTGTGCAAGCCTAAAACCACTGTAATCTCAGCATGCGCATCGCTGACATCTGAAGATAAGTTGTTACTCCCTGGGTGTGCGTGTCATGTAAGGGATAGTTGCACAAATAAACTTGGGAACGGAATGAATGTGTCTCTTCTCCCATCCGTCTATGGGCAACATAGTAAAGCAGATTTGGTTTTTCAGCATTGCTTGGCCGCTTGGTTAGGAAAAGGAAAATCTGAATTGGTCATACTTGATTTAAGAACCGTCAGTGCGAACTGCGACTAGCCTTCTCACGACTAAACAACAAAAAATGGATATGATAAAAGTTGCCAAACGGAATGGAAATTCTGATTCTGAAATTTGGTGGACATTTGACATTCACAGATCGAAGATGTCATGCATTTACTGCTAATAAATGAATGAGAGTATTACCGCTTACCACAGACAGTGCAGTGGCCGACAGCAGCTTCTTAATAAACGTGATCCGTGCTATAAGTCATAAATAATTTTTATTTCCAGTGGTCAATTGGAATGACCAATATATCATTCAAATTAACAGTCCCTTAAATATATAAAATATCATCAACAATGGGTTCTATGTGACAATTACAAGAGTATATCTCCACAACCGACCACAAAAGGAGCCGACATGGAAGAAGGTTTTCCATGAGGTAGAATTCTCGTAGATGTTATTTCTTCTAATCAATCCCCTCCGAGATAAAGCCACTAAGACGCAAGCCGCTGTTGGAAAGGAAAGTCAGGGAAAAGACTTTAGAAGAAACTGGAGACCAATAATATAAAAAAAAAAATTCTGAGTTTAGGCAGAGATTTTAGAAGTATAGAGTTGAAGGAGAATGTAGAAGGAACCGGAAATCCAATTCTAAACAAGAAACAATGGATATACCTCTCCTCCTGTCAAAAAGACAGCGGGGTATTTGAACTGGACGAGAGTTGAATATATCTATCGTTCATTTAGTATTTTTAAAATGAAATAAAACACTAAATACACATTTATAAGTCATTAATAGTTTGGCCGTGCTTAACGAAAAGCCCCCTGCGTGCTCGTCATTAGAAAAGAATACGGTTCTACTTTACAAAAAAACAAGACCACTTACAGCAAGAATAAAACGGTAAAAGATTTTGGAACTAAGTTGGTCTATTCTACGTCACCTACCATATTCATCTGATTTTGTATCAACAGATATTTCTCTTTATCGATTGCTCCTTAACGATTTGATTGTGAAACCATTTTTTTTCTAATGGCACCTAATTCAAGAGTTCGTTAGGCTACGGAATTTTACTGAAGTATATATATATATATATATATATATATATATATATATATATATATATATATATCGAAGAGCGTCAAGGTAAGTTGCAACAAATTAGTGCAAATAATGGCGGATATGATAGAACTATACTTTATCGTTTTAAGAATAAAATTGATAAAGAAAAACAGAAGTTATTTATGACTCAATCTAATATCGTCATTTTATTTTATTTTACTTTTAATCAATTCACGCCAAGCAAGGCAATAACGTTACTAAGACGCACGCGGCTACAGGGGGCGGGGAGAAAATGAGAAGTTTTTAGAAGTAACCGGAAACCAAATCCAAAAGATATAACACTAAACACTTGTTTAAAAGATCGAGGAGATTTGTAAACCGGTCGACATTCGGACCTATCTACCTCTGTCTCAAATCACATTAAAATATACTGCTTGAGATACCAGGGGTATGTCCAACCAGTCAGTTCAGCGTTCATTACTTTTTATAGAATATGAAAAATATTACACACCAGGGTACGTTAATACCATGACACCTAACAAAGTACCATGCGTGGTGTCGTGACGTCGCCAACTGGATCTTGGAGGATTGGTAGGGTGTGGCGTGTTCCAATTACTCACAGTCCATTTATTTGGGACTGATAGTTTTGGGGTGTGCTACAGATCCCATGCGACTAAGGTATATAGTCTCATGGGATCTGCACCACACCCGAATATCAACAAGTTATTAACAGATTGTTGATAGTTTCATACTGGTGTGGGGTGCGTTCACGTGGCACGGATTGGATTCCCTGGTCTGCCTAAACATATCGCTGACCGGTAGCTTGATGTTGGACTGCTTTAAACGTTATTTTTCGTGGATACCTTTATTTGAGTAGACGCCCCCGTTTGTTTTATACAGACTGAATATCCCAGAGATCGTATTAAAGAGAAAAACGCCCTCTGGCCGGATTCAAAGCTGTGTCTACCTTTGCATGTGAGACTTTCGTTAGGTTCGATGTGCGTTTAACCAACTTGGCTACTGGGAGCGTCGTGAATAATCAAGGTTGTATACTTACTGGTAGTTCTATGTTGGAATGCTTCCTGATAATGTGTAAACATTTAGCTGGATAAGGCACCTTAACATCTTGGACATTTCGATATATATATATATATATATATATATATATATATATATATATATATATATATATATATATATATATATATGTATGTATGTATATGTAAGCAAATATGTGGATATAGATCCGACAGTATAAAGAAAATAAGGAAAAACAAAAATCCGAATATGCAAGTATGCTGTTTTAATGTTGTTTCAATGTCGACGTCAGGCGTTTCGGTCTAGTAGGACATAGTTATTAAAACATAATTAAAATTAGACGATATTCAAGTCAACATGAAAAGACGATAGACATAAGACTAATCAAAACAGAATAATTGAAATTTTTAAGATCAGCGTTCCGTTTCTTAATACGATCACGTGGGCGTCACGTGGCGTCACGTGGGCGTCACGTGGGCGTCACGTGGGCGATGGTGTGAAAACGTATTCCTAAAATAGAGTTTATTTTAAATGAAAAAGAATTTTATTTCTATTTTAATCTAAAGTTTATAAGTACGTTTGTCCAGCATTAATCTTGCCAGAAAAGGGGAAATATTAAAGAAGCCGGCCACTTTTAATATCTGATATTACTACGATCCACCTGGATTATATATCAACAGATCTATTACGTATATATATATATATATATATATATATATATATATATATATATATATATATATATATATATATATATATATATATATATGAATAAAAGCCGAGACAACTCAAATATCATGTAAAAATAAATGATCGTCAAGTAAGGATCAAGCATTATCGAATACCGGCTGACAGTTTATGCCTTAAGTATGGAGAACTCTTGTTTTTTTCAGAGTTGGGGGTGTCTTCCGTGTTCCATGTTCGATACAAAACTTTTTTTTTTCAGATTTTATACTCTCTTTATCTCTCATTGGCGTTTGCATAGGTCACGTATATAATACATTAGAGGATACCGTTTGTATGCCGTGCGCCGATAGCTCAGGGGTAGAGTCTCTGACTGATACCAAATCGGTCGGGTTTCGATCCCAGCTTTAATCAATCGGATGTCTATCAACACTGATGAGCTGTAAAGCAGATTTGTATTGGATGAATCAACACTGATGAGCTGTAAAGCAGATTTGTATTGGATGAACACACACACACGCATATATATATATATATATACATTAACTGATTTAAAATAGGGTTTCTTCGCTGCACCGTAATAACCATGTTTCAAAAGTTAAAAACTTCAAATTTAATTATATAATTAAATTAAAAGCAATATAATTAAATTTATATAATTAAATTAAAAGCATTAAAAGCGAATTTTGCAATTTACATTGAGCACTGTTTTATAAAAATAAAAAAAAAATATCAATAAAAACACCGGACTATATATCTTACTGTTCTTTCTTTTTATTTATAGATATTATAGATTATGTATAGGATGTATAAAACATACATATACAAATATTGGGAGCGTGTTCCTTCCACAAAATCAAGTACAACAGCCGATATGTCTGCAAATTTTTCGTTATTAATCTTACGGATTACGGTAGATACTGTTAAATGTACAATACAACATACGATGCGAAAAAGATGTTACAAAATCTAGGGTCGGGTTCCTGATTCTACTGAAAACTTTCTTTAAAATTAACTCAAAATCGAAGGACATATTGCGGATATATTTACATAGACTTTTGTCCTTGTTTTGTTCCAAGGAACCAGCCCCCAATGTTTGTAAATACAGACTGTGTATATGTATATATATATATATATATATATATATATATATATATATATATATATATATATATATATATATGTTAAGGAAAAATCTATGACAAAGTGGAAATTATAAGTACATATTTTTGTTTCTGTTTGTGTCTATTTTCATATATATACTACATCATCTATCAGGGCAATAAAGTGCTGTAGTCAGCTTTTGCAAGACATGCTGGGAGTTCATTTGTACAGGCTCCAACAACAACTCCAACCCACCATACATTACGCCTAAACTCATGCTGGTTCTGGCCAGTATTGTACTATGTGGATTCTGATCCCTCTAGAATGTTGGTTGTGTAATTTTGTTATTTCGTTTCTCCCAAGTGCTGCCTCATCCCTAAACAATACTTAAGAGACAATCAACGGATCTGCATTTTATGCAATCAACCATCGGCAACAGAAGAAACACCATGTAAACGTTGCAAATGATACGGATACAGTAGCTGCAGTTGAAGTACTATCCATGAGGTACTATGAGATATACGATGTGCTAGGGTCATTTGACGTCTGCTGATACGGGTATCGTCTATAATAGTCTGTAGAATGTGTTCTCTGTGGTCAGACGTACAAGCGGATGTCAATCTTCCTTAATCCATAATTTGTGGTGTCACAGAACCCGTCCCAGCAACAGGACGATAAAAATCACCTAAGGTTGGATGAATCAGCTGCCTTCGGTCTGGAAACGAATTATCTATCTGTTATGTTTGAACATGAGTCGTTCTAAACTTCGCATGGTTGGTCTAAATTCGCGTGAAAGTAGACAAAAATTATCCAACATTTGCATATTTTTTTATTGTGCTGTTCCTTGATCTGACATTTCGGCTCTCATGAGCCATCTTCAGAGTGGTTATATGGACCTTTCAAATATGATATTCTGCTTATATTGATATAGAAGATTGTATCATGAGTTTACGACCTGTTTCTTCTATTCTGCGACTATTATCGTCGCATAGCTATCTTCTATGTCAACATAAAAGAATATCATCTTTGATGGTGAATATCTTTTTTTCAAAGATCCGTATAACCACTTTGGCTTGTTCAGGAGTTTGAGAGTTCCTAAGTCTTTGCATATTTTTAGCATTGGAATCTCTCCATGGTTTCGTTTGGTCTGGGTTTTCATTTGCCCTGGACTTTCTTTTTCTCGCTGCAACCTTGGCTCATTTAATTACAATCTGCTCCTCTGTTGTCGGAGATTTCTTTTTTCGATTGGCAACAATAAATTATAGAACTCAAAATTGATCGCTGCATTTAAATATTGCATTAATATTTAAGCTTACCTTTTTAAAGTTCAACGATAACTCTTCTACCCCGATTTAAATTAAAGAAAGTTTGATGTACGCAGGTCCTTATTTTCTGTACAAACATTTATTTTTATTTCATGGGTGACTTTCGCTGGACTTCGCAAATGTTAGGTTGTCCCAAAAGTTCGTAAACAATTGCAAAAAATTGAAATTTTACTCGCCAAGTAATAACAAAAACAACAAAAATTATTCCTCAAAATAAAGACCATCATTTTCCAAGACTTTCTGACATCGATCTGCAAGCTTTCGGATCAGGTGAAAGTACCATTCAGCCGGCGTCGAATCAAAGAATTCTTGACACGCTTCCTCGACTTCATCAAACGAGTCGAATCGGCGGCCCTTTAGAAAGTGTTGCATTGAGCGGAAAAGGCAGTAATCTTCTGGAGCACAGTCAGGACTGTAGGCTGGATGTCGCAGAACCTCAACGCCGTCCAGCTCTTGAAACATGTCTTTGGTCTTCCTGGCGGTGTGTGGCTTGGCATTGTCCTGCTGCATCAAAGCGCGCCTTCAGTTGATCAGAGCGGGGTACTTTTGCTTCAACTTTCCGTAGACCCGCTCCAGTTGCTGACAGTAAAGTTCGGCACTGATGGCACGACCATTCGGAACCAACTCAAAATGCACGATTCCTTCAAAGTTCAACCAAACGCACAGCATGACTTTCTTGCCGAATCGATCTTGTTTTGGAACCGATGGTGTCTCTTGCCCTTTCTGAACCCATCGCTTGTCTCGATTGTGCTGGATTGTGTTGCATAAAAATTCAATTTTTCGCAAGTGTTTACGAACTTTTGGGACAACCTAATAATTTCAGTCATACTCAAATTCACTTCTAAGTTATAAAAATTGTTATCGTACAAAAAATTCGTCGCAAAAAATCACGTAAAAAAAACACTCCGAAAACAATCGCAGTAATGAGAACTTTGGAATCCCAAATTTCAGGATGACTTATCCGGATCAGACTCGAAATGTTTTGAATTTTCTCACGGAGTAGGCTTGATTCCAAAATGGTATGGGACGTCGGACTACGGCTTCTAGGAGTAAATTTGAAAATGTCTGACACATTAACGTTCGCATTTATATATAGAGATGTGTCGCGGTCGAACAAAGTGGTCTCTCTTTTGTTGTTGGTATCTTTCGTGAATACGAACAGTTGCTTAGGCGATCTTTTTTAACGTAAACAACTTACAATTTCATTTCGGCTTTGTAAACTTCTAAAATAGAAGATTATTCGAGCTGGCATACCAGTTCTAACTCAAACATCTTGCGGCAGTGCTATGAAAGATCAAGAAAAAACTCACGTCAAACGGTTGAACAGATGAGGAGTTTATCGAATACTGTGTATTCGGCTCAGTGTAAAACATTTCATAGCCTGATGACGTCATCACACAAATCTCCCGTGATCTACAATTGAAATCTTTCTCAACTTCTCTCAGATTTTTTTTTATCCCACGTTGCCATTTTACCCCCAGTAAATATGGGCTGTTTAAAAGTTCCTAGTTAACCTTTGATCTCTGGCGAGACAGACCGAGGGAAAGATATTAGAAACTGTTTTTTTTTGCCTCGTTTGCCAAAATATTACGATTTACAATTATTAAATCACGTAATGTATATGGGTGTCTAGAATTTTTCAATTACTGAAAGTCTTATATTCAGCGTATCTTTTAATTATTACATAGGACACCTTATTACTTACAGTCAGCCTAACATGTGCTTTTCTGTACGGCCTATTACCTTTGGCCATCTGGAGCTTTTTATAGCGAACGATAGTTTATACAATTTGATGTTAGCGTTTATTCTTGAATTCAAGCGTGATAATCGATTAGTCAGTTAGGGACATAAGTTCCTGCCCGAGGAATAGTATTTGTTCGTGGAGCAGTACCTATTGGTCGTTTATACTTGAGTCAGTAAGCATTTATTTGTCCCATGATAGGTACATATTTAGATATATAATTATATATATATATATATATATATATATATATATATTGAGGCATGTTTCATTAAATAATATAGAAAAGTTCTGTCTATTTATTTTAAGTAAGTTCCTTTCATATTGCCTGATAAGCTTAATAACATTATCATTGAAAGACGAAAGGAAATCACCATATTGATACATTTTTAAAGCCAGTCTAAGCTTTCGGCTTACATAAGCTATTATTAAAGATGACAATTATATTTCAATATATCAACCAATACACGGACGACCAATAATGATAGTCTGTCTATGTTGCAAAAAAATTTCAAAGCAACAACTAACTCGTGTATACGAGACGTGGAAGCGAAAATCGCGCCGCAGCCCCTAACGTCACACATAAACATGCGAGAGTGAAAACGAGAAGTATTAAGTATGAGAAGCCGTTGGTATAAACCAATGACTTCCGTTATCAATTATAGCCATTTAAGAATATTTGTGGAGATTTCGTAGTTTATTTTGTTCAAGTTACGTTTCAACGTTTTGATGTATAACGTTTCAAGAAATTTTAGTTTTTGTTTATTGTTTTCATGTTTAAGTATAGTAAAGTATAGAAGGGATTTTCCGGAATTGTGTAAGCGACCAGGCATGTTGTTTTAAATGCCTAAACATGTTAGAGTTATCATTCAAATGTAGAGTCAAGCGTCGTGAAAGCGAGTTTGTGGTGTGACCAACATAAATATTATTTAATCCATTAGAGATAAAAACTCTGAAAGGGCACTTGAATTTGTAAACTATGTCGGTTTTTCCAAATCACTAACGGAGAGTGGAGAAGAATCATTGCGAATAATTAAGTTGCATATACTAGATTTAGTTTAGTATATGATTCACCTAATTTTTTTTTGCTAGGATCTGTTGTAGATATATTAGTATTTACTAATATATATATATATATATATATATATATATATATATATATATATATATATATATATATATGTCAGTGTGTGTGTATGTGTGTAATCATATATATATTATTCATTTTAGCATATTAAAACGTTAAAAATCGCTACTAAATTACAGTTAAAATTGGTAATTTTAATTGTGTACTGTTTTTAACATTGTAATTAAAATTACAATTAGAAATTGTAATTGTGTAGCAATTTTAACATATTTTAGTTTCACTATCTTAAAATAAATATTTAGCTCTACTTTGTATTGAGCACTTTTTAAAATTAAATGTTACGGACAGTTGCATTATACTTCATTTTTTCTCATTTTACCTATATATATATATATATATATATATATATATATATATATATATATATTGTGTGTGTGTGTGTATTTAGGCAGCTAATTTTCTTCTCAGCATGTCTGATTAAATAAATTACAGTCTGCTTATTTTTAGCATAATCTTTTCATATTCACGAATATTTCCCAGTGTATTACAATCAAATCATGCAATAAATGCACTGTAACAGTGACAGTCACTTTTATTTCATAATTACTTTCCATCTCTATCTGAGATCACCACAGGAGTTCTTTTAAAAAACGATATTAAAGTCATATCCCTTCTTTTACTAATGCTAGCGAGCGCAATATGAATTCACTTTCTAAATATTTCTTGATATTGAAAAAGGAAACTAAAAATCTAAAGTTGGAAGGAAGATCTTCAAACAAGCGAGAAATTGTAGAACATTCCATGAACCTTGGCTTTTATGTCTACAAGAAAAAATGTGTATTATTAAGCTTTTGAATAATAGTCAATTGTTAAACGAAAGATTTGAAACTACCGTTCTTTATAGGCACATTAAATATCTTACATTACAATCTTGCTGAAACTTTAACTCTATAATTCACTTCTCTTATATATTATTTCAAATTCTTATATATATATATATATATATATATATATATATATATATATATATATATATATCACTATTATACAGGGTGTTTCAAAAAGAATACGGAAAAATCATTACGCTGTTTTTTCAGGTCTATAGCATTGTAGTGGACTGAATCAGTGGTTATTTGATAGAGTAGTTATCAAAGTTTGATTGGGTGTCAGTTTCACCACTGTCGTTAGTATAACCTCCGGTGCAGCTGAATTGTAGGAAGATCAATCAAAATCGCAACTCCTCAGCAGAAGGCATTTGTTTTTGTGACAATGGCATTTGTTTTTGCGACAATGGCATTTGTTTTCGCGAACTCAAGCACGCAAAAACAGTGTTTGAGTTCGTGAAAACAAATGCCATTGTCACAATGCAGGCAGATTCGAATGACTTCATTTTTCAGCAACATGGAGCACCACCCCATTGGCATCTTGGGGTTAGAGCTGATCTGAATGAAAACGTGCCTCAGCGATAGATTGGGAGGAGAGGTGCTAAAGACCTTGCTCTCTATGCTTGGCCTGCGAGATCCCCGAACCTCACTATGTGTGACTTTTTCTTGTGGGGGTATGTTAAAGACCAAGTTTATGTTCCAGCACTTCCAGTAAGTATCGATGACTTGAAAGATCGAATAACAGCTGCAATCAACACGGTGGACCGTGACATGTTGAGGCGTGTTTGGGAGGAATTCTCATATCGGCTTGATGTTGTCTGCGCTGCCGGTAGTGGCCACTTATAAAACATGAAATGAAACTTGAATGTATATACAACACATGTGTTCATGCTAGAGATTTGTAATTTTTTTCGTTATTGACACATCACGTGATGATTTTGGCGGATTCTTTTTGAAACACCCTGTATTTATTGATCTATCTAAATTAAGTTTCTACATTGATTTGTAAATACATAGTCGTAGTAATGATATTAAATAAAACTAGTTTTATACTTATACTTATATTACAATTATATAGTTTGGTAATAGGTGGAATATATATTTAAAAAATTATACTAGTATTCAAAACATGTCTTTTTGTTATATTTTAAATTTAAATTTTTAATGTTATATTTTAAATAGTTTATTTATTTTGCATTTCTAATTTTTACTTAAAAGGGACTTTTATTTACATACTACGTTTAATTCTATTAAATATGTCTGCTCTTTTGAATAACGTCAAACTTTGATCGTTGCATAGTATCGAGAGTGTTTCAATATACCAAACATTTCTGGTTAAATTCAAATCTTTCGGGATAGTTATTTATCTTAATGTTAATGTTCTTTCATTGGCTGAATTGTTATCAACAACGCATATTGTATTCCTTTGTTCGTTCCTTCTTTCTTTCTTTTTTCTTTCTCTTTTTTTCGTATTCATGTAGATCAATCTCCTTTTCCCTTTTCTCTTCTATTCTCTTCTATTTTTTTTATCCTTTTTCTTTGGAGTTATGATGTGTTGTCTTTTATTTTTTCTTAACTCTTATGTTTCTCTTCTTTGTTTCCTTTTTTTTCCTTTTATTGTCTTATCCTCTTCTATTTACTTTTACCTGTTTCTTCTTCTTCTTCTTCTTCTCCTTATTATTATTATTATTATTATTTACCTTTCATGGAAACACATTATATATTTCTTGGTGTTTCTCCTTATGTCTTAAAAAAAATGGAATAATGAAAAAAAGGAAGTGATGTTTCATAAGTAGCATTTTTAAATAGAATCGTTTATAACAATCTTTGTTCCTCCCTGTCAAGATGAGTTTGCATCGAAACAAAAATGTATCTTTGTCGTGAGTAATTGTTTGTCCGTACGTAACATCTATCTATCTATCTATCTATCTATCTATCTATATATATATATATATATATATATATATATATATATATATATATATATATATATATATTAATTGAATACGACAGACAAGCTCCTTTGATATAGTATTTATACAATTTCTCATGTGATCTCATAATTTTTTTCTTTTCGGATGATAAATTATGTAAATCTGTTCAATTGTTCTTTGTATCCGAGCGCTTTTGGCTACACATTTAGCCATTTTTAAGGTTGAAATATATTAACTATTAACAAGAAATAGTTTATTGTATGTATATATTTATATAATATTTTCCTTTTACAAAATAGGGTCATTAAGGAATTTATTCCCGATCAAGCAAAAGCCGTAAATAATTGTATAGTCCATACTACAACATGTTTAACAGGAAGACTCACATTACACCTTTCGCACCATAGCTAAACTATGTCTCATTTAAATATCCATGGAAATCTACCGGACCCGGTTTGTAACACACTTGTTGACAACACAAAGATAATAGCATCATCTACATGCGAAAAAAATAAGGCTAAAAATAATGTAAGCCTTATTAATAAAATGAAGAAAACAAGACTCAATAAAATCAACTATGGACTTAGACACAATATCTTGACCGAGTTTGAAAAATGAAAACATTATATAATGTATATGGCATATACATGGCAAAATGGAAACCGCTTTTTTTTACAATTTGTCATCCATTTTCCTTATATATAAAATATCTGTCTATATTTCTCAGATGAGGTATTGTAACTATTTAGATTATTTACATTGTTCATATTGTTGTCCCCATCTTTATTGCGTATTTATTTATTTAGTAAGTTCTCCGACCTTCTTCAGGTGATTGTAATTTCCACCTGAACAAGTTATTTCGTGCAACGGAGTACATTATTCTAGTTCCTGGTGCTATGCCTCTTCAGTATGACTAAGTTATCTCCCTTTAACTCTCTGGAGTAGCCAGGTATCCCATCAACCAACGCTTTTGTCCATTGACCATGTGTCATATATATATATATATATATATATATATATACGTAATAGATCTATTGATATATCATCCAGGTGGATCCTAGTAATATCAGATATTAAAAGTGTTCCACAGAGAGCTCAATGTATGTATTATAACAGAGCATACATTTCCTACAGCAAAATGTCCTAAATTAACTCATGTGCGTATAGATTATAGTCTCTAGTTCAAAACCCATATTCCAAGACAGTTAGTCTAGGCCTAAATATAGATATATATTTTTGAATTTGTTATCCCTATCTTTATTGCCATATTTCCGACGTTTTCTGATGTTGTACACACACAAACACACACACAAACACACACACACACACACATATATATATATATAAATTCATGAATCATTTATACAAAAAAACAAATATAGAGGTTAATGATTTAAATGGCGAGAATACATCTTCGCGAACAATATAAATAAGATACATCAACCCCGAAACTGTATATGAATGATATGATTTTTTTTTATAAATTCCAGCTGCATGAGATCTTTTAAATTTTTTACAAGCTTTCGTCTGTTCCTACAGACATCCTCAGGTATGCGTTTAAACCTTCGTTAAGGCATGCATCTAGGAGAAGGAAAACTCTGATACAAAACCTGAGGACTGTTGTTCACCTATTCTGTGGCAAATTTTTGCACCGAATTTGTGTTATCAACCGCTCCAAAAAGTGTGGATGGTTGTACACGGGTTTTCACCACTTAAATCAAACCTTTTGTGTGGGTATTCTGACAACATTAAATCTTAGTTTTACGTAGTCCTACATGCAAGGAGACCACTGGCGATTGGTTGAAGGCGACGGGGACAGGTGAAGGATATCACTGGGAGTCCTTAGCTGGATATCTACACGGTTGCGACGATGGGTGATGGCCGTTCTGCACAAACATGTCAGCAATTGTGCAGTTCGTGTCCTTCGATGACAAAGCAGCCCTTTTCAGGGACAGCACTGCTTTCCCCATACCGGGGAAGGGGCGATAAAAGGATCTTGCTCACATATTTACCTTGGCAGCTAACTGCAGCTGTCTGGGTATCCAGTATCACAGTCAAAACAATCGAAAATCAATGAAGAAATTTCTTTTTGGGTCTTGGAATGTTCGCACCCTCCAGGACAATGACGATGCGCCTGAACGCAAAACAGCTCTAGTGTCTCTTGAACTTTCAAAGTACAACATTGATATTGCAGACCTTGGTGAAACTCGTCTCACTGGAATCGCTCAGTTCAAGGAAGAGAAGGGTGGTTACGTTTTCTTCACAAGTGGTAAAGGTCCAGATGAGCCACGTCTCTCTGGAGTATGCTTTGGTGTGAAATCAGAACTTGCGCGTTCATTGAAGTCCCTGCCCAAAGGTCTGTCAGATCGTATCATGACTCTAACCCTTGAGTTAGAGCTTGAGATGCGCGTAACACGTAATGAGTAGACCCGATCAAGAGAAAGACGACTTTTATCAGCAGTTACGGGAAGTGATCGGTGGCATTCACCACAAGGATAAGCTCATTCTGATAGGGGATTTTAATGCAAGGGTTGGTGCTGATTCCCAAACGTGGGGAGTGGTTTTGGGACGTCATGGAGTTGGGAAAATGAATGATAATGGTCTCCGTCTCCTTTCCTTATGCAGTGAGTTTAATTTAACTATCACCAACACAGTATTTCAACAGAAGAAATGCCATAAAACTACTTGGATGCACCCCCGTTCAAATAACTGGATATGATTGATTATGTTATCATAAAGAAACGCAATTTTCGCGACTTCGTGATAACGCGCGCATTTCATACCAGTTGTTACCTATCTGACCATGCCCTGCTGCGCAGCAAAACTTCTCTTTGTCTTCATCGCCGGCGAATTCAGAAATCAACTGTCCCTAGACGTATTAACGTTAAGCCATTGAAGAATCCTGAAGTACAGATAGCATTATCCGACAAGCTGGATGAACACCTAGAGAACGTGGAAGTGAATGATGACATTGAAAAATCCTGGAAAGCCCTACGCGATGCCACACACGCCACTGCCATGGAAGTGTTAGGCTTGCCAATACGTAAGCATCAAGATTGGTTCGACGATCAGAATGTTGAAGCGCAAGATCAAATCCAGAAAATGCACCGGGTCCACAAGGCATGGATTGATGACAAAAATTCTGCAATGAAAAAGAAGGCTTACAAGACCTGTAAAGCACACGTGCAAAAAGTACTGCGACAGATGAAAGAGAAATGGTGGGCTGATCATGCAGAATCTATTCAAGCAGCATTCAATAGGAAAGACACAAAGGCCTTTTATGAGGGAATCAAGAAAGTTTTTGGTCTTCAACTATCTGGAGCTTCGCCTATTTCTGCGGAAGATGGAACCTTATTGACTGATAGAAGTGATATTTTAAACCGCTGGAAAGAACATTTTGAGACAGTATTAAACACTTCCTCTGTTACGGATGACGATGTTATTGTGTCAATTCATCAGTTTCCTGAAAAAACAGAATTGTCTGAGCTACCGACTCTACAAGAAGTCTTTGACGCTATAAAACAGATAGCCATGGGTAAGGCACCTGGCAACGATGCTATACCACCGGAAGTGTTTAAGAATGGTGGCCAAAAGTTGGCTAAAATGTTGCATGCTCTTTTTGTTTCCATTTGGATAACTGGGAAGGTTCCACAAGACTTCAAGGATGCCTCCATCCTTCACCTTTACAAAAACAAAGGTCTTCGAAATGTCTGTGATAATCATCACGGCATATCTCGTCTTTCAATTGCTGGTAAAATTCTAGCCAGACTTATACTCAACAGATTACTTAAGCATGTTGTTGATGAAATCTATCCTGAATCGCAGTGTGGTTTTCGCGCTCTTTGGGGAACGATTGATATGATATTTTCTTTGCGTCAAGTATCTGAGAAAGCTCGCGAGAAAAACCAGGAGTTGTACATTTATTGACCTTACCAAGGCATTTCATACTGTGAACCGTACAGCTCTTTGGAAGATATTGAAGAAAATTGGCATCCCAGACAACATGATAAAAGTTATAATATCTTTTCATGAGGGTATGAAAGCATCAGTCGTGTCGAATGGGGACTATTCGGAACAGTTCAATGTAACCAATGGCACCAAACAAGGATGTGTTATGGCTCCGGTTCTGTTTGCTCTATTCTTCTCTGTTATCTTGAAACACGCATTTTCAGATGTTGTTACTGGAGTAAAATTTCAGTTCCGTACAAGTGGTGGAATATTCAATCACCAGCGCTTCAAAGCAAAAACGCTCCTTCGCAGAACAATCATCAGGGATTTGCTATTTGCAGATGCTGCTTCACTGGTTGCAACCTCCCTCGAGGAAGCTCAAATTCTTGCTGGTCGGTTTTCTGCTGCATGTAAAGCCTTTGGCCTAACCATGAGCATAAAGAAAACCGAAATCATACATCAGCCCCGACCTACACCAAAGCAGGTGCATGGTGTGAAACAAAATCAGCCAGCCCACAATTTTCCAGTAACCCCTATCCGAGTCGATGGAAGCAATTTGAAATATGTGAAAAACTTCACATATCTTGGTAGCGTGGTGAATGCAAGTACATCACTCGATAATGAAATAGTGAATAGAATATCTCGTGCTAGTAGTGCATTTGGAAAATTGAGTACCCGATTATGGAAAGACCGAGGAATAAGCCTGAATACAAAGATAGCACTGTATAAAGCCGTCATACTTACCACACTACTGTATGCATCAGAGTCATGGACACCCTATCGTAACCAAATTGAGCAACTTGACGTCTTCCACAAGAGATGTCTTCGTACTATTTGTCTTACTCTGAAAGACCGGGTATCTAATGCAGACTTGTTTACATTTTGTGGCATCCGTGGAATAGAAAGTTTTCTGATCCAATCACAACTTCGCTGGGCAGATCATGTTGTTCGCATGGACGATAGTAGGATACCAAAGCAGCTCATGTACAGTCAGCTTGATGGTGGTAGTCGAAATGTTAGACGACCTTGACAAATTGAAAGCTAACCTTGCAGCTGTCCAGATCGATAGCAGAAATTTTGAGTTCAATGCTAATGATGGAGATGCTTGGAAGAGTATGTGTCACCAGCGAATCAAACATTTCTCCACGGCTGGTATTCACAAATTAAAGGAAACTAGGCTTAGAACAAAAGCGAATGCAAATATACCAGCGACGCTTTCTCTCAACCCTCACGCCTGCATCCACTGTGGCCTTGTGTGCAGGTCTCTAGCTGGACTCAAATGCCATCTTCCCCTGAGCGTGTGCAGGCACAAAGAACCGTAAACAGGGATATTTGTCAGGACCTCATACGTCGAAATCGACGGGAGAATCCATCATATATATACACACAATGTTAATTATTTATTTTAGAATATTAAAGCAAAAACACGTTAAAAATCGCTATCCAATTACAATTATGTTTCAGTACTACAAATGTGACTCATGAGGCGATGGTAAACTACTTGCAAGTGAACGGTTATTTTATATATTATATTTTTTTTATCTATTTTTATATCTTATATTTGCTATTTTTTCTCGAGAAGAAAATTATATATATATATATATATATATATATATATATATATATATATATATAAACAAGTTGCACCTCAAAATTTAATCTCTCTTTAAATGAAAGTAAATGCAGTGTTTATGTAAATTGGCTTGCAAACAAGTTTAACAGTTTAAATTAAATATTGAATGAAATTGAGTACATACTTGTAAATATTTAAATATTTATCTTTAGATAATTATTACAAATATTAAGGCTTCGAAAATAAGCGCCAGAAGAATGGATTGTTTCTGGAAAAAAGTTTTTAGGGAAAGTAGTCTTTTAAATTAAAATGATTGTTATAAAAAATAATATTATTTAATAACAGTAAATATTAACTTATACCTAATCTGATTTTCAAGGATGTTGTATCCATTAATCAGCGGACCTGATTATAATCATAAACGGGATGTGAAAGAAATTTACTCGTTAAGTAGACTTAGTTATAAATCAAGTCCCCTGTCAAAACTTGGAGTAAATATGTGTGAACATCTTTTTATATCTCTGTGATGACGTATTATGATTACATTATTTACATTATTTCGACTGTTATCGTCATCTTTATGGCCATATTGAGAACGTTTTGGCAATAGACCAATGTACTCCGGTGGACAAAATAAAGGGTGACATTCAAAATTCCTATCATCTGAAGAAGCCCGGTCGGTACAGTGGTCGGAATGTTGTGAATATGGCATTGAAAATGAGGGTAACACATAATGTAAATAACGCATGATGATTTTACATTCTATTTTACTTATTACTATATAGATGTGCTCGCCCGCAAACAGACACACACACACACACTCTCTCATATACCCATTATATATATATATATATATATATATATATATATATATATATATATATATATATAATTTTCTTCTCGAGAAAAAATAGGATTTAATGGGATTTTCTTCCATACTTCAATTGTTAGACTTACTAATTCACGAAAGTTTTTTGGTGGCCGACAATTTATTCGAACTTTCAATCCTTGCCATAGATTTTCAATACGATTCGAGTCAAGATTCATGGAAGACCATGGAAAAATTGTAATCTTCTTTTTCTGAATGCCACGCACTCACTGATTTAGACGTATGTTTGGGATCATTATCTTTCTGGTAAGTAAATCGCCGAGCCAGATTCTGATATAGTCTGCAAATTTTATTCTTCCACCTTTTGCAATTAATTGTCCAGCACCCACTTGAGTTAAAACAACCCCAAAATATCATCAATATATATATATATATATATATATATATATATATATAGAGAGAGAGAGAGAGAGAGAGAGAGACAGACAGACAGACAGACAGACAGACAGAGAGACAGACAGAGAAACAGAGACAGAGAGACAGAGACTGAGAGACAGAGAGAGTCAACGACAAAATTATTCGTACGCCCATCAGTTTTGAATATTTTTATCAATTTCTCAGAATCTAATGCCCGTATCATGCCAAGCTTTTCGTAAGCACGCACACGAAAAAAGAATATAAAACTCAATTTTCTGAGCAATAGGTTAAATACAACAAATTTGTCACAAAAAATTATTTGTTCAGTAGAGAAAATGGAAAAAAAATGAAAAATTTTCAGAATATTAGCAGACAATAGCATGGCCTCTCATCATTATATCTTGCTGCAATCGTTTTTGATGAGATTTGAACAAGTCTTCCCTGAGATTTTCTTCCATACATCAATGGCTACACGTTCTAATTCCTGAAGGTTTTTTGGTGACCGACAATTTATTCAAACTTTCAATTCTTCCCATAGATTTTCAATAGGATTTAAATCAGGTGCCATAGAAGGCCATGGAAGAACTATAATCATCTTTTTCTGAATCCACACATTCAACGATTTAGACTATTGTTCTGAAAATTGAGTTTTATATTCGTTTTTTTCTTGAGTTTATTAAAATATAAAAAGAAAAATCATGGAATTATACGGGCATTAGATTCTGAGAAATGGTTATTCAAAATTGATGGGTGTACGAATAATTTCATCGTTGACTGTGTTTTCATTGTCCTAATTTTAGTTGTTTCAATTTATCCCACGATATTACATTGTGTCCCAATCTCTGTTACATTTTTCCTACCACCTGGGTAAAAAGTAACATTTTATAATTTTCATTTTTTTTACCTTAATTGCTTAAATTGAAATGACATCTAGAATAGCTCCTCATTGTAATGTTCGCTTAACTCCAATGTTCATGTACAGTCTAAATAATCATGCCGGTTTTTTAATTATATGGTTGACATGGTAATTTGAAAAACATGTCTTACTTAGTGCCCCGATTTACTTGATTTCTCCCACACAAATAAAGGCTTATTGATGGAAGCATAAATGAACATAATGTACATATCACCAAATAAATAACAATTATCAACTCAAGTATGAACGATCAAAACATATCTCTCCCCGAGCAAATAAATCATCGTTATGGAAACACTTTACCCTTCATGGGACCTTGTTGATACTGGGGTCCATGTAACACATCGGAACTCTAACAATAGCCTGAAACAGCAAGAAACAAGTCTAATAAAACCACGTTATACTTTTTCAGTCCTTCAAGGTTCAATTACCATCATGGGTCCTTACTTATAACTACAGAATGAACTCTTCCTAACACTATGTATACTGCCCCTCTCAAGAGAGTGTCGAATAAAGCCGAGCTTTTCGGCTTAACGGTCGAACTCTCTGCCTCTGAGCAGAGAGGAACCCGGACGAGGCTCCACCGAAGTGCAGAGTCTCGTTCGGGGAGGTTGACCACCCTTTCCCGTTTATACGGGTTCTACGGGCATTTCTTGGCCGAGCTTAATGGCTCGGGAAACCCACGTTAAACTCGGCCTTGTGCCACATGCAACCCTCGTGGTGGTGGGGGTTCTAGATACCAAATCGAGTCGAGCCGATAGTAGTTCACTCCAAACCAGACTGACAGTCATACTAACACCTTCCACACCTTGCATTATTATTTCGTGTAATATACCTTCTTTATTTCTACTCTTGTGTTCGTGTTGTTCTTCCTTGGTCCTAACCTGGACGATAACAATTACTGAGGCCAGAAACTCGTGTTCGGTTCTGTGTTTGGTGAAATTATGTTAATAGGGTCACACCGGTGGTTCGTCTGCTTTCATTTTATACGAAAGTTAAACAATACAGAACTTTTCCGATGATACAAATGTTTTTCTCCTAAATTTAAGAATAAGACTGCCATTACGACAAATTTGTCTATCTTTATCACTCTCTATTTTAGGATTTAATTTAAATAACATGTATTAAATTCAACGGATATATAAGTCTGTTTAAATTTAATTACATTTTTCTAATTTTCGAAAGAGGTGTTGAACTCCAAGATTAAAACTGTGGATAAACTGTCACAAATTCATGATTTATTTGAGTACTTTCGATTGTTGTTATCATCGTAGAGAAGGGTTTTGCTAGCTATATTCTGGAATACTTGTAAACTTACATTTTAAACCTGTGGCGAACGCGCTTCGTTACAAGAGAAAAAGAGGCCCTAGATAGCATATCTGTCAAAACCAGCTTTTCCTGTTAGCAACGGAACAACTTGGCATGTTCCGATACGGGCCCCTCTTCAACTTTTTTATGTCCTGGTTTCTGTCAGCTGTCTAATCAGTGGGCTGTTTGCAATCACTCGGTGTATTGTGAAGACGTTCCCGTGTTCATTTTTTTCCTAAAGTTGCTCTGCCTTCTGAGGCAGTGACATTTTATTATCACCTGACTTTTTCCATTCTTTGCCTATTAACCCCGTAGTGGTTGGGAGATCTAGCGGTTAGGTGTTTCCCCTAAACTCACTAAATCCTTGTCGTAGTCTACATACACGTATCTTATCAGTAGTGCACTCACACACACACACACACACACACACACGCACACACAAACGCATTTGTGTTCACATATTTTGAGTCTACATGGTGGTCCGAGAGTCTTGTCACCCTATCAAAAAGTAATCATAACAATAGAACAACAAGTAATATAGTAATGCAAAGCACATATACTGGATTCATTTTATTCACTTTCATTGACACTGTCGCACATCGATGTATGAATATCATTTTCGTGGCACAAAATGATGCGGCGCCATGTCCTGTGTGATATTTTACGAAGCAGTACTTTGTCTATTGTTGCAAAGGCTCTCATAATGGCGTTATTCAACTGATGGGTATTCTGATATCGTTCATGTAAAACTCTTTCCTTGATAATGCACCAACGAGCGTTAAAACTGAAACAAAATTTTGTTATGCAGGCATGACAAGACTTTCGGACCACCCTGTAATCTAAAACTAACCTCTCTCTACCTATTTTTACTTCAGTGCAAACCGCATCTACGTCTATCTTTTTTGTTACTGAAGTGCAAGTAAATCTATCTTTACCTGTTTTTACTCTAGTGTAAAAGCTACCTGTGTCTATCCTTTTCTTGAGTCTAGTATAAACCACACCTCTCTCTGCTTTTTTCTTTCACGCTACTTAAAACCAGACTAGTGTCAACCTATTTTTTTTTCCTGTGTTCACCTAGATTAATTCTCGATTAAAAATCGTACCTTTCTATCATTTTATTTTATTCTAACACAAATCGCATCTGTAACTATCGCTTTTGACTCTTATCCAACACAAAGGCAAGCTCGACCCGCAGCTGCCTTTTTAAATCCATCGTAACACGTTTACCGATAATCCATTGGAACTGTTTTCTGTAAATCCCATATAAAGAATTAAATGATTCAACAACTGTAGGTATTTACACTATTTACATTGTTCGGAGTTATTGACATATTCACTATGTTTCGGCCGTTCTACATTCTGTCCTTCTTCAGGTGATATACGTTCATATACGTTGGAATTTCGAACCCTTTATGTAGAAGATATGTCATTAAATTAACTCACCGAACTTCCTTTCTCGTTCGTATTTATTATTATTTTAATAAATGATCGAGAATTCCGCTAATTTTCAAAAATATGAAGGACATCTAGAATAGCCAGGTAACAATTGCTAGAGATGCGAAAAGGATGATCTTCGCGAAAAAGCAGATGAGTGGTTAACAATAGTAACCGCTTCGTCTATCAAAGCACCCCTTTTAAGCACTAATAAAATAACATTTTCGCCTGGTCAGAAAAACCAAGAAGATTCAGTGTTATGGGGCCCACTCCTTTTTCATATAAGTGGACTCTAGCAGAGTTACTTGGCGTGCTGCCGTTAAATACCCAGAGTGTCGGTAGTCAGTAGTCGGATAGCGAGAGGATATACGGAGAGTGGGAGAATATACGAACGGAGATAGTGTGAGGTAACCTCTTGTAGAAATCAGTTACAAGCACGTAGACTCTAAGGAAGTCCTACTTCGAGACTGTATATATCTATCTGTATTTGCTACTAACCACGTTCCTGGACTTACTAACAGTATTACTCTTTGTATGATTGTGTAAATACATTTTATTTTTTATATTTAATTATTGCATTTGTCATTCCTTGGAGACCGAATTCATCTCGGAATCCACAACATTCAGTCATATCTCCTGAGCAACCAACAACAGGGCTTTCACTCCTATGGTGAGAATTCATCGTTAGTAACCTTTATTTTCCAAAATAATTTCAGTTTTCTTTCAATATTTTCATTCATTCTTTCATATGGGTCAATTCTACATTTCTCTGTCTTCGATGATTTCCTGTTTCTTTCCTGATTGGCCTCATTCATTAATAACCCGGATATAAGAGACCCGGATATAAGAGAAATCCGGATATAAGAGAGATTTTCTCTGGTCCCAAATTAGAGCCATACTTACCTAAACAAAATAGACCTAAACCGGATATAAGAGAAACCCGGATATAAGATACTTCTTCTCCGGTCCCGACAACTCTCTTATATCCGGGTTACACTGTATATCGACATTTTCATTTTTTTAAATTTTTATTACAATATTTTTTTCATTCATTCTATTTTTTTTTTAAAGTTTTTCTTTCAGAGTTTTTTTTATTAGTTTTCCCTGTTTTTATTTAAATCTGTGTGTGCTAAACTTACTTTGATTTGTCGACGGGTCACTCAACAATACAGTGATGAGATTTCTTGCTGTTTGACGTATTGGGCTGAAGAACTGTTCACTATTCGAATGAAGCAGATACCAGAGCGAAACCTGGCACCATGCCAAAAGCAAAAAAAAAAGATTTGAAAAGAAATAAATCATTTATCTTTTCGCTTTCAGAGCGAATCTGCCTTTTTTTTTTATCCCACTAGAATACGTATAGACACAGCAAATAGAAAGTATATTGAAGGTGAAAGAACGACTGCAGACAAACGCGGAAAAGTGACAAAAACGAAATTATTTTCAATGGTTCATCTATTATTTCCGGAGAAAATTGAGAAGAGGGAATATATATATATATATATATATATATATATATATATATATATATATATATATATATATATATATAACTTATCTGCTTTACCCTCATACGTTGAACTCGACGGGGCAGTCGACTAAATATATATAATTATTTATTTAAAAATATGATTCCAACACGCTACATAAGAGGTCTCGTGTTTCAAAACAAGAGCCGAAAACTTCAATATAATTATTTGAATTAAATTGAATTAAAGTAAGCTCTGTTCCATCTTCAAGCGAAATTTTTTTTGGAATAACTTATTTTTGAAATTTACGTGTTTTAATAGCATATTCATAATTGAAATCATAATTTCCATGGTAACAGCCGGGGCGAATTGTTTAAAAAGGTAGGGGTGTTTGGTATTAATAATATGTATCAGTATATAGTTACTTTCATAGAAATATTAAAAATAATAACAAAAATACTAAAGAACATTGGATTATTTACCTAACCAGCTCTTTCCTATTTTCTGTATATTTTCACACACACACACACACACACACACACACACACACACACATATATATATATATATATATATATATATATATATATATATATATACTGTTACCAGTTATTTTTATAGATACAAGTATTATTTTCTTGGACACTGTGGCCAACATCAACTCTATTTCATTCTTGAACGCAATTTCCAGTTCATTTTGACTTGATTATTTCTTTCAAGCTTAAAACAAATTATTGCCACTCGGTGTTCGCATGCCTCTGCACCGTCAAAGCTACTTTGCTTGGAGGAAGAAATAGCTATCATTACTTTCCCCGACCAAAATAAATTATTAAACGAAAGATCCGAGCTCATCTCAAAATGCAGACATGAAAATAAATTTTTACTACGTAACCTAAACAAATGAAAAACGGAAAAAATAAAATAAAAACAAATAAATATACTAATATAAAAAAAAGAAATAAAACATAAATAAATACTATGTTACTTAAAAATCGAAAACCGAAAAGAGAAAATATACAAGTAAAATAAATTGACCTAAATTCATCCAAGTAAATAAATAAACAAACCAATCCCAAATAAAGATAATCAATTAAAAACTGTTCCCGCCAAAATAATACTTAGAATGAACTACAACAATCACCCCCAAAATTGAACAAATAGCTTTAATTAAATTCTCAAACCAAAAAAAAAAACTGTTAAATAAGTGATATAAACAAATTTTTACTACGTTAAAAAATAAATAAATAAATAAATAAAATAAGAAACAAAAAATAAAAAATAAAAACAAGCAATATAATTTGACCCAAATAAATAAACAAACGACTTCCGGTAAAATAACCGCCATAATAGAATACCCACAATGCACCACTAACCCGTATATATATAAATAGCCGAGAAAAATAACAGCATATGTGGCCTGACGATTGCATATAGCATGAAACAGACTGTCGCCTCTAAGTGTTGACTTCTATGTTCACTTTTATATTTACACACGCTCTATCTCTGATATTGAGCACTTTATTCCATAAATATAGTACACCTTAAGACTATATTTCTTTATATATATATATATATATATATATATATATATATATGTATATATATATTTTAAATAAATAGCTCAAAAAAGAGCCTGGGGATAACGTAACTTTTCCTATATATATATATATATATATATATATATATATATATATATATATATATATATATATATATATATTTAAATAAATAATTATATTTATGCTCTACTTTTGTATCGAGCACTATTTTTTTTAAAATAATAACAAAAATACTAAAGAACTTTGGATTGTTTACCTAACCAGTTCTTTCCTATTTTCCATATATTTTCACACACACACACACACACACACACACACACACACACACACACACATATATATATATATATATATATATATATATATATGAAGAAAGAACAGTAAGATATTGATGATACCTCGTTAAAATTGACAAGTCATATTTTTCCCTAGTTAACGACGGTCTCGGGGTCGTTTTGTACAACAGCTGCTATTCAGACTAATCGGCATTAGTATCGAGGCATCGAGGCAGGTGTAAATGGTAGTGTGCACAGCGTAGATACCAAGTTGAGAGCTGATGTAATCGGGAAGGTCGTTAATGAAGATTAAAAACAAACCAAGCATGGAAACCTAGGGGACCACCCGTGTATCATTTCACGATTTGATATGAACGACCGGATCAGCTAAAATGCACCGTAACTTTACAGTTTGTGGAGAAGACCTGAATGCCAGATCCAGTCAAAGGCTTTCGAAATGTCGGAAGCTACAGGCCGGGTTTCACCGCTAGACACTTTCCGTAATTCTCATTAGTACATCAGCAGTTGACCTGGAGAAAGGAAAACCGTATTGCTTGTCTGAGAAAAAGGCCCTGCGATGAGCGACGATGAACCAATTCCGTATTGATTAGGGCCTCTAGGAGTCTCCCAAAAAGAGATAGAAGGCTAATAGGCCGATGTTTACGTGGATCGTACGGTTCACCAGAGTTCTTAAAAGATGACTTCCAGCAGGAGGAAAGCAAGAAGTAGCTAGACATTTATTAAAATAATATATTATTTTAGAGAACAGGAGTTAATTCAGGAGCACATTACTTAATGAGTATTAAGGGATACCATCGGATCCTCGTCCTTTTTGGGCATCAAGGTTAGAGATGACAGCAGAGGCCATGGAAAGGGTTATATGCATATCAATCAGCAGAGAAGCAGTTCTAAGGGGGAAGGTAATCATTAGAGACAATGCTTTGCCTCATTCTCTCAGCAAACAGGGATACATTTTGGATAAAGAATACTGAAAGTTCATTGCTAATATATCTTATATATTCTTCAATATTTCGAAGAATTTTCCTGGTTGCCAGTACATATTTAGATATATAGTTCCAATGTCTGAGTATTTTGTTTTTCATAAGTCTTCATCAAAGAGTTAAAGAATTCGAAAGATCCGTCAAGTTCTTCATTTTCAAATATCATTTCCTTACGTCAAGGAATATATCTATCTATCTATCTATCTATCTATCTATCTATCTATCTATCTATCTATCTATCTATCTATCTATCTATCTAAACAAGGACTTGTACCAACAGATATAAAACGTAGATTTGAACAGAATAGACGTTATTTTTTTATACCTTTAAGATCCTTTCAACCAACACTTTTCTAAAAAGGATTCGTTGGTGATATACAAACAAAATCAAAACATTAATAATCTCCACGATACCACAGGGTGATTTTCGACTGTGAAGAATTCTTAAAAGTCTTGTTTTATTCTCCAATGCTGTGTAGACTTTTAAGAATTCTTCACAAATAAAAACCACCCTGTGTTTGTATATTGCCAACGAATACATTTAAAAAAAAAGTTGGTGAAAAGGATCCTAAAGGTACAAAAAAATAACGTTTATTTTGTTCAAATATATATATATTGATTTTCCAAGCATAGCTTAGATATGGGACAAGGCCGAAAGTAGGCAACTCCCAGTGAGAATCGAACTCACTACTCAGCAGTAATTGTTCTAGGGAGACAAACTTGCAGACCATTACACCACCTTGTGGTGCCCCCCCCTCTCTCTCTCTCTCTCTCTCTCTCTCTCTCTCTCTCTCTCTATATATATATATATATATATATATATATATATATATATATATATATATATATATATATATCTTGTCTGCTATTTTTAATGAAAGATGTTTAATAAAAAAGGTTGCTGCCCAAATTTACATTAGTATATATATATATATGTATATATGAAGAAAATATAATCTTACCGTTTTCTATATTTATGTGATAAAGTGCTCAATATCAGAGATAGAGCGTATGTAAATATAAAAGTGAACATAGAAATCAACACTTATAAGCCACAGGACTGATTGCGTCTTGCATGAAACAGCCTGTCGCCTCTAGGTGTTGACTTCAATATTCACTTATATATATATATATATATATATATATATATATATATATATATATATATATATATATATATATATATATATATATATAAATAAAGATGAAAGGAAAAGTTATTTTAGCAGATCCGTTTTAACTGATGAATTTTATCATGAAAAATGCAAGGGTTTTATTTTGCGAAAGTAAATTAAAAATATTGTTAGTTTTCTATGTTTTTATTTTATTTAGGAGGCGCTCATAAATATTGAACAGGTTCACTGAAACGTTTTGGTAAATTATGGAGGATACAATTAATATTTAAATTATTTTAGTGTGGGATAAATTTATGTATTTATAGGTATTCAAATAGCTGGCTGTTATGAATTCAACAGTTTTCTTTTCATTTTTTAGACATTTTTATAATTATTTATGTTGGCTTGGGATCGGAGCAATTCATTTAGGAATTGAGATATTTGAAAAAAAAAAAAAAAAAAAAAAAAAACTCCGCAGATTTATGTTCTGATAAGACTCGATAACGGAACTCTCGAGAATTTTCCATCTTTTAAGAAGTTTGGCATTATTTAGATGAAAGTTTTGGTTAAATTTATTTCTATGTATAACTGTAATTCGAATTCCAGTCGAATCTATTATTTTCACTTACGTGCTAATACTCTTGGGAAAGGTATGAATCCTCTTCTGCTACCCTCCAGCAGGACAGACTGAGTTCTATAGCCTTGGATGGCAAGTGGTCTAACGTAGAAAAAATTGCAAATCTGCCTCGTCAGTCATGTATCGAACGACACATGATCGCCTAAGTGTGTATCACGCATGGCACATAACTGACTGATGCATAACTAATCCATTTGCTAAATTGTTGTGTATAAAATCCTTTCTGTGTTCATAGATGCGTTTTTTTTTTATTTCTGAAATGTTTTTCCAAGATATCGTGAATAGCTGTCATTACAGTTTATTTTATAAATACCCGCTTCAGAATAATTATTGTAATGGGTATTTTTTGTTCTGATCATATCGATGTTAGTTTGGGAAGTAACTATAAATATTGTGATATTGCTAACAAATTCTTTGGCATATTAGATGTTAGAGAGTTTATTATCATTGCTATAGTTGCTTAGAATGTTATTATCCTTTTGCGGACGTATATTTTGTATGCCTTTCTCTTAGTATTGTGAATGAAATAATGAGGATGTTGGTGGTTTTTGGAAGTGTTTCCTATGTATGTTTCTTCTTCAGATAAGAATTTGGGTCTAGATTGTTAGTCCTCTTAAATAGAATAATCCTGCCTTAAATTATTCTTAAGTAGAAAATCTACCAACAAGAATGACCTCATCAGTTTTTATTCCCACCACTGCAACAGGATAGAAAGTGGAACGATTATATTGAAACGACTGCTAGGAAAGTTGATTCACGATTTCGTTCTAGACAGTCTCTCTCGCCAGAAATTTACCTTGGAAATTTATATGCTTACTCTTCAGCCGTACATTGAATATTGTTGCTACATCTGATCTAGTGTTTTTATGTATCTAGATATACTAAAAATCAAAGAAAAGTCTGTAAAGCTATCGGCCCTGATGTGGTATCTAGGTTTCAGTAAAATTCTCACTATATATTCACAGGTTTATTCATATCTATAAAGAGTTCCATGGTAATTTTTCTGTGGGGGTTTTCTTCTTTGATACCTAGACTTTATGTGCGGTACTAGATTGGCAGCTAGGTCTCATCATTTTACTATTGAAATTTCTAGATGTAAACAAAGTGCTATGCTAACAGTTTCTTCTCTCCTACTTCTTGCTTGTGGAACTGTATTCCGGCTTTCCAGCCGAATATGATCTTGAAAATTTTAAATACATCAGTCTTCATCCTCTGTCTGTTTGAACTTTGATCTTTTATTCTCCTCTCTTCTCAAAAATGGTTTTCTCATATGCTTTCATAGTCAGTGTCGACTTAAGCCTTAGTGGCTTTATTAACTTACTTGGGTGAAAAGATTAAAAAAAAGTTCGTGTACTTCAGATGATCAGTATTTAGCGTGAGAGTGTCGTCATTAGAATTGGCTCCCAAAATTGCTTATGATTCAACCCAGTCGTCGCCATCTTTTTGTCGTGTTCCTTCGTGGCGTCGGCGAGCATGGTCCTCTACAAATTCTTATCGTTAAGAAGGTTTGTGATTTTGCTATCCCTCCCACACCACGTTCTGTATAAGCTCGTTATGTAAGTTGTACGCTGTCTCACTCTGTTTATGTTGCCTTCGCTATGTGAGTGTCAAATTTTCAAAGAACTCTTTTCTGATTGTGTGTCCATGAAGTTTCAACTGTTTCTGTCTGATGGCGAGCATAAGTTTTTCCCCATTATTTTCTTAAAACTGCTTCGATTCTCAAATCCTCTTTTGATGTTATTCTCAGCATCCTTCTGTAGAACCATATTTCTGTTGTCTCAAGTCAGTTGAAAAGGCTAGATGTAACCGGAAGTTCTATGCTAACAGTTTCTTCTATCTCACTTCTCATATGTGGAACTCGCTTTCGGCTTCTTGCTTCCCAGTCAGCACTTATAAAATTTAAATGGAATGTCAACCGATTTCTTCTGTTTTCGTATTTCTTTTTCTCTGTTGTCCTCTCTCCTTCATACTAGTTTTTTCTCACATTATCTAAAACTCAGTAACCATCCCCTTTGCGTCTTAGTAGCTTTATTGCCTGGCTTGGGGGCGAAAGAAATATGTGCGTATGAAACAAAAAGAAATAAAGCATACGATAAAAGGGGTCAGAAGAAACGAGAGAAAAACAGCTATTAATAGTGAGTTTTTGTCCACAGATAAATGCAAATTTATAGGAGAAAGAACGAAAAGAATAGGCGCGACCAGGCTTGAAATTAACAAGATGTGAAAGTCAATTTCCAAAAGGTGTGTACGACTCTTGTTTCATATGATTGCGTGTGGATGTGTTTGGTAGTAGGGCGGTAAGAGCAAAAAGAAGGGTGTGGTCATTTATCCTGCGAACCGACCACACATTCAAGTCGCTATCACATCTAAAACGGTACTACGTACCTAACGGTTTCTCTAGAACATTGCTTTTATACCATTCAGCTTTTAATTCGTTTTCTCTATACTCGATGGCAAAAGCCCATTAAGAACATTTTTTTTAGTTACATATTATCAGTCAAACGTTTTCCTTACCTATCCTATCTATCTATCTATCTATCTATCTATCTATCTATCTATCTATCTATCTATCTATCTATCTTATGCTGTTCATATATATATATATATATATATATATATATATATATATCTAAGACTATTCATATCTATCTATCTATCTATCTATCTATCTATCTATTCATATCTATCTATCTATCTATATATATATCTATCTGGCAGTGATTTGATATATATCTCTATCTTATTCTGATCATGTATTATTCTGCAAAACTTTTCATCTATCTCTCGCTCTCTATCTCTCTCTTTCTATTTATATATCTAAGCCTCTTCATATCTATCTATCTATCTATCTATCTATCTATTTCGTTTTATTCTTCTTCCTTTCCGTTATAATTTCTATAAAGCAAGATTATTTTAAAAAAAAATATAAAGCTTCATCGCATGTTATTTCCATTCTATCTTGTTTTTTGTTTTTCTTTTTTCTTTCCGGTATTATTTCTGGCAAGTAAGATTATTTAAAAATATAAATCTCTATCGTATGTCATTGCCATTCTATCTTTCATTTTTCTTTCTTTCCTTCCAACATTATTTCTATTTGAACTTTCATCAAACGGACATTTTTTTAATTAAAATGTTTTTACATTAAAGACAAACAAAAAGAGATCCCGATTTGCTGTTTCGTCCAGTTGTTTCTGAAGTAATTATTTATATTTCAGCTCTCTTTACACAAACAATATTTTAAATATTTAAAAAAATATTTTTGGCATATTTAAAAATTATTTTCTAGTGAATATGATTTTAAAATATTTTTTGGCATATAGAAATATTTTTAAGTTAATCTGATTTAAAAAAAAATATTCTAAGTGAATAACATTTAAAAATACGAATTGTTTATAGAGTAAGTATTTTATTTGACCTTTCTTCAAAGAGACACTTTTTTAATGCTGAAATCAACTTCAATGATACATAATTTAAACCATCAGTGACCCAACGGGTCACGGGTAGTCTAGTTTTGAAATATAAATCTTTGCCGTGTCATTTCTATTCTAAATTTAATTTTTCCTTCATCTTTCCGTCATTATTTCGATAAAGCTAGATTATTTTAAAATATAAATCTCTGTTATATTTCAGCTCCATTCTATCTTTCCTTCCTGTCTCGATAATTTTTTTCAATATTTATCTTTTCCTGTTTTTAACTTTGTCATTTTAACCGGGATTCGTTGATGGATTGGGATGGCCAAGGACACATTGCAAAAGCTGGGCAGAGTATTGCGAGACAGGAGGGTTACTTTGGTAACAAAGAAAATAATACCGTCCTTCTTTACGGCAGCGAATATTGAAAGATTCCCTCAAAGATGAAGAAAAGACTCGAGGCTATAGAGATGTGGTTCTACAGATGGATACTAAAGATATCATAGACAGAGCGTGTGAGCAACCATGAGATCTTACAGAGTTTGCAAACAAGAAGGAGACTTATACTTAACTAGCAGCATGTCCCGGCGTTGCCCGTGCTTGATTCAAAAATCGTACGACTCATACAGCAATCGCTATCACTTCACTTAAAATATTTTTGCCCTTCCTTGCCTTTAAAGGAGTGCCCTTTGCCGTGTTCATGTTGCTACATGCCTTATTTCTTGCCTATCTCACACTGCGATTTTTTTCTAAGCTCTATACTAAACATTAAATCTGTTACGAAAAAAGAACTAAACAAAATGAGCGCAAAACGATCAGCTTTAAAAAAGGACTCGTAACTGGAAAAACCGAAGGAAAAAGAATGTTAACATCAAATACTTTTTTACACCCAACCCAGTTCTGCAGAATCAGAATCAACGTTGAATTTAAGCAAGCGAATGGACCAATTGGAGTAAAGTGCCATGCAGATTTCAATTTTTCCCACTTATAACGAATACAGTTATCGATTTTTTTTGCATGCTAGCATGCTAGTTAACATTCCTGTCAGTGAACTGTTAGCTCTTACCCTGTCCAATAGAATTTTCCTGTCTATTCATGTGAGCCAGCTATCGGCTATCACTCTGGCCAGTACAAAATGGCTGCAAACTACATGAAAACCGCCGTAGAAGCATGAAAAAATCGATTATTTCCACTATCGATGGGAGTTGGAAAATGCATAGTTAGTTTTGGCCTCACCGGTAACTTGGGGCATGTGCATGTAAATTTTGGTGCAAATCCGTCAAAAATTGCGGCCGTGCATTCGTTACACACACACACACGCACACACACACACACACATCCTGCCTTTTATAGATAGAGATATCAGAAAGGGGCAGCTTGAGTTTTTAGGACAGATAATGAGGAAGAAGGACTTGGAGAATCTGATACTCACGGGTCGAATAGAGGGAAAGAGAAACAAGGGAAAACAACACGTGACATACCTGATTGGCTTAAGCAAGTGTATGTCAGAACGTGGTTAGAGTAAGCAGAGGGAAGGAACTTATTCAGAGCTGCAAGGCACAGAGGGGTTGGAGAGCTATGATCACCTACGTTCTGAAAGGACACAGCACATAAAAAGAAAAAGTTTGTCTGTGTTTGCGTTTCTCGATTTCCTCCTTATCTATTTTATGCTTTAAATTCTTTTTCGTCACCATCTATGAATAGCTTCCTGAATGTAAAACCTTTTATTTTATTTCTCTCGACGCACTATAAATAGTAAAGTTACCAAAGTATTTTTGTATGAGTAAAGATAAGATGGCCTACTTTACATACACCGATAATTTTATATATAATGTAATACTTTCTGAATGTAGAAGAGTAGGAGACATTTTTTTTTATATATGTCATGTCCCTTCAAAATGCGCGTGATCATTGTTCTCCTCATCTTCGTATCCTTCGGAGCAATGTTTGAACTTCTTTCTATCACTCGAATTCCATGTAATGACATGTACAGAAACTCGTTAAGTATGCTTCCCTCTATCTCTTTTGTGTTTAAATATGTCATGGGAGTGTTAAAATCCCCAAGCCATTCTTCTCAGTACGTGTCCGGAAATTACGGCTATTGATTCTGATCTGTGGAAATGACCGCTAAGAATATCTCGTCTCCAAGTTTATAGACAAATCCTACAGATGCATGCTGGGTTTTCTTCCTAGCCAAGAAGAATATAAGTTACGACTTACGTAGACGGATTGAATCCACCTTTTATCTGTGAAAAAAACATTACCGCTAAGACTCGTGATCTCGTGTACACAGGAGCGAAAAAACCGATTCCCTAATAAATATTACTTAAGCGGATAATTATCTATAAGAAGCAAATTCTAAGGATTTCGTTGATGTAAAGCATTCTAGTAACGTCATTGGAGAACCGTTTTTCTCAGGTTGGCTATTCTTATAGCGGGATGCCTTCCCCCTTTTTTTTTGAGGAACTGCTTCTAGCAGTTTGTATAATTTTGCTTGGAAATGGTAATGTTAACTGTTTCCTTATAAGGAATCATTCGGTATTTATTGACCCAGTAGCCATTGCAACTTTCGGTAGAAAATTAAGAACGTATTTTTCATGCAAATAGGTTTCTCGATTCCAGTAATATTTATCACCCTTTCCTAATAGAAAATAAACGTCGAGTTAATCCGATTATTTCTTCTTCGAACTATTGAAGAAGTTCTTTGTGATTATGTAGCGCCAGTCGAAAAGGTTCAAAGACACATATATTTTATTTCCTACGAACCCATTTTTAATCATAAATATGAGTAATCGGTTGGACACAGCTGACAGATTAGATATTTCTGAATAACTTTGATCATTTGCATGGTATCCGTATGAAATGTCCTGATTTGATGAGGCCTATTTAAGAACATGGTTTGAGATATATACTAATGTTTTTGTTTTATAGCAATTTCCGGTTTTGGGTGAAACGACCTCTAATGTTGTCTATTCTATGATCTATTTCCTTATCTTCTATACTAAATTTGTTAATACTGGGCTATATATCGAGGAATTTGAATTGTTTAGCGGTTACTAATTCCACATAGTGAAATTTATAGTGGATTCAGCGAAGGTAACATCGTTGTTTTCGTTGCAGTTCCAGATCATAATTTCTGTATTGAAAATATTCATCTTGAGTCATATTTTTTGGAATACTTGATAGAAGATGTTGAAAACTTTATGCCAAATGCTTAGCCATTCTTTCTGGCTATTCTTTAATACCTTATCTGAGAACATTTTTGGTTTCGGTTTTCTTTCTGAGTCCGCTGAGTCATATATTGTTTCGCTAATGTTTACTAAACATTAATCTTGGTAGGTCTTCGAATTCTTATTTGTGTGATATCCGTATGAAATGCCCTGATTTGACGAGGTCTATTTAAGAACATGTTTTCAGTTTTATGCTAATGTTTTTGTTTTATAGCAATTCCTAGTGTTAGGCGAAACGACCCCTAGTGCCCTCTATTCTATGATCTATTTCCTTATCTGCTATACTAAATTTGTTAAAACTGATCCCTATACTGAGGGATTTAAATAGATTAGTAGTTACTAATTCCACATAGTAAAATTTTATAATGGATTCAGGGAAGGTGATATCACTGTTTTCGTTCCTGTTCCAGATCATAATTTCGATATTGAAAATATTTATCTTGAGTCATATTTGTTTGAATACTTGATAGAGGATTTTGACATTTTTTAAAAATCTCATTCTGATGCCATATGCATAACCATTCTTTCTAGCTTTTCTTTCTGGTGCCCCTTCTGTTTGCCTCGAGGTTCTTGATAGGCTCCAGAGGCGGATATGAAATGTAGTTGGCCCTGCCCTGGCGTCTCGTCTACAGTCACTTTCTCACAGACGCGCCGTCGCCTCCCTCTGTCTGTTCTACAAATACTTTCATGGAAATTGCTCCGAGGAGCTGCATTCGCTGGTTCCCAGACGTCATGAGTTCCAGCGCCTTACGAGGCTGGCATCCCGCTCTCACCCCTTCACTGTCGAAACTCCTAAATGTAGCCGTCTCTTCTACTCTAATAGCTTCATGTTTCACACCTCTCGCCTGTGGAACCCCCTTCCCTTTTCCTGTTTCCCTGTGAGCTATAATCTCCAGCTATTCAAGTGTAATGTCAATCGACATCTCCAGTTGCCTTGATCTATCCACTACCCTCATCCTTCCTTCTATCACTCCTATCTGATCTTGCTCTAAATTTTCTGTAACCTCTTGCGTACTAGTGGCTTCCCGCCTTGCATGGGGTGAAATGTTTAAAAAAAATAAAAAATACCTTGTCTGAGAACCTTTTTGTTTCAGTTTTCTTTCTGAGTCCGCTGTGTCATCTTCGTATCATATATTGTTACGCAAATGCCCACTAAATATTAATCTTGGTATGTCTCGATTTCTCTTATGATAGGCTTGTCATATAGGGTTGAATAAATACAATAAGCAAATTAGTCCTTATTCCGAGTTTCTTTCAGTTTTTATGCATTCACTGAACTTATTCAAATTCATATTGCATTTCTTAATCTTAGGGAAATTGCCGTTACTGTATTCATTCCAGTTCTAGGTTATAGATTTTTTTAAGAGTTTATCTAAAGTCCTCTTCTTGGAACATTTGGGAGAGGATACTTCAAGGTTATGGAAATAAGCTTTGTGAATGTGACAATATTATGTATAAATTGCATAACTTAGAAGCTGGCAAAATAATGAAAGGAAAATATTCAAGTACTAGAAAGTTGAAATTGATTGGGAATCATATAAATAATCATTTTAGCAAAAGAGAAATGACAAATGAAGATTAGGCATTAAAATTGAAATTAAGTTATGAAAAAGATGACCTTAGGTCAGAACAGAGTGACAAGTAAATCTATGGGAAATATAAGAGCTCTTTCAATAACTTGGGCGGATTTTAAATGTGAATTTTAGTATAAGCATCTAATGATTTTTTTTTCTTTTTATTTAAGATTTAACAGCTTAGTTTTTTGGCAATTTCAACCATGGAAAGATGAACAATTAAACAACGTGTTAAAGTTATCGAAGCCTACTACGATAATGGACATTCGAACAAAAACGCATTTCGCTCACACCCCGAGTTTTTGGTCAAAACAATCGACAAAACAAGAGTGCAGTTGTAAACGATTTAACGTTTTTGTGGAGAGTTTTAATCCCTGTGCGCGATGACGAATAGAGGTGTCTGGATTTTCGACAACATTCTCGTGCACTGCAGCAATGTTTTCAGCTGAACGGCGTAAACGTTTTCACATCTGCCAACGACCCAGTTTGAATTTAGGAACATTTTTTTCAATTGAACTCTCAAAACTTTAAGTTGGTAAATCTTAAAGGAAAAAAAAATATACGACGCTTAAACTTAATTCACATTTAAATTCGATCCAAGTTATAGGAACACCCTTTATTTTAAACAAAATAATCGTTGTGTGTGTGCAAATATGAGGTTGCGATAACGTACTGTGAAAAGCTCTTCCCTTTCTTATTGTCTTATCAAGTAGTTTAAGCGAAAAGTAAAATGCACCGCCGTGTATCATGCAATTAGGCGAGCCAATCAGATTGAATTAATTGATGATGGAGTAAATTCTGAAAAGTCATCATATATTCAGGTGACGGGGGCGGGGCCCTTCGATGTGGTGTAATGGTTAGCAAACTAGATCAATGACGTCTAGGTAGTGAGTTCTATCCTGCGTAGTTTATTCATACTCTAGGCCTTGCGCCACGCTTAGAAAATCTTTAGGGCAGGTGTAATGTTTAGCCAGCTTGTCTCGCAAGAACAATTACTACTGGGTGATGAAATTTTCAATGGGTGCTCCGTCCTTGTGCCATATCTTAGCTACGAAAACCACTATATATTCAGAAGACGGTAAGTATAGTTATGCAGATGCGGTTTTAGCAAACATGTTTCGGACTTGAAAACCAGTTGATAGAAAGGAATGCTCAGAAATAGCGCAAACCGGCACTCGGTTATTCATTAAAAGTTTGATGCTGACAGAAATCATTTTAGACATATCGGAAGTTAGCTGCTGAAAGTAATAGCCTAAAGCGCAAACCAATAATATTAGCCGCTAGCACGTATGTTTAAAGAAAACGCCAGGTGTGCAAAGATAGATAACAAAATCTATAAGTTTATAACTCTATAAATTAACGCCAGGAAATACCAAAATAAAATAATTCCAAAAATCTAAATATCTGGGAAGTGTTCTAACCGAAGACGGAAAGTATGACATTGAAAACCGAAGAGGCATCGGGTTAGCCGAAGATGTATTTAAAAAGCTAAGCAGAGTATTAAGAAACAAGAAAAATGCGTTAGCGAAAGAGACATGCGTACTGAACAGTTACGTGATATCTATCGTCGTATACTGCAGTGGGCACTGGATAATTTTCTCAAAGATTAAGAAGAGACTTGAGTCAACAGATATGTGGTTCTGCAGAAGGATGCTGAGGATGTAGAGAAAATTGAAACAAAAAGTAAACCTCTACTATACATCAAGCAGGGACAGTTTAAAAATTTTGGAGCACATAATGAGGAAGGACGGTTTGGAAAGTTTGATGCTCAAAGGAGGCTGAGAGCAAGAGAGAATGTGAAAACAGAGCAAAACATACATTATGAGCATGAGTAAATGGATGCCGAAATAGAATTTAGGAGAAATAATGAAAAGTCAAAATTTATTAAGAGCTATAAAGGACAGGAAATTCTAGAGAGCCATGATCGCATACGTGCTGAGGTATATGGCGCATAAAGAAGAAACTAGTAACCAACACAGAATTTCATCCTTCAATTTTGCCAGTTGAGTAGAAACGTTTCTATTGAGATAACGGAATTGAATTATCCCGACATATGGCGGAGTGTGACATCGTTGGCTGCTATAACCAGGATGGATCTGAAAAATGAAACTGGATTCAATGGAGGCTGTGACAAATGTTCAACCTGAGTGGTATTACACACTGTGGGTAACGTGATGTACCTATGGCTCATCTTTCGCGAAATTTTGTTACAGAATGCCCTCATCTCTCTCTAGGGATCGAAACTTGCATTTTTTCAGTTGCTATGAGACACAGCGATATTACAGTTACTGATTTCCAAGTATGTACTCGACGATTTCATGGCCCACTGACTTCAGTACTACAGCAATATCACAGAATATTATTTTTACGCTGTTCTTCACAAACCCGAAAACCTATATTGGACAGGGTTGTTTTATGACGGGATAATTGTACATTATGATGATAGATCGAGAGATAACGCTTAGACATAATGTAGTCTGGAAATATACTCGTCGAGCAGATATGAATGTACGTGAGAGAATCATGAAAGATTGTAGTTTAAAAACAGTAAAATCGACCTTGCTAACTGAACCCTCCTCTGTGGCCAAAATGCACGTTAGGCTATATGATGGTTCCGTATAGGATATATGTTCGATTCCTGCCGGAGGACGAATATTTTCTATGAAAATTTCTAGGACATTAAGGCCGGTAAATGTTGTTTAATACTGTTTATTATAAACAGGGCATTTACTTAAATATTTGTATTTATAAAAAAGAATGTATAAAAATAAAAATGTTTTAAAATTTCAATATATATAAACTTCTGGGCCTGCATGATGTTTATATTTTCAGTTTGTAACATCTTGGACTTTTTCTCTTGCTGTGATGAACATACATTTTGTCTTCCTGCATTTGATGCTTAGACCCTCCATCTCGCTTTATTTTTACTACCCTAAGAAATCCTGTAGCGTCTCCTGCGTATCTCATATTGTTAAGATTACACGCACCTATAATAAATCCTGGTAGCGTCTCCAGTTCTTTTAGGATAGTGTCACTGTAGGGTTTGAACAAATCTGGTCAGAAGACAGATCCATGTCTCGCGCCGCTTTCTATTTTTATGTAACTACTCGCATGAATTTCTATCCGTACACAGTTACTTTTCTTCCAGCATAATTTCTGGAATAATCTAAAATCTTTCTTCTAATAGATCTGGTTTTCCTTGTAGTTCAAATAGATACTTGTGTCACCCCTTGTCAGATGCACTACACCAGACCGATATCTGCTTCCTGCCCTCTATATCGTCCCGGTAAACAAAAGCAAATTCAATGTGTATTTCTGCAAGATAATTCTCCTTGGTAAGAAAAAGATCATATTACAAGTCGAAACTCAATGTTACTTCAAAGTTTTACGGTTGCCATCTTTTTCCTTATGACGTTATATGCGCATGCGCTCATTGCTATGAATGCACATGTATGTTAACTTTCAGACGTCCGTCGTAAAATCAATTTTGCCGTAAAAAAAACTTATGACATATGCCTGCTATTCCAAGATGAGGTATTGCAACTATTTATATTATTACATTTCTCAGACTATTGCCTTCGTCTTTATTATCATATTCAAGAAGTTTCGTCCGTTGGACGTTTCGGTCTTCTTCAGGATCTCTCTATATTTCTGAGATGAAGTATTGTAACTATTTACATTGCTCGGAATATTGTCCTCATCTTTATTGTAATTCAAACGACGTTTCGGCAGTTGTACGCTCCGATCATCTCCAGGATCTGTTTATATTTCTGAGATCAGGTACTGTAACTATTTACACTATTTACATTGTTTGGACTGCTGTCTTCATCTTTATTGTCACAAACGTCCGAAACGTTGTGAATGTGACAATTAAGACGAGGAAAACTGTACGAACAATGTACATAGTGTAAACGCTTATGACGTTCGAATACTGCGACAATATTTGTCCTTTTCTAAAATCAGTTCGTTAAAATCAAAGTATGTTATTTATTTTGTGAGAATATGTTCTAGCCATCAGTATGCATCGAATGAGTCCATATCCACCTGTATCCTATAAATTGTTTCTGGGATGCCGTCCAGAAATTCATATCTAAAATAACCCTTCATAATTTTTCAGCATGCAGCTGCCGATGTAGTAATTGAATGTCACAATTATTGTAATGGTAATATTAGTCAGTAACTTATAAGGAAACATTAAGCATTCACTCACCAAGCAGCCAACACTACTGTCGGTTGGAATTTATAAAACCTTTCTCTTAAAATAATATTTTAGGGAGGAAGCATACCTCCCACCATCAGTACTGGAACAGGCATTAATACAGACCAGACTTGAGAAGAGCTTTCTCAAATCTAATCGCATGTTAATTCTCATTCCAGCCTTTATTGTGGTTTCCTTCCTTGCCTTTTCTTTGCTGTAGGGTGGAACTTTAGCATCTTGATTTGTGTCTTTATCTCTTCACCACTTTTAGTTGTTATCACTTTTGAAATTACTCGAGTGATGTTATTTTTGTTATCTGGTAGAATTCTTTGGGATTCTTTGACGCCAGTCCAAGTATGTCGATTAAGGATGGTTCTCAATGAGACGAGACTTACATGCTCCACTCGCTCGAAGCTATTGTTGATCATCGATCTGATAAAGCTGCTGAATATAGACGACAGTTTAGATATTTCCGAATGAGTTTAATGCATGACATTTATATTATAGCCTTGATCTGACGAGGCTATTTAAGAAAATGCTTCATATTTTTGTTTTGTAGTAACTTGCGTTGCCGGGTGAAAGTACTCCGAGTACAACTTTCAATTTCCTCATCTCTGGTAATAAATACGTTCCAGAGGTATTTGAATTGTTTAGTATTGACTGATTCGACATACTCTATTCTTACAAGCATTCAGTGTTACTCCTTTCAATCCAATTCTAGATCATTAGTTCTATTTGGGAAAGCTTTTATCTTGACTCCTATTTCGTGGGATATTTGTTAGAAGTTACCTGATTTTTGGTTCAAGATCATTCTTGTCGAAACTATGTCATCAAACATCATCTATTGCCATAAACATTGTCTTAATAGATGGTCGTGTTTTTAAAATCAGCTTATGTGCAAAATGAAAAAGAAACTGGGCCTACTATAGGAAAACCTTTTATAGAAGGATAACGAAAATGTGTTGTAAAAATAAGCCACCGAAAACTATAAATTAATGGCGAATTTAATGCCAACTATACTGCTTTTGAATGCTAATGTCCATTTGAATGGAAGAAGGCATCACCCCTTAAAACATTAGTCTCGAACACAATGGGTTTAGTTTGGTTTAATTTGTTTTACGACATATCAACCTCAATGGTTTATTTAATGCCAACAAGATTTTTATTGTGGTAATATTTTGTCCAAATATGTATTACTGGTGATATTTTTAACAAAAATGTATTGCTGGTAATATTATTTTCATCAAAAATGTATTGATAGTAATGTTTTTTTCTTCTAAAATGTATTGCTGGTAACATTTTTTTCTTCTAAACTATATTGATGGTAATATTTTTTTCTTCAAAAAGGTATTGCTGGTAATATTTTTTCTTCAAAAATTTATTGCTGGTAACAATTTTTATTCAAAAATCTATTGCTGGTAAAAAAGTTAATTGCTGGTAATAATTTTTTACAAAAATGTATTGTGGGTATTAAAAGATATTTTTACACTTTCATTGCGTTTTGACCCCAATTTGTGGTTAGCTATTTGCACATATCTGGGACCTTAACAGGTTCTACCATCGAGCGAAAAAAGTGTACCTGGGAAAAATAGTTAATTAAGAGGTGGTTCGACGCTCCTCAGAACCTCCTGATCAAAGACCTTGATGTCGGAGGTAGTTTATCGTCTTACCCAGGACGCGAAAACAATGGGGAACATTTTTTAACCTTTTGTTACTCAAAAACTTGCCCCATCCTAAATACATACTTTGACTGGCCCACGAAACACCGAATCACGTGGCATAGCTCGAGTGGAGTAATCAACAAAATCATAGACTTCAGCATATCGGATTCTTGGCTCAGGCAATTTGTCACAGATGTCAGAGTTGATAATTACTATTTTGAATCTAATCGTGACAAAAAGTACGAAACTAAACAACAAAATATTCCGTTATCACTAACATGCAACACGAACGACATCTAGGCATAATATCCAAACTCTAAAAATATATATATATGTATATATATGTATATTAATAAAAAGAAAGAACAGTAAGATATATAATCCGGTGTTCTTATAGATATTTTTATTTTTACAAAATAGTGCTCAATGTAAATATTTAAATATAAAATTTTAAAAATAGTAATACAAACATATTTAATATAGAAAAATAATTTTACTTATTGATAGTAATTCAAATATTGAGTTGATGTAGAAATGGTGGCGTAGTGTTGTCGGTTTTTTGACGTATTTTTTAACGCCAAGGAGCGGTGTTATTGCGTCATTATTTTCTGCCCCGGCCTAATACATTTACTTCAATTAAATAAAAAAAAAAAAAAAATGATGAAAATATTTTAAAGTTGTAATTAAAATTATAGTTAATTAAAATGAATTCTAACCTAAAATTCCTTTTAATTCGTAATTAAATAAATAACTAAAGTTTACTTAATCAGAGAAATGGAAATTTTACTTGAATAATATTCAAGAATAAAATTTTTAAAAAACTTGATGTGATAATAATTCTACAAACTGTAAGGGATTCTAATTACATTTAATTGTTCTTGATAGAAATATAGTATATTAAAAATTAAAAGTAAAAATATTTCAAATCGTAGTTAAATAAAAAGTATTAATCTGACGTAGACACCTCCCAAAAATCTTTAAATATACGAACGAAAAAAAATGCCGCTAGAATTTTAGCCGTTGATAAAAAAAAAAATTCCAGACGACACGCTTTTAATGGATGTTAGATTTCATTGAAAAATACATCCCTACCCACTACCAAAACGTAACAATAACTGATACATTAAAATATAAACATATTGAACATACTGACACCCCTAGTCTAGCAAAATAGATTTATCTGTAACCTTGGAAACATGAATTTTGTTTTAGCTGTGTATTTAAAACCCTGTAATTTTTAAAGTTCCTCCAAAATTCGCTTGAGGAGGAAATGGAAGTGATGTCTTTAATTTAAGTACAAAATTAAATTTGGGGCTTTTAGCTTCCATTTTTGAAACATGGTTGGAACTGTGTAGCGAAAGACCATATTTTAAGTCTATTAACTTATAATATATGTATATATATATATATAAGTTTAACATTGATGTCGCTACATCTCGACCAGAACAAAATAGATGATTCAAACAATGTTATTTTATCCTCTTTAGCCGTGTGATGGCAATATTGATTGGAAAATATTGATACAAGAAAGAAATCAGCGGAATAGAAAAACAAAACAAAAAACAATTGCATGGAGACTGGGAAGCAATTAACAAAAGAAATAAAATAAATAATTAATACACTAAGCAACCAATATCACCGACAAATTGGAAAACTAATTAAGGAAGCAAAACATCATAAAAAAGAATTATGAAATGAGAGAGAAAATGAAAAAAAATCATGAAAACAACCTCAAGAGAAGAGATGAAGTTATGAAAAAAACGTGGCCGGACATTGAACCGACGCACATGTGGCCGACATACATTTGGCCGACGTACATTTGATCGACGGATATTTGGTCGAGAGACATTTGGCCGAACGTACATTTGGCCGATGAGGCATTTGGCCGACGGACATTTGACCGACGGACATTTAACCGAAAAGGTACAAGTAAAAATATTAACAAGCAATAATTTAAGTATTTTAATTAGCAGTATTATAAGGTAGAATAGGACTAATAATTACAACTGAATTTCAAGTGATTAAATTACTAAATCTAAATTTAAATTTGAAAGTTTTCTTGATATTACTATTATTAAAAAATATTTGAGTGTATTTGGCTAAAAAGTAACACCTAATTATTTAAATTCATATTTAACAGTAATATAAAAGCTAGTTCATCTCTTTAAGATAATGATCATTAAAAGCGTAACTGAAAGATATTTCATATCGTAACAGTTTAAGATTTTTGTTGTGTAAAATGTGCTTTTTCTCAAAATACTTATCATCTTACAGTAATATTTGCGATAAAATATTACATATACAGGATAGTTTAGAAAAAGCCTGTAAAAAAACGAAACACTCTAAATTAATACAGTAAATAAATATACATATATGCAGCACGTTACGATAAAAAGTGTGACATACATGTAAGTACGCCACTACATTTGCGGCTAAATGTCCATTCGGTTACATATCCGTCGGCCAAGTTGTCCGAGTACCGAAAAAAACACTTCTAGTTAGAGTCTGTCTATATTTCTGAGGTATTATGTACATTATTTACATTATTCGGACTATTGTCCTCATCTTTGTCGCCATATTTATCATACTTTATATTTGATAAATATGGCGACAAAGATGAGGACAATAGTCCAAATAATGTAAATAATGTACTTCTAGTTACATTTCAACTCTGACCACACTAAGGTGAATATGGCCCCGAAGTTAAAACATGCATCCAATATACATACTTTCTGTCTCCGAACATAAATAATAACGGGCCTACTAGTAAAGAAAGATATTAAAAAAAATAATTAAGCAACACCTTACATAGAATCTGAAGTTTTGAAATTAGAGGAACGTCCTCCCGAATTTAGAAAGAAATTTTTAGATTTGACCAAGGAAGTCTAGAATCAGAAAAGCATCCGGATATATCATCTAGTCATGTAGTAAAGAAACAAAATTGTAATCCGCCAAGATCCTCACATACAGAGGTATCTCAATAAAAAATCTAACTATATTTAATAAGCCAAGTATATTTTAAAAGTATTTTGTTTTTAATGTCCATAAACACGTGCTTTGCAGAGTTACCTCCCTTGAACGTGTGAAACAATTTCTCAGTAGGGCTTATGACATTGGTGGGCCGGCCAAAAGGTTTTTTATGAAACTGGATACTGAAAAGACTACGTTAAAAAGAAGAGTATAAAGAGGACATTTGAAGGATCATGTTTAAACATTCACGTCAAATGGTAATACAGTGTAACCTGGATATAAGATAGTTGCCGGGACAGGAGACGAAGTCTCTTATATCCGGGTTTGGTCTATTATATATACATTAACACAGGCTCTAATTTGCGACCAGATAAAAATATCTCTTATATCCGGGTTTATCTTATATCCGGGTTACACTGTAATAGGGAAGACTACACTTATGCCGTAATTTTTTATGGCATGGTTAAAATAGATTTACTTTTATCTGTAAATAATTCTTCTGTATCATGACGTTGGATCTTTCGGTCCAAAAGTGATCGAATAAGAGTAAAAGTTCAACCATAATATCTTCTTTTTTTTGCTTTGGTATACAGTGAGGCGATTCTGAAAGAATTAGATAATCTACAAGGATGCCCGTAGATTCTTCTAGTTTCTTGCAATCTAATCAACTTTGATCTTCAAAGATGTAAATGCAATGTCAAATTTCCGTTTTCTTAATTCGTGTCCATTGATTGGTCTCTCTAGTTAATGTCTTTATTTTTTTTTCATATTCTTTCATACTTAATAACCTTTTACGTCTTAGTGGCTTTACTCTCGTAACTGAGGCGGAAAGTTTAAAAAATTAGTGTTAAGACAGGTTTCTCGCCACGCTTATTCAACGTATACAGTGAAGCGATGCCGAGAAAATAAAGTAATAATATTCAGTAATGACGACCACATTCTTAACAACATAAGATATGCATATGACACAGTGCTGATAGCAAATACCGACAGGCGACCACAAAAACCTTTACAGAAGATTGAGAAAGAAAGCGTGAAATGGGTTGTAAAAGGGAATTGTAAGAACTCAGAATCTATATTTGTTAGCAAAAGGAAGAGTTTAACATGCAAATTACAAGTTGGAGATAGAAGAATCAACCAAGTTCGAAAATGTAAATATCTGAGAAGTGTTTTAAAGGTGGACGGAAAGTGCTACACAGAATCCAAAGGCGCGTTGGAATAGCTTAAGATGTCTTCCAAAGACTAAGTAAAGTATGAAGAAACAGGAAAATATCGACAGAAACAAAAAATAATTGTATTGAACTCTTACGTAATATCAGTCCTTCTGTAATGTAATGAATTCTGGACAATCTCCTCAAAGATGAAGAAGAGACGTGAAGCAACAGAAATGTGATTCTCATTAATATCAGCATCTTTCGACATGCCTATAGTTGGTCAAAAATCCATCGACAAACTCTTTCTACACTGTTCGGATCTGTATTGCTGTCCCCAGATCCCCAATGTTCAACCCTGAGTCCCGAGCTATGGTGTCTGTGAAATTTTCGTGACAAGACACTTCCAGATAGGATGCCATAGGAGTAAGGATGATACGATTTTCGTTTTTGTTTGAGCTTAAGACAGATTGATCTCAGTTTTTCGTAAATTGTGTTAAGGATGTGTGTGTGTGTAACGAATGCGCAGCCGCAATTTTAGACGGATTTGCACCAAAATTTACAAACACATGCTCCAAGTTTCAGGAAAGGACAAGACCGACTTTGCATTTCCAAACTCCCATCGATAGTGGAAATAATCCATTTTTTTCATGCTTATACGGCACTTGACATGTAGTTTGCGGCCATTTTGTACTGAGCAGAGTGAGAACCTATTGCTGGCTGCCACGAATAGGCAGGAAGATTCTATTGGCCAGCGTGAGAGCCAACAGATGACTGACATGAATGTTAATGAGCATGCTAGCATGCAAAAAAATCGATAGGTGCATTCGTCACAGGTGAGAAAAGTTTAAATCTGCATGGCACTTTACTCCAATTGGCTCATTCGCTTGCTTAAACTCAACCTTGATTCTGATTCCGCAAAATTGGGTTGGCGTGAAAAAGTATTTGTTGTTAACATTCTTTTTTCATTCGGTTTTTCCAGTTACGTGTCCTTTTTTAAAGCTGATCGTTTTGTGTTCATTTTGTTTTGTTCTTTTTTCGTAACAGATTTAATGTTTAGTATAGAGCTTAGAAAAAATCCGCAGTGTGAGATAGGCAAGAAGTAAGGTATGTAGCAACACCAGAACGGCAAAGGGCACTCCTTTAAAGGCAAGGAAGGACAAAAATATTTTAAATCAAGTGATAGCGATTGCTGTATGAGTCGTACGATTTTTGAATCAATAACGGGCAACGCCGGGACATGCTGCTAATAATTTTTTTTTCTTTCCCGATCTCTTCCTGGAGTTCTTCATGTCCATATACGTTTTGGATGTTCTTGAAAATAGGTGCGTTGAAATTCTGAAAAACATGTTTTGCCTTTCTGCAAATTGGCATTAAAAGAAATATGAGCCTTCAAGGTTGAACACCTCGACGTTCTGGCGAAAACGTCGAAGCCTTTGTTATCTGATACGGAAAAGCGTGTATGATTTTTATGCTATAAATTCTCAAATTTTACAAGCCTTCGAATAAGCAGCCTGACTTCTTGACTACAGTTGCTTTACAGCGTGTTCCCTTAAGATGTATACACTCTTTTTTAGCTCATCATATCATAAGGTTAAGTCATAAGTATTTAGTCTTATGTATGACTAGCAACTACATCCGGGATCATGGCATCTGAACATTGGTAACCATTTTTTCACCATGTTCATTATGAGTCCCTACTCGGAATTTGTTATTTTCCTATCTCTCTAATTTCCTACTTAAAAAGTATACACTCTCTTAGCACGCACTATATTATAAGATTAAATCATAAGTATTTTACTTTTCTGGAACTAATTGTAATTTTGAATGAAACATCTAAGCTAACTTTGAGTGGCACTCGAGCCTTGTATTGGATGATGTTTTATAAAGATAAGATTTTTCTTTATGGGAGGGCGGTGTTGGTAGAATGTTTTAATGTAAGGACTCATTAGTAAACACTTCTCTATTTAATTATCTCCATCGTACGGTTTTTGTTTTTGTTTTGCTAATATCATAAAACGTGGTAGTTTGATTATCTAAATGTTCAACGAAATCAACAAACCTTTTGCCAAGTTTTACTATCCTCGATGTGTTTTGTGCCTTCAACCTGTTTTCGCTTGGATTGGCGACTGCTCGAGTTTCTCTTGCAAGTTGAGGCATCAAAGCTTTTTATTTTCAAATTCATCTCTTTGACATCTTCAAGAAACAGAATTTATCACTCAGATTTCGTCAGCCACAAAATTAAAAGACTAACCGGATGTTTATACGAAATCGTTGAAATTCGGAAAAACATGTTTTGCCTTTCTGTAAATTGGCATTAAAAGAAATATGAGCCTTCAACCTTGAACACCTTGACAATCTGACGAAAACCTCGTAGCCTTTATTATCTGATACGGAAAAGCTTTTATGATTTTTATGCTATGGATACTCAAATTTTACAAGCCTTCGAATAAACAGTCTGACTTCTTCACTACAGTTATGATATATACACTCCTTTTTAGCTCATCATATCATAAGGTTAAGTCATAAGTATTCAGTCTTAGGTATGACTAGAAACTCCATCCGGGATCATGGCATCTGAACGGGAAGTTAAAGACTTTGATGAATGTGAAACCGCCTCTTAATTACTGTTGTTGCCAGGTTCAATCAGACCCAGCGTTTGGGCCCCTGTTATGTTACCAACTATGGGCAAAAAGTGAATTCTCAAGAATGAAATACTATGGAAGTATAAAAATACATTTTCATAATAAAATACTATTAGTAAGTATTTATTGTAAAATAGTCAACTGTACATCAATCAACATGAAAGATCCTTCATTACGCTAATCCATATAATACCCTACAATTTCTTAAATCAAACCATATTCCAAGGTATAACTTCAGCAAAAAATAAAACACACATATCATTGCTTTTATTAATGATCACACAAACATGTATATACACAAAAGCTGAGTATCATTTACCATGTATTCATCTGTGAAAGCGGAATAACATGTTTCATATGTTTATTATTTCAAAGCCTCCAGGAAAATTAGATTTTAGCATTAAATGACCCATACTGATGTTGCTGTGACATTTAAACACCAAAACAAATCAAATCATAAGTATTTTACCTTTCTGGGAACCAATTGTAATTTTTAATGACTCACCCAAGCTAAACGTTCTTTACATGTATCAGTCAGTTAAATGTCATATGTCAGACATGACTAGGCAGAAGATTAGAAAGAAGACTTTCTCGCTGTAGATTGTCATTTGTTTCTTTGATAGACTGGTTGCTAACCAAGGCTATATGACCCAGTCTTCCCTGCAATTCAACCCATAATTGGGGGTAGTCCAGACTGGTTTGAATTTAGAGGTTTCCTTCTAAAGTGGTTACCAACCAAAGCTATAGGACTCGGTCTGCCGTGCAATTCAACTCATAATTGTTTGGGGGGATCTCCAGACTGGTTTGAATTTAGAGGTTTCCTTCTAGAGTGGTTACCAACAAAAGCTATAGGACTCAATCTGCTCTACAATTCAACACATAGCTGGGAATATCTCCAGTCTGGTTCGAATTCAGAGATTTCTTTCTTCTTGATTGGTTATCAACCAATCCTATAAGACCCAGTCTGTCATGCTATTCACTCAATAGCAGTGGGTAGTAGAGATGGATTCTTAATTTTACCAAGGCTAGTTGATTGTAATGAACTAGATTGGTATTCGAACTTCACTATCTGATTTTTCATTCCAAGTCTTTATTCATTTCACTGTACACCATCTCTATAAATATACAATAGGTGTTATAAATGGCTTTCATACGTCAATGCTGAACGCAAAACTCATTGACAATGATAAACCTGTACAAAGGGTTGATAAACCTAAGCTCCATGGAAGAAAAGTAATATTTGTCTTTTTTTGATGGGTCTCAACATGTTTTCGCCGTCTTCTGCGAGAGTATCTATCTTCTTTTAACAACACCAACAGTTCATATGTTTCTTCTGTATATTTTTGGTCTACCCAATTTCAATCACAATCCTTAAGTCGACAGGATGTATGTTTAGGCTACTCCCGACTTTAATGCCTAAAACTGCATCAAAGAAAATTGTTCGAGAGATATAATCTTTTGTCTATTGTATATGCTTTTTGTCCATATAATTCTCCTTCACATTTGGGTTATTCAGGAATCTCTCTTGTTGACATTTTGGTGCTGCTTTCTCCCTCTTCTATTACTGTAGTTGCTCTCTAACTTTACATTCCACTGGAAGGTTCGTCGCTGCCACAGTCAGTACTTGGGTATGTTTTGCAGATTTTTTTTACTGAATTATTGATAGTTATATAGTCGGTTTGTACTTTTTTTTCTGTTCCATTCCAGGTCTACTTCATGTCCATACACGCATTGGATGTTCTTGAAAGCACGTATTGGTTACTACTTAATAATTCGCCATTTTTTTTACGTTCATTACGAGTCCCTACTCTAAATATGTTATTTCTCCATCTCTCTCAGTGCCTACTTTACCATTCAGCTTTTCCATGACGATTGTAATTTCTTGCGATTTGACTGAGCCATGTTGTTGGTTAGCAGTGAATTAGTTGTTACGCTCACTGATGCATCTAAAACATTCGAACAAGTTTCTTTTCTGCCTATATTTCTGAGATGAGGTACTGTAATTATTTTCATTATTTCCATTGTTCCGACTGTTGTCCTCATCTTTCTTGCCATATGCACCTTCAACTTCTGTCTACATTTCTGAGATGAGGTACTGTAATTATTTTCATTATTTACATTGTTCCGACTGTTGTCCTCATCTTTCTTGCCATATGCACCTTCAACTTCTGTCTACATTTCTGAGATGAGGTACTGTAATTATTTTCATTATTTACATTGTTCCGACTGTTGTCCTCATCTTTCTTGCCATATGCACCTTCAACTTCTGTCTACATTTCTGAGATGAGGTACTGTAATTATTTAGATTATTTAAATTTTTCTCAAGGACGCATGGCCCAGTGGATAAAAGCATTGGTTGGATCCATAAAGTTGTGAGTTCATACCTGGCTACAGCTGAGGTGAACAAAAAATCTTACAGAGTTGAGTTAAAGGGACAAAATTGAGTTAAAGTGAGATAACAGATACTTCGAGATCTGGAAGAGGCATGGTACGTGGAAATAGAACAATCAACCCGTTCGAAATTCCAATCACCTGAAGCTGGCCGGGGCGTACAACGGCCGAAACGTCGTAAATATGACAACAAAGGTGATGAAAACAATCTGAACAATGTAAATAAGTCGCTTTTTCTCACGTCCTTTCTTGTATGCCTAATGAATGAACTAATTTTATATTTTTCAATATATTGTCTGAAATTATTCAAATGCATTGTCTGTGTTCTTTTTCGCTAGACATCAATACAATTTAATTGGTTGATTTAATTTTTATGGCGTCTCAACGCTTTATAGGTTATTTAAAGCCAGAAAACAGTTTAGTTTGTAAGAATTATTTAAAGATAATAATGATTTTCTGATACAATTCCCACTAATTAACCCATAGGTGGGGAGAATAGCTGAATTCATAGCTTTCCCAATGGTATCTGTAAATATAACGAACCCGACCTTTAATTTCAAGAACATGTATACTCAACATCAGGAAGAGTGAGTTGAAATTTCTCAACCACAATGAGGAAAGAGTGTTCGGAAAATCTGATACTCATAGGGCAGATTGAAGACAAGAGGGACGTAGGAAAACAACGCTTAAGTTACTTAATGAATGGCGGAACAAGGTGAGGGAGAAATGACAAAAATTGTTGACAAAATTTTTTAGGTGCAACTAAGGATAGGAAATTGTAGAGAGCCGTGATCGCCAACTTCCTGAAAGAAAAAGGGGACATAGAAGTAGACGATACTTAATATCAGGAAGATGCAGCTGAAATTTCTGGAACACATAATGAGGAAGAAGGGCCTGGAGAATCTGATACGCACGTGTCGTATAGAGGGAAAGAGAGGACAAGGGAAAACAACGCGTGACATACCTGGCGGCCTTTAGCAAGTGGATGACAGAACGTCGTCTTGGGGAGGTGGCAGAGGGAACGAACTTGTTGAGAGCTGCAAGGGATAGAAGGAGGTGTCATTGCAGCATATATTCTCTCTTGATTTAAATTTTCGAAACAGTAAAAAAAATGAAATCAAGTAACGATGTCTAACAAAATTCAAAGGCTTACGACCGTACCGCGCTGAAAACACCGGTCCCCTTACGATCATCGAAGTTAAGCAACGTCGAGTTTGGTTGAGGTTTATTTTGTTTGTTAGGCCTAAAAGGAATCGCAATAAAACTGAAGCGCGTAGAATTCACACAAGAAAAATCTGCTGACGTGAGAAACTGCATGATCCATAGAATCTATCACTATAATCTGATCAGTAAGTCATTATTACTTGCAAAAAATTCTTAAAAATCAAAAAATAATTTTGGCTTTAAATAACATATAAATGGTTGATAAGCGATAAAAAAGTAATCAAATAAAAAAAACAACAACTTTGACATCTCTATCTATAAAAGGCAGGACGTGTGTGTGTGTAACGAATGCATGACCGCAATTTTCGACGGATTTGCACCAAAATTTACATGCACATGCTCCAAGTTACCGGAAAGGCCAAGACCGACTTTGCATTTCCCAACTCGAATCGATAGTAAATAATCGATTTTTTCATGCTTAGACGGAAGTTTTCATGTAGTTTGCGGCCATTTTGAACTGGCCAGAGTGAGAGCTAATAGCTGGCTGCCACGAATAGGCAGGAAAATTCTACTGGCCAGCGTGAGAGCCAACACCTGACTGACACGAATATTAACTAGCATGCTAGCATGCCAAAAAAATCGATAGCTGCACTCGTCAAAAGTAGGACAAATTTAAATCTGCATGGCACTTTACACCAATTGGCTCATTCGCTTGCTTAAACTCAACGTTGATTTTGATTCCGCAGAATTGGGTTGGGCGTGAAAAAGTATTCGTTGTTAACATTCTTTTTTCATTCGTTTTTTCCAGTTACAAGTCCTTCTTTAAAGCTGATCGTTTAGTGTGCATTTTGTTTAGTTCTTTTTTCGTAACAGATTTAATGTTTAGTATAGAGCTTAGAAAAAATTCGCAGTGTGATATAGGCAAGAATTAAGGCATGTAGCAACATCAGCACGGCAAAGGGCACTCCTTTAAAGGCAAGATAAGGCAAAAATATTTTAAGTCAAGTGATAGCGATTGCTGTATGAGTCGTACGATTTTTGAATCAAGCAGGGGCAACGCCGGGACATGCTGCTAGTGAGTTATATAATTTTAAGTCACAATTTTCGTTTTTGTTTATTCTCCCAAAACAAACTGCAATTGCATTTTATTCAGCTATATATTCATCATTATTTCTAATGAATTTTTTATATTTATAAAACATCTTTTCGAGACATTTCGAGTAAAATTCCATCGACTTTGATATGACATATTTGGTCTTCATTGATGCGAATCTGGACTTTATTGGAGAAAGATTTCCCAGTCAAAGAGTTTTGCAGACATCGAAAATGATAACAATCGATTGGTTCATCGTGAGATGAACATGGCGGGTGGAGTAGAACAGATCAACCAGATTCCAAACATTTTGTTCCCGAGTTATTCTTCCTATAACCCTTTAATTCTTCATGGAGAACGTCATTTTCCTCAATGACTTGTTGCGCCCGCTGGATATATAATTGTGCATTTACCATTTCATTGAATTTTAACAATTCTAACGATAGTATCCCACGCACAACCTTTCTTCTGATCAGCTCAGTTTTTTGCTATAATTTGTGGAAATTAATAACTGTCTATGCCCTGTCTTATCGTTTGGAAATTACCATGAAATGATTTATTTAATGAATGAATAGTTAGGTTGAAACTGAATTAGAAAAACGGAAATTACTTATGACATATTAATAGAATTATAAGGTTTTTAATGATTTTTTTCTGTTTTGCTAGAGATTGCGTAGCGGGAAATCTCTTACCAGTTAAAATGTCTGACATGAAAATTGCTTTTTGTATTTAATATTTAAACTTTGAGCTGCTGTGTGGATACTTTGAACAAGAACGGGGGCCAAGTATTTTTTTTTTTACTTTCACTGCCATTTCAAAAGTTTGGGTTACAAATTTTGAAACACACTCGTATGCATGCGTAATTGTGTGACCCGTGCCTGTAAAATGTATAGACCAGTTGTTATTAATGTCACTGTTTCAGAAAATAAAAAAAAACAGGGATAGCAAATCAAAGACGTGTATCCAGTAAATATAATATTTATATTAATAAGAAATAATGTAGGATAAAATCCTTTCCAAAATTACTATTATTTATATTTCGGGTATGAATCAGATATACGGGGAGATCCGAAAGTCATGTCACACCCTACCAAAAAGCAATGAGAACAATAATAGAAGTAATTACAGTAATACAAAGCACATCGAGTGGATTCAGTTTATTCACTTCCATTGATGTTGTCACATATCGAGAACGATATGAACAGCCTCATTTCGAATCAGCCATCTGAATAAGAAAATTATATTATTGAATGGGTGATAAAAATTTCGGTCCACACTAGATTGGGTCATAAATAGGCTTTTTCTGATTTAACCTACGCTCTGTCGGACTTGTGTCTGTGACAAAACTCGTAGTGAGGATAAGTGAGGATGTATGTTCGATTCTTGTCGGGGGCATAATTATTTCCTAATATAATCTCTCAGTTTAAGCCGAAAAAAAAACAAGTATATCAAATCAAAAACGTTTAGTCAATAACTATAACGTTTATCGCAATGTGTATAAGGCACTTCGACGTATTGTAAAGTTAAGCAAGTTTGTCTCACTAGATCTATGCAAACGGATTTGTGAGTTGCATCCACACAGAGAGTTCCGTACTTTCGGCCTTCTGCAACATCTTAGCTATGCTTAGTGATATAATATCCATATATATATATATATATATATATATATATATATATATATATATATATATATATATATATATATATATATATATATATTCGGGCTAATACTTTTCGCTACATTTTCTGAATTGCAATGAGATCACCAAGAGAATTTTTTCACTGTATTTTTGTAATTTTCTTTTAAGATGAAAAACCTCTTACAGAATTTTGCTGACATGTAAAACAGGCAATAGAACAAAGAAAGAGAAAGTGAAAAAAAAATGAGGTAGGCGACAATCCACGAATGGACGTAAAAAAATTACGTATCCGTTAAACTGGGTGGAGCACACTCTGATTCTTTCCTGACCTGAAGAGGACGATACACACACACACACACACACACACACACACACACACACACACACACACACACACATATATATATATATATATATATATATATATATATATATATATATATATATATATATATATATATGTGGTTATTGGAAACTAAGTCACGAATGGAAAGCATAGAAACCAAAAAAACAAAAAACAAAAAGCTGAAATAAATTGAAAGTGAATAAAGAATTCGACGTCATGTGGAAAAGGGAAGAAAAATAAATATAGCGTTAGAAAGGCAATGAAAAAATAGATTTGCAGAAGAATTTAGTGAGAAAAAAAAAAGGGAAAAATTATACAAAGACAAAGAAAAGCACGATAGGTAAGAATAAAGGATAGTTTGTAAATCACTCTGAATAAAAATGATTGATAAAGTAAGGAAAGAAAATGAAAAAAAAAACATGAAATTAAAAATATTGACAAAGGAAAAACATTGAGATTAAAAATATTGACAAAGGAAAAACATTGAAATTAAAAATATTGACAAAGGAAAAACATTGAGATTAAAAATATTGACAAAGGAAAAACATTGAAATTAAAAATATTGACAAAGGAAAAACATTGAAATTAAAAATATTGACAAAGGAAAAACATTGAAATTAAAAATATTGACAAAGGAAAAACATTGAAATTAAAAATATTGACAAAGGAAAAACTTTGAGATTAAAAATATTGACAAAGGAAAAACATTCAAATTAAAAATATTGACAAAGAAAAAACATTGAAATTAAAAATATTGACAAAGGAAAAACTTTGAGATTAAAAATATTGACAAAGGAAAAACATTCAAATTAAAAATATTGACAAAGGAAAAACATTGAAATTAAAAATATTGACAAAGGAAAAACTTTGAGATTAAAAATATTGACAAAGGAAAAACATTCAAATTAAAAATATTGACAAAGGAAAAACATTGAAATTAAAAATATTGACAAAGAAAAAACATTGAAATTAAAAATATTGACAAAGGAAAAACTTTGAGATTAAAAATATTGACAAAGGAAAAACATTGAAATTAAAAATATTGACAAAGGAAAAACATTGAAATTAAAAATATTGACAAAGGAAAAACATTCAAATTAAAAATATTGACAAAGGAAAAACATTGAAATTAAAAATATTGACAAAGGAAAAACATTGAAATTAAAAATATTGACAAAGAAAAAACATTGAAATTAAAAATATTGACAAAGGAAAAACTTTGAGATTAAAAATATTGACTAAGGAAAAACATTGAAATTAAAAATATTGACAAAGAAAAAACATTGAAATTAAAAATATTGACAAAGGAAAAACTTTGAGATTAAAAATATTGACAAAGGAAAAACATTCAAATTAAAAATATTGACAAAGGAAAAACATTGATATTAAAAATATTGACAAAGAAAAAACATTGAAATTAAAAATATTGACAAAGGAAAAACTTTGAGATTAAAAATATTGACAAAGGAAAAACATTGAAATTAAAAATATTGACAAAGGAAAAACATTGAAATTAAAAATATTGACAAAGGAAAAACATTGAAATTAAAAATATTGACAAAGGAAAAACATTGAAATTAAAAATATTGACAAAGGAAAAACATTGAAATTAAAAATATTGACAAAGGAAAAACATTCAAATTAAAAATATTGACAAAGGAAAAACATTGAAATTAAAAATATTGACAAAGAAAAAACATTGAAATTAAAAATATTGACAAAGGAAAAACTTTGAGATTAAAAATATTGACAAAGGAAAAACATTGAAATTAAAAATATTGACAAAGGAAAAACATTGAAATTAAAAATATTGACAAAGAAAAAACATTGAAATTAAAAATATTGACAAAGGAAAAACTTTGAGATTAAAAATATTGACAAAGGAAAAACATTCAAATTAAAAATATTGACAAAGAAAAAACATTGAAATTAAAAATATTGACAAAGGAAAAACTTTGAGATTAAAAATATTGACAAAGGAAAAACATTCAAATTAAAAATATTGACAAAGGAAAAACATTGAAATTAAAAATATTGACAAAGGAAAAACTTTGAGATTAAAAATATTGACAAAGGAAAAACATTCAAATTAAAAATATTGACAAAGGAAAAACATTGAAATTAAAAATATTGACAAAGAAAAAACATTGAAATTAAAAATATTGACAAAGGAAAAACTTTGAGATTAAAAATAATGACAAAGGAAAAACATTGAAATTAAAAATATTGACAAAGGAAAAACATTGAAATTAAAAATATTGACAAAGGAAAAACATTCAAATTAAAAATATTGACAAAGGAAAAACATTGAAATTAAAAATATTGACAAAGGAAAAACATTGAAATTAAAAATATTGACAAAGAAAAAACATTGAAATTAAAAATATTGACAAAGGAAAAACTTTGAGATTAAAAATATTGACTAAGGAAAAACATTGAAATTAAAAATATTGACAAAGAAAAAACATTGAAATTAAAAATATTGACAAAGGAAAAACTTTGAGATTAAAAATATTGACAAAGGAAAAACATTCAAATTAAAAATATTGACAAAGGAAAAACATTGATATTAAAAATATTGACAAAGAAAAAACATTGAAATTAAAAATATTGACAAAGGAAAAACTTTGAGATTAAAAATATTGACAAAGGAAAAACATTGAAATTAAAAATATTGACAAAGGAAAAACATTGAAATTAAAAATATTGACAAAGGAAAAACATTGAAATTAAAAATATTGACAAAGGAAAAACATTGAAATTAAAAATATTGACAAAGGAAAAACATTGAAATTAAAAATATTGACAAAGGAAAAACATTCAAATTAAAAATATTGACAAAGGAAAAACATTGAAATTAAAAATATTGACAAAGAAAAAACATTGAAATTAAAAATATTGACAAAGGAAAAACTTTGAGATTAAAAATATTGACAAAGGAAAAACATTGAAATTAAAAATATTGACAAAGAAAAAACATTGAAATTAAAAATATTGACAAAGGAAAAACTTTGAGATTAAAAATATTGACAAAGGAAAAACATTCAAATTAAAAATATTGACAAAGGAAAAACATTGAAATTAAAAATATTGACAAAGGAAAAACATTCAAATTAAAAATATTGACAAAGGAAAAACATTGAAATTAAAAATATTGACAAAGGAAAAACATTCAAATTAAAAATATTGACAAAGGAAAAACTTTGAGATTAAAAACATTGACAAAGGAAAAACATTGAAATTAAAAATATTGACTAAGGAAAAACATTGAAATTAAAAATATTGACAAAGGAAAAACTTTGAGATTAAAAATATTGACAAAGGAAAAACATTCAAATTAAAAATATTGACAAAGGAAAAACATTGAAATTAAAAATATTGACAAAGGAAAAACATTGAGATTAAAAATATTGACAAAGGAAAAACTTTGAGATTAAAAATATTGACAAAGGAAAAACATTGAAATTAAAAATATTGACAAAGAAAAAACATTGAAATTAAAAATATTGACAAAGGAAAAACTTTGAGATTAAAAATATTGACAAAGGAAAAACATTCAAATTAAAAATATTGACAAAGGAAAAACATTGAAATTAAAAATATTGACAAAGGAAAAACATTCAAATTAAAAATATTGACAAAGGAAAAACATTGAAATTAAAAACATTGACAAAGGAAAAACATTGAAATTAAAAATATTGACAAAGGAAAAACATTGAAATTAAAAATATTGACAAAGGAAAAACATTCAAATTAAAAATATTGACAAAGGAAAAACATTGAAATTAAAAATATTGACAAAGGAAAAACATTCAAATTAAAAATATTGACAAAGGAAAAACATTGAAATTAAAAATATTGACAAAGGAAAAACATTCAAATTAAAAATATTGACAAAGGAAAAACATTGAAATTAAAAATATTGACAAAGGAAAAACTTTGAGATTAAAAACATTGACAAAGGAAAAACATTGAAATTAAAAATATTGACAAAGGAAAAACATTGAAATTAAAAATATTGACAAAGAAAAAACATTGAAATTAAAAATATTGACAAAGGAAAAACATTGAAATTAAAAATATTGACAAAGGAAAAACATTGAAATTAAAAATATTGACAAAGGAAAAACATTCAAATTAAAAATATTGACAAAGGAAAAACTTTGAGATTAAAAACATTGACAAAAAAACCTTGAAATTAAAAAGATTGACAAAAGAATGACATTGAAATTAAAAAAGATTAACAAAAGAAAAACCTTGAATTTAAAAAAGATTGACAAAAAAAAATAAAAGCAAATAAAGGAAACGTTAGAATTCCTGCTGACGGAAATGTTTGAAAAAAAAAATGCATCAAATTCCAATCAAAGAAAGAGAATTGGTAGGAAAGAAAAATGAATAAAAGTAGGAATTTAAGTCTACGAGTTAATATTTAAAAAGGAAGCACTAAATAAAAAAGTATGTGGATATTTACTGAGAAGGGAAGAGATTGAGAAAGAAATGAAAGCATAGGAAAGGGAAGAGTTAAAAGTAACGAAAATGCTAAATGAAGGGAAAGTGGAAATTTACAAATGAAGGGAAGATATTATAAAAGAAAACAAAATAATCAAATAAAAAATAAGCATTTTCAATGCTAGAAGGAATTAAAAAGAAATGAAACAAAGAAACATGAGAATTAATAATAAAGAAAAAATTGAAAACAGACCGGAATGAATTAAATGAAAAGAAATTGAAATTATCTATCAGGAAAAATGATTAAAAAAAGAGAAAAAAAATCGGAAATCGTCTAAGTAAAAAAGATTGAAATAATAAAGAAAAATGAAAATTTTCTATGAAGGAAAAAGAATAACAAAGAATAGTATAAATAAATAGAGAAGAAGATTGAAGGGAAAATATAAATGTCAGAAATTTCAAAAGGAACGAATAAGATGAATGATGAACACTGAAGGATGAGAGAGAAAATATTAAAAAAAAAAGAGGAAAAGGAAAAAATGACAAACGCAGAAATGGAAAAATGAAAAATTCAAAAGAAAAGAAGCCGAAAGAAAAGCGGATAATGAAAAGAAATGGAAAGTGGAAAAAAGAGTAATAGAAAAAAAAAGGAAAGAAAAGAAAGATTTATTGAAGAAAAAGAAAGAAAGAAGGAAACAATAAAAAGATAAAGAAAGAAAAAATAAACAGAATTAAATAAAAAGTAAACGAATAAAGAAAAGAAAGAAAAATAAGCGAAGAAAGAGAATGAAATGAGAACGTAAAAAAGAAGAAAATAACTGAAGAAATAAAGTCTGAAAAAAAAAAGGAAAAAGAAGAAAGAAAGAAAAAGAACAAAAGAGAAAGAAAGAAAGAAATATAGAAAGAAAGAAAAAGAAAGATTAAATAACGGAAAAACATCAAGAAAAAAATAATGAAGGAATAGGAAAGGAGACATATATTATTAGGTTGGAGCAAAAATAATGACGTAATAATGTCGTTTTTTGACGTTAAAAATTACGTCTAAAAACGACATTATAACGTCATTTTTGCACCAACTTAATAAAAGAAAGAAAACTAAACAAAGAAAAAGGGGAAAGAAAATAGGAAGAATGTGAATAAAGAAGAAAAAAGAAGAAAGAATTAAATAAAAAAGAAAAAAAAATATTGAAAAATAGAAAAAGAAAGAAAAAAGAAAAATTTAGAATGTTAAATGAAAAAAGAAAGAAAGATAGATAAAAGAAAAAAAGAAAGAAAGAGAAAGAGAAAGCGACCAAGAAAGCAACGTTTAGTAAAAAAGACTAAAAGGGAGAGGAGTTTAGAAAAAAAAAAGAAACCATCGCAATAAAGATGCGTTTGAGCAAATGGAGCACAATATGCAAAATACTTGAAAAGAAAGAATAACAAAAAAAAAAAAAAAAGGATATGAAAAGGAAAAGAACAGAAATAAGGCAGGAAAAAATGATTAGTAAAAGTAAAATCTCAAGTCTATTTTGCCATCGACGCGATGACTAATGCCTTGAAAATGTTCCTGTTTGTGTAAAAGAAAAGGCCAAACACCAACATGGAATCTATGACAGAAAATGGTTATCTTGACTCTTATTTCTTTTCTCATTTCTATTATTTTCTTTTTTTTTACCTATTGTCGAAATTGCTGAGAAATGTGATTAACTTGTTATTATTAGAGAAGAAGGTATTAGGTTAGTGCAAAAATAATGACGTAATAATGTCGTTTTTGACGTTAAAAAATACGTCGAAAAACGACATTATTACGTCATTATTTTTGCACCAAACTAATAAATTAATCGTGGTCTTTCCATTGGGTCGCACTTCATTTTATCTATTTTTTTTTTTTTTACTATTGTTCATCCAATAGAGGGATCAAGAGGCACTCAAGTTCTAGGGTTGCTAAATGATTTGTTATGACGCACAAGGGGAGAGCAAGCGGTGCATATTATGAAAATATGCTTAAAAATACATTCTTTAATGGAAAGAATAGAATACCGATTCGATTCCAAAAGGGCGGTGTATTTTCTTAAGCAAGCCGTCTCGTCATCTAGGCCGTCTCAAATTACTTCCACTGTCGTATCTGTTCGGGTTTCAATTCTCGACAGCGGATACGCACTGCTGATGAGTCCCAAATGTAGGACGAAACGACTGTCCAGTACTTTCAGTATTCTATTGAGGTTTCTTCTAGACTCGATGGATTACTTAATTATGATATATATATATATATATATATATATATATATATATATATATATATATATATATATATATATATATATATATATATATATATGAATATATTCGTGTGTATAAAGACAAAAAGAAAACTTATCATAGCCGATGTGCTCTGACGGACTTTATGAAGGCAAATCGAATGACTTTTTTTTGCAGTTACTATTTATCATTAGTTTTTCAATTTTTTTAATTTAAGAACGCTGATAAACAAGCAACAGGCTAAGTGGAAGTCAAGATAAATTATGGAGGCTGGTAAGTGATATAATTTAATATCTAATAAACAGATGAGAGAAAAGTATTATATTTACACTAGTTTATTTTAGTTAGGGATTAGTATATGTATTATATAATTTAACAATAGACAATTATGAAATTAATAAAGTTTTCTTTAATTTTCTAACATTATAATAGTCATGTATGACAGGAAAGGAGTAGTTATTTTGTCCGTTTTGAGTCTTGGAAAAATGGGATTGATTTTTAAACTAAAGTATAAAACTCAGCGGTAGTTAAAATTTGAAATACTATACAGGGTGCAATGGGTAAATTATAGTATGTTTTTTTATTTTTTAATGCGCGTTGCTTTTTTTATTTATTTTGTCGACTGCACAGTATAGTAGGGTCAGTTGGGCACCGTCTCTGAGATAAAAACACACACACACACACAATGACGTAATTCACTCCACCAGAAGGTTGGAAACGGTATTTTGTACTGTTTGGCATTCGCACCAGATACGAACATTTCAGAGTGTTTGGATGTCAATCTGAGAACAATACAGAGTATTCATAAAGAGTTGAATGAGTCTACTAGTGATTACAGCTCGGAAAACTCACTTTGATAGTTGTGATAACAACTCCCGAATTTGTTGGTTATATTGTCAGATTCAACAAATTAATTGCCTTGAGTAGGTAGTTCTGACCTGGATCAAGACGGTGGCTGCTGAAAGAACCTATGTCTGGCAACAAGACTCTGCATTATGCCACACTAGCCGGAGAACCCTGTCATATCTGTCAGACAATTTCTGCGACAACATCAGTTTTTCCATCTGGCCACATATCTCCTCAGACTGTAGTCCACTTGATTATTATGTGTGGGGAGCAGCTTAGAGAGAGACCAGCAAAACTCCTTGTAATCCCAAAGATGAACTGAAGGCAAGTATAATGACATTAACATAAACAAGGAGACGGTACAAAAGAGTTGTAGGAGATTCGGAATTGGTCTGGAGGCCATGGTTGAAGTTAATGGCGGTGTTATTGAATACATTTAGTCTTTACTATTTGAAGATATTTTTGTGTAATTTTAGTAAATATACCTGTCAAATATATCACTTTGAGTAATTTAGACGACAATTTATCCATAGCACCATATATATGAATAAGAACCGTACTACTTTTCCACTGACGAAACCCTGCATGCATCTTACTGCTCTATCGCTATTTTCATGGAAAAGTGATCAGACGAACTACATTCCTTAGTTTCAGGAGTCCTAACCTTCATGGAGAAGATCCACCATGCCACGCCCATTGTAGCGAACTACTCTCATTCCCTTTATAATCCAATGATGAAGTGTAAATTCCACTCGGGCAACTAATTTCCCCGAATCGCTGCTTTGTGGAACCGATTCCAAAGAATATGCTTTCCTGATCAATACAATCTTAACCTGTTCATGCCCAACGTTAACAGATATCGTCATCACATATTCCCATAAAGAGTGCATCTTATTCTGTAAGCCTCTACCTTGAGTATCTCTTGAGCCCTATACAGGAGGAACACTTATAAAAATCGGTGATAAACTGTTTATAGATATAAATATACGGCCGTGAAAGCGACGGTCGACTTGTAGCGTTGATTTTTATGTCCTCTGTGTGTGTGTTTATATTGACCCATTATTCACACAGCGTCATCTACCGTAAACTTTTTTTTAAAAACTTAGTAATTCAAAGACGAAGGACTTTTATCCTTCTTTTGGTGTGGGGAACCCGCCCTCATTATTTGTAAAAAAATAACAACCGGTGTCGAATCAACATATAAATAGAAATAGAAATTTCATCACTTGAAAATTGCTTCGGCATGAAACTCCGAGTTGTGATATTATTAGGTTGTTGCAAAATTATTAGGTTGGTGCAAAAATAATGTTTTTTGACGTTAAAAATACGTCAAAAAACAACATTATTTTTGCACCAACCTAATAAGATATTATGTATACTGAATATATATATATATATATATATATATATATATATATATATATATATATATATATATATATATATATATATATCTCAAGTGTTAATTTGGAAGACTGTTTTTGAAATCAAAATCTTTTGTTTTACAGGCATTTAAGCCAAGCAAGCTTTCTAATAGCGAATGTAGGGATGGAGCGTCAAAAGATATAATGAAAAGATATTTTCATTTAACTCATGCATTATTTGAAAGTTTCCTGGTTACATAGATGTAGCCACTTATCAGCTGATGAGTGTCTACATGTATGTAATCTCGATACTATATATATATAGCAGTTTCTTCACTGGTACTTCCAACATCTACGCAACAGTACTATGATAGAAATTCAACAGAAATACGAAATTATAGTTTCATGCACAACGCAATCTTGTGAATCTGTGCCGTACCAGGAAATTTTTCTCGCCGGAGTCGATCCTTCAAATCTACAAATCAACTATTCGCATGGAGTATTGCTGCGATATATGGTCTGGAGCCCCTTCTAATTGTCTCAAGGTTCTTGATATAATCCAAAGACGGTTATGCAATGTAATTGGCCCTGATCTGGGATATCGTCTGCAACAGCTCTCTGACAGACGTGCCATTGCCTCCCTCTGTCTTTTTTACAAATACTTTTACGATAACTGCTCTGATGAGCTGCTTTCCCTGGTTCCCAGACTTCATGAATTTAAGCGTTCAGCTAGGCTGGCATCTCGCTCTCACCCTTTTACTGTCGAAACTGATAAATGTAGCCGTCTTTTCTACTCCAATAGCTTCATGTCTCGCACTTCTTGCCTGTGGAACTCCCTCCCCATTTCTTGTTTTCCTGATAACAATAATCTCCAACTATTCAAATGTAATGTCAATCGACGTCTCCAGATGCCCTGATCTGTCCTCTAACCTTCTCTTCATCCTTTCCTCTATCACTCCTCTTTGTTCTCGCTCTAATTCTGTAACCCCTTGCCTGCTAGTGGCTTCCCACGTTGCTTGGGGTTGAATGCTTAATATATATATATATATATATATATATATATATATATATGATAGGAAATACATTAAGTCCGATAAATATTTGATATATTTTAGATTACACGTTCTTTTATAGATACACTTATTCAGTAAATGCTTTCTTCTTTAATTAAAAAAGTATAAATTACAATTACTGGCCAGAATGTTCGAGAGATTATGTAGAAATTATGCGTTCTTTAGTAGGAATCGAACCTGCATCCTATGTTAACCCAACATTAAGACCGACAAATGTAAATTATACTGTTTAATTAAAGAACAGATTGTAATAACAAACGAGAGTAAGAGTTGGCTTAAGGAAGCTTTGTTCTGTTTAGAATAATTGCTGCCATCGTAGTGACTATTTATAGTCCAATACAAATGAATAAGTTCTCCAGATTCAGGTAATTATAAAACAAGGGAGATTACTCCCGCTTACTTTATCACAAGGAGATTTTAATTCAATAAGTGTATCCATTAAAATAACGTATAAATACAGTGTAACCCGGATATAAGAGACCTGGATATAAGAGAAACTCGGATATAAGAGAGATTTTCTCTGGTCCCAAATTAGAGCCTGTGTTAATGTATATATAATAGACCAAACCAGGATATAAGATAAACCCGGATATAAGAGACTTATTCTCCGGCCCCCACAACTCTCTTATATCCGGGTTACACTGTATAAAATATATATTTGTCGGATTTTATCCATTTCTTATGATATATTGTCATTGTTTACCTTAGGACACGAAATTAGAGCAGACATTATAGAGAAGGAAAGATCGGCGAAATTGTGTGTTTAACAACAATAATTTGAGTTTGCTTGACTAAGAGTTCTCTGTGGCTGAACGGCTATAGTAAGTCAGGTACCTCATAGGGTGTAGTTTCGATTCCAGCTTAAGAACGCATAATTTCTACAAAATGAAAAAGCGAGAAAACTAAATCTGAAAGCCATCCAGATTTTAGTTCCGTTACTCATATTTATATACGTTCGCATCTCTCTCTTCCCTCCACCTTCTCTCTCTCTCTCCTTTTACTCTCTCTTCTTCTCTCCACTCTCATTCTCACCCCCTCTCTCTCTCTTTTCCTTCCACACTCTCTTTCTTCCTTCCATACCCTCCCTCCTTCCCACCACACAATCTCTCCCTTCTGTCCACACTCTCTTCCGTCTACTCACTCTCACGCAACCATCTATTCTCCCTAACTCTTCCCTTCACACGCTCTCTCTTCCCTCGACAAACACTCTCTTCTCTCCACACATTATTTTCTTCTCTCTCTCTTTCCTCCACACACTCTCTCTTCTTTCCACATTCTTTTCCGCTCTCTTCATTCTACTCTATCTCGCCTTTCTCTCCTCTCTCACACTCTTTGTTCTACTCTCTTCCCGACATTCTTACTCTCCCTCTCTCTCTCCCGCTCTCTCTCTCCCCCCACACACAAACTTCTATTCTATTAATTTTCTCTGTTGTATATCTCTTTTAGATACAGTAACTGTTCGGTTATGGGAGATAATTCTTTCCAGAATATCAGCTGGAAATCGAAATGCACGATGTAATATTCCCATTCCGAATCCAATTAATCCGTTCCACACACCCCAAAATGTCGACAGAAATATATTTCATACAGAATAACAATAGTTTTACATACAGAAAACAATAAGGAATAAATATTTATGGCAAATAAACCGAATAAATGAACATGTAAATTCACTTTACTTTTATTAAAGACTGGCGTATGTAAGACGGTGCGATGTGGGAAGAGAGAAGAGGTGTTATTGTTAGAAAACCTTCAGGTAAGTATACTTCCTCTATCTGTGTCTTCGGTAAGTTACGCAGCAAATGTCCGGGATGCAAGTGTCCAGTACGCAACTGTCCTATAACCAGGTATGATTCAAATTGAAGGGTGTGACAAGCCAGGTCCCATTTGTAACGGTCACGGTTAGTAATAACGCTCGTCAAGACAGTCAATTGCTTCGTCCACCGCAAGGAAAGTTGGCACCCTGTGCCGCGCCAGGAAATTTTTCTCCCCGGAATCGATCCTCCAGATCTACAAATCAACAATTCGTCCTTGCATGGAGTATTACTGCCGTATATGGTCTGGAGCCCCTTCTATTTACCTCGGGGTTCTTGATAGGCTCCAGAGGCAGATATGCAATGTAGTTGGCCTTGCTCTGGCATCTCGTCTGCAGTCACTTTCTCACAGAGGCGCCGTCCCTCTGTCTGTTCTACAAATACTTTCATGGAAATTGCTCTGAGGAGCTGCATTCGCTGGTTCCCATTCGTCATGAGTTCAAGCGCCCTAGGAGGCTGGCATCCCGCTCTCACCCCTTCACTGTCGAAACTCCTAAATGTAGCCGTCTCTTCTACTCTAATAGCTTCATGTCTCGCACCTCTCGCCTGTGGAACGCCCTTCCCTATTCCTGTTTCCCTGAGAGCTATAATCTCCAGCTATTCAAGTGTAATGTCAATCGACATCTCCAGTTGCCTATCCACTACCCTCCTCCTCATCCTTTCTTCTATCACTACTATCTGATCTTGCTCTAAATTTTCTGTAACACTTTGTGTCCTAGTGGCTTCCCCCTTGCTTGGTGTTAAATGCTTAAAAAACCCCAAAAAACATGGCATGGAAGCAGTGATAAAGCAGCGAGAGGCTCGCAACGTTTCCTCTGAGGAAAAGAGATTGCAGAGGGAAAAATAATGTATCACCCAAAAGGACGCTTTTGAAGACAGGTAAGTGAGGACTGGGCAGCATCAGGCCAGATATGGCTGCAATTATAATCTGATCTGGCCTCAGAGTAGCGAACCACCCTAATTTCCTTCGTATTCTATTGGTGAGGTATATGTTCCACTCGAGCTGCTGCTTTGTGGAACTGACTCCCAAGACGATGCTTCGCCAATTCGTTATAATCTTAACCTGTTCAAGTCTAGGGTTAACCGTTCTTCTTTTATATGCCGTGATCTTTCAGGGCGTAGGCGATCATGGCTCTCCACTTCCTCCTGTCTCTTGTAGCTTTTAATAAGTTTTGTCTTTTTGTTATGTCTCCCAAATCCTGTATGTCATACATTTCTTGAAGCCTATTAAGTATGCAACACGTTGCTTTCCTCTTCCGCTCTTTCCACCTGTCCATCCTGTGGGTAACAGATTTTCCAAGCCCTCCATTCTCATTACATGTCCCATAAATTTCATCTGGCTCTTCCTGATGTTAAGTATAAGTTCCTCCCCGAAACCTCGTCATTGCGAACATGTTCGGCGCATGATATCCTCAGCATCCTTCTGTAGAACCACATTTTTATTGCTTTGAGTCTCTTCTTCATCTTTGAGGAGATTGTCCCGCATTCGTTGTCATACAAGAGGACAGATATCACCTAGCAGTTCAGTTCTCCTTTCTTCGTTTCAGGTGAAACGTTCCTCTCTCGTAATATTCTGCTTAGCTTTTTGAATGCGTCTTTGACCATCCCAATACTTTTTCGGATCCATCGCATTTGGCTGCTGAATTCGAGATGTATTTCAGAGTTGGCCGGAATTTTCACTAAGACACCATTGATACCAAATCTGCCAAGAATTATTTGAAATCCCACTTTTAAGTAATCTAGAAATCATTGCGCTATGAAGTTGTTTCTAAATGTTTAACTTTTTCTAAATATCCTCATAAACTGTGCCTTTTACTATGCAACCCATTGCATCGAGTGGTCCTTGGGCCCTTAAAGGGTGAACATTATTGGAAAAAAGCATTGATTCTTGTTTTTTTCTTGAATTTAGCACCACTTACTTCTTTAGAACTGCTAATTGCCCTTTCTCACTTTCTTTCATGAATTTCCTTAAACTTTTCAAGTACGTCACACAATAGTTTTCACTGTTTACTTGCTAACAATATGCCTTCTGGGTTTTGCATTTTTCAAGCCGGTTATTTAATACTTATATTTTCCGGAACATTTAGCTTTTTTTGTTCCTGATAAACAGTTATTTCTATTCCTCTTGCAACTTCCTCATTTTCCTCATGCTCTGTTCGAGTTATTTGTAACATTCGTCCGTCGTTCCAAATCTCACACGCTTCAAGTCAATATATGGCGAAATTGTTCAGCATTATATAGTAGTTTCTTTTAGTGGTAGGATTTTGTTTTTAATTATAAAACAATACAGGCTTCAAGTTCATAACGATTCCTTGGCTAGCACATTAGTAAGGCTAATTTTGTTTCATACCTATAACAATTAAACATAGATCGGTGTCGGCAGGCCTTTGCTAACTATATACCGACTTAGGGTTTTAAAATCATTCAGAGTACCAAAAGCATACGTATTTTTATACAAGTCCAGGTCAATATCCCTATTCTACAATATATTTTTTATATAGTAATACATAATATATATTAAAATTGAAACAGTTAAATATATATTTTGTTTTGTAGTAATTATTGGTTCGGACTTCGTTATGTCCTTTGCGGCTGTGTGCCACTGGAAATTGGTTGGCGTGTCACGTGTGGCACGCGTGCCGTAGGTTGTCGACTGCTGGAATAGCCTATGCTAGTGGTAGTTTTGCCCAACACAGTAAGAAACTACAAAACTTAACCATATTAACCTAAGAAAATGAGTCATGTTCTGTAATTGCGTCATCAGTATATGTTTAGGCAGCAAAGACTCTGATCAAGAGATCGGAAGTTTTAAGGTGCGTGAAAACCACCTCTTAAATGCCGCTGTTCCCACGTTCATCCTGACCAGAAGTGGTAGCTCTTGTTAGGGTTCTAGCTATGGAAAAATATTGTTTCGATTTTTGTTGGTTCAATAAGAAAGTAAAAATGCATTATGGTAAAAATACCAGCAATAAATTTATAAAAATATAACCAGCCGTAATACAATTTTATAGCAAAATGTTAATCCATACACCACTAAAATATAAAAATACATGTTTTTAGTAGTTTCCAGCAATACATTTTATCATCTACAAAATATATATCTAAAAAAAAACATACATTTTCGCTGAAAGTATAAAATTATGTACAAAATATCTATAGTTCAAGCCATAAAATTGTGTACAAAATATTTAAATTTCGACTTTTAATAACCCAATATGGTAATAAAGTTTAGGACATTAGGTTTGAACACTGTAAAGAGTGCAACTAGTTACTACCCCAGAGGTATAGACTGTTACAAAAGTAATATTTATTAAAAACAATCGCCGATACGCATATAGGTTTGGTTTAGTTTAGTTTGGTTTGTTTTACGGCAATGAGTTATTTAATGCTGACAAGATTTTTATTGCTAGTAACTTTTGTTTTCTTTCAAAAAATGTATTGCTGGTAATATTTTTAGATAAAAAAATCTATTTCTGGTATTATTTTTTTCTTCAAAAATTTATCGCTGGTATTGTTTTTTTCCAAAAATGTATTGCTTTTTCAAAAATGTATTGCTGGTAATATTTTTAGATAAAAAAATCTATTTCTGGTATTATTTTTTTCTTCAAAAATTTATCGCTGGTATTGTTTTTTTCCAAAAATGTATTGCTGGTAATATTTTTCTTTTTCAAAAATGTATTGCTGGTAATATTTTTTTACAAACTCTTTCTGGTATTATTACCTATTTTTACACTTTCATAGTGTTTTGACTTCAATATAATATCCGGATATCTATCAAGTGCTCAGTGGGTTCGATCTATATAATAAATGCGAATGTCAATATATCAATGTGTCACACTGAGGGTCACCACACTCTAACTTTCAATAACTCATCATCTTCTATATAATAAATGCAAATATCACAGTCACTGCGTCACTCTTTTTCAAATTTACTCCTAGACACCGTAGCCTAACATATATCATTTTTTAATTAGACTGACTCCGTGAGCAAATTCAAAAACATTTCGGGTCGTATCTGGATCAGTAATCCTGATTTTTGAATTTTCAGGTTTTCATACTTGCTAATGTTAGTGTGTCACACTTTTTCAATTAAAGGGACACAAATCTCTAACTTTCAGTGGCTAATCTTCGTTCCGATACGGCGGCTTTTATGCTAGTTATTTAAAATTTCAGGTACATTGATTTGAGACATTTTTTTTATCTAAACGTATTACCTGCACACACTTTTCGCATAAACGAAACGTCAAATATCTGTCGCTACTCCATCGCTATTTCCATGGAAATAACGATGGATTAGCTAAATTCAGAGTAGATAGTTTCACAAGTTCAGGACTTCAAACTTTAGCCTCTTCCCCAGAGTCGTTATTCTGTGGAACAGACTCCCGAAATGATGCTTCCTCGATCAATCTTAACGGTTTTTACAACTTAGGAAAGTTGCACGTCAGACTTCGATACATCTTACAAAATAATGTTACAACCTGTATCTGCCCTTAAGGAAATTGTCTGGGATTTATATGCAGACAACTTCGGGTCATGACCTATATTAAGTAAGTCACATTCGATTGATTAATCACAACAAAGCTCATAGCCCTATGTTTTAAAGTACTCTGCTTTTAAAATTAAACTATTGTTTCACACGCGAGGAGACAATTTTGTAGTGTTGGAGCATAATTGCTATTATGTAACGATTTTTAACACGTTTCAATATATATATATATATATATATATATATATATATATATATATATATAGAAAGGTATAGGATTATACAAATATAAAATATTCAGTACCACAAATCCGGAGTTTAGCAGACAAACCTTTTTGTAATCGTTTGTTCCACTCGTCAGAAGCCTTCAGCAATTGTCTGCATATTTTCTCATCGTCGTTTTTATACTAAATAAAAAAAAATTATCCGCTTGTTGTTTTCTTTTTCTTTGTATGTGCCTGCATGTGTGTGTACGCATGTGTGTGTATGTGTATACTCCTGTACGTGTGTGTATGTCCAGATGCGTGGAATGAGTTTTTAATTTTTCTTTTCATAATTTTCTTGTTAGTATTACTTTTTCCTTTATCTATGTTTTGGCTCTGAAAATTGACAGACAATCGCTAATGCCATCCGATAAGTGGACCTCTACCAATCTTGAGGTGCTAAATATAACATCCAATCAGCTAAGTGAGTAATTGTATATTTGTATTAATCCTATTAAAATCTCTGATCTAGAGCTCGTTATTGCAAAGACTGCTTACCATGAAAGTAGTTTCATTTAGATTTCTGGCTTCACATCATCTTTGTTATCGTTATCTATCTATCTATCTATCTATCTATCTATCTATCTATATATATATATATATATATATATATATATAATTTGTATGGATAATTCCGAGGAGTACATAAATCCTAAGAGAGCTCAATGTAAGTTACAGAGCAATATAAGTTACAGAGCCAGTTATATATATATATATATATATATATATATATTGAACAATAAAAAATATTCAAAAATTAAAATCTTCAGACACACTGGATTGTAGATTAATATTCTTTCGTTTTCTTTATTATTATTTCATTTAGATTCCTCGACTAGTTTCGGCCAAAATGGCCATCATCAGGAGAAGAAATATTTCTGCTTGCTGGTAGCAGTGAACTACAGAAATGAATGTCTTGATGGAGACATATATATATATATATATATATATATATATATATATATATATATATATATATATATATGCGTATATATCGGCAGCTTATTTTCATTAAGTACGGTTTCGTTAAATTATTTGAACATGTTCTGTCTATTTATAATCTTTCAATAACCACAGGAAAAATCTCATTCGTGTGTATGAAAGGATCCTATCGAGAATAAATAGAGACCATACCTAAATTATTTAACGAAACCTCAAACTTTTTATTTCTGCTATCTATTTACACAAGCTCCTTACTAACTGGTTCCCTCTGGGACTTTTGTGGTCGTTATGTCGTGTGAATGTCAACTTCTCTAGACTCTTTTTCCGTTTCCGAGACATTTCAGTTTTTTGTGGCTATATTTTTCTTTAAAACGTTTTCGTTAATCACATCTTCAGTCCACGGCATTCTCAGCATTCTTATGTAGAACCATATTTCTGTTGTCTGAAGTGGCTTCTTCATCAGTGTAGAAATTATCCAGTATTCACTCCGGTAGAATTAGTTTAGCACACGTTTCCTTCTTCTTAATACTAATGACATTATCTTTTAAAAAGCAGTTGTCTCTATTCCAAATTGGCATCGAATTTTTGTGTCACATTTTCCGTTTTCTAAAACTCCTACTTGCATGTTTGAACTAAATAGTATTTTTTTAAAAAAAAATATTAATCATTTGAAAGTTACAGCAGTTAGTTTCTAATTTTTTATATAATCAACTTTGGATTATTTTGTTTTGCGGCATATCAACACATCAATGGTTTTATTTAATGCCTAGAAGATTTTTAGGATAGATTCATATGAATAGAATAAGTAATTTTTTGTAAGAAATCAGTTTGTAGATCATATTTAATTTATGTATTTTTGTAAAGAGGGTTTTTGACGAGAGTCAAATGTACTGCTGGCAGATTTTTTTTTTTTCAAAATTATATTGCTGGTATAAAAATCTACCTTTATATTTCATAGTGCTGTGGCCCAATTTATGGGGGTAACTATTTATCCATCGCTGAGACCCTAACAGAGGATACCACCCAGCATCAGGACCTAGGAACAAATCAATTAAGAGGTGGTTCCATGCTCTCAAAGCCTCCCGATCAGAGGACTTGCTGCCGGACGTAGTTTAACATCATATCCAGGACGTTGTTTATTTAAAATAAGGAATATTTTTTCCATTTATTCGTCATTTCAATCTAAGGTCTTTTGATAAAGTGGGTTAATATTTTGGCTTTACTTATAAATATTAAAAATGTGTACAATTGACGAAAAAAAAAACAGTTGTAATATTTCCTATGACTATAATATATGGTTAAATAAATTTAATATGTATTAATTCATAATGCGTTTTCAGTCAAATTCTCAGTCAATCAGTTTCTTCCAACTCTGAATTAAATAGTAATGCAGACATTGTTACTTAGAGTGGTGGCCATTCTTGGAGAGGAACATTCTGAATTCAAAAGGGCCGTTTGTAGACTTTATGATTCACTGTGGAACGTTTTTCTGTTTCCAGTTTTTTTCCCAAAAAGTGTAGCTGTTTCTTGACCCACCTTCACCTATATAACGAAATTATCTTCGTTCGGAGTCTAGCTGTTAATTTCTTAGTGAATGTTTTCGGTCCCAAAGAATCCATGCTAGAGAGAAATAATTTATACAAAATACACTCCTGAGCATGGAAAATCGAAATGACAATAATCTGGCCCGTGAATTAAATAAAGTGCTCAAAATTCCTAAAAGTTTATTGAGTAGGTAGACAAGGTTAGCGCATACAAATACCGAAACATTGTAATAGGGAAGAAACTTAAGTTGTTCAAAATCGGAGACAACCTATGGAATTTTCACGATTATCTCCGCTTGAATTTCTCCTTCTTAGTTTCTCGTTCGTTTATTTCTGTTACTTTCTCCTTTTTTTTTCTTTTTTTTTAAAATACTGAACATCTTTTCTTTCTTTTTTCTTCGTTTCTTCGCGTCAACGCAGTTCCATTATTTCCATCACTTAAATATCCGTAACACTTTCTTTTCTTTTTCTGGCTTGCATTACTTTTTTCTTTCTTTTTATACTTCTCGGTCAGACTTACGGTCGTATCACGTTGAAAAACCGGTTCCGGTATAATCATCAAAGTTAAGCAACGGCGAACCTGGTCAGTACATAGATTGTTGGACGCTTTGGAATAGCAAGTGCTGTACATTTGGATTGACGGTGTTCTAATGAATAATGGCTCGGAATTGTTAATCGGAAAGCTGAGTTCCAATTCCATCTGGGTTCTTGTATTCACTTACAGGTAAATAGCATTGATAAATGTATGAATCCGCCTTTTCTTCCCCCATCTATGGGTTAATTCCTAAGTCTTGTATCACTAAACCATTATTATCTCAAATATATAAAGTCTTACAAGCTAAAAATATTTTCTAGATTTAAATAACATGCAAAGGGTTAATAAACTCTAGAAGATAAATCAATCTATCATTCTCCGTTATTGATTTATTTTCTATTAGGATACACACTCACTCACACGTACGCACACACAGGGACAAGTTACATTTGTCAGTCGTGTACATTTGTGGTTAGTCTGTAGTGTATAGTAGTGAGTTACCTGAGAAATGTTTCGTTTACCAATTGCAGGATATTCATACCGTGAGCAGGCAGGTATAATGTTTACATACGGCCGCGCGAATGTTAATGGACGCGAGGCTGCACGGCTGAATCAGATTGCGTTTTCAGCCAAGACATCCAAATTTTGCACCTGTTTATCATTGCGTTGCTGAAGCAGGATCGTTGGCACAAAAAACTATGGATCGATCCTGGTAACTGCGCATATCAAGTAGTTCTCTCATACCGTACATCTCATAGCACTGCATGGAGGGTACTTCAACAGCAGTTCCTGTATCCGTATCATTTGCAAACGTATGCACGGTCTTTCGACCTCTGGTCACTCATCACAGGAGAACTTCTTTGTCTCTTCAGTCTTGTTTAGGGATGAGACAACATATTGAAGCGACAAAATAACAAATTTACACAAATAATATTTGTGGACGGATCGGAATCCCCATTGTACAATAGAGGCTAGACACCAGTATAGGTTTAAGATTAATGTGCGCGCTCGGATTGTAGCTGATAATGTCTAGTAGGTCGCCCAAAAAATTTTACAGGAGCTGTTTACAGGACATTATTTTGAGCACACTTCCAGACTTAAACCTGCTAATACGAAGACGTACGTAGTTCAAACATTATGGAGATCCAGCACATTTTATTAACATTGTTAGTGATGCACTGGCTTAGGGGAGGACCGCTTTCCCCGACCCCAATCCTTTAGCTTTTCATCTGCGACGGTACCTAAAACAATTGGTTTATGCACCACACATTAATAATACAGTGACGCTTCATCAACTTGTCATGGGGCCCTGTAGAACCATTCCACAACGTGTGGGTGTTTTTGAAAGGGTCTGCCAGTCAATGATCCGACGGATGTAGAAGCAAGCGGAGGACAAGTAATTTTAATCTCTTTCAAAGTTATTTTAGTGGAAACACATCTTTGAGTAGACGATCGTTTTATCCTAAATACACGAGAAATATTATTAAAGAAATAGATGCGCCCTGTTGTAAGATTCTTCTCTTAGATAAGATTTCTCGAATATTTAAGCAGGTTTACGAAGATAAATAAATATTCTCTCAATAAATAAGTGGAACATTTACTCAAGTCTGGAAATCCACGAAAGTAACATTTAACGTATATATATATATATATATATATATATATATATATATATATATATATATATATATACTATATATATGATAAGAAGAGGATGGAGACTTTAATTATCCATTTCCCATTTCGTTTATAATTTTTATTTCGTGGACAACGAGATGTTCATCTCATCATAACAAAACATTCACCGCAAATCATTATAATGCTCTGT